>CM067480.1:2068983-2089277 GCA_034552555.1 Semaprochilodus insignis
AAAAAAAAGTATAAAAAAATTCAGATAGTTTGCAAGAAGAAAAGAAAAACGTAAATAAAAAATAAAAATGTAAAAATGTCCAGGTTTGAAAGGACAAAAGAATAGATCACTGATTGATTATTCTAAAAGCAGAAGAAATTATTACTTAAAATTCAAAAAAATCAAAAATGATATCTGGTTTGAACAGAAGCTAATTAATGCTGATTTGCAGTTAAGCCTACTGACTTACAGATATACGCCTAAAATGAACAAATCCATGAACCAATAGTTTCTTATTAGCACCTAAAACCAGCTTTGCAGCGTTTTCTGATTATCTGTGGTGACACTGCTCTGAGCTGCCCGGCCCTGTTAAGCAGCACAATGAGGCCCTGTTCTGTCCCTCAACACCTCTCTGTTCTTTCTCCCAGTTTTGTCCTCTTTTTCCTCCCTCTGCATTCCCTCATCCTTTCCATTTCATTCTTGAGCTGGTTTTTAAGAGAAGAAAAACTGATAACATTTTTTATTCCAGAGAAGATATGATGATCTAAACTGGAAAATTAAAAACCTCCAGCTAATATGCAAGAGAGTCATCTGAAATGTAAACATTTTGATCTAAATGCTTATGAGTAGAAGCTTAAAATGTGTTTCCAAGATAAATACAAATCAGGAAGGTCTATTTCTGATTACAGTTCCATATGTCATTACATGCTTGAAATATTTTGAATATTACTCTATATATATAATCTATATATTACTCCAATATTATTCTATATGTAGGTGAGTTCACTTCATTTACTGTATTTCACAAGCACTTTACATTTAACATACAACAAAACAAACACACTTCCAACCACAACATCATGGAGCTAGATGGGACGTATACTGGAAGTATGATGTTTGACTTATGATAGAGAAATGGCCATGGGGTGATATGAAAGCTTCATAATGTAGGGATGAACTCCATGCAGTAAATTATGTAAGAAAACACACACAAAACAATAAAAATGATGCACCAAAATCAAAACCAGACCACAAATTTAGCAAAATTTGGGCTGAAAACCTCAAAACAAAAACCAACAAATTTCTATTGTAGTATTTCATAAATAATATTCATTTATTTTGCCTTCTATTTATTCCTTTGGATTAAACTAAACTAAAAACAATTACTACTATGAAAATTATTTATGAAATGATTCTGACACTTGTTGTTGATTGTAAAGAAATTCAATTTTTGTTTCTCTAACATGTTTGGTGTTTTTGGTGGTTGGAATTTCGGTGCATCACTCACCAAAACGCGGACTGATATCATGGGTACATAAAGATGAATGGGTCAATGTAATGGATTCTCAGAACAGAACATGGTTTCCTGACTGGAATGTGGTTCACTGGTCTAGAACACAGGTTCCTGGGGTTACCTCTTGAGCCATGTGGAGCGCGTACTGCTGGCACGCAAGCTGGGCCTCCAGCCGAGCCCGTTCTAGAATGTACTGTCTCTTCCTCTGGAACTCCCAGCCTTCATCAGGACCCTCCTTCAACAACAACGACACCTCACTACTCCTCTCAGCTACACTCCACTAACCCCTTCTAAACCCTACAGACGGGTCCACACTTCAGTTCTGTACAACATCACTGACAGTCGAGCTTCACTGTAGATACTGAATCATTCATAGTAATTAGTAGAGCTGCAAATATCAAATATAAGAAATATCTGTTTGTTCTATAGGCATATGAAAAGGGTAAGGTGTGTGTTTAATCAAAATTATTTTTTTACCATTTTATTCCCCCCTACTCAAATGTTGATTTTTGTCATTTTTAAGAATTTTTCATTTTTATTAATTGCAGCCCTAGTAGTTACCGAATAGTAAGTCCTAAAATGAATAACTGAATAATATGGCTGAGTTTGAGGGGTTAAACATTTACGAACCATCCAACTTCAAACCAGACACACTTCAAACCAGAACAGAGAAACACAAGCTGGGAGATGAAGCTGTACTCTAGGATTGGGCGGTATCCACTTACATTCCTCCAAACCATCCCAAATATTGAAGCAGTATATCGTCGCTGTGCAAAGAAAAAGAGGTATCTCCAAAATGGCAACTGTACAGGAGAGGCCAAAAACCTCATTTAACTTTAATGCAAGTCAATGGAACCAGACATCTTTCCAAACAGTTTTGGGCCATTTCTGTTGGTCCATTCATCATGAGATTCTCACTCAGTGTAAACAGCAGCTGATGTGTTCAAATGATGCAGAAAAGTAAAAATGGACAAAAGTGGAGATACATGTTTTTCATTGGACAGCAACGATATAGTATTACTAACTGGGGGGGCAAAACATTGTAAGTGAAGTGAAAGGAGAGGTGGGTAGCAACTAATCACACTTACTCCAGTATGCAGCATGTAGTTCAGTAAAATACTGATGGAGCTCAGCTGTGCTCTACTTTTACTTCCACTCAGTCATATCAGTGAATAAAGGAACCTTGTAACCTTTAACACTTTTAGTCCTCCATATTACTCACTAATTCCTTTTTAATTTCCTTCTGTTTTGTTGTTGTACATCATCTGTACTGCTTTGTGATCAGTCACATTTCTCACTTTGGAGCTTCAGCATTTTCATTTAGACCAAAATAATAAGAGAAATAGAAAAACAGAGCCGTGGAAATTTTAGTTCCTGTGCGGAGAGATTCTAAGACGTTCCCCTGAAGGTCTATATGTACTTTTGTACTTTTACTTAAGTTGTTTTATATGTAAATACCTTTACTTTTACTTGTGTCGGTATTTTACCCCAGTATCGATACTTTTACCATTATTGATTTAGGCTTCTCTACAAACCCACATATGAGTAAAAACATCTTTCTGTCAGATTTGTGGCATCTTGTCTTGTTTTATTCCAAAGTCAAAAATAATCTAAAAGTTTAGTTCATTCATATGGTCACCAAATATGTGAATGCAGTGCATGGTAAACAGTGCTGCTAACTAGTATTAGCTTAGCTAGCACAATAACAGCTCTGCTCAGCGCAGAACTTGTTCAATTTTGGCTAACTAAAGCACCGACTCAAGTTCAAACAATGATTCACAACTGAGCGGAGGGGTCGAGCAACTGGTGTTGGAGTGACCGAAAGGTGAAGCGGAACCTGTTCTGTGGTGTTTGGATCTGTAGCTTAATGTGCTAGCAGCTTAGCAAACAGGCTACATACCCAAACAGTGCCAATTACCACAGTACAGGTGCTGCTCTGCTGAAACGAGTGTAGACGATAAAATCTAATGTCTGAAACAGGAAAAAATCGATGAACAGGAGATTCTAAATCGAACCGGTTCTGTGTGGCACTGTAGCTTTTTAGGTCAGCTAGGCACATCACAGCACAGGCTTGGGTCCAGCTAACTGATACTGTGGTGTGGTTTATTACCATTATACCGCCCAACCCTACCATACGCATATAAACATATTGTTTTTATGCATATAATTACAACAAGCTTGTATCACACGTGAAAGACCAGCCAAACACGACTAGAAAAACACTGTCAAAGAGCATTAAATGCAGTACGTATCTCTATCAGACTCCAACATCCGCACACCACAACACCACAGCACACATTAGTTCACAATAATTCAGGAAACGATTCACTGCGTCATGAAATGTCGGATTTCTCCAACATATGATACCAGATTAATATGAAATATTTTTGGTAATTCAGAATTATTACCAAAAAAAAAAAATAAATTACACAAATGCAGCAAATAAATACAAACAACAAAAATAATGTCTTTTTTATAAGCTTTTATGTTTGAAAATAACCTGAGAATCTCGTTTTTAACCAAAATGCTTATTATTGCTCATAATTATAATCAACTCCAACAATCTAAAATCAATGCAGTTGAATCGCCACCTGCAGATTAATACATCTGAACACTGTTCCATCCCAAGTGCACACATAAACACTACAACAAAAGACGTAATGGAAGCCCCACCACTTAGCATGGTGCTAAATGCATGCCTACATCTCCTGCCTCAAACTGTGTGGAGCTGTTATGTAACCTCTAAATACTTGATTAGACTATATGGCATATTATTATCATCTTGATACATGGACTAAAAGAGGGACAAAATTCAGGTGGCTACTATTGTTTTTAACAGTGCTAATTTACTTTAGTCCATGTTTATTGAAGTACAGTATGTCACACAGTCTCAATATTAGAGATATAGCAAAGCCAGGTTGAGTCATTTAGAGCGGTTTGGTGTGAAATGGGTTTGAATTGTAGATACTCAGATTTCTTTAAAGTGGTGGTGATAGAAACCAGGGGTCACCATGTCTATAACACAAATATAGACATTTTATTTATTTATAAGCATTTATGTTTTATACGTAATGTTGATCATGTTGATAGGAGAAAATAAAATACAGTTTGAGACAAAAATCTTTGCAAAACTAGTAGAAAACAATGTCTCAGGCATTTCAGGCAGTGTGTTCATAACTGTTTCATGAAATTACCTTCTGGGGGGAAACTTTTAGAGGCATTGAACTCTTTAGATTTCTGGGTTCTATCACCACCACCGTGAATAATGTTGTCTCCGTAGACCTGAATGACTTTGCTTATAGCTTAACCATTAAATATGCAGAACTACTGGTAAACCAATGGCTTCAGTGTGATACTGAAGTGCCAAACCTTAAGACACTAAACATGTGAACTACGTTTGGGTAAAGGGGGAACATGTGTACGTTCAACCTGTAGACATATTTGCTTTTATGTGCAAATCTGAAACTTTTTGGGGAAACGCTTTGGGGACCACGGTGACCACACACACACCCAAAGACTACACAAACACCAACATGCCACACAGGAAATACAATACCTTTGGCGTGGTCTGTCCATCGTCACTCTCCTGGCCACTAAGAGAATGAAAATGAAATGAATGAGACATGAACATCCATCCCATGTTAGAAGATGATCATATGAATAAGTTAACATACTGTATCTATGAAGCATTTTTCAATGGTCAGAATCCTCACAGGACCCCCAAAAAGCAGGTATGACTTGGGTACCCAAATGATACCTGCTGTGTGGTGGTCCTGCGAAGGCCCTGACCTTTACAGAACAGGTTGAAAGGGGAAAGGGGATTGACAATGTATGCAGAGAAACAGACGGCCTACAGTCTGTAATTACAGAACGGCAAAGTGCATCTATTTAGTAAGTTGAGCTGATAAAATGAACAAAGGTACAAGGAGCTGTACTTAATGAAGTGGCTGGACGGTGTATAGGGCATATGTATATATACAGTATATAATATGTAATGTAATATGTTGTGTATATACATATATGTAGTTTAATAATATGAAATACATGGTTTCAATAATAAAAAATATATATTTTCAGATAACTGATGCTAGTAAAATGATATCAGACTAATATGATGCTGGTGCTCTCTACATCTTTTATATAATTAAGAGAAGCTGTAAAAAAAAATAAAGAAAGAAATTTACAAACACACAACACAAAGTGACTAGCCTACACAAAAACAGTTTTCAGCAGAGTAAAGCACTTACTTAAGAGACTCATCCACAGTAACCATTTCCACTGGGTAGAGTTTAATTCCAGACAAATCAGCAGAGTTCATATTCACTCTGAAAGTAAAACCACAAAATACATATTAAAATATAAATAAAATGAAAACATGTTTATATTAGACTCTTCACTGATATATTGATATTAGACTATTCATTTAGCATCTATAACTAGTAATAAGTCCTGGGTGAAAATTTTCCTCAGGTTCTTCCTTATGTTAAACTGGACTGCCACAAACCAGAAGAAACACAGCTAGCAATATATACAAACACGTTAAAGTTAACCCATTTAGCTGAATGTAACTGCTCCCCCATTTACAGTGACATATTAAATTATAAATATAATTTAATTATAAATATAAAATCTTACTTATGTTTATTAAAAGGTGACTGGAAAGAAAAAGAAAATAAGCTGATACGTTCCATTAAGCAGATATATAGGGTTACATATATGNAATTTAATTATAAATATAAAATCTTACTTATGTTTATTAAAAGGTGACTGGAAAGAAAAAGAAAATAAGCTGATACGTTCCATTAAGCAGATATATAGGGTTACATGTATGTGGATTATACGTATGTGAATCTGTTTCAGTGTCTATGAGGAATATTAGCCAAGAGATTTATTATCTTTGCTCATGTCGAGTACCGAGAGGAGATACAACACCCACTTCTTTACTACAGGTTTAATAAAGAAAAGTCCCTGCCAGCATGCCAACATCATCAGTACACTCAGTTTATGACATGATAATAAAAATGACACACATGGCAGCCAAAGTACAAAGAATAACTACAAATAATGGACATGGAATCGATTGACCAATCATTCTGTTTTGCAGAAGACTTCAGATTTATTGTCACCTTTTTTTTGGCTTTCAGTTTCGGAGGTTTCAGCCAAGGATTTTTATTTTGGTGCTTTACTTATTAAACTATAATTACACCAAAACAATTTAAGCAGGGCTGAAATTATACCATTACCAGAAACTACGATCATATACAAAAGTCATGGTCAATTTCCATAGTTAAGGGAAGACTGAGTGAGATCATAACATTTAATGGCAGGAACAGTAATGACAGAAGAAAGAACAGATATACAGCTGACACCGCGTACCTGTTTGGGTCCTGTAGCATCTCCACAGCTTCTTTCAGAGGACTAATCATATCAACCTTTGACCTGTAGGACAGATACAGTTAATCAGCAATGACCCAGAAATTATAATGCAAGTCATAAACTGGCGGAAATCCAATAAACAATTTTCCACATATCAACTCAAACGTAGTTGATAAACCAAGATGTCTGCCGTCTGAAGTTAGCGCTTTAGTTTTAGCACTGGAGCTGTGAGGCAAACATAGCTATCTGACGCCGGACAAAGTCTGATTGACGCACGCTGAGCTAAAATCAAGGCTGGGTTTATTTAACAGGTTGACCGTCAGGCTCAAAAACAGAATCCAAGCGAACATAGTACAGGGGACAGGCAAAGTCATATACAAAGAGGCAGGCAGAAGTCAAAACCAAACGGGCAATCAGAACAGGGCAACCAAAATCAGAGGGGAGAAGAGGAGAAGGGGCGAACCAGAGATCAAACAGAGTCAGAAACCAGAAAGTCAGAATCAGTATCACTAGGCTAGACCGCTCGGTAAGGCGATGGGAGTTGGCAATACTTGGCGATGGGGGTGTGTGAACCAGGAGCTTATGAGCAAACAGACTAAATGAGATGCAGGTGTGAATAATTAATACTCTGGTGATGACGAACGAGGAAACAGGGCGTGATTGGGCGATGATGGACATGTGACTATGACATCATCGGGTAGTGGGTTCTGGGAGTTGGAGTTCAGGAGATCAGAGGCAGAGGGGAAACCCAGAAGCGTGACAAGCTAACAACCAATGGAATTCTACATCCCAGAGAAATTATACTTAAGTGAAAGTACTGAAACAAAAATGTACTTCTTTAAAAGTGGAAGCATAAAGTGAAAATAATTACTTACGTAACACAAAAACTAAATGAAAATTAAAATATTCTCTGGAAATCTAAAATGAAACAGAATCACTGATTAAAAAAAATCTTCAGGTTTTATATTTTCAGACTGTGAATGAGAGTTTAGAAGAGTGCATCCTAATACCAAAAACTGAAACTAATACTAAAAATGGAACGTAAAACTATGAATGCACCCTTAAAGCTAACTGAAATAAATCTAATCTAAGTTAATAAAAATGAAAACAAACAAAACATTTAAGAACTATACACCCTGGCAGGAACGCAACTATAAGATTTTTTAAAGCTCTAAATGAAAATGTAAGGAGTAAAAACCATGTATGTGAGCAGAAGGACAAGCACTCAATTTAATCAAGACATAAACAAAGTATAAATCTTCCAAATTAATACTTAGTTGACATAAGAAATTCAATTACTTTAGGACGATACTAACTGCATGTGTAAATCAACACATACACGCCTCACACAGTGCGGAGTTGTTGAGTAATTTCTAATACACATGATTATTTGGTTTCTGAAACTGTATGACACACTGTTATCTATAAACATGGACTAAAGCACAGCTAAAAACAGCTCTCCACCGTGAAGCTTCAATTTATATGTTTAGATAATACAGTGTTGAAGGATGTTTTGAGCAGGCATACTTAAATAAGCTTCCGTTAGGTTAGCTAAATTAGCCTAGATCGACAACATTTGGGCTAAGAAGGGCGGAATTTCCATCATACTCCTTCTTTTGTGGTGAAAACTGTACACAACTCTATATTTATTAATGGCCATCCAAACAACATGTCATAGTGGCAGTCTGCAAACAGGTCAGACACAACCGGATAGAAGGATGACGGATGAAGAAAAAAATAATCGAAAAAGGACTTACATCTGCTCCGACGCCCAGTTACTGTCTTCCTCTATTCTGAGGGGCTCGTCAAAGTCGCCTCCTCGACCCTGCAAACACAAAAACGTCATCTCCAGCTGCACTCTGTCATGTGACTGCACAGCGAGGATCTAACTGGTTAGTCATTGTCATGACCCATCCAGCACACTGTCTGTCTGTCTGTCAGAGTGACTGACTACCCCCAACACTGACATGCCTGTTCTAGAAACCTTCAAAACACATTTACAAAACGTAATGATCATGTCTTCCACAAAATTATGCAAGCAATCTGGCAGGTGTTTCTCGAGATGTGGCCTGAAGTCTACTGTAGATATTGCCAGTACTTGAAATGCAAATTACAAAGAGAGGACACTAATAGCATTATATGGATTGACTGATTGATTGGATTTAGTCCAATTTATAAATTGAAAATGTAGTTTTTGATCGTTTTTTAATGAAAAATATGATATTCCTACTTGCCGTATCATCAACACCTGCATGCAATAAGTGGTCATAGGCAGTGTGCAAAATACCTCCTGGTATTTGAGGGAGGGGGGCACATGTTGGCTTGCTAATCCAGCATCCAGCTGCCATAAAGGAATTTCAGTGGCAACTAAATGACTGGTTTACCAGTTCTTCTTCTGGAACTGCTCTTTTCTCGGCTGATGATGAGCTCTTCCACACATTAATGGAGAGCTTGAAGACCTCGTCTATCGTCTTCAGGTTATGGAATATGTAACAATTCACTCCTTCCACCAAACTACACCAAAATTGGGCACGTTTTCAGATTTACAAATATGCTCTGGCATCCTATAAACCTTTTCTAAGGTATCCCCGGGCACATTTCCAGCTGCTACGCCATAAAGGACCACCACCCTGAGGCAGACCAGTGCTGCATCTCAACTGTGGGTGAAGCAGCTAAACAATCAAATCAAATCAAATTTACTTATATAGCTCTTTTTACAACTGATGTCGTCTCAGAGCAGCTTTACAGAAATTCAGTAATGATAATTCATTAAGGAGAGAAGAAAGAAAGAAGCCCCCGGTGGGCTTGCCGAGGGCGACAGTGGCAAGGAAAAACTCCCTCGAGTTGGAGGAAGAAACCTTGGAAGGAACCAGACTCACACGGGGGGACCCATCCTCCTCCTCTGGTCCAAACCTCATTCTGACATTGTTCAAAGTAACATCAGTTGAGTATCTAATTATGCTGATCTAGTCGTCGTGGTGACGATGAAGTTAATAAAGAACTAATTGTGAAATAATAGTCCGATGCAGGTAGCAATAGCGGAAAAATGAGTCTGCAGCGGGAAAGCCTGGTTAGTCCTTCATCAGCATTAGGCTGGGCAGGTAAGCAGCTGGTCAGGTAGCAGGAAAAAAATGACAGCGTAACGTTTTAATAAGTTAATTTTGCTTTTGCGCCTCCCCCAGGGCCCCCTGTACTTTGCACCGTTCTCGTGGTCTATATTATGCTTAATTTTATATACTATTTCATATATCACATTCCAGTTTTAGCAGCTGCAGTTAAACAGTCCTGGCAGTAAGGGAGCGCTGTAGCACCCTCAGCATCCCTGATAGCTGAGATAATGTGACGTGTATGTTCCTTACCTTGATATAACTGACAAATCGCGTGCTGAGGGCTGAATCTCTGCAGTTAAACGATTCCTTCAGAGAGTCTGAGGGGCTTCGGTCCACTACAGGAAACACATACACATATCTGTGGTTTATTAAAAAGCTCAAATTTGAAGATTAATTTCACTGATGCTCACAGTATATCAGGGCATCAACAACACAAAAAAACAGAAATGTATCGGAACTTCAGAGAAATTGTGACTGCGTCCCCTGTAGAGCTACACTGCAATGTTTTGGTCCATCCAGCATCTACCAACATTGGAATTTTAGCCGGTCACGCTACATTCTTCTCCATTTCTGATATCTCAGTTTTTCCTCCCCAGAGAAACTTACAGGCAGAACTGTCCACTGTGTATATACATTACATTAAGACAATGAAAACAGTCCGGGGCTAAAGTCCTATGCAGATGGGATTAGTTTTGGTGGCTTGATGTAATGTTCACTTGCATTCTCTCACATCTAGTCCCATCCATGTGGCCATTTTTCCAGACTGTGCTGGAGGATTCTTTGGGAAGATGCCTAAATGTAATCAAATTTTTTTTTGTACTGGGAGCTTAATAATATAATATAATATAATATAATATAATTTAATATAATATCAACTTGAGCATTGATATTATTGCAGGCTAAATATATTCTTTACATCTGTTAAATATTTCCCTTCACCACTTCATTAGTTACTAGCTAGGCAATGCTAGCTAGACCAGCAATTACACTGTCTACGCACCCATCTTCAGGGATTTCGCTGTTATATATTAATTCCACTGTTTCAGACCGTATATTGCTAAAACTCAACAAAGTTTATTTTACTGCAAAGCAGGATTATTTTATTTTTACCTAAAAGTCTCTGGATCATTAAGGATGGGGGAGGTAAAAGAGCCACTCAGGCATCCACTGAGGAGAAAATATCTAATGCAGAAGATTATGAGTCCTCATCAGTAGCCATCATTATACTAGTTAATGTTGGCTCATAGAAGCCTGTGACTAATCCAACACAAAGACCAACCAACTGCCCACAACTCCTCCTGAAACACTTGTTCATATTTAACCACCACTATATACGCTCATTTCGGCCAAAGTCTGTTTTTTCCAGTTTTGTAGTTTCCGTTCTTTAACTGTCACAGAGGCTTGAAAATCTAAATTAGTTGGAAAGCACATTTCTAGCTCAGATTAAGGATTACAGACGTCCCCTAGCTGCTAGCTGAGTGTTGTACTGTATTACTGCTGCATATACCCTACAGCTTTCAGCACCCCTCCCGCAATTCGCAGTGTGCTGACACTGACTTCCTGTTGTGTATCGACACCTCCTGTCCTGGTCCCTCCCTCGGGTCAAACCCGGGTCACGCACACTCACACACGTGTAGAGTTACAGTATGTTCTTCAGGATCTGTCTGCTGTGTGTCAGCACGACCGAAGGATGTTTTCGTTCCACTCCTTTCACTTCCTACAGAATCATGTTTCATTGCAGGACTACATCTCTCTCTAGAAAGGCAAGTCGACTGATACATCCACTAGACGACGCTGTGGGGAGCTGCGGAGCACGGTGCCTGAAATACGGCTGTAGTGAAGACTGCAGTGAGCAGGCAGGAGGAGAGAATCAGTTTCATCTGCTAAACAAAAAGCACAGTGTTTTTACTAGTCTGATATTAATATTAAACGTGACGATAAACCCATTCCACTATACAATACAGGCAGGGTAAGAGCCGCTTCACTGACATGCAAAGCATCCAGCCACAGAATGCTTAGTGAGCACAAGGGAGACAAACTGGGAGTACCGGTTGGAAACCTCACAAGGATCTGTTCTTTATTTGCTACCCACGCCTTCGAGACACTCCGAGCGTCTCACCACAGAACCACGTCTTACTACAGAATCATATCTCACTGAAGAACCGCAGTTCTCTCAAAAGAACCACGTTTCACTACAGGACCACTTCACAGAGTACAGAACAGGACAGGACAGGACAGGACAGGACAGGACAGGACAGGACAGGACAAGACAGGATGGAGATACACATATCCAGGCGTTTCCTACAAATTGGGCTAAATGTGTAAGTCAAAGCGACATGTGTCACAACTGGCCCATCGTCCTCATACACCACTAGCCTCCTCCACACCACCACTCCACCTTCCTCACCCCACCATCCTCCTCCACACCACCACACCACCTTCCTCACCCCACCATCCTCCTCCACACCGCCACTCCACCTTCCTCACCCCAACATCCTCCTCCACACCACCACACCACCTTCCTCACCCCACTATCTTCCTCCACACCACCACTCCACCTTCCTCACCCCAACATCCTCCTCCACACCACCACTCCACCTTCCTCACCCCAACATCCTCCTCCACACCACCACTCCACCTTCCTCACCCCAACATCCTCCTCCACACCACCACTCCACCTTCCTCACACCACCATCCTCCTCCACACCATCACTCCACCTTACTCACTCCACACCACTGCACCACCATCCTCACTCCACACTACCACTCCACAGTCCTTCTCCACACCACCACTCCACAGTCCTACTCCACACCACCACTCCACCTTACTCACTCCACACCACTGCACCACCATCCTCACTCCACACTACCACTCCACAGTCCTTCTCCACACCACCACTCCACAGTCCTACTCCACACCACCACTCCACCTTACTCACTCCACACCACTGCACCACCATCCTCACTCCACACCACCACTCCACAGTCCTTCTCCACACCACCACTAGTTGCAGCTGTGCGAGTATGGCTGGTTGCTTGGTAAAAGGCAATCGATGATCAACCATGACTGCATACTCTAAGCTTTTCTAACTGGAGATTAGATGCTGTAAGATAAAATTCCTAAATGAAGACAAAACTGCTTCTGTAATACGCATTTCTGGAAAATCCTAGCTCAGTGTTAAAGACAGGAAGCTTCTGTAATTCGGCTCCAGGTTTTCTTTTTGCATCATGTCTTAATTCCATGTGCAAAAGAACTTGTGAGCAAGTGGAGGCGGGGCCAGGTTTGAGGGCAGAGGGAGAACGGGAGGCGGGGTTTGTGTGCAGAGGGGGCGGGGCCAGGCTGAGAGGGAGAGTAGAGAGCGCGGTTCCACAGACAGCATGAAAGAGGAGACATTCAAACACTGACACAGCTTTCCGGAAGAAACAGCTCATGTATTTTAACACTACATCAAACTATATCAATATAAACTTATTATAAGGTAACACTTTATTGATCCCGAAGGAAACTGCAGTGTCACAGTACTACACATATTGCACAGAAGACATACATTACTGGAATAAATAAACCAACAGAGTCACAGAAGAGCTATTAACCACAGACAGTAACAGTGAGCAGAGTACTAGAACGGTATGTATATACATCGATTAGAATAAACAGGGCGGGGCTTACAGAAGAGCTCTCTCATCCTCTAACTCATCTGAAAGTATATCGATATACCGCTTAGCCCTACTACAGAACTCGTGTTGATGTGTACATGAGTTACCAGTATTATGAGTGTCCTGGGAGGTGGGAGGTACCGTGGGAGATGGTGGTGCTCTTCAAACGTACAGGATAAAAAGAGTTTGTACTGTGTTTTAATTGCCCTATCACAAACATTTCACATGTGAAGTGTGCAAAATGTGTTTAATGTGCATCAACATATGTTGTTAACATGCAAAGTCTTAAAAAGCCACCTCTGTTTACTCACATGTGATATTCAGGTGGCTTTTTGTAAGGCTGCGACTACTATGACTAACCATTCTTTCTAAATAACGTACTGAAAGAACTGTTGAGTGTCGGGCGTTGCAGACGTGTGTGGATGGTAGAGAGCCAGTAATGAGTAACAGGGTTACTTTAGCCAAAAAGTAATCAGTACAGTAATCCCATTACAGCCTGAGAGCAGAAATGAGCCTTTTTAAGAAACTAGCCCAACACTGGTCACCTGTTAGAGCACTGATATGTTCACTGGAGTCATCTTTACTGAGCCCATCTTCCTCTGTGATGTTGGTCATGGGCACATTTAAACTCAGACTGTCCTCGTCAGATGGCTGAAACACACATACACACATTACAATACTAATTATGATCCAAAAACAAACGATTTGAATAAAGCAGCCAGTGATATGTCCTGTATCTGCACACTCTAGAAAAGCGCTTTACTAAAGTCATAAGCATTTAATTGATCCTACAGGTTGGTCCTGTTGTTCCCTGGGCCTTACGCTGCCATCTAATCACTGTGTTTACTACAAACGGGGGACGTTTTCTCCCTGTAAATATACGAAAACAAGCACACACTGACCTCTGTGGCAGAAAGCCGCTTGTCTCCATTGTCGCTGCCAACGCCGGAGTCACTGTCAAGTTTCTTATGCTGATCGATGTCCTCCGTACTGAGAGCGAGAAAGAGAAAGAGAGAGAGAGAGAGAGAGAGAGAGAGAGAGGGAGGAGGGGGTTAAAGGAACGTTTAGCTTTCACAGATGAGAAGCTGCTTCTCTCTCTCACTCTCAGTCTATTAACACGATTCTCCTGAGATGACACAGCGCACACACATGACCTGAATTTTCCTCATTTTTCCCTCACTTGTAACGTCTCTTTACTTTTCCACCGTGTGAGATGACACCTTACACCATACCTGAAGAACGCAAACTGCTTAAACTACTAGCTTCATCTCAAAAGCAGTGTTTCTGGCTGGGCTTTTTTGGAGGTTTCTGCACTGAGTAAGCGCAGGCTGCCACAGCGAGGCTAAAAGGAAACTGTAAAACTGTCTGTGCATTAATAAACACCTCAAGAGCAGTTTAGACCAAAGACAGACTGGGATCATACACTGGCCCTCGACTGGCTCATTAAGTAGCTATTTACTAGCTATGTTACTAGCTATTCATTAATACACACTGTGCAGTAGGCTAAAGAAAATAGAGCTAAGCCACTCTAATGCTAAAACAGACCTACTCTCGAACATTGCTGCCTTATACAGAACATAGAAAGCTTTAAATATAGGCCAACAAATCTCTCTCCTTCGCATCCATTGTAATGGGGCGCCTATACATCCTGAGCAGAGCTTGGCTGGAGCGGCTTGCTAAATTTTAAAAATAAAAGATGAACGAATTAGCTAACATGCTCACGGACAGACTGGGATCAAAAACTGGCAAGCGGAATTCCTGCTATCAGCTTGACACCAACCATCCCGCTATCGCCCCACCTTTAGGATAAACTCACCGTTCATTCTGTTCACTGGAATAAGCAGCTGTTTCGCTGGCTTGTTAGCGAGCTGCTGTCTAAATAGGTCACATCAACTAGCTAAGTAAGGCAAACAGCCACAGGGACTGACCTGCCGGCAGTGGGCCGTGATAGGCTGAGGCGGTCCATGACAGGCAGGTAGAGGGCATCCGGCATCTTATCACCGCGGCACGCCTCCATCATCAGATACTTAAATATGTGGACTTTCCCCTTTATGCAAATCTGCGAGGGGAGATCAGACAGACACTAAAGCCTACCCATCACACAGGACAAGAGTTCAGAAGCAACACTGAGGATGTGAGGATCTTACTTCATAGGTTTATGTGTGGCTGTCGTTACCTGAGCCGGGGGGCTCTGCAGCGGGTTGTTCTCGAGCTGTAGTGATTGCAGTTGAGTCATTTTCCGGTAGCAGACGGGAATCGTCGAGACTTTGTTGCAGGAAAAATCAAACTTTACCAGAGGTAGATCAGCCAAGTCTGGAAAAACACACAAACACGAGCGCATACAGAGTCGCGTGACAAGGCAACTATGCATGAGAACCTAAAGAATAAAAAGGAAAATAAATAAATATAATGTTTATTTTACACACTACTAGAAAACACAGACATATTTGTTCACGCTTCCAGACATGTGCAATAATAGGCTCCCCAGACCAAAAAAATTAGTCACCTTACATGTTTAAGGTGCTAGTAACTTCAGGCTCCTACAGATGGCGCTGCACAAGAATGATCAGGCTATAAATACCTGTGAGGTGTGTGATGGGAATGTCTCGTTCCATGTATGCAAAGCAGATGTTAATGATTGGCTAAAAGGAGTGACATTTGGGCGTGTCAAAGACCATAGTGTGAAGGAAGTAGCTGAATCCGCAGGTGTATGGAAGCGTACAGTCATACGGGTCTACCAGCAGTGGCCAAAATCCCAGTCTACAGGGATTCTCCTCGGGAATTGTGCCAGGAAAGGGCTCCACCAAATCTGGACCAATTCTTTGATGTAAGAGTGTCTGAACATTGATGTGACCTACATCCAAAAACCTGTCCAGTACATGCCCAATCAACTCATAGCTTATGATCTACATTAGTATCAATAGATTTACTGTTTTGATCAAGATCTGGCAAGAATACTGTATTATTTCCAGCACAAGCCCTATGAAAGCTATGTGGGAATGGTTCTGACGTCACAGTCATGATCACCTTATGACTACCTACTCGGCTTATGGCAGATTCACGCAAATGTTTGAATTTTAATTTCATGATAAAATCTCATGTTTTTTGTTGATGTCCTCAGACTGACATATTGAAAACTCATAAAATATAACATGTGCCATAACTTTTGCACAAGACACATTCAGCAAATTAACAGTAACTGGGTACTGAATTGCACAGAAGTGTGTTCTATGTAGAGGACGTGTTCACTTTTACTTTCAAAACATGTCCATATATCAGCCTGAGATAAACCCTCCCAAGCACTTTCAAAAGAAACAGCAGGATATGGGGCTTTTTAATAGAACTATTTATGAATATACAAAACTCTATTCTGGAGGCAGTTTTTTGGAAACAGCCCTTATTTTTACTGCTGAATTTGAGCTATTATTTTCCACATACTTCACATAATTCAGCGGTTAAACATAATCATGTAGCCTTAACCGAATTATACTAACAACATAATTTATTTCTCGATTTATTTCTTTAAGTAAAGGTAAGAATAAACAGGATTTCAACAGTCTTTTTCATTCCAGCATGACATCAAATACAAACAGAAGACTAGACTTGGAGTTCCATCTCGGCTGACCCACTTACTGAGACACAATTAACCTTCTGATTTATAGAGCACTCCAGAGACCATCTGCAAAGTGAGCACTAAATTATAAATGTTAAGGGATCGTCTCTAAATTCTAAATTGTGAGCTAACGCTGGGCCTTCACGTCTTCTTGAAGAAACAGAAAAGGATATTCTCTGCACACAACATACTAAACTCAGTCATCTCAGTATAACAGTAAATGACTTCTCTGTAAGGCGTAAGACCTTTTTATAATTTAGGATAATTTAAAAAATCTTACTGGACACTCTGATATTGACCTTCTGACCTCAGTGACCCACAGAAAGGGTCTAATCCAATGCCATTTTTGCTAGTGAATTTTACAGAGATGTGTATATCCAGAGTAACCGCCATCTGCAGCACAGACACCTGCTAGATTCGCTGGGAGGCCGTGGTAGGTTGTTACAGGTATTTGAAGCCATGCTGACTGCAGTGCATCCCACAGCTGCTGGAGGGTACATGGGAGGAGGATCCATAGAGCCAACACGACGATCGATGTGGTCCCACAAATGCTCAATCCTATTCAAGTCCGGGGAATTAGGGGGCCAGGGTAGTACTTGGAAGTCTTGGTCATGCTCTTCAAACCAGTGTCGGACATTTCTAGTCATGTGACATGTTGCACTGTCTTGTTGGAAGATCCCATCCGCCCCAGGGAAGACAATCAGCATGAATCACCCTTTTACCCATGACAGCAATAAGGGGTATGTGTGGACACATGGCCATCACACCTATAAGAGCTTGTTGGACATCTCATTCCAAAACCATCTGTATGTGTACGGAGTTGCCCCACTTTGCTGCTCTCCTCTCTTCTAGGAAGTCTTTCCTGGAGTGTGTATGTAGGAATTTGTGCCTGTTCAGTCAAAAGTGCATTTGTGAGGTCAGGCACTGATGTTGGACGAGAAGGCTTGTAATCAAAGTTCTGGTTCAGCCCAAATGTGTTTAAGAGATTGAGGTTGGGGCTCTGTGCAGACACCTGGAGGTCCAATACCCATCTGTAAGGAGCTTGCGTTGCGCACAGGGGTATAAACAATCATACTGGAAACGGAAATATCCCAAAACTGTCACCACAAAGGAAGCACATAATTACCTAAAATATGTAAATAATAAATATCTGTATGCTGGAACTGCATTAACATTACAATTCCCTGGAACCAACACCTGAACAACAGCCCCGGGCTATTATTCCTCCTCCACCAAACTTTACCGTTGGAGCTATGCATTCCGGCAAGTGGTGTTCTCCTGACATACGCTTGGCACTGCACATAGAAATCTTGAGCTTGTGTGCAGTTGCTTGCTGCAGAAAGATCCATTTCATAAATCTGTTGACGCACAGCTCCCGTGCTGATGTTGCCTTCCAAGGCAGTTTTACACTACCTTAGGCTAGTGAGTGACGGAACAGCGGACAGGTGATGAGTTAGCATGGCCTATCACGCAAAGACTGAGCTATCGCTGCTCCTGGATGCTTCCATTTCACAACAACAGGACTTACAGTTGACCGGGGCAGATCTAACTGGGCCGAAATTTCCGGAATTGGAAAGATGCCATATGACCGTTTGAAGTCACATTATAATCAGTTAACATCATTTCCTATGGACTGGATACTGGACGCTTGGGGAGTGATTACTTCTTCAGAGAAAGAGAGAAAAACAATGAAAAATATAATGGACAATAAATTAGACGGTTACTTGTAGATCTCTCAGACAGCCTGGTCTAATTAAGCTCTTACACTTGAGGCTATTAATCTTCTGCTCTGAGCAAGTGGGAAAACTCCAAATCCTATTTTTATAACCAGTCAGCATACTTTTCTTAATTAGCTGAACTGCAGAAAAAAAAAAATCTGCCACAAATGGCCTTTTTTCACAAAGGTCAGTTGTTGACATAACTCATCCCTGACAATGCTGCTTAGCATGATTCCATTAGCGCTTGGAGTCATCATGGATGAGTTTCTCTCTGGTATTTAAAGAGCTTTTAGCACAAGATCTCTTTCCACCAAGACTTTCCACCGAACACTGTTCTTACACAGCACCACAGGATCCACAAGATATTTTTACAGCCTCGACCTCGTCTTCATCTGGCAGGCAAAGGGCTTTTTATCTTTAAATAACAGATCTCAGTATGTTAATGGTGAAGTGGCGTTCACTCTGCGAGCCAGCTCTTGAAAGGACCCATATGTTATGTTTTGCTGTTATTAGATTTTGTGCTCCTGAGGTCCATTTACAACATCAGTGCGGTTTTATGGACCAAAAACAGCCATCATGTAGCTGCACATGACCATTTTCCTAGCTCGCTTGTATCCCTTACAATTAAACAGACAGGTTTTATCTCTGTGCCCTAAGACTGGCCTATGTAAATGAGCAGTGCTGTATTGTGCCTTATTCAAAAAGCAATGGGCGGGGCTTAACTGCTGTAGGGGCTGATACATGGAAATGTAACTGTGACATCACTAAAACAGCGAATTCAAGCCTAATAAGGACTGTATGGCCTGGAGAGCACATGGTAAGTTTTGAAACTTACACCCATCAGCCATAACATTCAAACCACCTCTATGTATCTACACGCACTGTCCATCTCATCAGCTCCACTGACCATACAGGAGCACTCTGTAGTTGTACAGTTCCAGACTGTAGTCCATCTGTTTCTCTGTGTACTTTATTAGCCTGTTCTTCAATGGTCAGGACCCCCACAGGACCACCACAGAACAGGTATTATGTGGGTGGTAGAACATACTCAGCACTGCAGTGACACTGACATTTTTCCAATTCTGCGTTTAAAAAAAATCCCAGACACTGCAGACTTAGACTCCACCTATGTGTTAACATGACTCAAATTCGTCAAATACAATATTACAGCGACAGTAGTAAATAATGAGGAGACCGAGTTAAACGTGAGGCTGTTTATTAGGAGAAATAACGTTAGCATGGCCAACGAAAGGATTTGGGAAACTGAAACTGCAGTGAAGTGATGCTCTGGGGCAGATTCCAGTCTGTCATGCATTTTATACAATAGGAGTTACATAATGCTTACATAATTTTGGTCAGGTTCAGATGTGTGCATATGGTTACTTGCTTGGCAACAGACATGACCGCTAACTATCAACCTCTATTGAGCAGCTAAGGGCTTCTTAACTTGAGATAAGTTTCTAGGTGAAGCCAATCATCAGAGGAATTTGTCTTCCGCATTTAACCCATCCATGAAGTGAAACACCCACATACACTCACTCTAGTGG
>CM067480.1:2129061-2156793 GCA_034552555.1 Semaprochilodus insignis
GACATTAGAATAAAAATACACCGACAGTAGAATAAAAATACACCGACAGTAGAATAAAAATACACAGACATTAGAATAAAAATACACCGACAGTAGAATAAAAATACACCGACATTAGAATAAAAATACACCGACATTAGAAGAGTTTTCAGAGTATTTTTATTCTTTGAACAACTTTAATAGAGTTCCTGAAGCGATATAACTAGTGCTATAACAGTGATACAGTTACCACGCTGGTGTTTTGCCTGCGTTGTGCAGCCCCACTGTAGACACTGTAAACGGCATGTTAGTAATGTTTAACATTTAACACGTTATATCAGGAACTTTGGCTGGTTTCCAAAGACTGAACACTGTAAACATTAACGGCCACACACGCCTACACACTTACACACACACACTCACTCACTCACTCACAGAGGGCTCGGTCAGCGAGACAGAGGCAGGATGTCGTCTCCTCCCTGCCTCATTGTGTTGCACTGCAGCAGAAACAGCCGTTTCCTACAGCACACACACACACACTGCCCAGTGTGTAAAGGTCTCCTCAATCCGCTCAAGGCTTTCAAATCTTTCAAGGCAAAGCTCGGAAATAGGAAATGGTAAAGGCGTGATCTAGTGCGAGCCACAGCACAGATAACTACCAATGCTAGGAGCGGAGCTAAAGTGGCGGTGGTCAGGGTCTGCGTGCGGCTGAGGGAAGGAAGGAGGTCATAGTTTAGGTGGATATACGTTAAAGCCGCCACTAGAGTTGAGCTATTTCACAATGTTAATTGTCAAAGTGATAAAATAGTGTAACATCAGGAACATCTAGAATACTGAACAACGTCTTTCATTACAAAGGGAACACAATTAGATGTGTTTAATTGGATTTTGTGCCACGCAGTGTCATGTTGAGTGTCATCATTTGCATTTACAGGTTTTATTAAATGTGGCACTTACTCAGTAGTGAGCGCTGTCAGGTCAAGTCAGGTCAAATTTATTTATATAGAGCTTTTTACAACAGACGTTGTCACAAAGCAGCTTTACAGAAAATCCGGGTCCAACACCCCAAGCCAAGGGCGACAGTGTCAAGGAGACACTCCCTCAGGGCAAGAGGAAGAAACCTCAACCAAGACTCAAAAGGGCAGCCCACCCTCTTCAGGTTGACCCCGGATAGCAACAACTCGGATAGCACACGATGCAGGTGAAGCCCCCTCACAGCACAAGACAAGGAGAAGCTTCAAGGTAGGCAAACTGTTCAGCAGGAAGGCAGTGACACCCAGCCGAGGCAGGTGAAGCAACGGTATCAGACCGCATAGGATGGGCACTAGCTCCACAGCAGACCACAGAGTTTGGGCAGTAGCTCAGCTCCAGATACACCAGTTCATCTATTTTCCCGCCGAAATTCTTCTGAAGGTATTATCATTATCGTTATGCTAGTATGCAAATAAATGTAGATGACCGTACGCTTCCATACACCTGCAGATTCAGCTACTTCCTTCACACTATGGCCCAAATGCTGCAGTCACTCCGTTTAGCCAATCATTAGCATCTGCTTTGGAGTCATTTTCCACACATGGAACGAGACATTCACTGCACTGTACCACATCTTCTCAATCTATGGATCCCGTCACTCACACCCCGCAGGTACTTATAGCCCCATCGTCCTCATGCAGCCCCAAAGTATGTGGACACCTGACCATCATGATGAGCTTGATGGACATGCAAATCCAAAACCATGGGCATTAATATGGAGTTGCCCCTGTGTCTGACAGCCTCCGGTCTTCCAAGAAGGCTTCCCACAAGATTTGGGAGTGTGTCTTTGGGAATCTGTGTCCAGTCACTCAAAAGAGTGAAACTGATGTTTGCTGAGAATGCCTGTTGCAGTCCACGTTACAGTTCATCCCGTGCTCAGTGAGGTTAAGGTTAGCGCTCTGTGCACGTCAATCAAACCAAGACTTTATGGAGCTCGTCTTCTGCATAGGGGCACAGTGATGCTGGACATTGGCAGGGACCCAAACCCTAAAAATCAACCCCAGAACATTATCCCTCGTCCATCAAACATACAGTGTCTGGAGATTAAATGACTACGTGCTGGATTTAATACAACACCTGAACTCCAACCCTGGTCACTGTCCAGTTACTTACTGCCTGTGCTGTATATAAGTGTGATGTATACATGTAAGGTCATCTGTGGGCTGAACAACACCTTTTAAAACAGTACTCATTAATGATGCATGACCTCCAGAACATCAGCTTACAAAATGTTTACCAGCTGCCCACAGCAACGGTCAGGTGACTGAGAGAAGAGACAGGAAAGTAGGTTAGGAAGACAGAGACATAGAGAGAGAGAGAGAGAGAGAGAGCAAGGGAGGTGGTGGTGCAAACAGGGTTTGGTTCCTTCCTTCTGGATGTGTCCACTCCGTATGTGTGAATGTGAT
This sequence comes from Semaprochilodus insignis, assembly GCA_034552555.1. NCBI lineage: Eukaryota > Metazoa > Chordata > Actinopteri > Characiformes > Prochilodontidae > Semaprochilodus > Semaprochilodus insignis. Next base: position 2,131,479 of record CM067480.1, read on the forward strand.
GAGGGTATCTGCGTGTTGTAATTAGTCTGTATTGTCTGGAGTAAAGCCAAACGAATTCCTCCCTTTTCCACACAACGGGATATACACACCCGCACGTCGACGCATTTAAGAGAAAGGATGACCGTCACACAGACAAGACACCAAATCTCTCAGCGGTCTAATACATAGAGATGAACAATTAGTGGAAATTGTCAAATTGCAATCTAACTGAGATCCTTTTTTTGGATTAGACTCCGCCCCTTCCCTCCTTTACCTTTCACGTAGTCACCTATCCATGTTACAGACTGAACAGAAGCGAGGCTCCTACTCCTCACTAGCAATCAGAAAGAATGTGTCTTTTATGTCACTCATTTTCACGTTAGACAGCATGTGTCTGGGTCTACCATAGCTGTATCACTAGGCTAGCTGACGTTAGCTAGGTCCAATAAATTTATTTCTTTAACAGTGTTGGCACACTGCTTCAAAGCCTTCCATTTTTCAAAACTGTATACTGTAACACCCTTCACTCTGCAAAGTATATATATATACATATATATATACTTTGCCCTGTGTGTGTTTATGGTGGTAGTAACTTCAGGCTCCTGCAGATGGCGCTGCACGAGGATGAGGGGCTATAAATCCCTGCGGGGTGTGAGTGACGGGATCCATAGATTGGGAAGAGGTGGTACAGTGCAGGGAATGTCTCGTTCCATGTGTGGAAAATGGCTCCAAAGCAGATGTTAATGATTGGCTAAAAGGAGTGACTGCATTTGGGTGTGTCAAAGACTATAGTGTGAAGGAAGTAGCTGAATCTGCAGGTGTATGGAAGCGTACGGCCATACGGGTCTACCAGCAGTGGATAAAATCCCAGTCTACAGGGAATTCTCCTCGGACTTGTGCCAGGGAAGGCATCCACCATATCTGGCCCAACTGAACAATTCTTTGATGTAAGAGTGTCAGAACATTGATGTGGCCTACATCCAGAAACTTGTCCAGTACATGCCCAATCAACTCACAGCTGTTATTGGTGCTTGTGGAGGCATTACACGCTAGTAAGTATGTTTCAGTCCCAGATGACTAATATTTTGTCCAGGGAACTTGTATGTAAGAGGGAGAACTAGACTACTGATAACCAGAGAATCAGGAAATTAAAGCCTTAGTATTCACTTTACTCTTCAATGGTCAGGACCCCCACAGGACCACCACAGAGCAGGTGTGGGTGACGGATCATTCTCAGCACTGCAGTGACACTGACGTGGTGTTGGTGTGTTAGTGTGTGTTGTGCTGGTGTGAGTGGATCACACACATCAGAGCTGCTGGACACCTCAAAGTCACTGCTGGACTGAGACGAGTCCACCAACCAAACTATCCAGTCAACAGCGTCCTGGGGCAGCGTCCTGTGGGCAGCGTCCTGTGACCACTGATGAAGGACTAGAGGATGACCAACACAAACTGGGCAGCAACAGATGAGCTATCGTCTCTGACTGTACATCTACAAGGTGGACCAGCAAAATCGGAGTGGACAGTGAGTGGACACAGCGTTTAAAACCTCCAGCAGCACTGCTGTGTCTGATCCACTCACACCAGTTTATTATCAGTCCACCAGCACACCACGCACCAACATGTCACCACCACATCAGTGTCACTGCAGTGCTGTCAATGATCTACCACCCACATAATACCTGCTCTGCGGTGGTCCTGTGGGGGTCCTGATTGTTGAACAGTAACATGAGAGCAATTACACAGTCAATGCTACAGTAGAGCAAAATGCTACTGTGATAAATTTGCACAGCTCTCGTTATCATCCCGTATAATCTCCCATATATTCAGTGCCAATCTGGCCCCCCTGCCGTCCTGTACTTTCCGCCTGCCCACACTTTTCACACGACCAACACTACCTACACACTGACCGCACTATTCACACTATCCACACTACCAACATTGTCCACAGTAGTGGTCAGAAATGAACACTGGTATTTATGTCAGTTTGGTCCATTTCTGCCGGATTATTTCACTGAACTTCAAACAAGTCCCGGACGCTCACATCCCACCAACTCGCATGGCGCAGACAGCCTAGAATTCAGTTTCCAGTCCTAGATTTGGGAATCACTGGTGGTTTACTACACTGATGATATAACTGAATGTCCACTCAGTGTCACTTTCCAGAAATTACAAAATCCAGGACACTGGTTTCAAGATCCGGGTTCTGAAGATCCCTGCCCTACACCAGTCTGCTCTTTATCAGATTTAGTGACATAACGTTCCCACAGTGTAGACTCATTTGGAATTTTAAGCAGTTCCCCATTCGCAAGCTTTATTTTCAGTCTGTCTACGGAAAACAATTAGTCAGGCAAGCTTCGCTGTACACACATTAGACCAGGGCTTCCCAACCACTGGGCCACAAGTGGGCTGTAAAGGACCCTTTGGTGGTCCTCAGACCAATCCTGAAGAGGAGCATTAATGTGTAGTGGGCTGGTGATAACAGTCATAAAGAAATGAAGAGATATTTGGCTTAACCATAAAAAAAATAAAAATACTCTTATGGTAAACAACATTAACACAAGCCATATAAATACAAGCCTCCAGAACTCACTAGCAACAGGTACAGACAAATTCCCCACACTGTTCATATTTTAAGCCCACTGGTTTGTACTGCTGTGTTGAAAATTCCCCAAGTATGAAATATTAAGCAAAAATACTGTTTTGCTTGAAGCGTGTTCTGCTTTTCTCCTGTGGGGTTTTATGCTAGCTAATGTTGAAAAGGTGGGCCAAGAGGTGGAACAGTTTGAGAACCCTTGTAATAGACTATTAAAGAAAATGTGCCTAAAAATCTAATTTGCTAGGGCTGCAAAAAAAGAGTACATTAATATATGATTTGGTGATAATAATAATAATAATAATAATAATCAATTAAACAGCCTAAATGTGGCCTATAAAGGTGAAAAGCTCTAACAATAGTGTAAGTTGTTCGAGTTGCTCATAATTGTAAGCTACAGTAAGTAACAAGCAATAGCCAAAATATGTGATATAATAATGAAATAAGTGATATAATAGTAAATATGTAAATTAACATAATAGCTCTTCAGGCTAACCGGTTTAATATTTTAACATGCAAGTGTGGGCAGATTTCCAGGCTAAGAGAAAGGCTTTTTGTCATGTGAACACTTTGTTGTTTTATCATTCCTAGGTCTTTATCGTCATGGAAACAAAGCATCGTTCTCGGGTTTGTTAGCCATGTTTACCTTGCTGCAGCCGTTCAAAACTATACAAGTACTTCAGGCATGTCCTGATTGATCGACTACATCTGGGTTAAGTGGTTCGCCAAATCACTAAGAAAATGACCCGGACATACTTGTGCTTTTGCTATCTGCTGATGTAGGAACAACACTACAAAGGAACTGCTGCCAGGAATTACTCTAGGCTGGACATCAGTTTAAACACTGTTACACCTAAATGCTACTACATAAAAACCACTCAGTATTTAAAAAAAAAAACAAAACACGACAATATTTTGCATCAGATCTCTAATAGAGCGCAGACGACAAACTACATAGAACTGACGTTCTGTACAGTCTGCATCCGTAAACCTGTGTAGTGGACCTATAAAGAAGCTGTTTAAGTAAGACTGTATTGTGTGGATGTGGGTTGGAGCAAAAGGCAACACGACAGCAGCTCGACTCATCTTCCCAAGTTCACCCACCTCACTCCGCTCCCTTCACTGGCTTCCTGTAAAACTCTTGATGCTCGCCTACAAAGCCAAGAACGGACCAGCCCCTCCCTACCTCATGGCAATGGTCAAGAGGCGATCTGTACCTCGAGACCTTCGAGCTTCAAGCACAGCTCGACTCGACCCGCCATCCCTGAAGACGCATGGAAGACAAGCGTCCAGACTCCTCTCTGTCCTGGAGCACAGACGGTGGAATGAACTCCTACCGGCTGACCGAACAGCCGAGTCTCTCACAGTCTTCAAACGCAGACTGAAGACCGTCTCTTTGTAGAGCACTGAAGTGAGGGAGCACTTGTAGTTTGTTTTGGCACTTCCACTGACCATAACCTGTCTCCTCTCTAGGTATGAGCGCTGGGTTGGGTTGCCAGGTAGTGCCCTTATGCTATATATGTCTGTGTATTGTTCTCTCTAGGTATCAGCACTGGTCCTTGTTCGGGCAGTGTCTGAGCTCAGGGTGAGTTTTGACTCTAACCTTCTTATACTAGCTGGGAAACATTATCCAACGGAACACTAAGGACAGTTGTAAGTCGCTCTAGATAAGAGCGTCTGCTACATGCCTTAAATGTAAATGTAACACCGTTGCTGCATGCTGACTCCAGTTTGCAGGAGTGCCCTACATAAACCAAGAAAAGCTCCAGGATTAGTACGAGGGTTTGACTGACTATGAGAATTTGATGGATGAGGGTATGACCACAGGGAGCTGGTGGATGAGGGTTTACAGATAAGCTAAAAAGAGCTCTATAAAGGTGAAAGCCCCCACAGATACCACCACACACCAGACACAAGTTCTTCGTTATAATGGAAAACACCAAACACTACAGCAATTCTGAAACCACGTCAGGTATTTTCCCATGAAATGAGGCGGCGTGTACGTGTTCATGAGGCCGCTAAACATGTCCTGACCTGAAACCCCAACAGAGAAGTACAGGAGCAACATTTCCCTGTTACATTCAAAACCTGCAGCACTCCAAATTAGAGAACGCAGTACGGCACTTTTAGGGCTCCTCGGGTCAACTTCATGGGTTCACTGGTATGAATGGGCAGTTAACTCTGGATGCCGGGTCACTTTTCCCAAATGTGACACTCACCTGTCAAGTTTAACCTTTAGAAGTTTTTCAATACTATTTAAATGTATCTTATGTAATTATTAGGGCTGTCAAACGATTAACTGAATTATTTGGTGAAGTTAATCACAATGAATCACTTCATTTAATGTGCCCAATCACAATTAATCAGATTATTTAGCATGGCTAATCATGACAAATCACTTATTTAGTGTAATACATCGTGATAAATCATTTATTTCATGTAGCTAATCACAAATAATCACATTTAATAGCAGGTGTAGGGTTAATCAAGATTAATTGCAATATTTGGTGTAATTAATCGCAATTAATCAGATTATTTAGCATGGCTAATCATGAAGAATCACTTATTTAGTGTAATACATCGTGATTAATCATTTATTTCATGTAGCTAATCACAAATAATCACATTTAATAGCAGGTGTAGGGTTAATCAAGATTAATTGCATTATTTGGTGTCATTAATCGCAATTAATCAGATTATTTAGCATCGTTAATCTTGACGAATCATTTGTTTAGTGTAGTTCATCGTGATTAATCGTTTATTTCATGTAGCTATTTACAATTAATCACATTTAATAGCATTATTTAGCTTAGTTAATCAAAATTAATTGAATTGTTTGGTGTAGTTAATCATAATTAATCACATTCTAAAGTGTAATTTACCATGAATAATATTACTTAGTTGATGATGATGAATCGCACCATGTGGTGTAATGTCTGCATAATTGATCGTAATCCAATTTTTCATCAATGACATCCATCGAGAGCAGCCGGGCTGCATGCCTAGATCAATGAATGTATATATCACATGTGTCATACACTCAACGGTTCCGATCCTTCTGTGATTGATTATTCTCGCCCTTGTTTATGCAGGAACCAAAGGTTTCCACTTTGTCAGTTTGCTGCTCATTGTTTTAGCCATAGCTCTTCAACGAGCACGCTCCAGTGCATTCCGCTGAAGGTGCTGAAAGCGTCACCTTCAAAAACAAGAGGGCTACAGTCTCAGATGCAATCAGAGACACATACAGCACGCACCAGCTAGGCTTCAGCTGGCACTACCGCTGGCGGGTGGAGGGGTTAAACTAGGAAAATGGATTAACAGTGTTGCTAATATTTTTAGATTATAACATTTTTAGATGGGATATGACGAGATGATGAACCAGACTGTACACACAATAATAACTTTGCATCAAATTCAAATCCTATATACAGGGGTTGGACAATGAAACTGAAACACCTGTCATTTTAGTGTGGGAGGTTTCATGGCTAAATTGGACCAGCCTGGTGGCCAATCTTCATTAACTGCACATTGCACCAGTAAGAGCAGAGTGTGAAGGTTCAGTTAGCAGGTAAGAGCACAGTTTTACAGTTCTGCTCAAAATATTGCAATGCACACAACATTATGGGTGACATACCAGAGTTCAAAAGAGGACAAATTGTTGGTGCACGTCTTGCTGGCGCATCTGTGACCAAGACAGCAAGTCTTTGTGATGTATCAAGAGCCACGGTATCCAGGGTAATGTCAGCATACCACCAAGAAGGACGTTTTCCTCCACCAGCATCACGTAGTGACCTGGCCACTATCCTGCAAGAAGAATGGCTTAAAATCCCTCTGACCACTGTGCAGGACTTGTATATGTCATTCCCAAGACGAACTGACGCTGTATTGGCCGCAAAAGGAGGAGGAGGCCCTACACCATACTAATAAATGATTGTGGTCTAAAACCAGGTGTTTCAGTTTCATTGTCCAACCCCTGTATATCTTCTCTTCTCCTTACAATCGGAAATGTATTACAGATCGAACACACAGAATCTGCACTTTCCACACAATCACTCCATTTGTACCAGTGAGCTGTAAGTCAGAAATCATTCATATATAAAAATCATGCCATGTCTTTGTTAGAAGTGCCGCTTACGAGGATTAAAAACACGCGGCCCCTCCATCCTCCACGTGCAAAGTGGTCCTGCACCCCTACTCGACATGTACACGCAGTGCAGCACCAATAAAAGGGACCGGCTAATCCACACAATCGACGTCACAATGTTATGAGTACAAGATCCCTGAGGTTTCTGGAAAAGAATGCGAGGAATTTGGCTTTCTCGTGTCGTTCCATTTCCTGTTTCTTATTTTGGAGACACTCTCACCGCACACTCTTGGACCGGAGACACACACCCCCGTCATCAGCGCTGAACCCGTACCGGGAACGCGAACTGGAAAGAATTCACCAAGAACGGAAGCAGCTCCCACACACTTAAACATTCCCAAAGCGTTTCAGCACGGCTCCCTGTGCTGGTGCTGCAGACAAGTACATCCCGTCAGGAGTCTTATTTGGAGCAGCTGGCTATAATATCACTCCTCTAGTTCAGTGTCTACCAATGCTGGTCTTATTGGCTGGTACGAACCGACCATTTATCTGCTTTCTCTGCTTTCCCAACAGGCCGGACTCAGGCCTATCCCGTATCAATACCAGCCTGAACCCTCGTGCTATGTTTGGGCGATTCCTGAGACGTTTGTTTTAGCGAATGAAGTGTAGATTATTTGATAAAGTGATTAATTTAGAATTAATAACGTGAATAATATAGCATTATAAAGTTAATAATGAGTTAGCACCAATGAAGTCCGTCAGTTAGCATTCAAACAGAACCAACCAGGACGTCGCATGCTTACACAGTCATAATCTGAACAGTAAACACCTAACAGCAAACATTCGTACCTGCACTGTATTTAACTTAGAGATTCAACAGAACGCCAATGATTGCAGAGCCTGGGGTGAAACCGTTTCAGTGTTTGTAGGCACTTTAAAACATCCCCAGTGTATTTTAACTGTGCAGCACTCGTACTGGAGATCTGCAGCAGAGGATGACTCCAGGACCAGCACTAGGAAACAATGCTCCAGCTTGCTGACACGGTCTTTCCTCTCGAATATTTGTGGCTGGCGAATAAACTGCCACGAGAGTGTCTTATGATTGCCCCTAAATCACGATAATGGATGTTAATTGAAGCCTGGCTAACTGTGTCTGCTCTAGAGGAAAGGGACTTATCACACAGCTAAAATATTCTATTGTCCTCCTACAACACGCATCAATTTGCACCCCCACCCCCCGGGCCCCCCTCCCCACAACCAAAGTCATTTTAAGCCCCCCACGCATCTGCAGTAGCACAGCTATTAAAATCCAGCGTCTGACCGGCAAAAATGAAAGCGGCAAAGCTGAAGTCTGATCTGCCTGACAGATGAGGGGATTTCCATGGACAATGGCCAGCGTGCTCAGCCCCAGCTGGACCATACAGGCCTAAGCCAAAGGGAGGGGGGGCATTTGTGTTGGAGCTGGAGGCTCAGCAAAAGGCGCCCCAGCCAGGCTGGACCCTCGCACACAATGACATGATCAACTCAGCTCAGCTCAGCTCCAAAGCCGCCCAAGCTGAGGTGTAGTCATAGTGAGTCAACACACTGTCAGCTTCCAACAAAGCCTAAGCAGGCGCAAAGTGGTCTTGAACTCCAGGCCTACAGCCATATTCAAGTCGAGGAACTCCACTAGTTTGCCAAATTCTCCGCATAATTAACCAGTTACGATGTAAACAAAGACATTCCTAGCAGTTTGATGTGAATTCTAGAGACGTTTACTGATAGTACCTCTTAAAACCGACTTTGCTTTTATAGTGGTGGTGATGGGAACCAGGGGTGGTGATGCCTACAGTGCCCCAAACAGCTGCACCCAGAAGGAATCAACCGACAGGAATGGAACTTGGTGTGTAGGTTTGACACTGTGAGACATGAAAATGATTCAAGTTTCACGCTCAGCTGTGCATATGACATAACCAGGGATGGGCCTTATCGCTGTGCCTGACTGACCCAACAGCCACAACTGCGGACGTTCTCCATGAGTCATCCTGTTAGCGCCAGCACCATTGGCAGACGGCTGTACCACGCAGGACTACATGCACGCAGACCGTTACAACAACTGTCCTTAACACCACGTCAACGTCACCACAGACTGCAACAGTGTCGTGCCAGACTGTCATGGAGTGACTCAGAATGGCAGCGGGTCATCTTCAGTGATGAGTCCCGCTTTTGTCTCGGTGGAGACGACCAACGAATCTGTGTGTGGAGGCACCGTGGTCAGTGCCGAGATAAAAGGGTTTGTTGTCACACACTCCACGTCCAGAAGGCCTGGTGTCACTCCACCTCCATTCCTACCGCATCATCTGCAGGAACTGTGTGAGGATATTCAAGCTGCATGGGATGGATTATCATAGGATATCATTGGGAACCTCTACAACTCCATGCCGAGACGTCTGGCATGTTGCGTTATATACTACTTCTGTATGTGTAGCACAATAAATATTGCCCATATTAGTCTAAATTTATTGTTCCTGGTAGCCTTTATCTTCCTTATAGCATCGCAATCCCACACCTCCTTCTGGGTGCAGCTATTCTTTTGATGATGACTGTATAATGCTGATGATGGTTCAAAAAAATAGTAGGGCTTCTTTGGGGACTATTTTGCTTTAGTACACTCTGCATATATCCCTCCACCATTAATCGCCTCAAAACTACCATAAGCCAATGTCTCAGACCTCTCAGCTCTGTAATGGAGCTTTTAGAGGTGGACGTCTGGATCCCATCACCACTCCTGTGAAGAACCGTGACTCTCTGACTTTCTCTAGTATGTAGCACTTCACATAAACCAGTCTGAATGGCTTTGTTTACATGTCAACAACTGGATAATAGAGATCAGTGGAGCTCCCCTTTAACCCTGGGCCACCAGTGGTCATAAGACCCATGAGGTCCAGGGGTAGTGGGCCATGAGGGCACTTGTGCTGGGCTGGAAAACGAGGATGAAGTGGAGAAAGACAGAAGGAGAAACCTAGCTTCAGCCTGAAGAAGGAAGACTTGAAACTCCAAGCTTGTTGGAATTCTCCCGTTCCACCTTAACTGCTGCACCATTTAAGGTGGAACGAGGGAAGTCAAACAAGGAGTCGACTTCAGCCTCATCCAAACCAGACAGGCTGTGTGAGGAGGAGAAGAAGAATGGGCGGCGCTGAGCCGAGGACCTGGGAAGAAAACAGCCCAAAACAATAACAAATAGCGTCCTCGGTTTACCTGCGTCCACCGTGTCGGTCAGGTCGTAGTTGGAGGCCGTCCGGGGGAACTCTTTCAGCTTCCTCGCGCTCAGGTTGAGGAAGCCGGAGTTGGCCGCCTCCTCCAGCGCTCTCTCCAAGCCGCGGTTCAGAGGCACGTTGGGGCTCGAGCCCAGCGCGAGGAGGGTCGTCTGCGGCACGGAGGGAGCGAGCTGGGAATGCCGGAGGGGCTCGGCCCCCAGCGCCGTCATGTTCGCCCAGAAAGGAGAAAGAAAACAGACGCGGGGAGACGAAAGAAAGGCTCCAGAAATATGTATATCCCAGCAGAGAAACAGTGCGCAAATTCCCCCGTATCCTCAGTTTCACTGTCCCGAGCGCGCATGCGCAGTCACTAGAAGCCGTTGACCGTTGCCAAGGCGTTAAAACGTTGGCAAGGGCGCCCTCTACCGGTCAGTCACGGATGCAGTTCAACTTCCTTTACTCCCTTCAATAGACCGGTCCTTCTTTCATTCTTCTTTTTTTCATTCTGTCTTTCATTTTATACTTTGATGGTTCTTTCCCTTCTTTCTTTCTTTCTTTCTTTCTTTCTATCTTGTGAATATACTGTATAAATACTTTTCTTGTTTTTTTTCTATTCCATCAAAGGCATATATGGTTCTTTCTTTCTTTTCTTCATTGTCTTTCTTTTTTCTGTCTGCTTTATTCATTTATTCTTTCTTTCTTTCTTTCTTTCTTTCTGTTTTTTTTTATTCCTTTGAATATATGAATATATGGTTCTTTCTTGCTTGCTTGCTTTCTTTATTTCTCATTCCTTCTTTCTTTCATTTTTCTTTTCTTCGTTGTTTTTCTTTTTTCAGCAATAATAATCATAATAGTAATAATCATATAATAATCATGTAATAATATATTGTACATAACTATTATGTACCTGTATTTTGTTCTCTCTTTAAAAGGTTGTTCTTCTTGGGCTCTTTAGTAAATGCAATAGAATTGTGACAGCTCATAGAATCATTTGAATGCATCAATGGCTCTTTACTGAATCCCTCCGTTCTGCTCCATGATGGAAAACTTGTTGTACAAGAACTTTTAAAAATGGTTCCATATGGCAACAAAAGGGGTTCTGAAGGTTCCAGTACCCCTCTGTAAAGTTCACATTTGTTTTATTGTATTTATCTTTTTATATTGCACAGAATATTTTTATTCTTGCATACAAAATATAAATGGGTTGGGTCAATCTGGGTCCTGTGTTCATTTGTATTCAGCTGGAGTTAAAGGGGAATTCCACCTATGTGTGAAGTTCTCCTCCTAATTCAGTTAAAGTATAAATAAATTCACAGTGGTTTGATTGTAAAATGGTTTACAGTGGTGGTGATGGGAGCCAGGGGTCATGATGTCTACAACACAGTTTTTATATGTAATGTTGCTGAAAATACATTTTGTCTGGGGACTAATTTCCCTGAATGGAGGAAACAGAGTTAAGGAAAAACAGTATAAGAGACCAAAAAACTTTACGTGTGTGTGTTTACGGTGGTAGTAACTTCAGGCTCCTGCAGGTGGTGCTGCATATAGATGATGGGGCTATAAATACCTGCGGGGTGTGAGTGACGGACCCATAGATTGGGAAGAGGTGCTACAGTGCAGGGAATGTCTCGTTCCATGTGTGGAAAATGGCTCCAAAGCAGATGTTAATGATTGGCTAAAAGGAGTGACTGCATTTGGGCATGCCAAAGACCATAGTGTGAAGGAAGCAGCTGAATCTGCAGGTGTATGGAAGCGTACGGTCATACGGATCTACCTGCAGTGGCTAAAATCCCAGTCTACAGGGAATTCTCCTCGGAATTGTGCCAGGGAAGGCATCCACCAAATCTGGACCAACTGACCAATTCTCTGATGTAAGAGCGTCTGAACATTGATGTGGCCTACATCCAGAAACTTGTCCAGCCCACGCCAAATCGAATCGCAGCTGTTATTCATGCTCATAGAGGGTTTTTTTACACAATATTATATTATTGTCCTGTGAGCTTATTTCTAACCATTTCATTATATAACTTTCTGTGATGGAGCTTTTAGAGGTGGATGTTTGGTTCCTATCACCACCACTGGAACGATTCTTTATCTAGGATGAAGCATTTCACACCAAACCACAAATGACTTTATTTTCATCTCAACCATTTAAATATACATTTTAAAAATGATACTCTTTGAAAGGCCAGTTTAATTTTTATTTTATTATCCTTTTAAAAATGTATTTTAAAGGGTATTTAGTCATAAAATGTAGGTATCTACATTTTATCTCTGGTATTAGCTGTGTACNTGTGATGGAGCTTTTAGAGGTGGATGTTTGGTTCCTATCACCACCACTGGAACGATTCTTTATCTAGGATGAAGCATTTCACACCAAACCACAAATGACTTTATTTTCATCTCAACCATTTAAATATACATTTTAAAAATGATACACTTTGAGTTCATTAAACTTTTATTTTTATTTTATTGTCCTTTTAAAAACTTATTTTAAAGGGTATTTAGTCATAAAATTAAGGTATCTACATTTTATCTCTGGTATTAGCTGTGTACTGGAAACCTGGATTAAACAAGGCAACAAATTTGCTCATCATGCAGTTCTGCAGTTGGTCGTTCTTAAAATGTTCAGCCGATTTCTCACACTTGCTCACAAAGCCCTGAACAGCCTGCTGACCTTTAAACTTTAGCAGTCCAACACAAACAGACTTGGAGGCTAATTTCAGTTCAGTAACAAAGTCCAGCCATAAGACTCGCGAGTTTACGAAGGAAACTGAAGCAGTAATTCTTTCCTGGATGGGGTCTAGGTGCCTTTTCGTTCCATGAAAGTGGGTGAAAAGCTGTACATGGGCTGAAAAGAGCTCAGGTTTGCTTTGGAGAGAATTGGAAAGGAAAGAGTGCTTTTATGAGGGTGACTGAGACGCGGTTTTCTGCCACTGAGATTGCTGACTCAGCCGCATAAGCCACACTTCAGCAGAAAGCTGTTTACTGATTACAGAAACACACGCACAGCTTATACAACACAGCAGCCTGTCTTCACTCAGGAAGTTGGCGGCATCTTGACCTACTGAGCCTTGGACCCTGGTTATGATGCAGGTAGGTCACTGGGAACACCTTTGTTTCCTGACACTGTGTGTCATTAACTAGACATGTGCATATCCTGATTGGGCAGTTTAACTGGTTCCCACTTCCTGTTAGGCTGTGGTTGCTAAAGAAGGAACGAGGGATGAATTAACGACACATAGAGGAGTGTGGGTCAGTATGGCTGTGGATTAGAGTTTGGGGAACTGATCTGAGTGAGTACATGCAGTTTGGTGGCTGGAGATTAAAGGAGACAGTAGGGTTTGGGTGGGGCCAGAAATGAATGTGACTCTATGGGGAGCAAAGCAATGGGCAATATGTTCTTCTTCTTCTTCGTAGACATTTTTGTCCACTAACTAGTCTCACATTTTCCAAGATAACGACACCGTTCCACTGGTCCAAATTGAATGTGTTAATTTTACTGGATTTTTTTTCCATTAATCAATCAATCAATCAATCAATCAATATTTATTTGTATAGCGCTTTTTACAACTGATGTTGTCTCAAAGCAGCTTTACAGAAAAGCAATTTATATAAAGAAAAAGAAAACACAGAGTCCATGTATAGATGTAGGGAAGGGAATTCCAGGTCCAAGCCAGTGGCAAGGAAAAACTCCCCTAGAGCAAGGAAGAAACCTTGGGGGAACCCATCCTCCTCAGGTCGATCCCGGTTGAGGAGAGAAAGCCAGAACATCTATTAGATACAGTCTGATTTATCCAGGAGGCAGTGATTTCAAAGGTAGAGCTGACCCATAGGTTCTCTGTTTAAGTGAGAGATAGAGTTCATGATCAGAGCCAGATGCTGGCGGCTCTACTCTGGTCATTGTAGTCATAGAATGAATGGGATAGAAAAGAAAATGCCCATCTACTGTAACTGTGTTCCACCCAGTGACACTGTTTCTGGTGCACCCTCTTAGGGCAGTACACATTTATATCATGTACTTCTGCTTGACCCCCAAGCATGAATTCAACGTTGGTCTGACCCGCACTCGTCTGTTTGTCTTTTTTTCATCCCTCGTTTCTCCCATAGAGTCCCATTCATTTTTAGCAGCCGGCTAGCAACAAACATCAGCTGCACAATCACTCTGCATTTTCTTCAGGAAATGCATTTTTATAGTTTTATAATATTAGCCGGTTTAAGATTCCACTCCCTCTCTATGCAGTTCACTATCAGCTTCGCTCACAGCAGTGGTGATAGGATCCGGACGTCGATGTTTGAGAGATTGTTTAACAATAGTTTTAACTTTTTTAAAGTACGGTGGACGAGTGCAGAGCAGGTCAAAATAGTCCCCAAAGAGATTCATTCCATCCACTAATTCAATGTTCATAAACATTCCATATTGAAATATAGGAACATAAGAGCACACGTGTAGGTTCTAGGTGGTTTTAGGTGGTGAATCAAATGGTAGTATTTAAACTGTAGACATCCTGACCTCTGGTTAACGTCACCACCACTGTAAAGAAATATGAGTCATAAAGTTTCTGTACAACACAACTGAGTCAGAACTGTTCACAGTGGTGGTGAGAGGAACCAGACATCAACTTCTGAAAGCTACCTCACAGAAAGTGACTTCATGAAATGGTTATGGATACCCGGCTGTATCTGAGACATTATTTTACAGTTTTGAAATAAAATTTTGGCCTAAAATGTATTTTGAGCCACTGTTCTAGGGTGAAATAGTCCCCATAGATATTAACCATTATTTTAATCATACATTGCATTACGTATGCAAACTCAGAAGACATGTGTAAGTTCACTAGTCATTTGGGACAGGAAATAAACTTGGTTGTTGTAGACTTTACAAGCCCTGGTGTGCAAAACACACAGCTGCACCCAGAAGGAATCAACCGTCCGGAATGAAACTTGGTGGGTAGGTTTGACATCGTGAGACATGCGAACGATTGTTTCGAAGATTCGCTCTTGGCTGTGCATGTGACGTAAGCAAGAACGGACCTTATTACAGACATTCAGCAGGCAGTGATGCCTGTTAGTGCCGGCACCATTGGCAGACGGCTGCACAACGCAGGACTGCTTGCACGCAGACCGTTAAGACGACTGTCCTTAACACCACATTGGTGGAGACGACCAATGAATCCATGTGTGGAGGCACCGTGGTCAGCAACAAGATGGACGGTTTGTTGTCACATGTCACATGTCCAGAAGGCCTGGTGTCACTCCACCTCTACCCCTACCGCACCATCTGCAGGAACTGTGTGAGGATATTCAAGCTGCATGGGATGGATTATCACAGGACACCATTAGGGACCTCTACAACTCCATGCCAAGACGTCTGGCATGTTGGGTTAGCAAACACGGTGGCCCGACGCCATACTGAGAGACACTACTTCTGTATATGTAGCTCAATAAATATCGATCATATCAGTCTAAATTTATTATCAGTTATTGATCCTGGTAATCTTCCTTCCCAATAGCACAGCAATCCCACACGTGCTTTGAGTGTATATTTATACTATATTCAATTAAATACAGGATCTGAATGATTTGCACATCTATGCAGTCTCTTCTCATATACACTTTTGCACAGTGTCCCAACTTTTTTGGTCACGTGTTTCCATGTCAGCTGCTGAACTCGGCTGAAATTCTGAATAAACGGTGGAATTCCCCTTTGATTTCAGTAGCACAGATGCTAATTCGACACCACAGCTCTTCAGCTCATACTGGAACTCGAAACTTCTGTCAAGTCGCCGCTCTTCCTCTTTTTTCCCCGTTACGGAAAGCTGTGGGCTGGGAGAGCGTTTTTGTGAGGCGAGCAGTTGACTCAACACTAAAGACGATGCGGGCAGCTTCCCCTGACCGACTGCAGCAGGTTTGAAAGGACGTACTTTTACGGTTATCACGCGCTATTCGTTTACTAATACCAAGGTGTCTCTTTCACGCCCGTACTCTGACAAGCCCCGCCCACGTGTGCTTCGATTGGCTAATATTTCCAATCGCAGCACACGGGCGCGTGAGCTCGAAATATTAGCCAATCGCAGCACACGGAGGCGTACGACTAGCCAATCCGGTTGCGGGGAGGGCGTGGTCTTCCGGAATACTGGTGTGAACAACTTGGCGTTTCATCGCTGGCGCGTTTAGTCAGCACAGAAGGCTGCAGTTCCTGAAATCTCGAGAGATATGGTGAGTTGATATCAGCTTATTAAGGAAACGCTATTTAAAGCGCTTGTTTTGTTATTTGCACAGACTTGTTGAACTACTATGAGACCGCTGAGGTGCTCATGGAAGTATGTTTACATAGGTAGGAACAGCTTTTACAGTACAAAACCTCAGTACGATTTGAACTTCATTAGTTTTGAATCCTGTTTTGCATCACAGCAGATCTGTTCCCTGCCAGCATGCCAGTTAAAACTCTACCAGTAATCCACCTAAATGACCCCGTGATATGGGCCTATAGCAGAAGTGTAGTCTGTTTATGCCTCCAGCTAAACGTGTTCTTGAACCTGTTCTACAGCCTGCACCCTAAAAGAATACGCCTCCTTAAGGTTCAGTGGATATACATATATACCCATGAGTTTGTTTAAATAGTGGTTAACTGCTTCTTCTCTGGAACACCTGCTGTATGGCTCCCTAGAGAACCCTTAAAGAGGTGCTGTGCAGCATGCAGAAGGCTGTATCTTGTTGAATCCCCCTTTTAGTAGGTGCCAAGTATTTACATAGCTTACTCAGTGCAATGCAACCCTGAATGGGATTCACCACAATTAGTAACAATTACAGTCTTCAGTAAAATATAGCAAATAAAAAAGGTGTTCATGTAGTCCAAACTGTATAGACCTCATCGTGCCATAATTTACCCAAAAGTGGTTCTTCAAGGGTTCTTCAGTCATGATGACTCAAAGAAGAGTTTGAATGCTCTCTGCATATTTAACGGGTTCGTCTGTATGATAGAAAGCCTGTGGTATATGGTTCCACACTCTTGCCACAATGAGTTCTTTCAGTAGGAGAAGCACTTTTGGTTCCCTAAAGAACCATGTTTGAAAAGAGATGTGAAGAACCTTTCAAAGGCTCAAAACCAATAACATATTGTAAAGGATCTTTATCAATGTGAGGGTTCTTTCTTAGAACCTTTACACTATTTGGAGGTTCTTTTGCCACACTCGCCTGTCTCATTTACAAGTGGTTGTTCTATGGCATGGTGCAAACGACCCTTTACTGGTGTCTTTATTTTTTAGAGTGTTTATTACTATTTACTGTATTTACTTATACACCGTATGTATGGTTATATATGATAATGCATAGAAAGGTAACATCAAAGAACAATTTGAATGCATAAATGGTTCAACTTATGGCTGTACGGCCGAAAGTCTGTTCTATATGGTTTGACAGTCTTGCCACAAGGGCTTCTTTGGGCAATGCAGCAGCAGAAGCACTTTTGGTTCCCTAATGAACCATGTTTGAAATGAGATTGGTGAGTGTGAAGGACCTTTATAGACTAAAACATTCCCAAAATGTTCTTCCTGTGGCAGACCTTTCGACCTACTTGCACGTCTCATTTACAAAGAGGATTATAACCGAGAGTGATTCTTCTGTGGCATTGCTCAAAGGACATTTTTTCTTGTATCTTTATTTGTAAACTAAATTACACACAGTATAGCTTTTTATATATGGACATAGAAATAGTTTGGTTCTCTGCATGGTTGAACGGATCTTTTCTACAACAGTGAACTTGCTGTATCTGGTTCTTTAAAGTTGCAGTTCTATATTGCACCAAAAGAGTTCCTCTGTTGGTACAAGTCATAGAACCACTACTAATCTTGTTAAACTGCATTTAGTGCCTTGAACATGGTACGTAGGGCTTCATAGATTCAGTCTTCAAATCCATTTGAGATCCTTAACATCCCATAATTGTACCATCCGATTCTGCTTAACATTTATAAGGTCATTGGACAAATCCGTAACCACGCCAAAGTCTTACAGTAATGCGGCCTCTAAAGATTTCCCCTTGTGTTGTTCAAAACTGTTGAACCTTAACCAAATGTTGGAGGAACTGAGAAGTGCTGTTATAGTCATTAAGTGAACAAAGCGTTGACCCATATCAGTTTTGGACTCTTCCTTATCATTCTGTTCACGGTTTTCCATCATTTTTTAGGTAGACAGGGACGTCGGAAGGAGCTCTATCAGAATGAAACCCATTTGTGGGTCTACAGAATCCATTCTTGCATCCTCCCTTGAGTCTAATGATGACGATTCTTGTGATTTCACAAGAAATGAAATCACTGAGGATGACCTTGTTGGAAGTCAGGGTCACCTGAAACCTCAGTATGGTAGCAGCAGCCCAGGCAGATGGAGCTCTGGCAGTATCTCCAAGCTGGACCCAGAGGAGACCTGGTATCACCTTCCCAGGAGCAGTCCTGTCATATCCCGTAAGGCTCGCTTCCAAAGCATGGAACAGTCTTCGGAAGGCACTTCACCCATCAGTTTGTCCTCAACACCACCATTACAGAATAGAGCGTCCATTACAGCCTCAAGCTCGCCTGGGTTCTCGAAAGGGTTTCTGAGCAAGCAAGAACTTCCAGGAGCTGATTCTTCATTCCCAGGATTATGTCAGCAGTTTCCACGTGCTGTTCCACCAGGTTTTCCAGCAGCGGAAAAGTGTTTAACAGGACAAGCAGCAGTATCCACCAATAGTGATCAACAAGGAAACGTTTCATGTGGTTCGACAGGGTCCCAGTCCACTCCGGAGAACAGGGGTCTGTCTCTTTCGGAAGGAATGGTTCAACAGCTCAACGGGACTACATGGCCAGAGAACAAGAACAGAGCCTCCTCAGACTCTCACCTGATCTCAGGTGAGCCAACCCACAAGCCATCAGCTGGGACTTATCGTCTAGCTCTTGAAATGCTTCACAGACAAATAGCCACATCAGAGTGGTTCTGTTCTTCATGAGTTTTGGAATTGTTTTTTTTTTAATATATATATATATATATATATATATATATATATATATATATTAATATATACATAGACTCTGCCATAGATTTATAAACGTGTACTAATGTGAGTGAATAGGCTCAAAAGGGCATCACCATATATATATAGAGCCCTATTTAAGTCAGTACGTGCACTTGTATTTAATAATGCTATGTTCTACATATGTTTATTTAACAAATATAAAGAGAAGTGTTTAAATTATATACCTGGTCTCAACATACACCACGGTTTTACAGAGCCAAGAATACAGTCCGCCAGCTACTCTTAAGAAGCCAGAGTTCTTAAGCATCATGATTGGTGTCTGAAGTTAGTTTTGCACTTGAGCTATGAGGCTAATGTACAGTACTATGCAAAAGTCAGAGACCACCCTTCATACACTCAGTAAGCACTCATTGTGTCTACACTCGTTGTGCATTTTGTCAGCTGTACTTACCATATAACTGCACATTGTAGTTCTACAATTACAGACTGTAGTCCATCTGTTTCTCTGTTAACTTTTTTACACCGGTCTTCAATGGTCAGGACCCCCACAGGACCACCACAGAGCAGGTATGATGTGGGTGGTGGATCATTCTCAACACCTCAGTGACGCTGACTAGTGTGTGTTGTGCTGGTGTGAGTGGATCAGACACAGCGGTGCTGCTGGAGTGCTTAAACACATGTGTCCACTCACTGTCCACTCTATTAGACACTCCTACCTTGCTGGTCCACTTTGTAGAGGCAGAGACCAAAGTTAATCTGCTGCTGCACAGTTTGTGTTGATCAGCTTCTGGTCCTGTATCCGTGGTCACAGTATGCTTTCCCCAGGATGCTGTTGGCCAGATATCTTTGGCTGGCGGATCAACTCAGACCAGCGCATCACACACTAACATCCCATCACCATGTCAGTGCCACTGCAGTGCTGAAAATGATCCCACATCCACTTAATACTTACTCTGTGGTGGTCATGTAAGGGGTAAAGGTGGAAAAACAAATTATGCAAGGCAAACAGATGGACTACAGTGAGTAATTGTAGAACAACAAAGTGCACCTATATGGTAAGTGTGCCTAAAACAGTGCTCAGTGAGTGTTTTAGATTTACACATAGCCATTAAGCTGAAGATAATTTTCTGCATTTTTCATTCATTTTCAGGAAAAGAAGTAGAAAATAAAGCAAATTATGTCAAAGCCTCAAAAAATAGTATATACATATTTTTCAGCATTTAATTTTTTCACTCTTTGCCTTTATTATAGCTTTAATTATTTTCAGGGAACTTGCTTTCAGTTTATTAAGAAATTTGCAGCCCCACCTTCAAAGTGCTTTTGCAAAGCACTGTAACTGACAAATAATGGAAGCGCTTTGCCCCAACAATTAGCACAGTGCTAACTGCTTAGCTAACTCATCACAAAACCAATTTAAAACCATGTGGAGATGTTATGTAATCTAATAAACTAAATAACTCGTCGCTGTCCAATGAAAAACATGTATCTCCATTTTTGTTGATTTTCACTTTTATGCATCATTTGAACTCAGCAGCTGCTGTTTACACTAGGCGAGAATTTCATTACGATTGGACCAAAAAAATGGCCCAAAATGGTTTGGAAAGACATCTGGTTCCACTGACTCATATTAAAACTAGATTAGGTTTTTGCCCCCTCCTGTACAGTTGCCATTTTGGAGATGCTTGTTTTTCTTTGGACAGCAACGCTATGTGGTTTCTGATACACAAGCATGCACAAACATCAGTACCCGCAAAAATGCAGCTTTAACATATGCTTCTTATTCGACGGTGAAGGTCCAGTGAATGAGAAACAAATCTCCGAAGACTTCTATAGGAACAGTGTGGACCTTGACCAGGTAACGGCCTTTTTCCAGGTTGATGTTTCTTTTGTATTTGAATATCTGCTTTATGTAAATAAATATAACATTAATATGTATGCTGATGTGCCTGCACGTAGGAGAATGCCCACTTTGTGGTGGTGGACATGGTGCTGGAAGTTCTGGAGGCCGTCAAATGGACCATATGTCAGCAACAGTTAAAAGACACAGACTTTTCAGAAGACAGAGACACGGAGTTGCACTCCAAGACACGAGAGTTTCACTCGGTCTCCTCATTCGACAGCGGTTACGGCGGTAAAGCCAGATTACAAATGCTTGTGTAATTTCTTGATTAACACACATTTCATAAAGCCCAGTTTCCCACTATGTAGAAATTTACAGACAGGATATTATTGTTTTATGACGATATCTGGCAAATTCACATACTAATTCAAATACTGATTGCTGTTTTCGAAGAACTTTTAGTTTACAAAAGGAACTGTAGTAATGCTACCTGACATAACAGCCAAATAGTAATATTTCTATAGTGTTTAACATTCTGTAATGTCTCCTATATTTTTTTTTCTATAGTATTATTTGATTATATTATATATTCTATATAATCTGTAACACTTAACGATCCTGTAGTAAATTATAGTAATTGTCTGAATTTACTGTAATATTGGTAGCACTTTACTTTACAGATCGGTAATAAGTAGGTAATTATATGGTAATTTTACGGTAACAATTTGTATGTAGTCATTAATTAAATGTCAATTTCCTAGTTGTTACTAAATAATAAATCAGAAATTGTAGTGGTAACAAGGCCATTATAAAATCATGGTAACAAGTTGGACTTTCCTAAAAAATACCTGCTTATTATATACTTCTTAATGTATAATAAGTGAACAGTTGTAGTGGTAACAAGGCAGTAACAGGTACGAAATAAAACAGAAACAAGTGAATTAGTATTTTACAGCCCTGATACCGGGTAATTACAGCAGGACCACTTCACTGTTTTTGGGGTAATAACCCTAACATTATATTACATACATGTACTCAAATATTATTCTCTCTTATTATTCATTAAGAACTATAAAATAAGCAGGTCATTTTTAGGTAAATAAAACTTGTCCCTGTTATTTTACCATTTTATTACTAAGTACTGATACAATGACTATCTTTTCATTTATTAATTACTAGAATATGAGCATATAATTTTTAGGAAAGTCCAACTTGTTACCATGATTTTATAATGGCCTTGTTACCACTACAATGTCTGATGTATTATTTAGTAACAACTAGGAAATTGATATTTAATTAATGACTACACACAAATTCTTACCGTAAAATTACCATATCATTACCTACTTATTACCGATCTGTATGAGTTCGTAGAGCTGTTTATATAATGGCTCAACCATCACAGGCCTTGTGAAATTGCTTTTTGGTTTTGTTCTGAATGAAATTCTGTCTCTGCTTTCTCCTAATCCTGTGTTTTTCTCAATGACTGGTCTAATCCTCGGCCTGTGTCCATTCCAGATTACTGTGGGCACGGGTTCTCTTCGAACAGAAGCTCTCGGACCTCATTACGCAGGTGTGTAAGTTCTCTACGACTAGTATGCAAATGGACCCACATGGAATATTAATTATGGTAGTGACATGTGACTCATCTGAAATCACCATTACCCTAGCATCACGACAAAATGGACAGATATGAGCTAGATGCCCATTAAAGATGATCTGCTTTCTGTGTTGCGCTGGTATGAGTAGATCATACAGAACAGGGGAGTTTGTAAACACTGTGTCCACTCACTGTCCACTCAATTAGACACTCCTACCTTGGTGGTCCACCTTGTAGATGTAAACTCCTAGGCGATAGCTCATCTGCTGCTGCACAGTGCAGTGTTAGTCATTCTTTAGTCCTTCATCCAGGACGCTGCCCTCAGGACGCTGTTGGCTGGATAGTTTGGGTTGGTGGACTATTCTCAGTCCAGCAATGAGACTGAGGTGTTTAAACACACCAGCAGCACGTGTACCAGCTTAACACACGCTAAATCATCCACCAAAGTAACACCTGCTCTGTGGTGGTCCTGACTGTAGAAGTAGAAGGTAATAACAAAGTATGCACAGAATCAGATGAACTGCGGTCTGTAACTGTTGAACTACAAGGTGCTCCTATATGGTAAGTGGAGCTGATAAAACGGACAGTGGGTGTAGGAAGAAGTAGGTGGTTTTAACGTTACGGCTGATGTAAATTGTTATTGTTAACCAGTGATCTTGGCAAAGCTAAATACTGTGTGCCCAGTTTTTCAGCATGCACTACAGATGGAACATCGCTCTGTCATATGCTAGTGAATTTGTTTTAGTGAAATGTTGCTTTGCATGTGTGTCTAGGTCCTTAAAGGTCTCCAGGTGTTCTGCTGAAGGTCTCGCCCAGAGGCTGCTGACAAAACTCAGGAAGCAGTGGGTGGTCTCAGAAAAATCCTTCAGCTGTGGCGAACAATGCCCGGCTCTAGAGGAAGTGAGAGCGGTAACACACACACACAAACAAACACTCACACAGGTTACATGAATACAAAGAGATCAACGCACTAAAAGTACATGGTGCACCGCTAAAGTTCAGAGAGGAGGTGATTCAGGCAGATTTTATACTGTTGCCAGGAAGAAAGACCCTGCGTTTATAGACACAGACCTCTGAATTCACTGTGTGCTCAGGGTAATGCCTGTATTAGGAATTTGGGGCCTAAGCTGTTTTTCTTATCCCAAAAATTAATGGGATGTTACAAAATCACGGATATTCCATCCTGTGGTTTACAAAAACGGTTCCAGAGCCGATACATTTTCTGACGTATACATTTTATACTTATTAATGTCACTGGATTCTCTGAATTATGAAGTTATTAAGGGAGTCAAAATAAGAGTTTTGCTACATGTGATCTGATTTGACGTCATAATACTGGCAACCTCACCGAATTACTCCACACAAACCAGCAAGCTTTGTTTAAGTCTGGTAGTTAAGTTGCTTTGGCAGCAGCGGAGTACATTATAAGCAGCTTATGTTGAAGCCAAAAAACAGTAAGACCTACTTTCTCACCGCATCATTTCAGTGCACTGGAATGCTAGACTGTTGTTGCTGGATGCAGCAATATTTGGATTTTGACTCATAAATATCCTTGTAGTTTAGAGGACCGGGTGACGTTCAATGAAAACAAACAATATATGACAAAATATAATAGCATGTAAAATCATCTATCCTGCACTGAATCACTTGCTACTGACTTCCAGTCTGTCTCTGCTAGGAGCTTCATGAAATGGGAAAGCCAAGCGGCTGCACACGAGCCTAAGATCACTATCACTGTGGCCGAAAGTGATAGCAGCTGTGGCAAAGTCTTGCTGCCTGCACTGTCTCCTTAGAAGGCAGCGCTCCCCACTCTGTCAGCTCGTGTCTTCCACTCTTCTTCCTAAACGAATCGGCGCTGACACAGAGTATTATGGCATGTGTAAGGCAGCAAAGGATACATCTACGGTGCCTTCATAAAACAGCCAAACAGAGGCACCTCAGCAGGCAGCGTATATACCTACAGTAGATTCAGACATGACGGGCTGCCTTGCTGCCTCAGAATTTATGATGTTCCTGACACAGCCAGGTAGCAGTGCCAAGTGTTGGGTGGAGCGGTATAAAGCACACCGCCACTGGACTCTGGAGCTGTGGAAACGTCTTCTCTAGAGTGATGAATCACGTCTTATCATTTGCAGACTGATGGACGAATGTGGCGGTGTGTCTGAAAAGTCATAAATGCTGCCCTACAGTATTATACAGCAGCAAGGCTTAGAGACAGCTGCCTTCACTTTCACACACCGCCTGGGTTTGGCAGATGGACGGAGTGTACTACCTACCCCATAGTGTCAGTAAAGTTTGGTGGAGGAGGGATAATGATCTGGGTTTATGGTGTACATAAGCTCACAGGGGCGATAGCCAGGCGTCCACTTACCACTCACAGGTGGCCGTATGATACAGTCATTTTCATCTTTGTTACGATCAAGTTGTTGGCATTCCAAGATAAATGGAACAACCAAGTTGAGAAATCACTTTATTAAAGGAGAGGTGTTGAGTAAAAGGCTGACGTAGACATTGAAGATTGAAGCCAAGGATGTCTCATCTACGACTTCTGCTCTAGCGGTCATTCCCACTCTTTTCTTTTATGGATCTATATGTCTGCCTTTATCTGTCTATCAGTACTTTATTCTAAGCTCACACCGTATAATACTTCCACAGGCACAAATAACAGCTGTGAGTCAATTTGGCCTTAATTGGACACGTTTCTGGATGTAGGCCACATCAATGTTCAGACACTCGTCCATCAAAGAATTGCTCAGTTGGTCCAGATTTGGTGGATCCCTTCCCTGGCACAATTCCGAGGAGAATTCCCTGTAGACTGGGATTTTATCCACTGCTGGTAGAGCCGTATGTCCGTACGCTTCCATACACCTGCAGATTCAGCTACTTCCTTCACACTATGGTCTTTGGTACGCCCAAATGCAGTCACTCCTTTTAGCCAATCATTAACATCTGCTCTGGAGCCATTTTCCACAC
>CM067480.1:2156823-2173558 GCA_034552555.1 Semaprochilodus insignis
GTACGCTTCCATACACCTACAGATTCAGCTACTTCCTTCACACTATGGTCTTTGGCACGTCCAAATGCAGTCGCTCCTTTTAGCCAATCATTAACATCTGCTCTGGAGCCATTTTCTTATGGATTCCGTCACTCACACGCCGCAAGGATTTATAGCTCCATCATCCTCGTGCAGCACCATACAGCTTGAAGTTATTGCCACCCTATAAATACAAGGTGATTGATTTTAGGTCCAGTGAGCTGTCATGCCTCCAGGTCTCCCTGACATTGCCGATCTCCTGGATTCCACTTCCCAGAGTGCACAATCCGATGACGTAACACTCACGTCCTCAGTCAGCCAATCACCAACGCTCTAACTCGCCTGAGTACTGATTTGTTCCACCTGCCGCTCATCACCCAGCCTGCTGTAAACCCCCCCACACACACATACACAATGCAAAGTTTTGCCAAACATATTTTGCAATTCCGAGCGTTTCTCTCTTCCCTTTCCGAGCGTTTCTCTCTTGCCTTTTGCTGATTCTGGTTTTGACTTTCCTTCAACTTCGACTCTCCCTTTAGACTCTCCCTTTATCCTGGGTGCCCGATTCCTTGCCTCGCTGGTTATCTACCCTCCTTCCGTTCTCCTGACTACTCTCTTGGATTATCCCTTTGATTCTGTCTGCTGGGTTGTTTGTTTTCCTGGTTATCAACCTACGCTTGTCTCTTTACCTATGACCTGGCATTACCCTTTTGTTATGCGAGCTCGTCCTTTGCTGTTGTGTATAGTAACCAAATTGTTCAACCTCTCTGACTTTTAGCTCTTTTAGCTCTTTGTGCCTGACACAAGCTTATATTCATATTTTGTAATCTGTGTGCATTAAATAATGTTAAAGTAGCCATTACAGGTGTAGCCTACTTGATGCCCACCTTATTCTGTCCTAGGGGCACAAGGAGTTTATTGCAGACTGCATCTCAATTTCCTTCCAAATGGATCTGAACTCTCAAATTCTTAAGAATTTAAATATAGTTTTCTAGTAATTCTATTCTGTTATAATTCTGTTGCTCTATTCATCATGAGGAGTTCACACCAAAGCAGCACAATTCAAATAGCGTTTGGCTGAGCTTGGTTACGGATGTGTCTTTGAAGTAATGCGGCTGAACTCATGAACAATGATGTTTTGTTTACAGTTTCCGCTGGACACAGTGTCTATGATGACTGGAGGCAAGCTGAGCGAAGAGATCCGACAGAGGAGCAGAATGAGAGGAACGCTGACCTGGGCTCCGCCCCGATTCCAAATCATCTTCAACGTGCAGCCAACACAGAGGTTAGAATAGACTCTCAGAGCTTTCAGAACATTTACCGAAGATTTTAAAATTGACTGGCCTTAAAGTAATTAGGTTAAACGAATATCGTGCCTTTGTACTGCTTTCATTTAAATACAGGTCAAGATAGGTTTACAAAACATTGATTTTTGCCTTTATTCACATTTTTATAATTTTTTACATATTAGGAATTAAGCTTTGTGTGTTTTAATAGGCAAATTATTTACTGAGTAAATTGATGTCTGTGAAATGTGCTTGTTGTAACACTCTGCAGTGCAAACACTGTATGTGTGAAAGACTAGTGTGAGCTATAGTGGGCTATACATATATACCAGTTATAGATGCAGTTTGCACACATGAACCACACGTTGACAACCACTGCACCAAAGCACTACAACCGTACTGTGTTTTTACTTTCACTATAATAAAAAATATTAAACAGAACCCACCAGTTTCATTCATGTACATTCGTTTAATTTGTGTAGACATGTTGTGTATATATGGCAAGCTGTAGTTTCTACTCACATCTCCTAGACATAGGACCAGTCAGGAACAGTGTCCTCTCTGTGCTGTTATACAAATGAGTGTTGTTATGTGCAGGCGCAGTGACGTTATTGCCTCGCAACACTTCCTCTGCGCCGGCTGTGGGACAGAAGTCGAACCTCGTAAGTTCTCAAAACTGCTTTTCACATCAAGACAGAGGTCTAATTTTAAACCCTCGACTCACTTTTAGCCAACAGAGGTCTCGAAACACTTCTGACTTTAAAGCTGTTGCAATATTAACATGGCAAAAATGTTATTTCTTTCCACACAACGACTGACTGAACACACTGAACTTGCTAAACACACTGCACTGAACTGACTGAACACACTGAACTGATCTGACTAACACACTGAACTGACTGACTAAACACACCAAACTGAACTGACTGAACACACTGAACTGACTGACTGAACATGCTGAACTGAATTGACTGAACACACTGAACTGACTGACTGAACAAACTGAACACACTGAACTGAACACACTGAACTGGCTGAGCACACTGAGCTGACTGAACATACTAAACTGAACTGACTAGCACACTGAACTGACTGACTAAACACACAGAACTGAGCTGACAGAGCACACTAAACTGAACTGACTGAGCACACTGAACTGAGCTGACTGAGCACACTAAACTGAACTGACTGACTGAACACACTGAACTGACTGAACACCCTGAGCTAGCTGACTGACCGAACTGACTGAGCACACTGAACTGACTGACCGAACACACTGAATGACTTACTGAGGACACTGAACTGAACTGACTGAACACACTGAACTGACTGAACCTGAGCTAGCTGACTGAACTGACTGGGCACACTGAACTGACTGACTGAACACATTGAACTGAACTGACTGGGCACACTGAACTGACTGACTGAAAACACTGAACTGACTGACTGAACACACTGAACTGACTGAACTTATTAAACTCACTGAGCACACTGAACCAACTGAACACACTGAGCTGACTGAACACACTTAACTGAATTGACTGATCACACTTAACTGACTGAACACACTGAACTGTACTACCTGAACACACTGAACTGACTGACTAAACATGCTGAACTGACTGAACACACTTAACACACTATAGTAACTGAATAATAATGTTTTTAGTGATTTTGGTGGATTTTAATACCCATTATACAATGCACTGCAATTAGGCTAATAACATTTTGAAAATTACATAGTTATCATCATTAGGATAACAGACCCAGACAAAAACTGAACACTGCCTAATAATAATAACAACAGTAATAACACTTCTGAAACACACAGAAACATAAAAACAGAAGCAGTGTATACAATGTATGTAATGTGTGTAATATGTATAGAATTACATATAAATATGTGTAATATGTAATATAGCTTATTTGTTTACTAATGTTTTTTGTGACCTCGATTGTTTCAACCTTTTGTTAATTTTAGATCTAATGCTGTAAATCAGTGTATATGCTTGGTATTAATAAGCTCTCAGTTTTGGATTATTATATAAAAACTATTATGACATTTTTTTGATATTTTAGAAGCTGTTCATGCCGAAGATCATTCTAGGTCATTCTAAAACTTCTGAAACTTTTTCATTCAGCTGTATATACAGTAAATACATGAAAAGTTTACAGCTTGATTTGTGTCTGGTTTTGTTTGTATGATAATATAAAAAATATGTATCACAAACTCTTACCTATCATGTGCAAATTCAAATGTTCAGTATACTGAACACTGAATTTGGGATGTTTCCCAGTAGATAAAATCATGTAATTTGTTAGTGTTTAGTATGTAGCAGAGAATATGTTTAATAACCAAAACCATTTATGTCTAATCGGTTAAAGGAGGACAAACAGCATATTGTATGAGTAACAGGGGAAATATGTGACTGTAGAATAAGATGAAGAAAACGGCTTAACTACAGGCTGCTCTTCTGGTCATTATTTGGTCATTATTTGGTCATCATTTACTGTTGGGCTTCCTCCTTTTCCAGGGTACATAAAGAGATTACGCTACTGTGACTACCTGGGAAGATACTTCTGTGATGGTTGCCACAGTGGTGGCGAGTCTGTGATCCCAGGGCGTGTTCTGAGTCGCTGGGATTTCAGGTGCTATCCTGTGTGCATCTTCTCCAAGCAGTTATTGGACTCCATATGGGAGCAGCCACTGTTCAAGCTCAGCGCTGTGGCTAAGAACCTGTACGGCCAGGCCAAGGAGCTGCAGAGATTCAAGGTGCGTAGACCACAGAGTTCCGGGCAGTGGAGGTTCTTGAAAAGTTTGCGGTGGTAGTGTGAAAGTGTAATTCTGGGCAAGGGGATACGGAAGGAAGAGGTTGAACAGTTGCTGCACCAGTTGCCAATTCACTCCTCCCCTTAAAGGCAAAGCGGGAAGGAAGAGATGTACTCTGACTAACAATGGGAGGTGGGGATGGGAGGTGAAGAGTTGCTCCGAAACTCAGAAAACTTGAAGAGCAGACACCTGCTCCACGGCAAGGTGTCTGGGGCTGTTTTGGCTCAACTGAGCTCAGACTTACATCAGAAAATCCGCCCTTGGGAAACTGATGTAAAGCTGGGTCAGATAGTGGCTTAAGCGCATTAGCTAAAATAGACTTGCTAAAGAGCTTGGGACTATTTCAAATTATTTGAGAGATATGGTGGTGCTATAACAGGCTGCATGGTATACATCAAACAGAGCCAATTCTAAAATCTGAAAAGCATACTTGCCCCACAAGAACCAAATTCTGTATTAATGCGCCAAGTGCTTTTTATGGAATAATCTTTAACGATTGGACCACAGAACATATTATTGCCAGGTGGGTCCTGGGCGCGACGCAAGCTGGGCCAAGAGACAAACAGCTTCGCGAGGGTAGTGGATGTGCTTCGCGAGGGTAGTGGATGTGTGCAGGGCTTAAATGCAGGCGAAAACAGGTGAATCAATCAGTAGACGGGAGAGGCGGACCGGGGAGGATTGGCGGAGCGTGAGCATGTGGGCGTAACGTCATCGGGCTGTGCACTCTGGGAACTGGAGTCCGGAGGGACGGAGGAGTCAGGCTGACCCGCGGACGTGACATTAGCTTATTTCCTTAACAGCTGGATGTAGACCAACCTCTTTGATAGCATTAATAATGAAGCATAAATTAATGACGTGAATGGATATGTGGCTATGAACACACTACTTCAATGTTCTGCAAGTTCAAAATGAGTTGAAGGTGGAACTGCAGAAAGTAGTATTATTAGCCAGTGTGGGAAAGTGAACGTACAACGCAGTTAGTCTGCAGATACCATAGAAAAGCCTGCTGAAACTAGCATTATCATAGCTGTGGTAATCAGACAAACAAAGACCAATTGTAAAGTGTTTCTACATTAAAATGATGTTTCTGCATAATTAAATGGTTACGATGTAAACAAAGTCATTCTGAGTGGTGTGTTGCGACGTGCTCTGCTCTAAAGTCAGGACTATTACCAGTGGTGGTGATAGGAGCCAGAGTTTCCGCAAGCTTCTACAAGCTCTCACAGAAAACCATTAGATAGACCTGTTTTGAGCTAATGCTATTTTCTAAATGCATGCAGGCCAGAGAGGTTTTTGAATCTAATATAACTACATGTCTTCCTCTTGTGTTCTTCTCTTGTTCTCAGGAGCTCCAGGAGCAGCTGATTTCCATTAAAAAGCTGTTGAAAGCCTGCAGACTGTCTGATGAGTAAAGAACTTCATTCTAGTGATCCAGCTTCTGTTTTTTTAGGCTGGCTTTACACGATGAAACGTCCAAGCAATTAGTTGCCTGCAGCACAATATCCAATTAAATTCAGGGCAGTTCAGGGCAATACCAATGTTGAATACAAGTCATTTTTGATACATGTTGTCGTTCAAACTATATAAAATCAATGAGGTGTTTACATATGTGTAGGACTTTTACACTGGAGACTGTAACAGCAGGCAATAAAAAGATTGGGATGGAGCCATAACAGCTCTTTTATGAATCCATAGCAAGGGGAAGTCACCACCTAGGCTTCACACTACCTGCATACCAGCTCCTGTTTGGCAGCTGTGACGATGGACAAACAGATTGTGACGCGCGCTGAACTAAAAGCAAGGCACGGTTTATTAAATAGGTGCACTGAAACACAGCAACACCAAGAACAAGGGAATACAATCAAGGGCTAAACTGAGTCGAAGTCAATAAACAGGCAGAGTAAACCAGAGAATCAAAATGGAGTCAAAAGCCAGAGTAACAAGATCAGACACAGAGAGAACGCTCAGTACGCAACAGAGTGGCAATACTTCGCAATGAGTCAGTGCGAGAGAGAAGTATTTAAACAAACAGACTTAATTAACATCAGGTGGTCAATCAATATTCTGGAGACCGAGAGCGAGGCAACGGGGTGTGATTGGGTAAGGATGAACACGTGACTTCAGGTGGTGGATTATGGGAAATGGAGTCCGGGAGATCGGAGGTGAGAGGAGAACCAGCAGGCATGACAGCAGCTCACCATGTGGCCATCACCACACTTCCCCCCCTCCTTAAAGGTCCACTGTCGCGGGGTCTCAGCCCAATCCAAACAAAGTCCCTGGGGTATGTAAAGGTACACCGGGTTTCAGAACATCATAGTCAAAACAAACACCATGCTTCCCCTCAGCTTCTGGGCCACATCCTTACCGCAGCGGCTCCCCAAAGCACCCCGCTCTGAGCAAGCTGTCCTGCTTCGACCCTGCCGTTTGTGTCACAGCTCACTGCATCAGGTTTGCCACTGCTGGGGACGTCATCTGTGCCATCTTACTTCATTTGCCCTATCTCCAACCCCACCATTTCCTTCTTGAGGTCAAGCACGCCTCCTGCCGCTGTGAGGAAATCAAAGCTGAGAAGCCAAAAGTTGTGTAACATGCTCAGACTCCCCCAGTGACTGACCTGAGTTGGATGATGATTGTTTCCCTGGGGCCTGATGCGTCTCTCTTGGTATGCTGGCGCGTGCCTGGACATAGCTGAGAAACTGTTAAGGCTGTTTGTTGTCATGGCTCAGGAATCAAATAAGAATTAAACTAAACTGGAGAGTCAGCTGTGGCGGTGGTCTCCATTTCATCCGCCCAACAAACCAACTTCTGTTTCGTTTTCTGATCTGGTCCAGTGACACATGGTTATGTGATGCAGTTTTGTTGTTTTGACTGACTGTTTTATGAAACTTGCAGCTGAGATTCAAGTGTGTTGCAGGAGGCTTTACCTTCACATTATGCAACTCTTGTGCAATTTTGTTTCATGTAGGTTTCACTGTGTAAACCCAGCTATAGTAACCTGAGGAGTAAGCATACAATTAGACTGGGCATATGAATGACATGAATCAGTAGTGATAACTGTATGAAAATATGTTTAATTGCAATATTTTGGCAAAAAATGTCAAATTTAGACAAAAAACAGACTAATTCTATATACTTTTATCCTTTTTTATAGAGAAGGTAATAAATGATTTGTGTAGTCCAGTTAAAGTTCAACTGGTTGTTTTTCCTCTGCACAGGGTCCTGGCTGAGTTTCAGCAGCTTCCATCTCATCTGACAGAGGAGCTCCACCTCTTCTCCATGGACGACCTTGTCAAAGTCAAACGGGGTCAGCTAGTTCCCCCAGCGAAGGCCATACTCCTGTCAGCTACGGCCCATGTAGAAGCTTGTGAGGTGCGTTAGAGTGGGATTGCGAATGGCTCAATGCTGGTAGTCTTCTAGTGAGCTGATTAGCTAGCGAAGTGAACTTTTTTGAGCATGAGATCTGAGAACTGCACATTACCTCATTTGCTGTTTTTGTTTGTTTGTGTGTCTGTGCCACTCAATAACTTGCTTGATTACTAGCTAGCATAGCACAGTAACAAGGCCACATCAGCAGTCATGTATAAAAGCCAAAGTAGGTCTCAGTCTCAGTGCAGAACTGGCACTAAGAGGGGGCTGAGGTTTACACTGCCCTCTCTGAATTCCCGGGGCTGGTGTAGCAAAATGAAACTGGAGTGCTTATGTCACAAAATTCCGGTTGTCTGTATTCACCAACACAGACAACAACTTTGCTTTTGAAATACCAATTATTTACTTCATAGCGAAGGCGCAACCAGTATGAGTAGGGGATGTCACACTTGTTTATTATCTTATGCTAACTTTAATGCTTGCATATGCTAACCCTAATGAACATATGCTAGTCAGTACAGCTCTTTAACCAACACCAACACCAGACTGAATGGTGAACTTTTCCAGAAAGGAATTTCCTGTTTATTTAGTTGTTGTTATCTATTAACAGATAACAGCTAAAACTAAGTGTCAGTGTTGTTCCAGTGCTGTTCCTATACAGGTCGATACTGTATGTTTACTGTGTGTGTTTTGCTAATTGTTAATTCGCTCTCCTAATTCTTTATCTCTCCTTCTTTTTTCCTCTCTTTCAAATCGTTTCTTGCTCTCTCTCTCTCCTGTCTGTCTCTCTCCTTCCTTTCTCTCTGTCTCACTCTCTGTTTCTGTCTCTCCCCTCTCTCTCTCTATTACTGTCTCGCTCTTACTCTTTTTATACCTCTCTCTCTCTCACTCTCTGTCTCTCACTCTTTCTCTCTCTTTCTAGTTGTGCCAGGCCAAAGGCTTTATCTGTGAGTTTTGCCGCGGGCAGGACGTGCTCTTCCCCTTTCAAACCGACATCTGCACCCGCTGCCAAGGTCAGTAACTCACTGCTGGTGACCTCATGCCAGCCCACAGAATTCACACCAATCACGCCATGTGCTGACATGAAACATGCTTTGCACATTCTTCAAAGCCCCACTATGTATGCATTCCTCTTTAGCAGAAATGTGCAGTTGCATGCAATGTGCTGCAGAGTATTATGTAATCTGGGTTGAGCTTCAGACCCCTTCCCATAGTGGACGAACCTGTTGAAACAGAATTCAAAGAGAACTCAGTCAAAACTTGGCAAACTATGTGTTTTCTGAAGGTGTGAGCAAATTATCTAGTGTTGTCATCATACCTTCATCAGTGTAATGCTGACTTCTTTGCATTTGAGAGCCAAACATTGAGCCAGAACTTCTGTTTGAGTCTGTACCTGTGGCAGATGTGTGTCTGATAAGGTTTGAAAAACTCCCGATCTGACACCTCCGAGTTATAAATTATTATTTCAGGCCTTACGTGGTGACTCGCAGCAGCACATGCACACCATATTTTTTGCCTGTTTCTTTTCCTCCTGGTTCAGTAACGATAATTCTTATATCAGTTTGTTTATGTTTATGATCGTGAGGTAACAAATGTGTAACACTCAAAAAAGCAAAAATGAATGTACCTGTACATCAGATTTAAATAGTGCCCATATCAAGGAACAGCCCATGTCTATTCCTGCACCATGAGTTGAATTTAAAAATAACCTTTAGATATAAATGATATAATAATATAAATGTACACGTGTATTATTTACCTATATTTATTTACATATACTGAACATCAGTACTAAGCAATTTAGCTGTTTACCTGAACGTTAAGCTGCTTCTCCTACCTGCACTGTACACTTTATATATCTATACTGTTTACAAGCACATACTTAACTGGTACTGCTCTTACACTTTGCACATGTCCTGTACACATACTGTACTGTTTGCACACATTGTTTTTGTCTGTTTGTCTTTGCACTACACTATTTATATATTGTCGCTGTCCAATGAAAAACAAGTATCTCCAAAAAGGCAGCTTCACAGGAGAGGGCAAAATCCTTATGAGATTGTAATTTAAGTCAGTGGAACCAGATTTTTTTCTGCGCAATTTTGGGTCATTTCTGTTGGTCCATTATTCATGAAATTTTCGCACAAAGTAAACCGTAGCTGCTGTGTTCAAAAGATGCATAAAAATAAAAATCAACAAAAATGGAGATGCATGTTTTTCATTGGACAGTGACGATATATATACATGTATTGTTATACTGCACTGGAGAAGGAGCCTGACTGTGTTTTGTTATACTGTACAACCCTGTATTGGTATAATGACAATAAAGTTGAATTGAATTGAATTGAATACATGTAAACTCTTTTCAGAAGGTGTTAAACGCTTTGGATTTCGAGTTACTATTCCTACTGCTGTCAGCAGTTCTGACTCAGGATGGATAAGAACTTTTTAATAACTTTTCATCTTAATAATTGCGGTAAGCTGAAAATTAGACAAATAAGTGGGTTTCCCCTGCAAGCCTTGTTTACAACCCACTTAGTGGTTTTGTCCAGCAGATGGCACTGTCACTTCTCATGTATTTTCCAAAAACAGCCTTCTGAAAAAAAGGCAAGAGCCAATAAATATATATCTCTTTTCTGGTGATGAGTTATAATAAACATGTGCTTTCATTTTTTGTTTTAAAGACTGTAGGTCTTGCTTCCACACTGCCTGTTTCCGGGATGAGCCTTGCCCTAGGTGTGCCCGACTGCAAATCCGAAAGAGCCTCCAGGACACAGCTTCCGTCTAACTCCTCCAGGAACCTCCTTCCAGACCCTTTTTCCCAAATCAAGCTCTGAAGGCCAAACGGCAAAACCCAGTTTCACAGATTTAGCGCCTGAGAATGAACATAACATACATGTTGTATGTGTAACGTAACATACATAAACCATATGTCCAAAGGTTTGTTCACACCAGCGGCCAAATCCAAGAGTATTAATAGCAAGTTTGGAACATTGCTGTGAGGATTTGATTGCATTAAGCCACAAGAGCATGGATAAGCAGTTCTGGAACACTCCATAACTCATCCCAAAGGCACTGGATGGGGGACCATCACTCCAGAGAACACAGATCTACAGCTCCACCGCCTAATGCTGGGGGCTTCATACCCCTGTAACCCACACGTGGCGTTGTGTGTGCTGTGGCTCATGTACAGCTGTTTGAGAACCCCCTTCTATGGAGATTATACAAGCTGTGCGAGCAAAGGGTGCACCTTGAAGTAGCTTTACTTCAGTCTGTCTGACGTTCTGGATACCTCTAGACATGTATAGTGTTTATAGTACAGGGAACTAAAACTATGCAGTGCAGGTGGGCCTGTAAGTGCTGCTCTTCTTCTTTCAGTTCTTCTTTTCTAGCTGACATTTATTTAGTATTTGTATGATCTTAATATCGTATTTTTCTGCAGTGTTGATTTGTATTATTTGTTTATATTTGTAGATTATGACATTCCAAAAATGTATTATGAGCAGAATTGTATAATATATATTTTTGCGAGTGTAATATGGGGCATTACTAAATAATGTTTAAATGGTTGTTTTACCTACATTTGAATTGAATACTAAGTATTCACACAAGAAATGCCATGCATTAAAATACTAAATAAAAAGTCCTAGCTGGAAGTCACAGTTGTTTACATTTATTAATGCACAATGTTGATACAACTGATCTGAGTTTTTACATTGGATTAAATGTTTTTAATAATGTATTAAATGTTTTTTTTATGTTTTATATTTAGTTTAGTAATTCAGAAACAGCACATTTACCCATCTATGAATACCAAATATTTAGAGATTTAAAAGACATTTTAAAAAACCCATCAAATTATGTCATGCTGGCTAGAAACTACATGGAATGATGTCAGAACTAACTGCCCAAACCCCTTTTTTATTTTAATGGTGTGCAGCTGCTGAATAAAACTGGGAATACTTTAGATGCTTTATAAATAATAGCAGTAAATTTCCTGAAGAAAATGCAGAGTGATTGGGCAGTGTAAGCTTCTTGCTAGGTGGTTGCTAAGATCTGCTAAAAATAAATGGAAGCGTATGGAGGGAACGAGGGATGAATACATGACACATAGAGGATTGCGGGTCAAAATGGCTTTAGATTGGAGTTTGGGAGTCTACCCTGAGTAAGTACATGTAGCCTGGTGGCTGTCAGGCAAAGGAAACAATAGAGTTTGGGTAAAGCCAAAAATTAATGGGACTCTATGGGAGAAACAAAGAAGGGAAAAAAAGGCAAACTGACAAGTGAGGGTCAGACCAACATTGAATTCATGCTCGGGGGTCTGCCCTGAGATAATGTATGTGAAACAGTGTCTGTCTGTCAAGCAGAACTACAGGAGATGGGTGTGTAATTTTCCACCCCATTCAATCTTAATGGGAAAAAATGGGAATTTTTTTCGAAAGTTTTTTCCAGAAACCATATGTCAGCTCAAAAACTGTATACAAGCACACCATTCCCAATCAGAATGAACATTCCGGGGTGGGAGCGGTATCAATGTCTTGAAAACTGTGGGACTTAGTGGACAAAAAATGTGTACGGAGAAGAAGGAAAGGAAAGGAATAAGATGAAAATGGATGACAATCATCAATAACACATTTTGAATAACTATTTTGAATAACTAATTATTGCAAGTATTATTATACAGCAGTACTGAATAAAAACGGCTGGCTGTTGTAGATGTGAGAGGGCAACATCAGCCTATTTTAAAACACCACCATCAGAACTGACCCACCAGTAAATAACAGCTGGTGTTTATACAACGCAGCATGTTCTCGCTCATATAATATTATTAATATGTGTGTATCGTAGTGAAGTTGTTTCACTCAGTGAAAGAAAGAGAAAAGTCATGTCAGAAGTGGGATTCGAACCCACGCCTCCATTCGGAGACCAGAATCCTCATTTCCGAGGAAGGTATGAACCTTGAGTCTGGCGCCTTAGACCGCTCGGCCATCCTGACACTGCTTCCACTCTTTAACTATAGCGGGTATGATTTTCGGGGAAACAGTATGTGAACGTTGATACTAGTTTTATGAATGAGATTTGTATTTTTAATAACCCCAAGCGGTCTATTTACAGGGAAATGGTCTCCCTGTTACCGCTAGCTTTGTAGCTACGACCAGAACGTATAAGCTTCCACACTGTTTGCAGGGCTAAGTCTTCTTCTCACTGTGGAAGCAACACGAGGCTAATGTTAGCTTCTTATTCGACTCTATCGGTCCACCTTAAATGGTGCGTCTTCCATTCTGGGCTGGTACAGGTTTCCACAATGCAAGTGCGGCACGGTTTAAGGTGGAGCGGAAAGTTAGGCTGGGAAGGCAAATCAGAAACGTGGAATAAAATTTTAGGAGAAAAGGTGAAATGTGTTGTCTAGTAATGTTTGTCCAGCTGTTTAAGGTCAGCAGCGTTTCTGACTGCTTAAAAAACTGTTTAAACAGTTTAAGCCGTTTCTCTCCAACCGACCGGCTAGCGGCGCTAGCTAGCTAGCTAACTTCTCCAACTTCCAGCTGTGTGAGGACACATATGAACGGGTATTTAATGTGTATGTAAGTTTGTAGACAATTGCTAAACCAGAGTTTCTGCTAAAAGGGACTGAAGTTTGTCCCTCTCTCCGCCCGGCTTCTACACTTCTGGGAAGGCTTTACACGAGATGTTGAAACGTTGCTGTGAGAATTTGATTGCATGTCACCATTAATGAGGTCAGGTACTGCATCATGATGTTGGATGATCAGTTCACAAACGCCACTCCTGCTCATCCCAAAGGTACTGGACTGAGCTCAGTTACTCCAGGGAACACAGTTCCATGCTCCGCAGCCCAGTCCTGGGGGGCTTTATAGCCCTCTAGACAAAACTAGCACTGGGGATGGGCGACCTTAGGCCCAGGTGCTGCTGTGTCCAACTCTACCGGTCAATACTATTTCTTGTTATACAAGCTCTGTATGGCTGCACCTTGAACTAGCTGCATTGACTGATTATATAAGGTCCATCTACGTACTTAATGGGCATAAAGTGTAATGTTAAGAATATATTAATGCATAACTGCTCAATAATAATAAACGTTAAAAATCTGATAATGCTACTCCATTACCCTCCACACTTGTGTCTGTGTTTATAGATAACTGTATATCATACAGTGTAAAAAAAATATATCAGTTTAAAGTTACTTAGCAACTCTATATGGTTTGAGGCCAACGTATGACCGGCTAAACCAGTTCCACACCACCACGAGACCAGTATAAACCAGCATATATGCAGTCTTTTCTGCAGGGACGCTTCCGTTCCTTTTGTAGTGCCAGCGCAAAACTAAAAAAGCAATTCCAGATCTTTCCCGGTGTTTCACTATGAATAAAAGTACAGCTAAATCAGAGTGATTACTCAAAGGTGTTCTGCAGTAATTACATGCTGGTTTAGGGTGGTCTATTCCGATCTGGTGCTGGTTTAACTGGTCACCCACACCCGCATAGCCCACATCCATAGCCCACCCCTCAGGTATACGTTTATCACTTGAAAATTTTTGAAGATGTTTTACTAGTGTTATTCTCAGTAGTTGCAGTTGAATGTTCCTGAAAATGGGGGGTGCTGCAGCACCATTAGCATTCCCACTGGAGTCTCGGCCCTTTACTGTGAGTGAAGGAGGAGTGCAGTCCTACTTCATGCTAGAGAATGATTCACTGTCACTGCAGTAAAAGTTATAGCACCTACTGTAAGTCCTTAACAATGACAGGAATTTTACCAGCTTTGTTTACTTCTCCGCTGACTAACAAGACAGCAATGGCCAAGAAGTTGAATTATAATTAAACTTTATCGAAAGTTCAGTAAACCCCACTCTACAACCCAACTAACGTTAGCTTAAAGCTAGTGCAAGTATTATTCTTCACAGCCTGGTCAAACTCAAAGTAATGTACTAAAATAAATCTCCATTAACTTGATGCTAACTCCAGT
Source organism: Semaprochilodus insignis (assembly GCA_034552555.1). Lineage (NCBI taxonomy): Eukaryota > Metazoa > Chordata > Actinopteri > Characiformes > Prochilodontidae > Semaprochilodus > Semaprochilodus insignis. The sequence goes on from CM067480.1 coordinate 2,171,302, forward strand.
ATTTAGGGTCAAGGCCTGGTCAAACTTAGCTAAAAGTAATTTCTGTTGGCTTGATGCTAACGTAAGTATCCAGGGACATGGCCTGGTCAAACTCTGCTAAAGCTCAAACATTAAGTTGATGTTATTGTAAGTACACAGCTCGTGGATTCAAGCTCAGCTAAAGTACCATAAGCACGCAGCTAGAATAGCTACATTAGCTTGATACTACTTTGAGCACCTGGGTCTGTTAAAAAAATCTAAAGGCCCTGGTATATATATATATATACATTTTCCTCTATCATAGTTTCACATAGTAAAAAACACATGCCCCTAACAATGTTATGCTAAACATGAGTAATTTATGTCTCAAGGACTTCTAATTATAAGGGCATAATTAAAAGCAGGATGGGGTTAGTAAACAGATCAAACAGATTGTTCCTGACTTTGTGGGTAAATAGACCACAATATAGAAATATATACACATACACTCGTGACTGGCGAGCATCTTTTTCTGAATTTATAAAAACACTATGTCCTTTATAGTAAATGTGTTTTGGCTGGTTTATGTTTATGAACAGAGACCTACAGATACTGTACATTAAAGGAAAACTCATTTGTGAACCTGTTTAAAGTAAGTTCTTATTAAACTTTAACTTGTAACTAAGTTGCAAATAAATCTTAAACCGAAATTTTACTTTGCAAAAAGTTATTTTATAGTTCTAGCTAATGGAACCTGTTCTCCTTCAGTGTTCTGTGCTGATGATGATTGTGATAGACGTCAGTGTCAGACTAATTAATGAGCTTCTATTAAAGACTGGTGGACTGAGAGACACTTGAGTCTCTTCACCTACACTGAGCTGATTAAGAGTCTTGTTCCAGAAATGATAATAGGACATTAGAGCCATAATAAATCATGCTCCTGTTACTCTCCATACTTAAGTACATTTGAAGCTAAATACTTTAGTACTTTTACTCCAGTGGAGGTCTAAAGGGAGGACTTTTACGTTTACTGGAGGAATATTTTACCTTTACTTTAACTCAAGAACATGGTTTGCGTACTTCGTCCACCACTGGTCCTTAGTGACTGATTTAAGGGCATGACATATGTTTGGGTTTGGTACTTATTCTGTGATGAGCTGCAATCAATGTGAACTTTACAAAGTAATGACCTACAATAGGTGTGCCCTTTGGTCTCTAGGTGTTGTTTATTCTAATGTAGTGCTGCCAGTTCTTACGCATTGGTTGTGATACTCAGTTCAACCTGATTTCATGGTCTCACAAGCCACTTGACATTTCTTCCACATTTTGACATCTCTTGTTTGGCATTAAATTAGAATTAAAAGGTTATGAAAAGGTAGATAACATGAGTTACCTAACACTATCAATAACAAAACAATTCTAACATAAAAGAGCAAGAGCAATATTTATAACTACTCGTAGCAATATAATTTATGCCACAAAATGAACAAGCTGGCTTGCAATAAAATGAAAAGTAGAAGATGCTTATATGTTAAATGTGACATAATCTTGATGTTACTGTGTTAAATATTAATGTAAGTTAATTTAGTGCCTGTCATATTTCACTTTGCCCAACTAAAATATAAATAGATTACAAGTGCTTAATTTTCATTTGTTACTGTTGTTGTCATCCTTCATATTGTTTCTGTATGTATTGGCTATGATGCAAAACGTGGAATGCTGTGTGTTGTGTCGACCAGCACCATACTCATCAATTAATTCTAATTACTGTGTTAAATAACTACAAATAAAGACTTAGTTGGTACTGTCACTAGGTCAAATCGTAGGACTAAGCTGCCACTATCAGTCAAATGCCACCAGTTTGAGCACTGTCAAAAGGGCTTGATTTCATTAGATCAATAAAGTATATTTCAAAAACAACAACAACAACAAAAGACTAAAAGCAAATTTAGCCTCCAGACTGACTTAATGTTGAATCTCAAGGGAATAATACAGATTTAGCAAAAAACTCTTTTAATTCAGCTGGTGTGAGTAAGCAAAGTCTTTCAGAGTGCAGATTTGCAATGCTTCACAGAGCAGCTTACAGAGTCAGAATTGTGTATAGCCATATATATATATACAGGGGTTGGACAATGAAACTGAAACACCTGGTTTTAGACCACAATCATTTATTAGTATGGTGTAGGGCCTCCTCCTCCTTTTGCGGCCAATACAGCGTCAGTTCGTCTTGGGAATGACATATACAAGTCCTGCACAGTGGTCAGAGGGATTTTAAGCCATTCTTCTTGCAGGATAGTGG
>CM067480.1:2178016-2193624 GCA_034552555.1 Semaprochilodus insignis
AGGAAAGTGTTGACAATGGGAATTGCTGGAGTGGGCAAAACTGTGTCAGTGAGCAAATTCATATTTGACTGGGGGAAGAAAGGAGAGAACCAAGACATAAAGTTCATTTTTCCTTTTCAGTTCCGGGAACTGAATTTGAAAAAAGACAGGAAGTTCAGTTTGATTGAACTCCTGAATATTTTTTTTTTCACTCCGAAGCTCAGTCTGGAGTCTCTTCCAGAGGATGAGGGAAAGGTTCTCTTTATTTTTGACGGACTTGACGAATCCCGCTTTCCTCTTTGCTTCAACGACAGTAAGGAACTGAAAGATGTCAATGAGCAGGCCCCGTTAGGCTCACTAATCACCAATCTGGTCAGCGGAAATCTACTTCCCTCTGCTCTCATCTGGATAACTTCCCGACCAGCAGCAGCCTATCAGATTCCCCGGGATCATCTTGACTTAGTGACAGAAGTACAAGGATTCAATGATGAACAAAAAGAGGAATATTTCACCAAATACTGTAACGAGGATGTAGGAATGAAAAAGAAAATGTTATCCTACATTAAGAAATCAAGGATGCTCTTCATCATGTGCCAAATACCAGTCTTCTGTTGGATCTCTGCAACTGTTCTTCAGCCACTGATGGAACAAGACAGCAAAAATGAAATTCCTGCAACCCTGACCGGAATGTACACAAACTTCCTCCTTCAGCAAAAGCAAATAATGACAAAGAAATATCGCGAGGAACACGAGGCAACCAAGAAAACTCTGGACACAGATCACATCATTCTGAAGCTTGGTAAACTGGCCTTCCGTACTCTTGAGAGTGGTGATCTGACATTCTGTGAAAATGACCTGAGGAAATGTGGTATTGATGTCACTGGTGGTACTGTGTTTTCTGGATTGTGCACACAGATTTTCAGTCAGAAATTTTCCGAAAAGAACATTTTCAGCTTTGTGCACTTGAGTGTTCAAGAGTACCTTGCAGCTCTATACGTGCATTACAAATACTGCTACAACAGAAGGAATGTTCTGAAAGCAAAAACATTCAGTAACATACTGAAATGGAGGGCTAAGAATATAGCAGTTCTTCACAGGTATGCAGTGAAAAGGGCTTTGAGAAGTGAACGTGGCCATCTGGATCTTTTCCTCCGCTTCCTCCTTGGACTCTCACTGGAATCCAGTCAGACAACCCTACAAGAACTCCTGAAAAATCTGAAGATTAGAGTGGACAAGGCTAAGGGCACTACCAACCACATAAAGGAGAACCTAAAAGAGCAAGCATCCTTTGACAGAAGCATGAATCTTCTCCACTGTCTGAGTGAACTGAAGGACAACTCCATGATAACTGAAATCCAAAACTACCTGACTTCTGGACATCTCTCGTCACAGAACCTCTCACCTAGACAGTGGTCCTCTCTGGTGTTTATGTTGCTGATGTCAGAGGAGATTGAAGAAAAGTTTGAGCTGAAGAAATACAGACCATCAGATGAGGGACTGAAGAAACTACTGCCAGTGGTAAAAAGCACAAGACGAGCTTTGTAAGTATCATTTTCATTTATCTTTTTAAATAAAACAAGAAATACAAACAAAATTAACAAAAAAAAAAATAATTCACATCGATATGAAATCTGAAATGTATCTGAAATGATGCGTAGCTCTAATGGTAAAGTTGTTGGTAAAATTGTTAAATAAACTATATTATTAATATTATAATCAATATTATCTTCTGAAGATTGGACTACTGTTACCTCAGTGATGATGGCTGTGAAGCACTGACATCAGTATTCAGTTCAGATTTACCACTGAGAGAGTTGGACCTGAGTAACAATGACCTGCAGAGCGGAGCAGTATGGATTCTTTCTGACAGACTCAACAATTCACACATTAAATTGGAGGTACTGAGGTCAGTGATTTTGGGTTATGTTATATTTCTAGGCAGACATAGACACTAGCAGTATTTCATTTCATTGTGTTCTTTATGTTCTATATGCTCTTAGAGGCTTTTCAAGTCTCATTAAGGGTCACTAAGGCTCTGGACCTACATTTCTGTATAGCTGGTCTTACAATGTCTGTTATAAAAAAGTGTTATGAAAACATTAATTGAACTCAGTATATTGCATAAACAATTACAAACGCATTATTTCTCACGTAGTTAGGAAATACATTAAATCAGTAAGTCCTTCAAAATTAAAACTGACAGGCGGCTCATTGTGGTCATTGTAAATACAGCATGAGTACACAGGTGAAAGTGTGTCAGTGTTCAGTTACTTATTGTCTCTACTGTATACCTGTATTTGTGACCTGCAGACTAGCCAGCTGTAATCTTACCATGAACTCCTGTAACGCACTAGCATCAGTCCTACAATCAGAAAACTCCCACCTAAAAGAACTGGACCTTACTGACAATGACCTGGAAGATTCAGGAGTAAAGCTGATCTCTGATGGACTAAAAAGTTCACACTGTAAATTGGAGATACTCAGGTGAGGTTACTGTGAATACATTCCCTAATACTACATGTTAATACTTCATAGAGGGATTATTATGTCCCTGTACATCCTTGTACTAGATCCAAGTATTGTGGTTATTTAAAAGTAGCACTCTTTATTAGGCCCAGAGATTAGGCCCAGTTTCAGATGTTTATCTTTATACCTTGAGAAGGTGGTCTCTCTTGCAGTCAAGGCAAAGTCTTTTTCCATTAAAAACTCAGCTGTGTCAATACAAGTACCATTACTTTGTGTTTTTTTTCTTCATGTGCAGATTGTCTGGTTGTTTAATCACAAAGGAAAGCTGTTCTTCTCTGGCATCAGCTCTGAGCTCAAACCCCTCATACCTGAAAGAACTGGATCTGACTTACAACAATCCAGGACAGTCAGGAGAGAAACTGCTCTCTGCTAAACTGATGGACCCATGTTGCAAACTGGAGACGCTGAGGTGTGTAGAGAAAGATAAAAGACACAATAATAAACAGAATTGCAAAGTGACAAGAAGCACTTCAAAACTGCAGACACTAGCAGCTTGAAGTGCTTTCCAGACAGGTAACAACTATGGGTACTGATTTAAAGTCATATAAGGCAATAAGATCTAATTAAAAAGTACCAAAAGAAATTTAAATTAAACGGTAAAGAGATATGTTTTTAAATGTTTCTGAAAAGCGTGCACTGAGCTTGACTGTCTAATAAAAGGTGTTGCATAACCATCAACACAGACTTCCTGTGACAAATACAGGCGTTTTAAAGTCATTTAAAGCAAGTAAACAAATTTGTAAATCTATCCGAACAAGCTTGCATGTTTCCTTCAAAATGGGTATTTGTGTGAGTCTGTATGTATGCGGATATTTTGTTTTCTTAGGAAGCCCAGTAAAAAAAAGAACATGACAGTAGTCAACCGTGCTTTAAATAAGTTTTTGAACAAGTGTCACTCTAAGATAGAAAAAGCTGAACTTCAGCAAATGATTTCTCAAACAATAAAAAGCTACTTTAGTAAATGCATTTCCATGTGAGATTTTAAAAACTTTTCATTTTTTTCTTTTTCTTAGATATAGAACATATAGAACAACACAATGTACTTATGAAGAACTCATGAAGAATTTCTCCCAAAAGGCATTATTTATTAAAATTGGATTTTTCCAAAAGTTGGTATGCTGGCTCTGCATGTTATTTGAGGAATTACACCACCCCAGTAGCTGGCAGTAAAGCATCATGGTTCACAAAGGTTTTCCAATAGCAACAAAATCCAAACACCCAAAAACCTGTTAACGTGCCAAATGTTTACATAATAACACAAAAGTGTGTTTATATGTTAACACAGGGATTATTATGTTTGGATCCCAAAATGTCACACAGGGCGTCTTTAAGAGCAAACAGAGATAGTTGAGTTGGGCATTCAATGAGCAATGTTCACAGAGCGCTACAAAACATGATTTTCATTTTGTGCATGCACATATAAACACATGTTGTGCACAACATGGCTATCTTTTCTGAGCAGCAGTTTGTACGCTGAACATTAGAGTTTATCAAATGTAATAAACAGTCACTCTTCAGGTTTTTTTCTGATTAGACAGATCTGCTTAAATTTGTCATCACATCTGTAAATAATAAGCAGCTATGAACTTGAGAAGGAGGTGGGACCCTTGCGTAATTTGTGGGGCCATATGCAATGTGCGCAGTGAGTGTATAGGACTGACTGGTTGTGCTTATGAACCTTATGCACCTGAAATTTACATACAAGACGGGCCATGCTGATGTTTCTTTCCCCAGGATGGAGCATGCAGGGGAGAACAGGATCAACCCCGGATTTAGAAAATGTAAGTTAAGTGAGTTAATAGCACACATGTATGCATCAGTACAGTTCTGTGTAAAAATCAGAGACCAGCGTTCAGTAATTAATTTTCCCATTGAAACAGCCATTAAGTTATTAACTTTTAATTTTTAATTAATTAGATACAAGATACTTAACTTATATAAAAAGGGACAAGTCAAAGGAAAATAAGTGAAAACGAGGCTTTTTTGAAATTAGAGATCATACAGATCAAATATCACTTCTATTGTAAAGAGCCCCTTCTGACACAAACATACTACAGCCTTTAGTTTGCTAAGATATACGATTTTTTTATTATTTAATAAACTACTTCTGTGAGACAACAAGACCATCTAGATCTAAAATCAGTTGTAGTGTACAGACACCCATCTGAAGAACGTACTACAACAGTTATATTGGTAAATTGTTTAGTTAATGTTGTAAGTATTAAATTAGTACTGTGAGACATGCATATGACATACAGATCTAATATTGCTTGTAGCATATAGACACCCATCTGAAGAACATACAGCCTTTAGTTTGATAAGATATACCCTGGTTGAATTTAAGTTTTTATATTTTTATATTTAATAAATTACTACTGTGAGAAATCCATATGTTCAACAACGGCCACCAGTAGAGAGACGCCCATTTAGTACTAACACCTTACAATGTACTTGTTCAGTCTTTTTCTGAAGGCAGATGCTGGAACTTTGATATCAACATAGTAAGAACTGCCTGTAGGTCCTGTGATGATGTTTTGATGATTGTTTGAGACTTCTTTACTCATCTTGTGCTCTGATCTTGGGGTGAACTTGCTAGGACAATCTGACCTGGCCATGTTGCCATGTGTTTCACTTGTAAATTATTTTGTCTCATGTGCACCCACAACCGTCTTTTCTGAAGGCCAGAGAGCTCTTTGGAACTGACTATGGTAACACCACTCACTTCAACAATCAGGAGCAAATCAAACCAAATGTCTGAGGTTTAAATAAGACCAGCTCCTCCAAAATCCTCCTAACCATGTTCTATTCATTAGTAGCTGACGGTGGAGCACCTGATTCTAATTTTAGCCATTTTATGAAGTAATAAATGTGGGGATCTCCTAACCTTTTCCTCACATATGTATATGTAAAAGACAGTTTTATGTGTTTAGTTTATGTTTTATGTGTTTTATGTTGCCTCAGTCTCTCAGTATTGCTCATATGAAGATCGATGTCCAGATGTTTACATATGTTTAAAAAACAAAGGTGTTCATTCGGTATATAGTCATGTTTATACCTGACTACACATGACTTTTTTGTGGACTGTAAAAGGAAAACAATTAAACTGTGTCATATGAGAAACACCTTTGACAGATGAGCTAAAAGGTCAAGAAGAAATGAAGAAGGGTTAGTTAATGTTGAATATAAGTTCAGTCATTTATGACGTTGTCTTTTAATTGATTTAAATGTGGAAACTGGACATCATAACTCCATATAACTTGACTTGAGACTTGCTTGAATCTTCCCACCATAGCTTGGAACTTGCTTGAGACTTTGAGGTTAAGACTTGGGACTTACTTGTGACATGTGTGACTTACTCCCACCTCTGGCCTTAACATTATTGAACTCTACAGTAACATTGCATGGTTGTTTTGACTGCAAATGAGAGAAATGAAGGGTGGCTTTTAACGTTTGCACAGTACTGAACTAATAATAAATGTTCTATGTGCAGATTGCTGTGAACTCACGCTGGACCCAGTCACGGCACACTTCCGTATTTCTCTGTCTGATGAGAACAAAACAGGAACTTCTGAATATAAGTTGATGCAGCAGTTGCCTGAGGAACCGGAGAAATTTGTTTACTGGGAGCAGGTGATGTCTAGAGAGAGTCTGAACGGACGGTGTTACTGGGAGTGTGAATGGAGTGGGATAAAGATTGAAATAGCAATGACATACCAAGGAATCGACCGAAAAGGAACAAGTGCTGAAAGCAGGTTCGGATGGAACAAGAACTCCTGGAGTTTAGAGTGCTCTAAAGCGAAATGGTCTGCCATTCACGACAAGAAGATTACTAACATACCTGACTTCTCTAAACTCTCCAAAAGAATAGGAGTTTTCCTGGACTGGTCTGCCGGCACGCTGTCCTACTATAGCGTCTCCTCCGAGACACGTAAACGGGTCCATACATTCTACTCTAAGTTCACTGAGCCCCTGTATGTTGGGTTTAGGATATCTGATTATTCCACAGTGTGTTTCTGTCAGGTAGAATAGTTTCCTGGAGGAATATTTAAATCTTTAGGGAAATTTGCTCGTAAAGCTACACAAACTTATTAGTTAACTGTACATTCCAACAAAATACCTAAATACACAAATACACAATTCACAGTACGAAACTATGTAATCAAGAAGATGAATTGCAAGAGGAGTGAATTGCATGATGCTTTACTTTGTGCAGTTCAAGTGAAATTGTGGTTTCAAATAGGTTTCGAGGAACCAAAGTTCCATGAAAATATGAAACAGCCAATCAAAGCAATGATAACTCATCACCTAATTGTATCAGACAACATAATGTCAAGCCTATGATGGATCAATGGACAAGAATATAAAACAGCAGATGGTTTATTGCGTGGTTATAACAGAGCTCGTCCTCCATTCTGTGTCTTATTTACATATGAAAATGGAAGAGCTGCAAAAATGTAAATTACACCTCACATGTATCATATTATTATATAATAAGAGCAATATATCATTATAACAATATGAGTAGACAAATCTACTCTGTTCCAGGAATCTGACAGCATATTTGTATGGCTTCAGTGGCCTGCACAGTCCCTGGAGCTCACACCTATCGAGCATCTTTGGTATGAGGTGAAAAGGGCTGTTTGCAGCAAGACTGTGCTACTCCATATTCCTGGGTTCAGCTAACTCTGAATTACCTAATAGTACCAGACCTGGCTTCATTCTATGGTGATCAAGTTTTCACCTCTGCAGCTATCTGAAGTCTTTTAAATCTTGTCAAAAGATATTTTAAGAGCTGTATACTGTTGCTAGGTTTATGATTTATTTATATGTACACTACCAGTTTAGACACACCCAACTAAATCAGTGTTTTTGGGTGTCTTAAAGACTCTACAAGTTTATGCTTAACAGTTCGAACTGATGAGATATCTGGAAAAATAAATATCCTGATATACCACATATACTCTTGATGGTTCACAATATTATATTTTGCCATATCGCCCATCTTTAAAGCATATTTTGTTATGCAAAAAAGATGTTAACACTATTTTTGCACAATTTTGCACAATTTAAAAGTTACCTTTTCAATTTTGTGAATATTCATGATGGAAAGACCAATAGAGCTGGTCCACAATTGCTTTCATCTTCTAGTAAAGTTGCCATTTTGGAGGTTTTTAAGGTGGACTGCATAATTCCATGAGTGCTATATTATAGTTAATGTCTTTACTTTACCCAAAATAAGGAAAAGCTTCTGTGAGAAGCTGTGTTTAAACTTTTAACTGGTACTGTAAGTGATTTTTTTATTTCTTGCCTATTTCTGAAAGGTAAAAGTGAGCACTATGACACTAAAATAAAACACTGCTGAGCTAGGGTTGATTTTTTAGGCCATGAGTGCTGTTGTACTTTACTTAGTGCTGTTAATAATCTGTCCCTGTTACTGTGTACAGTAAGTGTCATGTTGATGCAATATGCGGAATAATGATGTATGGATGTCCGCATGCGTAGAATGTTTTTTAAATTGTTCATATGTGTTGTGGGTGAATGCTTTGTGTAAATAGTGTTAATATGTGACTTTATTTCTAAACTATATTTTATACTATATATTTTTTAGAACTTCACACATGTTCTGCACCTTAAATTTCATTGCGCTGCTGTTCAGTGACAATAAAGCATTCAATACTATTATATATTATTGTTATATATTCTCTACAATGATTGCAACTGTATGACATATGTGTCAGTGTCTGTACCAATAACAGTCATAATTAATTTTTAAATCACCATTTTTCCACCTGGCTTTGTTAAACAGGCTGTCTTTTTTAAAAACGCCTTCTCGTCCAACATCAGTGTCTGACCTCACAAATGTGCTTCTGGAAGAATGTTCCAAAATTCCCGTAAACACATTCCTAAACCTTGTGGAAAGCCTTCCCAGAAGAGTTGAAGCTGTTATAGCTGCAAAGGGTGGGCTCACACCATATTACACCCTATGGATTAAGAATGGGATCTCAAGTTCATATGCGTGTGAAGGTAGACAAGCGAATACTTTTGGCAACATAGTGTATGTAAATAACCTCTATGTTGATTGGCTGCCCTGTATTGCGTCTCATTGAACAAGCAGTCTGGTCTAAACACTCCTTATAACTTCAGTGTGAGTAGGTGGGGCTAAATATGTTAATCAGTTGGGGGTTTTTTTACATCACAAAACAATTTCAAAACAGCTTGTTTTTGCAGTTTAGTTTCCATATGCACTCACTAAGCACTTTATTAGGTATACCTATATTGAATCTACACTTATTGCCCATTTAACAAATTACAACTTACCATTTTGTAGTTTTGTAGCAATTCAAGATTGTTGTCCATTTGGGTGGAGGATCATTCAGTATTACACATTTCACCTAAATGTAATACCTGAATACATTCTGTGTAAGGCTTAAAGGGGTTAGCAGTGTACAGTTAAAAGGAGTCGTGTTGCATTTATCACGTCATTTCTCAGAAACAAGAACGGCCACAATGACAATACCTTAGACTTTGTACCTTAACATAATCGGCCTTAGGATTGGGGATCTTGATTTACTGGAACAAGGTGAGATTTATTATGTCCCATAAAAACAAACTCATATCTTTAACCAGCATAGGACCACATAATCCAGGCTACCTATATCTGATGAATATTTGGCAGATCAGTGTTAATACAGGAGTCAAGGTTGGGTTCAGTGTTGATATGGGATACTAATAATAATACAGACGGCAGATTTAAATGATTAAATATCTCCATAGATTACATATTATTAATTATAAATGATGCTGCTTTCATTCTAGAATTGTAGTCCAATATGATATGAAACCATTAAGTAATTAGCTGGATCACCTGCATCACACAGTATCTGCTACTGAGAATGCTAGATAAGTGGTATTTTTATCTCAAAAGATAAAGACTACGGTACAAATGTTAAATACCACCCTTCATTTATTTAGGTTTCAGTCAAAACAGCTTTTATGTACTAGGTATTCATTTTGCAGGAGATATTTCTGATTAGATAAAAGATAGTCCATGCAAGATGTAAGAAAGTCAAATAAAAAAAGTGGGAAAAAACAAGTTTGCAAAACGAAGGAAAAAATAAAAAATATGACTTCTAAAAATGTGGTGATATGGCAAAAAAAAAATATATAAAAAATCACAATAAATGTTACATATCACAATATTCTGAAACAGAAACAATGTACTAGTAACACATTTAAAAACTGCCATCAAAAACTCAATACACTTTGAGTACAATATAACATTTCACTGGACGGCACTGAACCTAATTAAATAGTACTAAGCTCTGTTTATTATAAACAAGCAAATGGTCAGTGTTCAGTATATAAAGGCGGTTTCCACTATATACTCAGAAAAACATACTGTACATCTACTACTAACAACTGTGCAGGACCTGGCAGATCACTAAAAATGCCCCCATCCGATAAAAAGTTTTCATCTTTGAGAGAGAGAAGAAAATCAAGCTCCACTTCAGATCTAAACATATCTACAGGTGTTTTTGTCCATATCCACTGTGAGAAGCAACTCAGTGCTGTGGTTCTGAACAATGAACTGACCACCCCAGAGTTCAGACCTCAACATCACTGAATGCGTTTGTGTGTACTTGGATTGCTAGAAGAAGAAAATGCCAACGTATAATAACTGAACAAACCAACATGTAAGACTGAACTTTGGAGGCATGAACAATACCCCTGCAGATTCCTTTGAAAGTGTGTCTCCTGAAAAGAATGGAGGCTTTAATAAAGGCAAAACTTGGACACATGGAACACTGAGAAATGCACTGTATTTAGTTGTTGAGGCTTCTGTGTAATTTTCTATTAGATGTAATAGTGGACTATGTGGAGAAATCTACCGTCCCAGGCTGTGGATACTGGATATTGGCACATTTTAAACTCTGTACAAGGAGCCAAATTCTCATCAGGCATGGTTAATGTTCATCTTTAAATGAGGCTGAAATTGGCTTTCTGTTCACCGGCTTCTTCCATTCCAGTTTAAACGCCACAGCTTGTAGAGGCACCAGATTATAACTGCTACTCGATTTAAGGTGGAACAGAAAATGTGCTATACAAGTTAGTAAATAGGATCAACTTTCAGGGTCCATCTGTCACGTATCCTTCTGGCTCTGCACAGAATCTAACTCCAGAGAACTCCATTTCCTAGGGCACCTCATGTGACCTCCCGCTCACAGCCAGCAGCCTATCCCAGATCTACCTCACCTGAAAACTGATTGTTTTACCTGTTATCTTCGTTATATTGACTGTTTGGTCTTTTTGTCCCACTGTGACGTATCGTCTCTGTTTCCAGTGTGTACCAAGCCTTTATTTCTGTTGTTAGTACCTTCTGGTTTGACCCTTGCCTTGTTTTTTTTAACTTTGCCTTTAACATGTTTCCTGAATCTCTGTTTTTGCTTGTTCTGTTTTCATTTGTTTGTTTGTTTGTTTGTATGTTTGTTTGTTTTTTAAAGTTACTAGAAGGGCCATCTGGATACTTTTTGACATAAAGTGTAAATTTAACAGTGTATAAATCCATACTTGTTAAAGTCAAGCTTCCGTGTTTCCCCTCTACCTCCGATCTCCCAGAACCCATTACCTGATGACATCATCGTCACATGTCTGCCATCAACCAATCATGTCCAACGTTCTAATACTGATCACACACACCTGTTTGTAATTATGTCTGTTTGCTTATATACCCCTGGTTTCCACACGCTTGTTATTCTGGTTTATGACTCTGCCTGTCCCTTTTGTTATGTTCGTCCTGGATCCTGTTGTTGAGCTTGACAGCTAACCTTTTCAGTGCGTGTCATTCTAAGTTTGTCAATCATTGCAGTTAAATAATAATAAGTATTAAAATTTGTTATTTTACTTATATTAAATAACAGTATATCATACAATGTCAGTGACTACATGTCAATTTGAAATTTTACCTCAACATGGTTTCAGGCAAATGTATGATGATTTATGCATACAGTTTAACGCAATGCTAGCTGGTAAGCTATACCACTGCTAAGAATAAACAGCACAGCTGGACACCGGCATGTTGTGTTTTGATGCTGGTATACTAGTCAACCAGCATGACCAAATTGCATGACGGATGAACCAGGATGAATCAGCATAGATCTGTGCAGCACCTTCAGCACTCCCACTTTCCATGTCCCTACTTCCTCCTCTCTGGGCTCTTGAAAGGCCAAGTATGTCCTACTTAATGCTTGAGAATGATTAACAGTTATAGCACTTATTGTAAGTACCTAACAATGTTAGGCTTGACAGTGATAGGTTGACAGTAAGAGTGTAGAATGGTATCACTCTGATACAGATCTCACTCTGTTACCCAAGCAACACACTCACACACCATCCCATACATAAATAACATATTGTTATAATGTGTTACAATGTTTTTATCTGTATTTACGTGATTGCATTGGCCACATATTTCATTCAGCATTTCACAGTCTTATGTCCTACTTGACTTTTCTTCTGCATTTTTATGACTCTTGTCTGGTCTGTATCAGAAGGTATTCAATTAGAAATGAAGGGCAATGAAAAGGTAGATACACTGACATGATCAGTAACAAAACAATTCCAAAATAAAATGAGTGAGATAATCAAGCTGGCTATCAATGAAACGAAAACTAGAAATAAGTTGTATGTGAAATGCAACACAATCATCATGTTAACATGCTACAAAATAATGCTACCTAACTTAGTGCCTCTGAGCACCGTCAGTTTGTCAGTTTTAATATGAGGATCTTTCCAAATCAGATGAACAGGTGTAGGAATTGCCTCCATTTTCATCCATAGCCCCCGTTATTAGGAACTCAAAATAATTGCACACTTGGATGCTCAGCTGTTCAATGGCCAGATGTGTTATTTCCTCATTATTACGCTTACTAATATGTCACGAGGTCTAGAGTTGATTTCAAGTGTGGCATGTGCATTTGGATTCTATTACTTTTAATATGAAGTCCCAAGAACTTTATTACTAGTGACGCAAGCATGAAAATCAAAACAAAACCACCAGAGAGATAGCAAAACAATGGGTGTGCCCAAGGGAAAACAACTGCAGTGGAAAAACCCTTTGCAACACTTGGCCAAATCAGGATAGTCCCAGGGGTGGGACTATAGTTTATGCAGAGGGTTTACCACAAGTTGTAAAACAAAATCAGGGTGGCCAGTTAGACATGACAACATCTGAATAACATTGTACATTTCAGAAACATGACATAGACAGACGGGACAAAGATCAGTTTGGACCAGAATGATGGGAAGAGAAGGGTATAAGGAAGAGAAGAAACTACTCATGATCTGAGGCATGCCATGTCATCTGGAGTTGTTTAAAAGTGGCACGTACTGCTGCCAGTATAACTGGTTACCTTGTATTTATTGGTGATGTGATTGTCGATAAAAACAGCCAGATGAATTCTAAAATGGCTCTATTATCTGGAGTTCTTCACACCTGTGCTTAGATGGATCACAGGTATTAGAGTGGGGGTGTTATCACACTATGCTGCATTTCATCCTTCCAGAAACAGAAGGGCACTCACCTTGTGACGCATGATTTATGTACACGTGCATGCATCTGTGTTTTATTGTTTTCTGAAAAGTGATAGCCCATAATCAATGTGAACTTTGATATCCGGGAGTTGTCTTTAACATGGATACATTTTAACTCTGACTCTGTTGTCACGTTCAGTGTATGAGGAAATCATCCAAGGAGCACTTGGCTATGATTTACCTTAAAGGTAAGACCTTATTTCACTTATAATTATGATATTGCTTAATTCACCTCCAGCTTTAAGCAGTGGTTCAGTATGTGGCTCTGATATGCAGCTGAAAAAAACAATGAAATGAGACATAGAACTGCTTTTACTTAGAATGAAAGCATAATGGAGAATCTGGTATTGCACATGTAGTAGAGTAGAACTGATGTAATTCATATCATTTATTTTTCTAAGTATTACTCTGGGGAAAATGTTTAGGGATTGAACTGTTTATGCAATTAAAAAGTGGGCCTAATTTTCTTTACCTCTGCGTTTTATTAGATTGTTTATTAGATTGTCATAATGTATTTATTATTTATTTTGTATATGTATATGATTTAGCTGTTTTTGTAATATATTTAAATTGTTGATGATCTGCACACACATATCATTTTATTGTTTTGCCCAAATGATGGATATGATTAATCATTCCCACAAGGTTATACAACTTTGGTAAGGTTTACCACATATCACTGTAGTCCAAAAACAATTGCATATTAATTTTGTCTTCATTTAAACGGGCAGCTGTCTTTTACATTGTGTAAGAAAAGAATGCAAAATGGACCAATAGGAATGCTCATGTGGAATAAAATTACATTAAATTAAATTAAAAATTACATAAACTTAAATTAAAAATTACATACAATTAAATTACAATAAGACCATTGGTACAGGTAGACCATTTCGACTATTTTGACCATCTCCTTTAAGTTGTCATTTTGGAGGTTTTTTTGGGCAGCAACTAAATGCATCCAGGCACAGATTACCCATACAATCATTTTATGCATAAACTCATCAAAAAAAGTTCCAGTTTGTTCTGAAACACCACTATTTTTGGGGAGCAACCATAGTACTAAATATACCTATAACAATTTGGTCTTGTTTCCCAGTATATGCCTTTTTCCATCAGTTTTGACTTCAACAGTCTGATGCTTAACGTGTTTGCCTTCTTTACTGATCAGATCATCAGATTAACCTCTAACTAACACAAGTTGTCGCAGAGAAGCCTGTCACCTCAGTCCAACTGAACAGTGATACTCTGTTGATGAGTTTGGGGCATTTGTCTGCATGTGGCCCCGGGAAAGGTCTCAACTGCAGCTTTACAACTTCTCTTTTACACTGAGGACATATCAACTAGGACCACTTCAGGTACAGGCCATAGACCACTGAGGCTACACTGTTGGTTGGACTTTGCATCTCTCTCTTTGTCTGTCAAAGTCTCCACCCCACCCTCTCATAGGGATACTAAATGTGAAGAACCAAACATTATCCAAATGCAGCATATTTAGAATAAAATACAAATGCACCACTCTAGGCCACAGTCTTGCTGCAGAAGCTAAGGGAAGCTTCTAACAGGACCCAATTTTCTTCTTCTTCTTCTGTGTTGATTGCACTGTCTGCATTTTGCTGATGTTGAGTAGTAATGTCTGATTGAATGTTTATGCAAACACAGTGTCAAGTTGTGCAAGTTGTGATTATGAACATGAGAATATACAAATAGAATCCTGTATGATTCAATAATCACATATATTACCCCTGGTAATGGTGAACATAAACCTTTGTGTTCCATTAACTTGTATTGTCCTTTCTCATATCCAGTAATGCAACATGGCAATGGCACGTCCTGTGTCAACAATATTAGAGGAGAGTCTTGAGGACTTGGAGAGAGACAACCTTGAGAAATTCCAGTGGCATCTCAGTCAGGGTGTGAAAGGTTTTAAACGTATCCCGAGAGCTCAGCTGGAGAATCTGACATACCATGCCACTGCAGACAAAATTGTACAGTTCTATGAAAACAGTGGAGCTGTGGAAGTCACTGTGGCAATCCTGAAAAATATGAACTATAACCAGCTGGCCCAGGATCTGAGAAGAAAGATCAAAGAGAGTAATGAGATTAAATAATGTTCTATGTTTATACTCTATTAAAAAAAATAATCTCTTCCCAGCAAATCCATGATTAAACTGATGTTCTACACTTTTTTCCATTTTTTTCAGATGAAGACAGATGTGAAACTAATACTAATAAGACATCAGCAGCCTCCTCCACTCCAAGTGAAAATGGAGAATTAGTCAATGCTTCGCCTACAGGTAATCTTAGTCAGTGTAAACCAGTGTAAACTGAGGGCCGAAGTCCAGCACAGCTTAGTGATTTCCCTGCTCTAGCTTACCAAATGAAACTGGTAGGAAGCTGATGAGTTGAAACAGGTGTGCTTGACCATTAAAATCACCAAACTGTGTGAGAATCTAGCCCTCGAGGACTTGAGTTAAATACCCAAGCTGTAAGCTCAAATAGTACTTGAAAAAATA
>CM067480.1:2213152-2248152 GCA_034552555.1 Semaprochilodus insignis
AGATGTTTCCCCCGGTTCCATCAAAGAACCAAACTCTAAGTGGAGGTCTCTGTCCCACTGACACCCCTTCACACACTCACTTTCCATGGACTGTTTGCTACCTCATCACTGTTTTACCTATCTACCTGTGTGAATATGGAACAATGTACAACAATGTCCCTGTTCAATAAGTGTCATGTTTATTGTGTAAAGTTATACTTGTTTGCATGTGCATGTGTTTGCATTAACTAGTCTTTAAAATGTCTATTTTTGTAATTTTACACTCCTGGCTC
This sequence comes from Semaprochilodus insignis, assembly GCA_034552555.1. Lineage (NCBI taxonomy): Eukaryota > Metazoa > Chordata > Actinopteri > Characiformes > Prochilodontidae > Semaprochilodus > Semaprochilodus insignis. The sequence goes on from CM067480.1 coordinate 2,213,425, forward strand.
GATTGGGTACTGTGCCTTAAATTCTGCAGTACTTCTGTTTAGTGACAATAAAACAATTTAAAAAATCCTGTTCTCTCTAGTTTTCTTATTTTGTGTACTGTGTGTAATCTATAGGTCAAAGGCATAACTGAATATCATATATATTTTGTATTATATTGTTTCCTCAAGAAAAAATTAAAACTTACTTTATCAGTTAGAAATAAACAGCCTGTTATTGTTACTTTAAGACTGGTGTATGTAAATATCCTCTGTTTTGATTAGCTGCCCTCTACTTGTCTCATTCAAAAGCAGTCTGGGCTAAAACAGTCTTTATAACTTAATTGTCAGTAGGTGAGGCTAAACAGCTGAATAGGCAGAGATATGTGTAAGATATGTAATTTTAAAAGATCACAAAAACAATTTTAAACTTCAAAACAGGCTGTTTTTGCAGCTTAATTTCCATATACACCCACTGAGCATGTAGTCTATCGATCTTTTGATCCTTTGTTATCTCACCTTACACCTATCAGTGTATAACCCTGTTCTTCAGTGCTCAGGACCAATTCAGAGCAGGTATTATTTGGGTGGTGGATCATTCAGGTTACATGTTTAAACAGAAGCTGGTGCCTGAATACTTTCTGTGGAAGGCTTAAAGGATTTAATTTTGCTTAAAGTGCCAATTGAAATATCTTCTTTTTTTGGGCAGTTCGTCTGGAAAAAAGTAGTGCTGCAATTATCACTTTCTTTCTCAGAAGCAGTTGCTACGGTGACAAGAGATCCATAGACTTTGTTCCTTAACATAATAGGCCTTAGGATTGAGGAACATCTTGATTTACTGGAACAAAGCGAGATTTATTGTGTCCCATAAAACAAACAACTGATAACCATTACAGCACCACATAATCCAAGCCACTTATATCCAATGAATATGTGGGAGAAAATATCTAGGACAACACCTGGAGTCAATGTTGGGATCAATGTTAATGTGGGACACAGATGTTCATAATGACATCTGAGTCCATTAATATAAGAAGTTAATTAATACCACTAAATGGGAGAGCGTTATACAGACATCACATTTAAATGTTATGATTTCTGTGTAGACTATGTAGTAAAAGATGCTGGCGAATGAAAAACAGTTTCTGGGAAGCCTGCCAGTAGTGAAGCAGAGTATTAGAGAAAATTACACTTTTTATTATTCATGTTCCCCCCAAGGGGACCACCACAGAGCAGATATTATGTGGGTGTTTTATCATGTTCAGCACTGCAGTGATAAGTGTGTGCTTTGCTAGTGTGAGTGGAACAGACACAGCAGTGCTGCTGGAGTGTTTGAACACCTCAGTGTCACTGCTGGACTGAGAATGGTCCACCAAACAAAACTATCCAGCCAACAGTGTCCTGTGGGCAGCGTCCTGTGACCACTGATGAAGGATTAGAGGATGACCAACACAAACTGTGCAGCAGCAGATGCGCTATGATCTCTGACTGTACATCTACAAGGTGGACCAGCATCCTGTGTGCGGCATCCTATGACCACTGATGAAGGACAGATAATAGTTCCTCCAGTCACATCATCTGCTGGACCATAGTTTCATGCCAAATTATACACCACAGTCTCTTCCCCATACATGTACGCTCATACTGTTGCACTACCTTAACACTACTACCTCTACCTCAACACTACTGCTGTATACTGTTTGTAAATAATGTGTAAACTGTATATTATTTGTAGTCTGTTTATTGCTTGTATATTGTGAAGATTGTATATTGTAATCGTCTGTATTTATTGTGTATATGTGGAGTCATTGTGTGCATTGTGACCTGTCAGTACCAGAGAGACGCAAACTGCTGAAACCAAATTCCTTGTGTGTGTCAACATACTTGGCCAATAAACCTGATTCTGATTCTGATGAGCTATCATCTCTGACTGTACATCTTCAAGGCGGACCAGCAAGGTAGGAGTGTCTAACAGAGTGGACTGTGAGCGTTTAAACACTCCAGCAGCTATTGGAGTTTGGATCCTGTATTTGAGAGCGTTAACATATTAATGTTTGTACTATGTCATGACATTGCTATTTGAGCTACTTTGTGTAGTTTTTGCCACCATCGAGTTCTAAACCGATCATTTCACTCCAGATGCTGGTGACACTGTTGGTGCCCTGGATAGACATGGTGGAGGAGGAAACACAAATAATCAATATTGTGTGTGAGTGAGTGATGGAGGTGAGTGAGTGAGTGAGGGAGAGAGTGAAGAGGTTGCTGAGTGTATACTGAAACCACTCACAGGTGAGACAGATAACATTGATTAACCTAACAGGTTCACATGTTATGGTCAAGGTAGACAGCAAGTCCCATTCAATGGTTACAGTGGGTGGGGAACTGAGGGCCAGAGTCCAGCACAGGAAATTACCTTCTTCAGCCCACCTACTAAATGGTTTATGGGTTAAATCAGGTGTGCTCAAGTACGAAAAGCACTAAACTGGGCAGAGAATCTGACCCCCCGAGAACTGAGTTCCCCACTCTGGGAACATATTAAAAGGATCATATCAGCAAATTTATTTGGTGTATTTTGGAAGTTGACTTAAATGTACAGTATAAAGGTTAAATTAGAAAAGAATGGTGAGATTAATTAAATTAAATGTAGTTGCAATTTATAGATATGAAAAAAAAATTGTAAAAACTATATATATAAAAAAAAAAAAACCCTGAACTTTGCAACTGAAAGTAATTAGAAATATAAAATATTGGTAATTGTTTTCACAAATTACATAATAAAAGCAGCTCAGTTTGACTTTGCCATGATTAATATTAGTTGGCTGTCACTGGGTATGTATCTTTTAAATGTTATCAGGCTTATAAATTGCATATTCTTTTTAAAATACCGTACAAACCCCACATATCTACAAAGAGCCAGTTTGGTGTTCGCCAGTGGATGTTAATGTTACCAGGATTAACTGAGAGCAGAGTTTATTAAAACATTCATGAGCATGTCATATAAGGCAAAACAGCTCATTTCATTGTAGGGCCAAGTCATTGGGTTGTAAATGGGTGTGTATTTTTTACCCTGACCAAAGTTGCATACCTTCTAATCAGACATCAAGGAACAATTTCAAGTTAAAAAAATGCTTTCTATGGCACATTTAAATAAATTAAAAAAAACAATGGCAATCTCACAATGACTTTTACAGAGTGTTGTGTTCCTCTGTAACAGTATTAAGTGGATAAAACAATCATGAAATGGAATATATCTTCATTACGAGAAAAAGATAGAGAGGTACATGGCCACAACAAAAAACTTTTTTGCGGAAGGTTATGAATTTTATAAAGGTTAATCAAAGGTATGTTTCTTCTGCATAGAAATGTCTTGATACACTTAATTATCCATATACAATCTGTACATACAATGTAAACTGTGAATGTGACTCTTAATGACAAGTATATTAAACTGAAATAGATGGATGAGAGTGCTGTAGTAGCCTAGTCTCTTTAATTAGGTAATGTAATTTGGAATAATTGCTGTAAAAAAAGACTCCAGCAATAAGGGTCTCACTGTAGACGTACATGGTTCCAGATTTAAATCAACAGCGCCCCCAACTGATAACCAAATTACATGGTGCAATCAGCTGAGCTCATACATTCATACTGAATATGTCTGATCATTTCTGCCTTTAACTGGTATCTATTCAAGTTTTTTGGACACTACTGAAATGTTTTCACGCCATATTAAGGTCGACTGTTTCTAATATTGTTTGTGATAGTTATTATTTAAAACAGGTACTATGGCTGACGGCCCAACCCAAAATACGGATCTCCACATTCTGCTGCATGAAAATAGAACAGATTAATGGTGGCTGGATGGTTCGGACCACAAATGCCTCTCGTACTCATATCTGCGGTATTGGATGGAGCTCCATCAATCCAGAGAATACAGTGCCAAAGCTCCACAGCCCAACGCTGGGGGTCTTTATACACCCAAACACGGGGGGCTCAATGCTCTTCTCTGTTGAATATATAAGCTGGGACAAATGAACACACGTATCAGCAAAACATGTACACCCTACAAAACATGTGAATTCTCGAATCTGAATGAGAGATACGTTTGGAGATTTCTAATAGAATTAGAAATTATGAGGCGGACCACACAAAAAGGTTGTGTCAGAAGTGGGATTCGAACCCACGCCTCCATTCGGAGACCAGAAACCCCGTTTCAGAGGAAGGTGTGAACCTTGAGTCTGGCGCCTTAGACCACTCGGCCATCCTGACAACTGAGCATTCGCCATGCATGTAGGCTCTGAAGTACCATACATCTACAAAACCTTATGTAGACTTATCGCTTTACGTATTTTATTTGTTTTTTTCGATGTCATAGATGCCATAGATGCCATTTACTGTCTGATCAGCATCTAACAGTTAGCAACAGTTGCTGTTTAGTTAGCTAGTTAGCGTACCTACCAAGCTAGCGACGACAACTTGGTCGTTAGCTACTATATGACTTACTGTACATGTACACGTTATATTAACACTCTCATGTCTCAAACCAGGACCAAAGTCTCCCGTAAACGCAACCTAATTTGTCCTTCCATTCCTCTCGTGCTAACTCGCTAACTTCAGCTAGCATAGCCAACTCCTACTACTGCGAGTTATCAAACCAGAGCGATTTGTGTAACATCGGTGGCGCAGAACTGCGCATGCCCGCTAATCTTCACATCATGTTGTGCCGGAAGTAGTTCGTGGATATGATGTGTAGATCTGCACAAAATGCCCAGTGATAAACAAACGTGACACAAGCTTCCCAGTCATTCTTATGAAACGCCAGAAACAGGCGTGTTTGTTACATAGCTGTTCGCTTGTTAGTACATAGCAGTAAGTCTTCTCAAAACGCAGAAATGTCTTTTTACAGAAATGCAGTATGGTTCCTGAAAGGTCTTCAAGAATACACCAAGTAAGTCTTCACATAGTTGCTATGTATTTGGGGTTTCACTGAGGATACGGTCGGTAGCTTTTTATTCGCTCCAGGTAGATACATGTGGTGTTTTCGTTTGTCCGTTTGTTTCCCGTGGCTGAATTTATTCACAGCCGTCAAAGCCTTGGGCGTTATCACGATACGACCCGAAGACGATTTTGGCGGTATTTATGCTGTCATTACTGCGATACAGTTGCTCTACATGCACGATTCTGTTTAAATTCATAATAAACTCCCCCAAAAATCAAGTTGATGAATCAAAACAGTAAGGGAAATAGAAAAGGCAGTTTCTTTGCAAACGGCTCTGAAAACTAAATATTTACTCTGAACTTTTAATAATCGTGGACCCCTTTTCAGTGCTGGATAGAGCCATACACAGCCCAGATAGCAAACATGTATTGGTCCACTGGCTTGATAAGGTTTGGCATCCCGCTCTTTGTCACTGCTGGTCCATCCTCAGACCACCCAGATTAATCTAGTATCCTGCATACAAGATGTAACTATTGTTAATCTCCTCAAACAGGTGTTACATGGACAATGAATATGGGGTAAAAATGATAAACCAAATAAATTAGAGTGGAAAATGAGTAATAAATAGAGGGATTTTGTTTAATACTCTGCTTATCTGTCGCTGGGCTGCCCAGAAACCACTGAGCAAAACGCCAGTGCACCGGCAGCCAGACAGCAAGCATGTATATATCGGACCAGCTGGCTTGATCAGGTCAGCACCCCTGTTTGCCACTGCTGGTTCTCCCTCAGGCCACCCAGAATATTGTGCTGAGTACAAAATCGAACTACTTTTTAAAATTTCCTTAAACTGGTTTTAAATGTGTAAGGCCTTTAATTTTAGAAAATAGACGAACTACTAACTAACTGGCAGAGCAAAGGGACTTGGCCTGATATAAAACGATTTCGATTAAATGGTGTTGCTGACAATACAATTCATTTACTTAACAGGATAAAGAAAGTAATACATGAAGGAAGAATAAGTAAATTGGACTTTGAAAAACAAGTGATAATAAAATGCCCTATATCTAATTTGCTGCTTAACCACCAGGGGGCGCCCAGAAAACGCAGAGCAAAGCGCCAGTGGCCCGCCAACCAACAACTGCCTTAGTGGTCCAACAGCGGTCTGCTATCCTGTTGCTATCGGGCCAGCTTTGGCACGAGCAGGCTAACAGGTTTTCTGTCAAAGACAACCATGCAAAGAACAATTTATGGTGTTTATGGTTCCACACAGAACCAATGCAAATATAAAAAAATGCATAAAGACATAAGAACCATTTTTGAGCAAGTAAGAATCCATAGACTTTAATGGAAGCCTGCACATTTTAGCCTTTATATCTGATAAATTAAAGGAGCAATGTGTAAGATGACGCAACCTGACCGATTAACACTCCAAACAATAGCAACACATCACCGGAAAGTGCATAGTCCCTCCTCCTTAGTGTTAGCATTAGCATCTTTTTGCTTACCAGTCTAGTGACAAGTGATTATAAAATGTTGTCGGGGCAGCAGTGCTACATCTTTATCCTCTCATGTCGGACTAATTGACTTGATGCTACAGTGACGCACTATCACCTCTTGAGGTACAAAATGGTATTACAGACAGGACGGGGCTAGCTGGTTAGCATGGTGGATATTTCTGCGGCATGATATGTAGAAGTCTATGACGTGCCATGAAAATGGTTTCTTCTTCACATTCTGTTGAGAATTTTGGTTAATTCTGGAATGTTTTAAACAAAAAAAAAACATACATACTGTTCCTTTAATCCCTATTAGCCATTTCTTAAGTATTATTTGTTCTAGTTTCCTTTGGTCATTTTAATACATAGGTGATACTTGGGATATCTTCCCTCTGGGTGGTAGATTTTTTTGCCAGGATCTTGTACATTGAAACATTCTCCATTTTTGACAGGAGCGGCTACGAAGCAGCAGCAAAACACTTTGTGTCTTCCGATCTGGAGGTGAATTTGACCGGCAGGTCATTTGTCATCACAGGGGCCAACAGTGGCATCGGGAAGGCAACAGCAAATGAAATAGCCAAAAGAGGTGAGCGTGACGCAATGAAGCAGATACAAAACAGACTTTAACAAAACTGGATCTCAGACAGCCATGAGGTTGAAGCCTTATGAAGATCCTGGAGTCCCAGGGCTTAAATACTCCTTGGGAAACCCTTAGCACTGATGTTTTTGTTGCTTCCTTATGATCTGACTTAGCTATGTTACTGTTGCATTGGCAGGATCTTGCAAGAATCTTTTTTTCCCCCCTGGAATCTTTCTCTTTGTTCCATAAATGATTAACACATATGTCACATGGATAGTAGAGTTGTAGTTATGTCAGTTACACCAGACGTTTCTCAGCTATATTTGACCCTGACCATGCTCTGCTAAATAAAGTCTCTGGCTATAGACACCACACCATCTAGTTAATCAGCAGGGGTGTGTATTGGCCAGTACCTGGTGTACCGATACCTATATTGCAAGCAAGGCAATATATTGTGATTTTTTAAAATCTAATTTAGGAAAATTGACTTAGTATGAAGAACACAGCACCATAAGCATAGGTCTGCTAATGCTAACATTAGCATTACGTCCTTATATTCCTTTTAGTAGTATATGTTTATGTTGCAATGGAAGAGTCTATGGGCTGAAAATGAGCTTTAAACACAACACAAAATGAACCACTGTTTGCCCCTGTCTACATGTAAACTATCGATTAAAAATTGATACTGTGTTTTTGAGAATAGAGGCAGTATCAAAAAAAAAATCACAATATCCAATAATTTCTTACACCCTGAATAATCAGTAGCATTTCTAACAAAAAGTATGTACATGCATGGGTCTTCATGACATCACTATTCATCAACTGAGTGTTTTTGCCTACTTTCCATTTATGGACCATGTTTTAACAATGTCTAAATAACTTACTGTTATTTCAAAACAAGTAAGGGAATCCTGCTTTCCAAGAAATGTGTAATTTAAAGGAAACCTGATCTCTTCTAATCTCTCAGGTGGGACAGTGCACCTGGTGTGTCGGAATAAAGGTCGAGCAGAGGAGGCCAAAAAAGACATAGTGGAGCAGAGTAAAAATGAGGTACAGATTGTGAAGATCATTTTGGATGTCGTTTTTTCCCGATGTGGCGATATGTGGCCTTATTGTTTAGTGTATTACACATTAACGTTACGTTATGGTGACTTATTTTTTAATTTCATTCCAGAATGTGCATGTACACATTGTGGATATGTCCAGCCCCAGACAAGTGTGGGAGTTTGCCAGTGCGTTCAGTCAGAACCACAGTGTGCATGTACTGGTAAGTAGGTTCTGGATGCTTTTACAAAGGCCCATACACTAGCATCTTTTTTGGGAGGTGGGGCTCAAGGGTAAAAAAATGGCAACCTGAAATTTCATCCATCTTTGAACTCCAGTGAACATCAAACAGATGTGATTATGGTCAACTGCTTTAGCATTGCTGCATGCAGTAGCAGACATGTACACAGATAGACCCATGGGGGGCATGCAGTGATGCTAAAGCAGTGCACCATCAACTCATTTTATTTGCAGGCAAAACACAAACTCTCCTTTACTTATTAATGGTGTGCATCTATTTATCTGATGTGCAGATCAACAATGCTGGGTGTATGGTGAATCAGAGAGAACTGACTGACGAGGGTCTGGAGAAAAACTTTGCCACCAACACGCTAGGTAGGAGAAGATTTTAGAATGTGATGTTGTTAGAGGCTTCTGTATAACGAGTTTGTGGATGTCCTGAAATGTCGTATACCCATAAATGTATCTCTGTGCTTGTTTTCTGCAGGAACGTTCATCCTGACAACAGCACTGATTCCTACTTTGAAAAAGGTCCAGGACCCGAGAGTTGTGAGTGATTTAAAAAACAAAAAAAAAAAAAACAAAAACAAAAAAAAACATATATATATATATATATACAGTATATGTATTTAAAGCTTCCCAGAGAGCAGAAGTGTTCATGTTGACATTTTGTGATGAATGGACCAATAGAAATGGAATACAACGTATATATACAGCTCTGGAAATAAATAAGAGCCCACTCCAGTTTCTTCTTAAATCAGCATCTCCACATGTACAGCAGGTTCTTAGTGAGGAACAGAAGGTTGGGTTCTAGCTTTACTGGCAGATACAGTGAGCGTCTGGTTCATAAGAACAAGGTCAAGCAGCAAACACACAGGACAACACAGTTACAGACTGGCAGAGGGCCAAAACCACTCTCTACTGACCGTGATGAGCACCACCTCATTCCAATGTCCCTTAACCACCGTAAGATGACCTCAAGTGACCTACAGAAAGACTGGCGAGCGGTGGCTGGGGTGAAACGCACAGCGAGCATGGTTCTAAAAACAGGCTTCTGGAGGGTCATTAGTGATTTTCTAAATAAACAGATCTAAATACAATATCTGATCTGGAATTTGGGAGACGTGTTTCCAGTAGTGTATAGAATCAAACAGAACTGCTCATTTTGGTCCAACACAAACCCAGAAACTGCACAACTAGAGGAACTGATCATTTTGAGGTGCTCTCTTTTTTTCATTTTTCCAGGGCTGTATATATTAGATGACAATATAATAATGTATATTAGAATATAGTATGTCCATCTATTTGTAATTTAGCTAAGTGGCTACAGTGAATCTAATTTTAGGTTCTCTGTTTGAAATTTAATCGTCCCCTTCCTGTTAGGTCACTGTGTCCTCTGGGGGGATGCTGGTTCAGAAGCTGAACGTAGAGGATCTACAGTTTGAGAAAGGATCTTTTGACGGCACCATGGCTTACGCTCAGAACAAGGTAATAATGTGTAGCCATGATACAGTATATCACATTATTGATATAAAGACATCAGAATTGTTTGTAGCACAGTAAGTGTGATTCATAATTCATTTGTAATTTGTAATTAAGTTCACGTTAGATGTTGTTGACTGAAGCACATGTCTTGAGAGCATCAACTTGTATGAAACATACCCATAGCAGTGAAACAGATATATTATCATCTTAGTCAGTGATTTGAAAGTAATAATTTCTCACTTAATTTACTTAAACAAATGTAGAAATTACAGATTCAGATGTAGAAAACTACAGATTCAATCCACATCACAATGTGTGTGTACGTAGACATGGAGATTAAACCTATCGTAGTCTTGTTTTGCAGTTTATTTTTGCCATGTTTTAGTCCTTTTGTCAACCAAACAAAATGTTGTTACTACTGTAAACTGAATCTGTTCCACCGGGTAAAATACTATGTTATTAAATGTCAGCACATTTGAGAAGTAGAGCATTTAGAAGTTAAAGGTTAAGCCTGTTTGGAGACCAAAGGGATGCCAAAATCCATTGGTTCTCCACAAGATGGCGCCAAGAAGACGATTTTGAGACCAAGTAGTGTTTTGATTTGTTTTGGTTTTTTTGTTTGTTTGTTTTTTTTTTCAACATTAAGTGGATAGATTTGTCTGCTTCACAGTAGTTTTCTAAAAGAGTGAAGTGAAATGAACTAAGAGTAAACCTTTTCAGATAAAACACAATATTTTCTTTTAGAGTACAGTGGTGTGGCCTCAGGGCCAAAGCTGGGCCACAAGGAAGTCTTATTTGGCCATCCAGATAGTTAACCTAACTCCATCCCAACATCCAAATGGAAAACCAGCATTTTTTATACTGTATATGGCCTCAGATAATGCTTGTTTTCCTTTATATGGTCCATGTCCTACATTAGTTATGTATTTTATTGTGTCCCACTGAAGACCATTAATAACATTTATAAACTCTCTTTATGCCTTAGAATTGAACAGGCTAATTTAAGACTAATATATGTAGATGAGTTTTTTTTTCTGCTTTGCAGGCGTAATATGTGGCACATCTCAAATATTTAAAATCGCAATATAATGACATTTCTGCAACATCATACTGCTGTATCATGGGGCTTTTGGTGACTCGCTAGTACACCATATTATGAACAAGCTATGCTGTATTCCTGGCTACGAGCTCAACACTAAATGGGCCATGAATTGCTAGCCCTCTGTCTCATGTGATGTGTTTATTCTCTCACTGGAAATGCACGTTTTTATGGAGTCAACATGAAAAGTGTTCTTGCCGTCAGTAATGCCGTTTTGAGTTGTTTAATTTGTTGCTGCTTATTGTGCTGCGAGCAGAGGCAACAGGTGGTCATGACAGAGCAGTGGGCAGCTCAACACAAAGAGATCCATTTCTCGTCCATGCACCCAGGCTGGGCGGATACACCAGGTGCGTTTGTGCAGCAGACGTGTTGACATGCATTTGCACTTTTATGAGGACAGTTTAATAGGCTGCACTGTAAAACGAGGGATTTCATTTGACCTTATAATCTAGAGAGACGTCAGTACAACATAGCACATCATTTAAGGGTCGGCGCAGTTCAGTGGTCGAATGTAAACAGAGTCATCCAGAGTGGTTTAATGTGAAATGGTAGAAGCTTACCGATTTCTTTACAGCTGTGGTGAAATGGGCCAGTGTTCATGATCATGATGTCTATTTACAATCCAAACCAACAGGGAACCTACATGTGAAATAAGTTTCTCTGTGTATGATACTATTTCCTTATTATTACTTGAGAATGAAGGCAACATCTGTTTCCATCTGCTTTCCATTTTTTTAGGCCATAATCATTTTTAATACAGTGCAGGTCACATATTTGCAACCATTTTAATGTAATAACTTTACGTGAGGGAGTCTTTAAAAGTGCTCTTATCCACATAACTCTTAACAATTCTGACTTGATAAGTTTCTCTACAATGGAGCATTTCATACCAAACCACTCAGAATTACTTTGTTTACGTCTCAACATTCCTAATTATGCAAATATTTGGACCAATTGGTGGCATTCTTATTGCTTTGGTTAACAAAAATTTGGTTAACAAAAAACCATGATCACTTCACAACGCTACGACATGTCAAACCGAACACGATTACTGAAGTTTTTGTCTTTTGGCTGCAGCGGTGCAGGCATCCATGCCAGACTTCCACGCTAAGATGAAAAATAAGCTACGCACAGAGGCGCAGGGAGCCGACACGGTGGTCTGGTTGGCCATTTCGGATGCTGCCATCAGACAGCCCAGTGGCTTGTTCTTCCAAGGTTAGCAAAATTTATGATATTAACCAAATATTTCACAATTTTATGACTGTATCAGGCTCTTAGTGAAAAAAGCTCACCACGACCCTTTTTGCTGAGTGTCCATATGGTCAGTCTGCCTTTACCGAGCGATAACTGAGTATAACAGCTGTATAAACATAAAACATCTTTGGTCTTGTTGCTGCGATGGAGCAGATTAATTGTTGATGTTTTTATAGCGAAGTGAATGGCGTTTCACATGTATGCCCGCGCTTGCTCAGAAGCTGTTGCAATGAATCAAGCGATAAAGGCAACATGGAGGTTTGTTTACACAGTGATAGAAAACACAACAGCGCACAGGAAGCTGATCTATTTCACTGTGACAATCTTAGGTGCACATAATGCAGAAGTTTCTGGTTTGAAAGCGCGAATTGGCTTTGTACTGTGAGTAGCTTTATCTGCTTATCTGCTTACCGCTTCTGTGGTAATGCGAATTTCTGATAGCACTTCTGTGAAATTTGTGTGATGTTGAGATAATGATGAGGTAAGCTGGTAGCTTTAGCTTGAACACATACATTTGATACATTTCATCATGTAATTAAATTTTTTTTTTTAATATGACGGTATTATAATATCTGCAACCGTAGTCAGGTGCCAGACACGTAAGACATTAGCCTTGTCTCTAATTAAGACATCACTAAAGAAGCATCAGACACAAATGAGGTCGACTGACCTCATTTGGGTTACGGGGGCAACATTTGCTGTTTAACCGAACTTTCTATTTTCCCCTATTACTCTTCAGACAGGAAGGCAGTGTCGACGCATCTGCCCCTGGCCTCCTCCAGGTCCTCTCCTGCCGAGGAGGCGAAGCTCATGAGCACACTGGAGCAGCTTTCAGAGAAGTACAAACCGTGAATGGACGTAGAAGATCATAAGCCATTCATGGCTGCAGTACCAGGAGACCAACCAGGACATTTAAAGGGGAGAGTGAAGAAACAGCAGTCGCATCTGAAGATACTTCTGCAGTGCATACGTCATTCCAGCACTAAATTAAACTGTGGTCTGAAGATGAATTCAGTGTTTTTACTCTTGCCAACATTTATAAATCGTACGTCCATGTGAACTACTAACACTAGCACTTGAGAACATTGCTTGATATGCAAAGATGCACTACATGTCCGAAAGGTAACAGGAACTTGCTCCTCCAAAGTTCCTTCTGATGCTAAGGGTAGTACTACTTGCAGCATTGCTGTGAGGATTTGATGGAATTCAGTCAAAAGAGGCTAAGTGAGGGCAGGGAATGATATTGGACAATGACTTCTGAATCACTCCAGCTCTTTCCAAATGTACTGGATGGAGCTCCATCACTACAGTAAATATACTCCACAACCCAGTGCTGGTGGGCTTTACACCCTTCTAAATGTTGCTATGGACTGGGCATCATCATCTTAGGCAGGCTCATGTGTAACCGGTGTAGAGCACCAAATTCTATTTGTCAAACGCTTTCTATCGAAATTATGCAAGCTGTGGATGTTTAGCTGGAACACCTGTCTTCACAATAGGTGTGCCTTAAAGCAGAAGAATTTACTGAGTAGCAGGGCTATCTGGACACGTCTGGGCGTACAGTGTGCATCCTCTTATGAGCATATGGACAAAACTGCAATCTCACTCCAAGTCCTTTTTACCTTTACTTATGAACAAATTTCACCTTGTATTAATTTGATATACGCATATATTGGCAATGAAGTATGTTTAAATTTGTTCTTATTGATCTGCTCCTCCAGTAAAAGCCATTTAAAATGTTCTTGCGTTTTTTTGGGGTTTTTTTGTCTTCCAAAATGATATTTATGGATGAGTTGTGGTGTGTTGAAGGCAATGTGCCTGGAAGGGAAATTCAGTTGCTAACCAGACATGCACTGGAGAACGCAGAGTGCTTCTAAATAAAAAACATTCTGAATCCAGTGTCGAAGAAAATTCAACAGCAGCGAAGATCTGTGTTCACAGACAATGATTTTGGGAAGTGTTCCTGAGCCCATGCAGTGATTTCCACTACAGAATCTGGGGACACACACCCCAAAACCATCCATCCACCTATCTTCTTACACCATTTAGTCCAGCTAGGGTTGCTGTTTCAGTAGGGAAGCCCAGATGGCGCTGTCCCCTTTAACATCCTCCAGCTCATTCTGAGGGCTCCTGAGCCATTCCCACGCCAGCTTGGAGATCCTGAGCCATTCCCAGGCCAGCCTGCCTCTCTGAGATTCTCTTTTTATACTCAGTCATGTTACTGACCTGTCGCCAATTAACTTATTTAGTTGTGAGGTGTTCCACCATGTTGCCATGTCCTCACTTTCTGTAACGTGTTGTTAGTATCAGATTAAAATAATTTAATGGAATTTCTGTTTCAAGATTTGATATGTAGCCTTCATACTATTTCCAATTAAAAACAGGGTTTAAATATAAATATAGTATTAAAATAATGATATATATATATATATATATATATATAAATAATATTTGTGTGTACATTTTGCATAGTGACACAACTTTTTTGTAAATGGGATTGTAAGGTTGAGATGATTTTGAACTTGAGCTTGCATATACTATGTGGGTATTATAATGAAATGCATCAAATAAGCTCATATGTGTCTTATCAGCACATTATTGAGTGTTTTCTGGGTTTTAATTTGGCCTTACCACATCATTTTCCATTTTGCGTTTTATAGACAACGGCATTTCACTTTAAAACACACTGGAACACAATGTTCTGTGGTGTTGCCACTTCCTGCCTGCTCTACTTTATTGTAAGTAACAACACAGAGTCATCAACACTGAGTAACTGTATGAATCTTGAAAGAGACCAAATATATCAGACCAATCGCAATCAGCCTGTAAACAACAGGCTGGGCGGGGCAGCAGCCCATGGAGGATTTGATCATTGCTACTACGCCCTTGAGAAACAAAGCACAGCATCAACACAGAGCAGCATAACGGTGAAGTTCAGAGAGAAACTTGGCAAGCATGCTCGTGGCCTACATCATTCTGGCTGTTTTGGCAGCAGGTGAGTGAAATCTTTCTTTTTTTGATTTGACATGTGTGGATATGAATCTAGCCCAAAGTTGTGAAAAATAGTATTCCAGGAGATCAGACTTTCTTAGGGAAAAGAAGCTGGCTTATCCAGATTTTCCAACCCACCTTAAATGGTGGGAGCAGAACATAACTGCTGCGGTGCCAGTATGTAACTGTTGCACCGTTTAAGGTCTGTCTCAGATCTGCCTCAGATAAGAAATCATAATAGTAAATAGCTTCTTCTGTAATCGTTTTTTTTTGGTAACTACACAAACTGCCAGGATGAAATGGCAGGAAATTAGGTGTTTCGTCTTAAGCCATATATACAGTAATGTGAGTTGTATCTTAGCTATATCTGCAGTATAAGTTGGTTTATGCTGGTCTGATGCTGGTTCAGATTTGCCTCTCTTCCTCCTCTAGTAGTTTCCTTTTAGTGCTCTACACCAAACCATCACATCCAAATATAGAAATACAGCAGAACCAGCATATGCTGTGTATTGATTCTGTTATAGATAGACAGATAGATAGATAGACAGATAGACAGACAGACAGATAGACAGATAGATAGATAGATAGATAGATAGATAGACAGATAGATAGACAGATAGACAGATAGACAGACAGACAGATAGATAGATAGATAGATAGATAGATAGATAGATAGATCACTTTATTAATCCCAGAGGGAAAGTCACATATTGCAGCAGCCCAAGCACAGTAAAGAACAATAATACAATAATAGAATATGTACATAAATAAAAGAGAAGAAGAAAAAGAAGTACTCTAATAATAATAATAATAATAATAATAATAAGCACCACTATGAGTGGGATGAAAGTAAAACTATTATGAAAGTCTAATGGGTATGCAATGAAAATATAGTGACAATGTAAAGTATAATGCCTTGAAAGTATCATTACCATGGAGAGTGTATGTACAATAATATAAGTATAGAGCATAAATATTATGCAGGAGAACAGGGCAGCTGTGTATTTCCACATTCACAAGCCATCTAAAACCGTCTAGGCATATACAAAGTGGCAGTGCACAGTGACATGAGTATGGAAAAGTGTAATGTGTGATGTCCAGCTGGTGCTCAGTTAGCCTGAACTGTCCAATAATGTCCCGGCACAGTGAAGACGTGTTGTGCAGTGTGATCGCTGTTGGTACAAACGATCTCCTGTACCTTTCTTTGCTACAGCGGAGCTGTATGAGTCGCTGAAAGTGCTACGCTGTCTGGCCAGAAGGTCATGAAGGGAGTGTGATGTATTGTCCAGGATAGCAGTGAGTTTGTCCAGTGGGTCTACCAGCTTGACCCAGCTGAGTGACCAGCAAAACCAGCACTGTATCAGCTTAAACCAGCATAGACCTGCGTTAAATACATGCTGGGCTGGGCTGTTTTTGTCAGCAGTGCTAATTAATCAGTATTATAGTGATCAATATACTAAGAATGAAAAAAACAGACACTCAGCTTTCGTAGTAGACCATCAGCTTTGATAGCAAAACATCAAATTTACACAGTTTCATAGATATAGTGGAATAAATGTATTGTAGCGTTCACAAAGCTTTCCTCTCCTGCTCTACCTCAGCTCACGCACGTTCGCACACACAGGGGTGGTTCTTAGCCCCACCCTCTCCAATGCAGTCCTGGCAAATCGAACCAAGAGAATAAATCCTGGGGGTGCACAACCCAACACCATCCATCCACCCATCTTCTTACACCACTAGGGTCGCTGTTTCAGTAGGGAAGCCCAGACGGCCCTGTCCCCTGTAACATCCACCAGCTCATGATCGCGAGCCATTCCCAGGCCAGCTTGGAGATGCAGTATAATCCCTCCAGCGGGTCTCGAGACGAGACCTTGGTAAACCTCCAACAGGAGGCGGCCAGAAGCCAGCCTAATCAGATGCCTGAACCACCTCAACTAGTTCCTTTCCTTGTGGAGGAGTAGCAGCTCTACTTTGAGCTCCCCCCAGATTATTAAGTGAACACACTACATTATTAACCATTTGGACTGTCTTGATTCCCTTGTCAGTCTATACCATATGTCCAAAAGTTTGACCCCAGCTCATCCAGCATTTGGAATCAAGTGCCACTTTAAAGGGAGCCTCCTCACTTGCATCCTATTATATCAGAAACATGACTGTGAAATGTAGTGCAAGTGAATGCATGGCTACATGGCTAACAAAATCTTCCCAAATATTTGTGGTCTTGTGATGTCACCAATATGAATAACACAGTGGTATAAAGACTTATTACTGGATTGGAAAACTGTGAATTATTATTGACAGTGGTACAAATCAGACAAAACAAAAGCTTTACAAAAGAAAAAAAAACATACACTCAGTTTTAATGCATATTGTAAAGAAAATACCTTTTAATAAATCAATTCATTGCTGGAGAAGAAGCTTCAATAGAGTGAATTGGCTCCTAAGCCTCATTGGCCCTTTTTGGATAAGATTGGACACCCATGATATATAGCTATGGCTGAAACATTGCATGCTACTCTGTTCTGAAAAACAACAATGGAAGTCATGTACAATTACAATTTTCTCCATAGGTTCCCATTTATTTTTGACCTCTCGTAGGCTGCATGTTGCTTTTGATCAACCCAGTGATCACTGAGTGGAAGACTTTCGCCAATGTTCTGTAAACATGTCTCTGAAGTGTACATGACAGTGGAAATTGGGCTTCTTGGGCTTTGGTTTAATGTGTCCAGCACAGACCTCTAGCTAGAAATTAAGGTTGCAACTAAATTATTGATGTATTCAATGTATTTAAATGATGATGTATTTAAAATGTGGCATATTCAAATTTAGTGTTATGTTATTTTCAGATCCAGCCTATGCAAAGTGCAAATCATGTAATGCCACGTCATGGGAGGAATGCATTGGAAACAAGACGGACTGCAGTCCTGGGATGTCCTGTGTGTCTGTTAGCTCCAACCTCACTGAATGTGAGGCCATTTCTACACATCTCAGCTTTAAGAAGATGACTACCGCTCTTTGTAGCTATGTGACATACTTTGTTCAATTTTACACATGACAGTACCATGTCAATCATACCATGTCAAACTACATGAGTGTGAAGGATTGGATGCTAGTTTGTGGGCTAAGTGTTCCATTAATTGTTGGCTATATTAGCGTCATTGCTCCTGTGCAACTAAAGAAGTACACTTTACTGTATGCTTGCTAATGGAGTTGTACCTGTGTCTTTATTGAAGTTACTGCAGGGGAAGGCAAACAGACTACGCTGAGGGTGGCCAGTGGATGTGCGGATGTCGACCTCTGCAACACGGAGCTGTTTGCCAACTTCAGGCACACGCAGTGGAGGATACAAATCAGATGTGTCATGCACAAGGACAACATCACTGCTAATGGCACTGTTATTGCAGGTCCAGCTACTCATGCCAAATCAGTGGCGAGTCATGACTGTTTCAGTTAGGTCTTTAGTTCAGGCCATAAATGTCAACAACCCACCTTGATGATAAAGCTAATTGCTGCTGGTTTCCCTATAGGATTCTAGTGATTTGTTAGCATTAAGCTAAAAGCGATGATTACGAACACTTTCTGACAGCGACAAATGTTCAGATTTTATGTTCCACCTTAAATAATGAAGCAGTTACATTTTACACACTGTGCACCAGGTACTGAGCAAACATGCTACCCAAACGATAGTGACACTAACTGAAATGACAACTAGGCAGTAATGTGCACGGGTAGGACAATACTGTGTCTTTACTGGCTATTTAAAAAAATCAATGTGTTAATGTTAATACCTCACAAAAGTATTCAGTCAAACAGAATAAGTGGGCATATACAGTCTTTAGTACTGCAAATATTGATATTTTTCGCCTCAGTTTTGGAGGTGGTTGTGATAGTATGGGATAAATTCGAATATGTATGACTGGCAGAATGTTCAAAGTGACCAACAATTTTCTGTCTGACTGCCACGGCGTCAGCATTGCTCACTGGAAAAGGAAAAAAATGTCCAGTTACTGCATTTTTTTTTCATTTAAGGAATTGTAGAAAATTCTAAAACAAACGAGAAAACTGAAATTAATTTAGAATTAACATCCAGAATGCTTCATATGTGATATGTCATTTACCATATACAGCAACTCAAAGTTTTGAAATGAATGAATCTGGACTGATTGAGCTCAGGCTTTAAGGTGGATTGGAGGATGTTGAATCAACAAGGTGTTGTTTAAACCAAGATAGTCGATAAACCAAAACACAGTCCAAAATAATAATAATAATAATAATAATAATAATAATAATTAAAAACTTAAAACAGCTTGTTCTCATTTCTCCCGACTGAGTGATACTACTTCTGGTTTTCTTTGAGCACCGGTTAATGAGGAGAAGCCATTACAGTAGCTTCAGCAAATCATAAGTTCAGATACCTGTCATGGTAAAACTACTACAGGCACTTTACCTGCTTATCTCTCTCCTCCATTCAGGCCGTGCGGGACAGCTGAATGGTAAAAAGTGTTTTGGCTGTGTTGCTGTGCCCTCTGAATGCACCAAAACTGTGGACTGCTATGATGAAGAAAAGATGTGTATCAGTGCAGAGGGTAAGAGACATGTATTGCTGCTGTCGCAACAATTCACACTGTGTATCTCCAAAACGGAAATTTTACAAGAGTACTTAATTAATTCGCTTAATTTGGCGTAACATATTTCACTTGTGTGGAACCGATGTTCATTTTTTATTAAAACACTTTTCTAGAACAAGCAAATTTCATATAACTAAGTCTTTGCCTTGAGATACAGAGTTGAAACAGTACAACATGTGGCTGTTTCTTAGGAGGAATAGTGAAGTATGGCCAACACGGCAGCTACAGTGGCTGGTAAAGATTTGGAAATAGAAACTGAAAGTAAGAAGCGGTGGTGGCTTGCATTCACAATATTCTTAATCTCCAGTTTACCAGACTTTTTTAATTTTGTTTTGACGTTTTTCACATCAGTAACGGCCACTGTAACCTGCAATTTTACATTTTGATTACGTGTTTGCATGTCAGATGTGTGTGTATGGTCAGTTGCTTGGGAGCTCATCAGACATAATCTACTGTTTTATCAACATTGATCGACTAGTTTAGGCTTTCCTAACTGCAGATAAGATGCTGTAAGACAAGATGAAGTTCCTAAATGAAGATAAGATTTGCTATAACCAAAGTTTGTGAAGTCTTCAACCAGGGCATCTTCAGACAGTTGTGAGCACATGGGGATGGGGCCAGGTTTGCATGTGAGGTTGCACCGAGAATCTTGGAGAGGAGAAATGCACTGGCATGGCTTGACAAAGGAAAAGAGTTATGATAAAGTTATATCTTAACGCATCATCAAACCATATCAATATAAACAGCATTGTCTCCTACTAAAAATCTCATTTGATATATGGATATACCTTAAAAAGTTGATATTCCGCCTAGCCCTTAAATCTGGAAAAAAAACCTCCATATTAGCTGACCAGTGATTCTATTAGTTGGCTTTTTGCCAAGCAACAGCACTAACTAATCATAAACTCTGATCCTTTTTGGGTTTGTTGCTTTCTGGCGTCGACCTGAAGAGGATGGGTTCCCCTTTTGAGTCTCTCAAGGGTTCTTCCTCTTCCTCTGTTGTAAAAGGCACTATATAAATAAATTTGACTAATGATCAGCTGCAATACATAACTCAATTTCAACAAAAAGTCTGCTAAAACGGAATAATTACAAACCCGTAAAGCAATCAATGCTGACAGTAAGGGAGGCTAAAACCAAAAACTGTGTTATTGTGAAAATGTGGATTTAGGTGAGGAATTGTAGACCTTGTTGTTTAATAATGCTACAATAAAACGTTCCTTCTTCGTCTTCTTCTTCTTCTTGCATTCTTTAGAAACTGTTGCCGGAAACCTTATGGTGAGCAGAGGTTGTGCCACAGAAAGCATGTGCAGATATGGCCAAAACATCTCTGCGGTTTTGGGTAAAGGGCTAGTAGGCAATGTTTCCTGTTGTAAGGGGAACCTGTGTAACAGCAGTGTTGTCCTGAAAGACACACTCTCCACCCGCTTTTTAGTGCTCCTGCTACTGTACTTCCTGTTGATTTGATCAAACCTTTGGCCATGCTTCTTTTTCTACTTAAATGATGTTGTTGAATGTTGTTGTGCCTAATTAATAATTAGAACCCAGAACTGAACAATATGGAACACCATAGTATCACAACAGGTCCCATTTGAAAACACATAGAGCAGGTATTAATCTACTGGGTCCTAGTGTATTGGAGTGTGAACTGTCCTTCAGTTGTTTTGAGAACATGTTTTTTTTTTAATAAAAGATATTTAATAATGTAAACATATCATTTTGTCGTTCTTTTAGAATCTTTTGGAACAACTGGAATTTATAGCAAACCCTGTCAGTGTTTTGAGCAGTACATACTACAAGTGACATGGTGAAAAAAAAAAAAAGCTGTTCCCACTAGTTTCTAGGAATGATACTTCTGCCAGTCTGTGAACATGAGAGGCTGGGGTACACAGACGTACCTTCTTGTGAGACTAATGTGCAGTAGTGGGCAATTTTTATTTTGTCTGTTTTCCAATATATATATTTTTATTTATTTACAGGAAGAACCATACCATATTAAAAATGTGAGCTACTGATTTGACTCTACTCAAATGCATAGTGTGCAAATTTGTTTGTAAACTGATTCATTGTAACTGCCAAATTGTATGTAAATTATATTTTAGGCAGCTTACAACATGCACCTAGCTACATGAAAGTTTCAAAGCATAAAGCCAACCTTAGTTTTTGGATCATTTGGCAACATTGCATATTGTGCTGGTTCAGGATGAGGAACTGTAGACCTTATTGTTTAATAATGCTACAATAAAATGTTCCTTCTTCTTCTTCTTGGTTCAGGATGGGTATTGTTTGCTTCCCTAACACTACAAAACAGACGATCAGTTAGCTAAGCTTAGCCATGCGCTCAGTGTGTGAAACAACCCCCTTATTTTCCGGAAGCATAACCAAATGTCAGCATTACCAAACTACTCTACTAGGACTATTCCAGTTTGGCAATGCAGTCTTTCACATATTTATTTCTGATACATCTGCTCTTTCATCTTCATTCTGAGAAACAATTCTTTCCACCCATCTCTGGGGAAATTGCGTAACGTAAACTCACATACTGTTTCAGGTTCTTTCAGAGGTATCTTGGGCATAGTTTCAGTGTCTAGCTACTAAGGGCCAAATGGGTGAACCAAATGGCTACAGTGCCAGTCTTGAAGCAGACCAGAGCTGCATCTGTAATCAGGTAAGAAAACCAGAAGAAGCTCGCTGATTGTGGGTTAGCAGCTACACAATGATCTTTCCCTGAATTTGTATCTGAGTGTTTATTGTTCCCTCACATACACAAGATGTTCATTTTAGGGCCCCCTCAGAATTTTGATTTTGAGGAGTCCGTTACGGGGACCCCCTTCTTGATACAGATACATTTTCATGCATCTTTGCACAACTATAAAACAGCCTTCAAATTTTTTTGTTCAACTTGATCATGTAATGCAATTTGAGTGGCTTTCATGAAACTCAATTTCTGAAGCTGAGGCACTTACAAGTGTTGTGGCTTAGTTTAACCTCAGGCGTAATTTACCAACTAAACTTACATGAAGTTTAATTGTGTTACACCAGCTTTAGGGTTTGTGGTATTCATGGCAATCAGACCGAGCCTGTGAGAACTCCATCGTTGAACACAAATTACTTCCAATGCTTCATACTCTTACATTTACAAACTCAATCCCAAATCAGAAAGAGTTGTGACAGTATGGACAATGAAAAGTAAAAAACAGCGTTTCTGACCTTTACTGACTTTATTTCATTGTAGACAGAATGAACCCAAGATATTTTCATGTTTTGTCTGGTCAACTTCATTTCAGTTGTTAATATGCTTCCGTTCCTGCATTTCAGGACTGCAGCACATTCAAACGTGTAAAACATTTACCACTCTGTAATGTTGCCATTCCTTATCACAGCACAACAAAAGATGTTTTGGCATCATGGATACCAACCACAGACATGTTACTTTATCCCATTCGTTCTGTAAACACATCTTGAGGTGTGCGACGTACGTGGCCATCAATGTCAAATTTTTCTGTCAAGATTTTCCATATATTCTCTACTGTGAACAGGGCAGGACTGCAGGCAGTCCAATCCAGTACCTGTACCCTGTTCTTCTGCCGTCATCTTCCACCGTCTAGTAGAAAAATGCAGGACGTCCCTGGAAAAGACGTTTTTTTGAAGACAACATATGTTGCTCTGAGATCTACACGTCTATTTCTTTTAAAAAGATCTGGAATACTGATTTGTCTGACCACAATACACATGTCCACTGTGTGATGGTCCATCACAAATGTCTCAGAGCCCAGAGAAGTCGTCGCCGCTTCTGGTCATGGTTAATATAAGGCTTCTGTTTTGCACAGTAAAGTGGTGTTAAGTGGCATTTGTAAATGTTACTCTGTATGGTGGATCCCTTATAACATTAACAAAGGAAATCAAATAGACCAAACAAAACACAAAATATCTTGGGTTCATACTGTCCGCAATAAAAAAAAGTAAATGCAATTTTTTTTTCTTTTTTGCATTTTCCATTTCCATTTTCCATACTGTCCCAATTTTTTTGATTTGGTGTGATACCTTAGACCGGTGATTCTCAATGCTGGTTCTTGAGTACCACTGTCCTTTTATTTTAATCTTACTTTGCATCATGCGTTCTGTGAGCAGGGGAGCCTTAAAAATGGACAGAACAGTGGTACCTCAGCACGTGGATTGAGAAGCACTGCGCTACACTAATTTATGAAAGCATCCGGTTGGACTGTAGCAACCCAGCACACAGCCTGTTCACCTTACTGCCATCAGGCAGGAGGTACCGCAGCATCCAGCCAAGAACAGTTTCTACCCACAGGCTATCAGGTTCCTGAACAAGCTGTGAGCTCTTCACCAATACCACTGCAGTCTGATACTTTATATTATTATTATTATTATTATTAATATTATATATTATTATATTATTGATAATATATTATTAATCATCACCGCTATGGACAATATCACTGAGTCACTTTAAACAACAGACATGTATATGTGTGTGTGTGTGTATCTCTGCTCTCTCTCTGACTATCCTTGTGTAATAAATGTACATATCAGAAGATTTCTACAGACCCCTCCTGTCTTTGTATATTCTGTATTTTGTATTTATTTAATATATCTTTTTATATTTCTTTATTTTAATGTTTAGTTAGTATGTATATTAATGCTGCCCTGCTGTAGAGTACTAACCTGAGCCTCACCACAAGCATTTCAGTGCATAAACATTGTGCAAATGACAAATAAACCTGAAACTTTAAACAGTCAACATAAATATGTGCTTACTCGTGTAATTCAGCAACTGTAAGTCCAGTTTTATGTAGCTTATTTTAGCTTATTTAAAGAAAAAAACATTGCCTGGAAAATGTATGCAATTTGACTATGTGCCGGCTCACAGCTATGAACAGCTATGTTCATAAAGAAAATTCAGCTTACAACAGCCTTAAAGTGACACCCATAAAGGTACAACCAGGTGTAAACCCTGTTGATGCAGCCACCCCAATATATATATGAAAGACAGGCATGGGGGATCTGAAAAAGTGAAACCTCATGCTTCGTCAAAGTAGATCTGCAAACTGTCTACATCAAAGGTAACTCATATGGTGAAATACTTGACTGTTTGGGTTTTTAAGTTTGCTGGTGTTGTTTTCTTTGTCTTTGTAATGCACACTTCCCAGCTGTCTGATTGCATTTAACCTTCATTGGGGCAAATAATTTTCTGGAATCATGTTCCTATTAATGTGTGCATAATCTTGCTGGTTTTGTTATTATCAAAATGGTGTATATGAATATGTAGGTGAGGACTGCACTGCTGTCAGTAATAGGCCAACGACAAATGATTTAACTTCATATTGAGCTACCATCCCTAACTAAATATTTCATTTCTGAACGTGTGGGGAATGTTTTCTTGGTACACTTCAGGCCTGCTAATATCAATCATTGGTTGCTTGAATGACACAGCCTATATGAGTGTTGTTGCTGACCATGTGCATTCCTGCATGGCTATAATTTACCGTCTTCTAATGGCTGCCTCCAGCATGACAATGCACCACGTCACAAAGCAAAAGTTGTCTCAAGCTGGTTTCATGAACCGGAGTTCGGTGGTTCTTCAGTGGTCTACACAGGCAATGGGTCTGAATCCAATAGCTGTCTCAAGCTGGTTTCATGAACAGGAGCTCAGTGGTTCTTCAGTGGTCTGCACAGGCAATGGGTCTAAATCCAACAGAACACTACTGGTGACAGGTCATGTCACCTACCACATGTCACATACTGTTGCTTTCTCTGGTCTCAGTATTGGTTTAACGTACTAATGTCAAAATGGCAAGTGGAGCACTGAGGCACACTGAGGAACTGAACTGTTGAAATTGACCTGTTCACCGAATTGGAATGCTTGCTGAGTCACCGAGTGCTGCCGGGCACTGATGCAGCAGTTGTGGCGGCACGCGGCCCTCCATTACAAACAATGGTTTCAAATTTTTGCGTGATGCTTGACATGGCGTGGCACAGTGTGTCCAGTGGCCTTTACGGAAGGCAGTTTTGCATGCCTAAGATATGTAAATCAGCTTGGGCCCATCCCTTAACCTTTAAACTGGATTTAGTTTTTACTCAAACCAAACTATGCAGCTTTGCACATAAAACTTGACCTTTTTGAATAATTCTTACTACAGCTAAACAATACCTGTTTTAATTTAGTGTCAAATCGGGGATCCATGATCAACTGACATGAAGTATTACATAAATTAAGCACATATGCGAAAGGCACTTACATGTGAGCATTTTTTTTGTTCACACATGCCACATGCCTTAAAACAATAGAAACAGTTTGATTTGCTTGTTCACAGACAATTAAACACAACACTAGGTTTTGAAGAGGGAACAAAGTTTAGGAGCTTTTCCACAGAACATGATCAAGCAGGATGCGACTGGCCCATTTTTAAAGGAATAGTTCAGTCAAAAAAGCTAATGTGGTTTACAACAAATTAGCCACCAATTAGTAATGTGCCAATGATGTCATGCTAACTGCTGGCTATAAGCTTCCATTCACTGATAGCCACATTAGTGTGTTTGGTCAAGCTATTTTTTTCACATGACTGTACATGGTCCCACATGTCTCTCTCTCACTCTCTCACATGCACACATCCTGGGTGTCTCCTTTAAGTGTCCACCCTCTGTATCAGTGCTAGACTTTTCCTTGAGTTCAATACATCTCTGCAGGCTGTATCCTGTAGAGGCTTTTCAGCTTCTCAGCGGTGAACATCTGGGTCCATGGTGAACTGTGCATCTTCTCCATCCACACAGAGCTTGTGCTGAGTATGGCCATGGTGACAGCTTCCTCTGGTGAGGGATGGTCACTGCTGGCCATGGTAACGGTCACTTTCAGGATACCACAGTGGTCATATCCCATAACTGGAGAAACACAAACACACACAAAGTAAAGATATTATTACTATTATTATAAGATATTATTATTATTATTACTTTATTCTAACTTTCACTGCAAAAACATCTGGTTTTTGGCATATCCCAGTTGAGCTGCAAAGATTTTCAGGAGTGTGAACTGCAATAAATCAGACTTTTTTCCGATCAAGCCTCACCGTTGTTTCAAATGTGATTCAACCCGGATTACTGGACATGTGAATTCATTTTTATTTAACAGAATGACACTTGTATCTAAAGTCTACAAGTCTTCCAGCAACACCACGATTTCATTAAGTCTGGATGAAAATAAAAGGGTTTAATTCTCAAAAGGCAAAATAAAAAATTGGCCTACCAAGAACTGTTTTCCTTTGCTGTATCTAGGTAGATATTGCTAAGTGACCTCTTACTTTCTATGACTTCAAGAGCTTAAGAGAAGGCTTAACGTGTTAAATTACCTATCAGCATGATTAAGAAGTGACAGAACAATCGTCCAATCACGTTTTCATTAATGAGGGGTGAGGAAAACGTCACTCAATGCCTTCTGGAAGTTCTAGATACATCACTAACTGTGAATACAAGCAGCAGCTTAATCAATGGCGTGTTGTCATCTACAGTGATATTTGTTTATTCGCAGATTTTGTTTTGTATATATTCTTGCCTCATTGTAATAATAATTATTTATAGTTATTTATACGTTTTAATCATTTTTGCTGAGCCGGTACTTACTTCTGTTCATACTGAACAACCCTTATATTGTATTGTATTACTGTACTGTGTAACTGCTACTGGCTGCTAAATTTCCTTCGGGATCAATAAAGTATCTGTCTGTCTGCCTGTCTGCCTGCCTGCCTGCCTGCCTGTCTGTCTGTCTGTTAACTCAAAATCAGTCACTGAGAAAGTGCTACAAAGTAAAATATATGCTAATATGTCTGTCACGAGCTTCAGGTAAAACACGTAATGTCTTTTAGAAGACGTCCTTATGTCTGTATAATCTACAATTTACTTTTTCGAATTCTGAATATCCGTTTAACATTAAGCACTGCGGCACTTACAGTCAAATCAAGTCAAGTCAATTTATACAGTTCTGGAAAAATGTAAGAGAGCACCTCAAACTGATCAGTACCTCTAGTTGTACAGTTTCTGGGTTTGTGTTGGACCAAAATGAGCAGTTCTGTTTTATTCTATACACTACTGGAAACACGTCTCCCAAATTCCAGATCAAATATTGTATTTTAGATCTGTTTATTTAGAAAATCACTAATGATGCACATTACAACAGATGTTGTCACAAAGCAGCTTTACAGAGAATCCGGGTCCAAGCCCCCAGTGAGCAAGCCAAGGCTGACAGTGGCAAGGAAAAACTCCCTCAGAGCAAGAGGAAGAAACCTCGAGAGGAACCAAGACTCAAAAAGGGGAACCCATCCTCCTCAGGTCGACCTCGGATGCCAACAACCACAAAAGGGATCAGAATTTACAATTCTATGCAGTATCAAACAGAATAACTGTTAGTAGCTGTTAGATTAGAAGACTACGATGACAGCCTATTAGAAAGAATAAGAGAAGCACATTTAAGCAACAGCATGGAACTGCTGCGCCGATTAAGGTGGAACAAGAACTTCAAATAAGAATCTAACTTTAGCTTCTTCAGAAGGTGTTCATGCCGGATGCCGTCAGCTCAGTGCTAACCACTGAAGCTAGAGTTTCTTCTGAGATGCCCCCCCTCATGCCCTCATTTCATTTTTTCAGTTTTTTTCTTTTTTTCTTTTTTGGGTGATGTGTTTCAGAATGTGCAGCAAGAAAGGCAAGGCAAGGCAAGTTTATTTGTATAGCACCTTTCATACACAAGGGCAATTCAAAGTGCTTTACATAAAAGGGAGAGAATACAAAGAACAACAAAATAAAAGCAAAATAATTCATTTAAAAATCATTAAAATATAATCATTAAAATCATTAAAAATAAATTATTTAAAAATCATTAAAATATCGTTAATCATTAAAATCATTAAATCATAAGAATGAGGAATAAAGAGTGCCGTTACAGGAGACTAACAGTGTTTAAACTGAGCTGAAAGCCTGAACAAACAGGAATGTCTTCAGCCTGGATTTAAAAGTATCTACTGTTGGGGCTTTTCTAATACTCTCTGTCAGCTGATTCCATTTAACAGCTGCATAGTAGCTAAACGCTGCCTCTCTCTAGTCTTTACCTTAGGCAGGACTAACTGACCTGCTCCTAAAGATCTGAGAGCTCTGCTTGGCTCATACTGCTGCATCATGTCAGATAAATAAGCTGGTCCGGAGCCACTGAGACATTTATAGACCAGTAACAGGACTTTAAAGTCTATCCTGTAGCAGACTGGTATCCAGTGTAGTGATGTAAGAATGGGAGTGATGTGGTCCCTTCTCTCACTCTCGGTGAGAACTCTGGCAGCTGCATTCTGAATCAGCTGAAGCTGTCTGATTGTCTTTTTTGGAAGACCTGTTAGAAGACTGCTACAGTAATCAATCCTGCTGGAGATGAAGGCGTGGATGAGTTTCTCCAGGTCTGGTTTAGACAGAACATCTCTGATCTTGTTAACGTTCTTACGGTGATAGAAAGCTGATCTGGTGACGGCTTTGATGTGACTGCTAAAACTGAGATCAGAGTCTATTAGTACACCAAGATTACGGGCTAGCTCTTTAGACTTTAGGGATATTGAATTCAGATATGCAGCTAGTTTGTGCCTCTCATGTCTATTCCCAAATGTAATAATGTCCGTTTTATCCTTATTCAACTGCAGAAAGTTCTGACCCATCCAATCAGTAATGTGCTCAAGGCACTTACACAGTGAGTCAAGGGGACCATAATGATCCACAGAAAGTCAGTGGTGCATCTTCACATATTCACACGCATCATCTTAAACACTGACGGGGAAACAGGCATTAAGCCAACATGTTTTTACTTTGAAGTCACGTCGTCAACCCATCTGGCAAGTGGGCCAGATGAAAATGGGGAATGCGGGCCAGAACAATTTTCCTGTCTGGGATGTTGTTCCTAAACTAAACTGCAGTTTAAAATATTTATTAAACACTGAACATCTTAACATCCCAGCAGACGTACCAACAAAGGACAATATGGAAAAAACAACAACAACAACAAAAAAACATCCCAGCCGACATGTTTACTGCATTCACAAAGAACGCCTCACTCCACAGGCTGCGTTTTAATCACACTGTGATAAAAATGGGGTGTGTGTTTCTTTGAGGAGAGAGAGAGAGAGAGAGAGAGAGAGAGGCTGCTGTCTGTCACTGTAATGCTTCTTCAAGCTAACGGCTCTGTTCTGTTATTTAGTTTGTCTGGAGTTCCGTTTGGCTCAAATGCTTGAAACGGATTCTGGTTCTGGTCTACATCCGGGAACTAGAAAACGGTAACAGTGTTATTAAAAACGTCATTGTTCGGTTTAAATTTTTGGGTCTTTTCACTTATTCGAATACCGAACACAGAACGTGGTTTTTTTTTTGCATCCCTACTAGATACATCATGATTGTGGCATTGTTAGGATTGCTATTGTTCACTAGTGAGAGAATGCACGAGTGTGTGTCATAAGTAGAGCAACCAATACGCATAAGCAAAGAAATCAGTTGACAGAGTCAGATATAAGAAAAATATCTAATTTGCTCTGCTGTGTGAACAAAGCTGTCTGAATAGTGTGTGGGCATATATCTTCAAAATATCTGTGCAATAACATGTACATTTGTATAGTTTCTTATTGTATTTTTTACCTAACAATAGAGACTTTATTTAATTTTCTGTGACTTGCATTTTAGTCTACCTCTTGTTCTGTATCTGTTCAAGCTATTCTGCTGTAACGATGCAAATTTCCCCATGTGGGATAATAAAATGCTATCTAATCTCATCTTATATCACTGTCCAGACATTTACACTGTTCACTGAAAGCTAAGATGTTTTGGCTTTCTCATGTTAAGTTGGAGGTACACGATTAATCTCTTTTGACGACTATATGCAATTGTGCTAGAAGTCGTCATGCATTCATCTGAAGGTGGCAACTGCATTCATTTCACAGTTAAAATCTTTTTAATAGAAAAAAGTTTTAATAGAGTAATATTCAATATAAAATATGCTCAATTTGGTAAGAAATTACATTTTTAAATGAAAAAGTGATTTGTCCATTTTTGATTTTTTTTCACAACAGTATAACAGTATGCTATAACCGCATATTCACGCTGATCAAACCTAATCTTCGTGAGCTAAGAGATTTACCCCCCGAGCCTGTAGATACGTGTGTGCTTCCCTCCACTTCTGTGCTGTTGACTAACCTTGATGACCTTGTCTGCTCCGGAGGTCAGCAGCCAGCTCCTGGTCGGCTCATAGTGCATGTGCACAACGGCATGCTTGCTGTCATGGAATGTTGCAGTAGGTGCTCGTCTGAAAAGACGACGATAGTAAATAAATCATTTTTTGGTAAACTTACCAGCACACCAGTTAAACTGGGCTTACTGTTA
Organism: Semaprochilodus insignis; assembly: GCA_034552555.1. Lineage (NCBI taxonomy): Eukaryota > Metazoa > Chordata > Actinopteri > Characiformes > Prochilodontidae > Semaprochilodus > Semaprochilodus insignis. The sequence goes on from CM067480.1 coordinate 2,244,566, forward strand.
TCACTGTGGACTGCAAAAGCATTCTGCAAAAATTCCCCTTATTGTGTTTTTAACTTATTACCTTAAAATAACGGCAGTTTCTAAAGATTTTGACAATGTTCGAGTTTTTTGAAAAAAGCTAAATTTGCAGGTCAATTTTCTGAATTCAACTGAAAGTGGAGACAAAATCTTGACTTTAGAAAGCATACATTGGTCTGCCGGTCGACATCTTGCTGACCGTTTGCTACTGCTGGTTGACAGATTGCTTACTAATCTCAAACAGGTATTAAAAGCACAGAGACATTTTAATTTAGAATATAAATCAAAATAAATATCACAAAAACATTTTAGTCAACACTACTGATCAAAAATGATTAACTAAACTAATTTACGAAGTATAATGAAAGTAAGAAATGAAGGAAGAAGGAGTAAAATGGACTGTGAGTGGAAAATGAGATATGAAAAGTGGCATTTTGCCTAATACTCTGCTTACTTACTGAGCAGCTCAACATGGTTTTAGATAAGTGTGTGATGGTTTAGGCTTGCAGTTAGCACCATGCTAATTGCAATGTGACATTAGCCTCCATTAGCCTTGTAGCTCCATTGTAAAACAAAGGAACTGATTAGCTAGCTGGAGCTTCCTGTATATAGTTGAATAATGATGCATTACGGTGTTAAGGGTTTGGGGGTAACACTCACTCCTCATCAGTGATGGACTCGTGACAGCTGTCACAAACCCGCACCTCAAACTCGAAGCCCATGAGTGGAATGGTTGAGCGCTTGGACGAGCATTTTCCGCACACGGCCTGCCCGCACTTCCTGCAGTGGTGCTGTAGAAAGGAAACGGTACTCAGTGTTCTGGCTTTGGCGTACAAACAATAATCCATAATGTAAACAAAGTGCAAAACAATAGATGCAAAAATAGAAAACCCTCCACAATTACAAACATGGTGGATCCAGGGTGACTGCTCTGATTTTAGAATGGTAAAATCTATTATCAATCAATCAATATTTATTTGTATAGTGCTTTTTACAACTAATGTTGTCTCAAAGCAGCTTCACAGAAAAGCAGTTTATATAAAGGAAAAATAAATAAATAAATAAATAAATACATTTAAAAAAGAAAGAAATAAAGAAATAAAGAAAGAAAGAAAGAAAAAGAATATGTTATCATAAAATGTGTGTTCATTGTCTGATCCAGATTAAATTCTCAGGCTCGGATGCTTTTCAGCTACCTTATAACGCCTAGCCATCTCAAAACACATCCGTTAGTTATTTACTCCTGAAGCATCAGTTACAGATGTAGCTGTGCTTCTGGAACGAAGCAAAACATGTGGCAACGTCTTCAAATAGAACATGAGCAGTCTCTGTGTACAAGCATCAGCAAGCATACGTAAAAATATACCATCCTTTAGTTTATTAGTTTAGTAAGTGTTTATTTTGTCAAGGACCATGCCCAAAACACATCACCTCCAAAGAGGCAAGATGCTTTGCACCAAAGTTAACTAATGAGCTCATTTCCATCCGCAGTCCATTTGCACTGCTCCAGTGGCTTTAACCTAAAATGATGCTATTTTAACATGAATGTTAAGTGGACTGCTTCCGTTTCTTATTACATAAATAACAAAGAAAAACAAAGTTTTACTATATACTTAACGGAACACAGCTTACAAAAAAAAGGTTCTATCCTCTCGTTTAAAGTTTACTGCTTTGGAGTTACACTACCCCCTAGTGTCCATGAGCAGGAGGTTCACTTTTGAAGTTGTCCAGTTGTATACAAAGGTTTGGGCGTCCTTGACCTGTTTTGTTGACCTCCTACAGAAAACATGCCGCACGTTTTAATGCACAGTTACTGTTGATTAGAATTTTTTTATTTTATCGGAACTAATTTGGAACTAAATAAAAGCTGTGTGCATTAAAACTTGCATGTAATTGACTGAGTGTATTCATACAACTGCACCAAAAGTGATGGTGATAACTTGAAGCGGAAAAAATCGAGTTAGTTACCTGCCGCAGGCCGATCTTTTTGCTGTCCCACATTTGTTTAAAGTTCCAGAAAAACGGCTGTTCGCACCTCTGACAGGAGTCACTGTCTAGCCATTCCGGAGTCTGAGAGAGGGAGCGCAGATGCGTTTATTAGGAAGTGTGCCAAAGAGTGTACACGGAAACAGACTGCAGATTAGAAAACACTTAAAGCAATAAAAATCTACTTTATGCGAGACATGGATGGTGTCTGAAGTTGGCTTCTTAGGTTTTACACTGGAATTGTGAAGCTAATGTAGCTAACAATTAATTGAAGCTCCAGTGCAAAACTAGCAAAGCAAACTTCAACCAAGACACGGTGTCTGGTGTCTGATCGGTCCCATGTCGGGTAAACTGTGAATCTGTAGACAGGATAATTACTGAGGTGCTCTTTCTCACCTCTTGTCGTGTGACGTCCATGTTCCAGACGACTATGCCTCCATCAGAGCCACATGAGATGAGCTGGCGAGTGTGGGGAGCGTAGCACAGTCCCTGCACCTTCTCACTGCACACACAGGATGAATAAACTGATTCAAATTACACAGTGACACAAGCACCACTGTACACGCCGACTCTGCGACAGGCACTGCAAAGCACAATAACATCTACAGGCTTATTACTTACAGGCATACTCCCCAGTTTACCCTACCGCAATCTATTTCCTTAAACAGCCTGTTTACTCTTTATTGCTGCTGTGTCTTTAATGTATGGCAGTGGTGGGCTGGAGGAACCAGCATTGTGACCGGAGGGTCGCAGGTCCGATTCCCCGAACCAACAGTAACGACTGAAGTGCCCTTGAGCAAGGTATCTAACCCCCGACTGCTCCCCGGGTGCCGTGGATAGGGCTACTCACTGCCCCCTAGTGTGTGTGTTCAATAGAGTGTGTGTACATGGGTGTTTCACTTCATGGATGGGTTCGATGCAGAGGACAAATTCCTCAAATGGCTCAAAAACTCTCTACTCAAAAAATGAGCACTGCTCTGAATGGTTGTGCCTCATGAAATAACAGTCTGGCCAAACTTCAGTGACCGAATAAGCGAATATTATCAGTGACATCACAGAAACAACGTATTCAAAACAAGTATGCAGTTTTCATAGGCTGCAAAAGAAAGCTTAAGCTGTATAGATTACACATACTGTTCTACAATTACAGACTGCAGGCCATCTGTTTCTCTGCACACAGGACCACCACAGGGTATCATGTCAGTGGGTGGATCATTCTCAACACTACAACGACACTGAAGTGGTGGTGGTGTGTTAGTGTGTGTTGTGCTGGTACGAGTGGATCAGACACAGCAGAGCTGCTGGAGATACAAGGAGGTGGTTTTAATGTTATGGTTGATTAGTGGATATACAGTACATATTTACAGTTCACTGTGGCGCCTTGGCGCCTCCTGGTGGTCTCTCACATTGATTCTCTTGAACCAATGTGATCTTAGTCATAATGACATCGAACAGGCCATCAGCGGGATGTTACGTTTGGGGTCTCATGACTTCAATACAGTGCACAGCAGTGTTAGCTTGCATGCAGCACAATTCATATTTCGAGTCTTTAATAACCTCCTCCTTCAGAGGACTAGTACAAA
>CM067480.1:2250652-2252446 GCA_034552555.1 Semaprochilodus insignis
ACTCAAGGGATCGGGACTAAACAGCTGTGTAGCCTTAAGAAAACCACTTGTCAGTGAGGCTAACCGGCAAAAACGGCTTCAATCTGCTAGGGAGCATAAAGATTGGACTCTGGAGTAATGGAAGAAGGTCGTGTGGTCTGATGAGTCCAGATTTACCCTGTTCCAGAGTGATGGGCGTATCAGGGTAAGAAGAGAGGTGGCTAAAGTGATGCACCCATCATGCCTAGTGAGACATCATTTTCACACATGGATTGGCCACCACAGAGTCCAGACCTGAACCCCATTGCGAATCTTTGGGATGTGCTGGAGAAGACTTTGCGCAGTGGGCCAAATCTCCCATCATCAATACAAGATCTTGGGGGCGTGCCTTGATCAAAGCTAAAGGCGGTCCAAAAAATATTACTGTGTGACCTTTTTTTTGGTCAGACAGTGTATAATGCCATATCAGTTTTGTCACTTATGTCGTATGTATGCCAATGAAAAGACGACTAAACAATGGCTGAAGCTCTTGACATACAACCATTATAACTACCACCGCAGCCCGATGGGGTATGAAATCAGACAGGGTGCATCATGTTCCAGATTGCTCCTTTAAAGGAAGTATGTATGGAATATATAGGATATTACGTATGCTAGCCAGAGAAATAGCTAATATATGTGACACTGTCAGCTAATCTGAAGATTTAATAAGATACATATCACATTCCTTTACAATGTACTAAACTTTAGCAAGATTAGCTAGCTGGCATACCTGTCGAATCAACAGTTTAAATCTGATTTCCTCCCTCGGTTAAACACAGCATTTGCTGCATGTAGTGCTGCGGTTCTGTCCTTCAGACTTGAGGTGTAATGAAAGGCTCATCTATGTACCATGATTTTTTTTTTTTTACTCAAAATTATTCCTCCAAAAAAAAAAACCCCAAAAAAACCACGTCAATATTTTGAGATTTCAGGATTGTGAAATTAGTGATAGCCAGTATCACTAATACATACTCAAAATGGCAGGTGGATATAATTAAACTTCAATTAGTAATATGGAGGTTTTCCTGATTCTAAGCAGTGTGCTTTTGGAGAGTAAATAAAATGGTGTAAACAACTTTGTCTAATAAAATCAATTAAATTGCCCATGAATACGCATTAGAAACTCTCCTAATGAAATAAAAATATTGATGTTTTGAACATTGGAATATACTGTGTTTATTTTCAATGTCATATTTTAACACAACTATCATGTTACAAATCCTCAAACATCCCAATAAAATCATATATCATGGTGTCTCCAGCGACGCCCACCCCTCAACACACTGTCCCTAATGAGACAAAGCCTTTAACCCTAACACCAATTTCCTCTACCCCACTGGACCTGTTCCATAACCTCTCGTGAAAGTGTTTTAACCAGTGCAGCTGTGTCACGTTACTGGTGTGACTAGAAGTCAGCCAGACAGTCATATGAATAAGCAGCAGACACCAGTTCCTATTTCAGTGCATGTCTATGCGTGAGAGCTAAACAAGAACATTACTATTGTTGAGTACTATGTCGTTAAATACACACACACACATCATGATTTGGACTGATTTTATAGGGATCATATCTACGTAACCTCAATGTGCACGGCGGGGCAAAACTGTTATGTGCAGACTAGGTGAATATACAGCTCTGGAAAAATGTAAGAGACCACCTGAAAATGATCCGTTCCTCTAGTTGTACAGTTTCTGGGTTTGTGTTGGACCAAAATGAGCAGTTCTGTTTGATTCTATACACTACTGGAAACACGTCTCCCAAATTCCAGATCA
>CM067480.1:2262388-2279593 GCA_034552555.1 Semaprochilodus insignis
AAAACACCCCAACACGTTTACTGAGTCCTGCTCATCATACAGCAAAACACCCCAACACGTTTACTGTGTCCTGCTCATCATACAGCAAAAACACTGACCGCTAGACCTGCAGTCATAGGCTCAGAATTAAATGAGATACCTAGACAGGTTTTACGTTGTTCTCGTCTTACACACTTCAAAAATGGCCCATATCTACGGCCACAAACAAGACGCTAACCTCAGCCTCGCAAGCAACTGGGAAAAACTGACTCATGGGTGATGGGAAAATGTCTGAAGTCTTTTAATAATTCACTCTTTGTTAACAGCCATTTAGGGATCCATTTTGGTTATAGTTCATTTTTAGAAACCACATAAGCCCATTACGGATTACTTAATGGACTTACCGTCACATGCTATTTGACAGGGTAGAAGCGTCTATAAGTAAAGACTCAAACTTCACACAAGCTCGTATTTAGTGTGAATCATTCTTATGCACTGCGTACGACTGTTCTTTGTTCAAACCACTGCTTGAAGTTTAGGGCTGCTGGACGAATCTCTGAGGGAACTTACAGAGACGACGCCGTTGTCCATCCCCACGGAAAGTCTCCTGGTCTCTGGGTTAAAGGACATACATGAGCAGGGAGCTGCAACAGAGCCAGAAAAAAACATCACTGGATCATTTTTTATTTGTTTTTAGCAACAAAATAAGCCCCAAAAACAGCAGCAGTAAGTTACTCTGAAATTTATAAGCTCTCCAGAAAATAAAGCCCACATCATTTCAGTGAAAGTTAAGCTTGATCATCCAACCGCATCCTATAGACGTTGACTATTGACATTAGGAAGGCACAAGTAAAGCCAATAAACGTAAAGCTGGTCATGTGGTAATACCTGCTCAAACATGGCATGTGCGTTCCCACTCATTTTAGTTTTCATGTACCTGTAAGAATTCCTGTACAATAATCGAGAGACTACACTGGTGTTACACAATACAGCCTAGAAACATGTATTATTATTATTATTATTATTATTATTATTCAGGCTTTTATTTTATTATTTTTTTATTTTATAAAGATGCAAGATTCATCCTGTCAGCACATTTTTGTACTACACCGTGTTTTCATAGGACTGTAAAAATGTGGTATATACACCATCTCAGCTCCGCCGCACTCACTCACCATGCCTCATCGTCTTCTACACAAGGTATTTCCCCTAGACAGTGCGAGGTAACGGGCCCTCGTTTATATTTAGTTCATGTTTTTTCATACTTCCACTGTTAGCAGCGTTAGCCTTACCGCTACAGTTCAAAACTAAAGTAGCAGTTTGACTCCATAACACCTATTACATGTTACTGTTAACCTTTAAAACTCCTGCAGGCTGCTATTATGTTTTATTGCACTATTAATAACAATAACAGTTTTTTGTATTACACTACATTTAGAACAATAATAGTATTTTATCACACCATATTAATAACAATAACAGTATTTTTATTGCATTACATTACATTAATAACAACAACATTTTTTATGTAACTACAACTTAACTTCACTTAAGCCCTTGTTAAAATTCACACCCAAACAAAGACTCACACCCAAACAAAGACTCACACCCAAACAAAGACTCACACCCAAACAAAGATCACAACCAAACAAAGATCACAACCATGTCATTAGTTGCGCTTTGAGCAAGTTTTTGCTGGTCAACCAGCACTAACCAGGATGGACCCGCATAATGTCCATGCTGGTCTACGCCAAGTGTTTAAATCCTCCAACTTGACTGGCAATCGCAGTAGGTACAATCTATCTGTGGTTCCCAAACCGATAAATCAGTTGGCTCAAGTCTGTGTGTGTGTCCATAACAAAAGCCATTTTACTCAGACAGACTGCACCCAGTTTTGATCGCTGAACGACAGGAAATAAGAGATGCTCAGAAGGAGGCGTACTGGCCATACAGACTGACATTTCCATAGGCTACACTATTTTAACTAAATTATAAAAAAGCGGTACTGAAACATGTACAAATACAAAAGCACGTCTTGCACAGGCACGTACACAGGCACACCCTTTACTGGTAGTAAGTGGACCCATTTATAGCATTTCACAATCACTAACAAGTGGATTGCCAGCAGGACCCGTGAGAGGGAAAGAAGTGCACATCTCTGAACGGCAAAAGTGATGAAGACAGCAGTTTTCTGCCTGGAAGGGTCAAACAAGCTTCGACATGTGCACTCTCACTCACTGCTGGGTGAAGGACCAGAGCAAGTACTTTTACACAGCGCCCTAATCAGCAGCCAACAGATGACACATCTGAACTGTCTAAGTGTGACTCAGAGGCCAACTAATAATAAAAGAAAGAGAGGAAGGAAGAAATCTCTAGAGGGACACGCTATCATATTTCAGCTTCTATTCACCGCATCTGTAGCATACGGTTGATTACCACAGAAAATTATTTCAACACATTTCCCTGCACTTAAAAGAACAGAAACCTGTAAACTCAAAATGTATTTATAGTAGAAACCATGTGGGAGTTGGTGAACTCTGTTCAAAGAATAGCTCAAACACAGCTGAAAGATACAATTGTCCCAGTTTTCCCCTTAATCCAGATGTAGGCCCTTTACCGAGACATGTTTGTCATCCAAATTTGGCTTCAAACTGGAACCAAGAGGCTAATGTTGCTAACAAACACTAGAACTCAATAGTCACCCAAATAGCCCAGATTTGTTTCTCTACAAACACATGGCGAAAATCTCCCTCAAAATCTCAAACAGAATTTCACTGCAGCCATTTCGGATAACACCTGGGCTGGTAGGCCTCACAAGGTAGGACTGATCTTGGATCAGATTCCTCTGTATGTATGATGGTTGTTGTTACGAATATTGATTCTAGATCAGCACTTCCACTCCTGAGGTGGGGTTAAAGACCATGTCGTCTAATATGGGATATCTATATTAAACAAAGCTGGCAACAACTTGGGATGTTGTCAGGTACAGTCTGGCTGGCTCTCCGTATGCACACCCATCTCTGATGCAGATTTATCAGTCCACGGATAACATACCAAACATACAAATGTGTCCCTACAACAACACCATGTGTGGCTGCATGTCAAACGGCCTGTTCCTGGTAAAGTAGGTAGTAGAACGGACAGAGAGAAAGAACAGAACGTCTTACTGAAATTGTTTTTTCTAAGCACACAAACTGTCAAAATTAGCATCGTAACTGATCACATGTGGCACATTAAAGAACGCTGGAATATTCCCCTTTCATTTACTACATGCAGCTAGCATAAAAGGTGGTCTGCACCTGATAGTTTGTTTGGTTGACTTATGATGATTTATCTTTGTGTTGTTACGGCAAGAATGATAACTCTGAGTCGGGGTGTTCGAGTCTGTAATATGTTCGTTAGTAGTAAACAAACACTATGACTACGACAGCCATCCCATGCCATCATCTTATCAGTCCTTCTTGAGCTAAAACACATTAATTTGACCTACAATAGTGTGAATTGTCTAGAAAACTGTCTGTCTATCTTTCTCCTCTGAGCACTAAACAACCAGAGCTATTTCAAATACTCCAAAACCATTGTGCATATCGTCACTTTCCCTTCTGGTCGATTTTTGCTGTTGTGCATCATTTGAACACAGCAGCTGCCATTTACATCGTGTGAAAATGTCATGATGAATGGACCGACAGAAATGGCCCAAACGGCTTGGCAAAAAGTCTGTTTCCGTTGACTTACATTGAAGCTAAATGAGGTTTTTGGCCTCTCCTGTAAAGTTCCCATTTTGGAGATTCTTGTTTTTCTTTGGACACTGACACTATGCATCTCAAGCCTGCAGTACAGCTAACGCACAAACACCTTTGCGATGACAAGAAGACCAAACCTGAAAATGTGCAGTAAAAGCTGCAGGGTCAGTGTGATATAGCGCGTCCCTCGACCGGACAATATGTCATAGTAGCCCTTTATGGGTAGTGTCGGGCAAATAATCTTGAGGCCTGGAAAAAGTGCGGTCCGCACAAGAGTTCTTTCACCCTTCACCTTTATTTACACATGACGAAGACAATAATTTACATATTTACAAGTACATGCACACACTCAGAGAAAAAGAAATAAAACGGAAATAATATTCTCTACTGGCTAGAGGTGTTTGGATCGATGACTGCAAAGTCATATGGATCTCAGTATATGCACTGTCTGTCCTGAAAAGTGAACCCCCCAGAACCCCCAGGAACGCCACCTATAAGCGGGTTACCCCTCCCCCGGGCTAAACCATTAGTGGCCTGAGGTGATCCTGGAGTTCACAACCTTAGTTTGCTCTGTCCTACCTGCTCTATTCTCACCTCCTCTTCTACAGAGTTTGGATTCACCCTGATAGATAAAACTAGGGTGAACCCTTCAGTTCCCCTTTGCCCATTATCCATACACAGTTGAGCAGTTTACAGGTAAGTAAATACAGTCTCTGCTTATTCTGTGATGTGTACAGTGCCTTACATCATCACAGTCAGCAGCAGGTCAGGATAGGCAAAACTCACCTGGCATTGTGTGGTAGATGCTAGGCCAGTACTGTCCACTGTCCCTCTTCAGCCAAACACGGACCGTCCTGGGAAAGAGGGGCACCATTCATTATACGTGCCTCTATTAATGCATAGTTATTACAGTAATCCCCACAACCTATCCCTCATTTCACAATGTCATGCTGACAGCAGCTACTGGATAGGAAGGATAACAGGTGCCTGGCGTTCCTTCAGGCTGTTTCACGGCATTTTGAATTGTGCAGTGTCACATTTCAGCCAGCAGGGAGCCTGCATGTTGCAACGCTGCACACACTGCACTGTGTTTGTAGGTGTTTAAGCATATTCAGACGTAGCTCGAAAGCTTTTCAGTAGCTACAGTTCAGCAGAAGTATCAGGGAATGAACTATCATGCAACCTATAACCATATAACCCACAGGCTCGCAGTGAAACCACAAGCTAACTATGCAAATAAATACCTCCAGCCTGTCAGCTGACAAGCCAATGGCGCCAAGGCTGCTGTAAAATGCAGGTTAATGTGCTCTAAAGCTCATAAGCACATATGAATGGGCTCAGCAAAGGAGATTTACAGGATTTGCAATCGTGTACGAGGTTACAGCGCCAGGCTGAACCCCCAAAAAGACTCCCACCCTACCGGACATACGGTACATGCTGGACATATATCACATGCAGTAAATGATTTCGTGAGCTACATGAGCTCCTGCACTACTACACAGTGTGTGCAAGGCGCTTGTTGACATTCATCCCCCGCACGGTTTAACGGTCGAGTCGAATAGGCTTCTCGTATAGCCGTACAGCTTCTAGCCCCCCCGAAGCTCCTGGCATGCCCCCCGCGCCTTTTACCTGTCCTGGGAGACGCTTATCACTCCGTCCTCCTTCGGTATGATCACGGCCGTGTTCACCACATCCTGAAGGGCTTCGATCTTGCTGAGCAGAACGGGCTTGCGGGCTTGAGGACGAGGGCTAATGTCAGCCGCCATGGCGCAGTGAGAGCTCCCTTAACCTCGCTATTTGTTGTTTTCCGTACCATAACACCATCAGCCCCTCTCCCGTCCTATCTCCCTCCGCCAGCTGGAGGCTGTGAGGCGCTTATGAAAGCTGCATACGGCGGAGCTGTGACAGGCAGTCAGGAGATGCGGTTCAGCTGAACTGACCCTGAGGCGACGCGTTCCCCCGCTGTTTGTATGAGCAGCCCGGGTCAGGACAGGGACCTGAAACACCGGCAGTCCAGCAGAGAAGCTACAGGTCTGGTTTGGTTATGTAAAAGAGCATGTAAATCCTGAAAAATAACAAAAAACGGCGGTCCAGCTCATGAAATAGAAATAACCGGAAGTGGGACGTCATCATGTGAGACAGTTCGTTGCCCCCAAAAATGCTAAGATAAGCAGCGGGCTGTGCTGTATGTATGTTTGTTTGTTTTTTATGTACATATACTGGACATTATTTTTCAGGTTAGATTATCATTTTTTCACATAAGAAATAAAGCAGTAGCTTAATACATATTATTTAAACACATTTATATGTATTTATGCTCATTTTTTATTGCAATAATTTTATTTTGGGGTCTACTAGAATAGATTTACGTGCTTCAATTTTACCAAAACAATATTTTTTTCTCATACTGTACGTTCACCCTTCGTCTGAAAAGCTCTGCGTTCACACTAGCAGGCCACAAGTCGCTTGCGTCGCCCCAAGTTTGTCTCTTGTGGGTGTGTTCGAGACCGCCCTCATTGTCGCGTGTGGGCGTGTACGAGGTCCAGGAAAGCTAGGTAGTTTTTAAAGCACATACAGTATAATTATCGACGAACGAATTAATACAGAAGCCTAACTGCTTGCATTCGTGGCTATATTTATTGACCGGTTAGCATGCTGGCTAAACTAGCTAGCTATCATGTGGCTTAACTCCCCAGAGACACAAACAACATCCGCTACTTTCTTCCATGATTCACTTTACTTTAAATGTGTATGTCAAAGACGCATCATATACACTGGGAAAAGAAGAAACAGCGGTTATGAGCTTCTCTTCCATGTTTACCACCACACTGCTGAGAACTGGAACTAAATGCGGTAGGAACAAAAAGTTCAGAGACCAGAAGCTGGGGACCTCGGACCCCCGTGTCTACGATTGGTCTGAGGAATTTTTTGGAGTCGTTTATAATGTCTGTATTCGAAAGGGCATACTACATACCACTCGTGTACTAAATCGGCCTAAAAGTGCTATGTAGTATTCAGTATGCGACTTAGTAAACCTGTAGTGCACTGAAGACGGTGTTCTACTCCAGTCAGATGTTCTAGTATACAGGGGGAGCTATCTTCATGGTGTACTGCATCCCATAATGCACCGCGGCCTCACCAGCTCTCAGCCTGCTTCAGCCAGGGAAAATGGCGGCGGGTAACACTGGGGAGCAAAACGCAGCCCACTCCCAGTATAAATGTGGGTGTAGTGATTGTAGTGGGGTGTGTGTTCATCAGAATTTGCCTCAGAAAGTTAAATATACAGGTCTGAAGATTAATAAAAGATGAACTCGCTTTAGAGGATCAGTTTTAGAGGGAAATAGCCGAGGGTAGCTAACAGCTAGGCTAAACGTATTTCAGGTGAACTGAGCAGCGTTAGCAGCAGCTAGCTCTAAACAGTGGATACAGTAATAACAGCTCTGAGGTAAATGTGAGGTAACTGGTCATGTGACTGTATTAGTATACTACACTGTAGGTCAGAACTTGTTACTGTACTGCATACTACACACAGGGTGCAGTATATGGTATGCAGTACATACTACTGTAATATGTAGTCATTTTGCCATGCCATTTTGGATATACAGCCAATGTCGCTTCACCGGCTCATAATTCATTTACATGAAGTTGAGAAAATCTCCGCTTGTCGCTAAATCTTGGCCACAAATCGTGTACTCCCATAGGAAATGACTGCTCGCTTGTCGCTCTGTCACCTGTCTGTTAACATGGGATTAGAGTTCAAGAGTCTTTAAGTCTTTGGCTGCATCCGAAATGGTGTACTTCCATACTATACAGTAGGTGAAAGCAGTACGCGAGAATAGTTAGTATGTCCGAATACGTAGTGTTCATAAAACAGTATGCGAAAAGTATCCGGATGACGTACTACACCGGGAGAGATTTTGATGTATGTGACCATAGCACACTGTCCTATCCCATGATTCCATGGGAGCTACAGAGTCGTTCGAAGCGGTGAAAAAATAGTGGAAAGTGGGGAGCCTGCTGTTTACAAGTGAATAAATTCCTCAGCATGCCTTTTCTGCGACCTCCTGCTCGACGCTGCCTCAGTGTGGAAGAGTCCATCGCGAAAACTAACCACAACGAACATTACTTCCATTCACAGATGATAAAGATTTTGCCTATTTTTGGGGTTTGCTGCCATTACGTGACATCAGCGGAGATCCGGGTCAAAGGACACAGTTAAGATGGCGGATATAGTGCGTCCGAGGACGTGTGCATACTGCGCACACTAACAGTACGTACTTCTTTAACAGCTGAGCAGTACGTACTAGATCCAATTCAGTACGTACTGCTTAAGTATGCCATTTCGGACGCAGCCTTTGATTGGCCAGCTCACCTACTATGTTCTGATTGGTCAGACTGGCATCCCTGCTACAAGCTCTGCCCCCCACAACGCTGTGGCTATGGCTCAGACCAACCCATCCGGGTGCCCCACCCCTTTTTGGGTAAAAACAGCAGGTCTAATTTGACTGACGTAAACACAAATTACGAGGTCTTTGACGGTTTAATAGCATAAAATAAGATTACTCTACAGATTTATAGACATTCAGGTGGCCAGACAGGCAAAAAATTATATCATGCCATTGCCAATCAACGATCATAACATAGAAAACATTAAAGAAATAGGGACTGATGAGCCCAATATTACTTAATTTTACTTTTTTGTCATTAAGACAATTAAGACTTATTTAATGAGGCTGATGTTGGCTTCCTATTCGCCCAGGGCGCGAGAACATAGCCCCTGCACCATTTAAAATTTGAACAAGAAGCTGCAAGTAGGAAGCTAATTCAGCCTCATATTAATTAGCTGTTTTGGTTGTCCGAGCAAAGTGACATTGCCGTCAAGTAATAACATAGCTAACATTAACATGCTTTGGCATTTAACTAGGTGTGAGAATTCTGTTGATGAGAGAGCTGCAGTAAAGACTCGACACTCAAAAGGAAACAGATGGGAGGAAGCTATGAGTGCCATCAGGGGTCACAGCTGCTTCAAGTGCTAAACACACCCAAAATACGTATGTATCATTCTACCAAAGTGGTCTGAGTTCAAAACATATTGAGCAGATTGAACGGACTTGCACTTCAGACTAGAATAATTTTGTTTTGAGTAAAACTAAACCCTCATCATCTTCATTCTATTACAAATTTATTAATCATTCGATTTTGTCATTACCCATAACCCTACCAAAACTTTACCAAATGTTTCAGTAGTGAATGTCTTCTATGCAGTTTCAGCAGAACTTAAGCGCTAGCCAGTACATGACAAGCAAACAGTTGTTAACAGCTGTTCAGACATATTGAATGTTTTTCATTAAAACATGAGAAGTTACTTACTTCACTGATTTTCATGCACTTTTACCTAAAAAACAATGGGATCTAGCAGCTCATCATGTTAAACCCCCTTTTCAGGAGTTAACACAGTTCCATGGGGTCTTAACGAACTCATCTTATACACATTCAACCAGTAGACTAATAAGGTTATGATGGATTCTGCAGCAAGTCAACTGGGGTTGTATTACCTAATAATTTGTGGAGTGGGTTTTTTCACAGTACAGTGACGTGCTAAAAACCATGGCATAGTAGTACATAAATTGATTATGAAGTGGCATTATCTCTGAGGACGGCTTGGGAACCCCACACTTGTGTAAGTAAGGTGTTATCTTGTGAGTGAGGTTGATCACTGGTCACCATGTTCATGGCAAGGCGACATGAATTACTGAAGTCTGAATGAGGCGTGATAGTGGAATGGCTTGAATTGGGCTCATGTCGGGTGAATGTGCAGGTCACATCGTTCTTCAGAACTCAGGTACAAAAATGCCAAAAGGTCACTAAGCAAGAAATGTAGCGGGCACCGGCCAATGATGTTTTTAGGTAGACTAGTGGACCCAAACCCTTCACAAACACTACCATCATCTTAAAACAATTGGTACTGTGACTCATCAGACCATGCCACATGTTGCCAGTCCTCTAGGGTCCAGTTAGCAACCTCATGAGCCCAGGTGAAGTGTTGCATCTGGTGTCATGGTGTTAACAGAGGCACTCTGGTGGGTCTTCTGCTCCCATATCCCATGAAGGCTAAAGAACGCTGCACTGACCTGCGGGATATGCATGTGGGACCTCCTGAATTGATTGTGTATGTGATTTTTGGCAGAGTCACATGTCTGTGACCGCCAGTGTTTGGCTAGAATTGTCCAAGCAAACAATCATTAGGCACCATGAGTGGCCACTGCACTGTTCACCATGGGTGGTAATGCTATGCTATGCTAAGTACATGACACAGTGAATCAAGGAATGCCGACTCTTCCCAGAACTTCGGAAATGCAATGTCCAATCCATCTGGCACCCACTATTATGCCCCGTTTGGCATAATAGACTCAGATAACTCACATCACCCTGCCATGAGCACACTGGCCAGTGTTCAAACTCACTCACAAGATAACACCTCACAGCTTATACAGGTGTGGGTGTTTCCAAGCTGTCCCCTGAGGTAACACCCCATCTTATTAATCAATTTACATACTGCTCTAAATCAGTATTTATGGTCTATATAGAGCTGAAGCAGCTCTAAAGGGGTGTTCCGTTACTACATTTCATCCAAAGAAGATCATCCTTGTGTTTCTGGTGAAGAAATACAGTGTCTGAGCTGAAAAATCACCTCTCCATCCGACACTGACTCATTTCGGCTATGTTGGATAAATCTGTATATAAATATCTGACCCTTTGTGTTTTAACAGTGTCTGTTCCAGATGGTGTTATATTTCGAGAGGACTCTTGGTAGGCTGTATCTCAGAATGCAACTGCAATGTGAATAAAGTGTCAAATGGCTCATCTCATGACTCTAAGCAAGCTGACGTCTATAGCTCGGAATAGTTCACTCAAAATTAACATGCCGCTACTAGCATTGCAATATCGGTCTACAAAGTCCTTACTTCCACTCTTCATTAACCATGTTAGCATGTTTGATCAAGCTTTTCCTATAGGAACATGAACATTACACAAAAGCAAATTCCCATTAGATGACTTTCTAGCATCTATATAAAACTGTAGGGTTTTATGTAGCAGAGCAAAATGGCTCTACATGGGACAGAAATTAATTGCTGCCTACTCTCGTCTGATCCTGCCTATATAGCACTAGTTGAGACTGCTAATCCAACAGTGCAGTGAGTCACCTGGTTAGCTGCCATTCCTGTTTTGTGTGCTTTTCTAATTAATCCACAGTGCTAGAATGAATCACGGAGGGATTTTACTCTTGAACATAAAGGTCTCTATGTGGTTCTTGGCCTGGATGTCCCCAAATTATACCTCCACCCACAAACGCATTCTGTCATAGCTACAACTGCGAGGTTACACAAGCTCTGCAGAACGCTGGTAAAAACTCCATTCACCTAATCAGTTCAGTTTGGAGTTTAGAGTTGCCACATAGTTTCCAGTTTCAAATGCTATGCTCGTTAGCTAGCTAACCAGAAATAAGCAGGTTTAAAAAAAATAGTTAATTTTGCATGGACGTAAAGAGTTACATGACAATAAACAACTTCAGCTTATCTTAACAGTGTGACCTTTCACAACAATAATTATCATTCTCATTAGGTTGGATGAATAATTCACTCTAAATGTAGGTATTGTGGTATAAACCAAGTCTGTTCTACAGTTTCTCGTTAGGTCGAGTGTATAACTCTAAGCTCTAAATGTAGGTACTGTGGTATAAACCGAGTCTGTTCTACAGTTTCTCGTTAGGTCGAGTGTATAACTCTAAGCTCTAAATGTAGGTATTGTGGTATAGTCTGCTCTACAGTTTCTCGTTAGGTCGAGTGTATAACTCTAAGCTCTAAATGTAGGTACTGTGGTATAAACCGAGTCTGTTCTACAGTTTCTCGTTAGGTCGAGTGTATAACTCTAAGCTCTAAATGTAGGTATTGTGGTATAAACTGAGTCTGTTCTACATTGACGGTGAAAATGTGTTGGTTTCAGAAGAGTGACCGCAGTCACAGTGCGATCGTGATTACCAGTGTTTGGCTGTTAAAGAAAAACATTTGCTTGATAATAACAGTGATAAGTCATATTAATCAGAATCTCCACCTCCCTCACACCAAAAAGTTATCATGATTGAAATTTGTCATGAAACAACAATACAGTGGAACTACAGGGAACTTGTCCTCTATAGTTTTCTCTGCAGATGCATAGTGTCCACTGTAAAGTTTGGTAGAGGAGGGATAATGGTTCAGGGCTGTTTTTCAGTGTTTGGGCCCCGTAGTTCCAGTTAAGTGTGATGTTAATGCTACGACACAGAAGTACATTTATTTACAATTATATGCTTCCAGTTTATTAGCAACAGTTTGGGGAAGACCATTTAAAGATATGTTTTTATGAGTTTGGTGTGAAGGAACTTGCCCAGAGTTCTCACCTCAACCCCTCTGAACACCTTTGGGATGAACTGGAGCATGGCCTGCAAGCCAGGCCTTCTCATCCAACATCATTTCCCGACCTTATAACTGCTATTTTGACCAAATGGGCACTCTTCAAAGCCTTCTGGAAACCCTTCCCAGACGCCTGTGGTTTTAGGAAAGGGTGTCCAGCAAGCTCATATAGATGTCATGGTCATACTCCCTGATAGCGTGTTTCACTCACTAATGTGTCTGTTAAGCCGCAGTGTATCAACCTTCTTGTCCAGGTCCTAACCTGTACTGTACTGTCTGAGGTTCTCTGCATTTTAAATAGATTTTTTAAAATAGAAAGTTTGGTGGCAGTGCGCTTTGCTAGCTAACTTAGCTAACATTAGCACCCACTGACAAAAGCAAAACCTGCCCTTTATGGATACTCTCGATATAGGCTATGAGTTTTATAGGGTGCATTAGTTGTCAGGCTTGTCAGTCAGACAAGGTATCTAGCTAAGGCGGAGCTAAGGCTAGCTAGTTATTTAGCTATGGCGAAGATCGTTTGCTAAAGCTAAGGCTAACTATCTTGACTTGAGCTGGGCAATAAAAACAGCTAACAACTGGATCACGAAGATGTGATCACAGTAAGAAACTCCCTATAAAACCAACAGACTGTATTACGGAGATCTGCAAATGGCATATGCCAACGTTAGCTAGATTAGCTAGCTAGATAAAATTAGAGACCAGGGGCCTCAAACTTTGTGTCTCTTCATTGGTTTAGAAATTGAAAGTCTGCTTATGAACTGCAGATTATGAATTGCAAGTCCTCTTTCCTTTTCATCACAAGCAAAGCGCTAGAATGATAACTGAGTGGTTTGCTGACTCCAACAACAAGGAACTGCTGGATGCTGGAGACAGAGCTTTAGGCGGCTTACTAGAGGCTCAGACCCGGACTTGTTAACCAGCAGGTTGGAATGAGCTAAAAGATTTATCAAGTTCATTTGTTTTGGGGGTCTGCTGGCACGTTTCGCCCTGGAAGTTGTTATTTACGTCACACTTAACAACCGGAGTGAGAAGGAGAATGCGTTATGATTTCAAATATATATGACTAAGTATGATGTTAATGGTCTACTATAAATTACTACAATTTTTTAGCCTACGTGGCTGCAGTTTTACATAACTAGGCCTCGTCCAACTCTGCAGGATTGCCGTCAAGTCAAGATAACAACGCAGACTAAAGAAATGATCTTTCAATTCAACTATTCCATTGGAACTGATGGGTGTTAGTCCACGGCTGAATCCCAGCAGAGGCGAAAACTACAAGTGTATCCGCCACATTCCAGGCGCTCCTTTCCCACGCATGCGCATGCTCAAACTTTGGCGGCCCTTATTTGAATATGATAAGGAGTGCACTGCCAGGACCAATCAGCGAAGGCCTTTTGAGCACATGGTGAAAAGGGGGCGCTGAAGGGGGCGGAGTCTGTACCGAGCGGAGAGTAAAACCGGCGGAGCCGCGGACGGAGTTCCAGTGTGGGGAGAATCATGGAGGCTAACGGAGTAGAAAGTTGTCATGATGAAAGTTAGGGAGTTCTTCCAAAGGCCAACAAAAATACATTTACGTCCCCTGTGAATCAATAAGCGTCCCCGGGGGGTCTTTTTAAGGCTTTATTGAAGTTTACAAGGCAACGAGCATCTCCACTGACTGTTCTTACACTTTGAGAATGTGTGAGTCAGTTAGCATTAGCTAGCTCGCTAGCGGCGTGGTGACAGAAGCGACAGGAGGCGAACAAAAGATTTTCGTGGCTTTTTTTTCCTCTCTCCATTCGGCCGACTACACTGACACTCGGTCCATGCAGAACGTGGCATTATCAACACAATGCCCGTGATACTTTTTCTGATAGACACGTCTGCCTCTATGAACCAGCGCTCCCATCTGGGCACTACCTATCTGGATATAGCCAAAGGTGCCGTTGAGACTTTCCTGAAGGTAATGCTACTCTCCAGCTAGCCGGCGAGCTAACGGTAACGTTAACTCCGAACTGCTCTGTCAGAGGAGGAGGGGGACTCTCCTCGGTCTGTGTCGCTTGCAAACAGCCACTTCCTTTTTGCTAAAAGGCCTCTAAAAGCTTCTAACGGTCGACTATTTGTTGTGTTTTATTGCTATTTCCACACAGCTCAGGAGCAGGGACCCGGCGAGCAGAGGAGACCGATACATGTTGGTGTCTTTCGAGGAAGCTCCTGTTGGAATCAAGGTACTGTGGTGCCCCCCCCGCCTCAATGGCGAGGAAAAAGAAAAGGGGAAAGCACGACATGACATTCCGGCTGTTTTACTTTCTCTAAATCCTTGACGACATTGTGCGAGGGGGGTAAAAGAAAGCATCAATATCTCTTTCAAAACATGGCCGACATTTTGTTCCAGTGTGAGGAGCAAGGCACTGTGGGTGAGGATGAACGTACAAACAGAGGGCTTGAGTTGTTTGAGGGGGTGTTTTTTTTTTTTTTTTGGTGCTGCTGAACATACTTTGCTCTCATTTCCTTGCAGACATCACCACTTCTTCTGTTTAGCTCCTGTTTGTTTTTGCCTTGTGCTAAGCACAACTCAGTATGAACCCTGTTCACCTCAAGTTATGGTTCTCACAATTTGCGCCTTATTCAATCAACTGAGACATTTGTGCTTCTGCTTTTACTATGAGGCCAAATAAGCCTTAAAGTCATGGAAGATCTTTATTTTTTTTATTGACTGGTTTTATCATATAATGGCCACGAAGCTCCACTGCAGAACTAAATAAGCAAACGTCCAGCACCAGTCATGTCTTGACAGATACGCCGTACTTGTGTAAAGGGCCAAATTGTCTGTCTTGATTTCTCTATTCAGTGTTGCCTGTCAAAACAAACTTTCCTTTGTTGTAGCACTTGGAGAGGCATAGCAATCGCTCCTGCTTGTTGTTTTCTCTCTCACTTATTCCTCCTTTCACTGTTTTGCCAGGCCGGATGGAAAGACAGCCATGCCACGTTCATGACGGAGCTGAAGAACCTGCAGGCCATCGGCCTCACAACGTTCGGCCAGTCTTTAAGGACGGCGTTTGATTTGCTCAACCTCAACCGATTAGTTTCGGGGATAGACAACTATGGACAGGTACGTTGTCGGTGAGGAGTGCAGACTCTCTTCAACCGCCACCAACAGCCCCTCAACCCCCCACAGCCCACAGTTTAACAAGCATCCATTGGGTCTCACTTTGTGCCAACTCAGCCCCCCCCCCTCCCTTCTGCCACATGGTTGAACAGTAGAATATTCAGTCACGTGTCATTTAGAAACCGCAACACATGTTTTATCTAACTGATCTATTCAGAAACAACTAGCTTAAAGCAATGATGTGGCCAAAAGCCTAACAATGTCTCCCTTATACCAAACAAGGCTCTCAACTGAGGTGGTTTTTGGGGTCTGAAATGTACAAGACTAATGTAGCAGTAGAGGTAAAGTGAACTTGTATCCCACCAATGAGCAACATGCCAACTGTATGCTTAAATCACCATGAACTGTTAAGAAATCTTAAATAGACTTTTGTGTCTTGAGGACATTGCATAGCCTTAAGCCCGACTTCTGTCCATGCTTGTCTCTATAAACGACAGTCACGGTGTCTGAATCCACAAAGAACGTCTGTTAGAGATTACTCAACTCCACATGGATTGAGACACGTGTGTGGTGCTAATTGGTGGGCTTTACACGTCTGTGACTTGTTACCTTAGCATCATTACTCTAGAATAAAACTAAAGAAGTGGACATCAGACACTAAACATGTATTGGCTGATTGCGGTTTGTGATGGGGGGGACAAGCTGTGTATTTTTATAGCTTAGGCAGTTGCGTTTGTGAGTTTAATGAGGCCTTGGGCAGATAAAGAGCTGGCAAAAAGAAACTATTTACAGTCTTGGGATCAGTGAAGTCTCCTCCAAGTAAAGTAAATAGGGCAGGGCCTTTCTTTGTATGGATTAGATGTTCACCTTTGACTGCAAATGAATAGCAGTAGATGCAGTTATCTCCTATTTTCTATTGTGTGCAAGCGCAGATCAATTAAGTGAGTCAGGATAGCAGGAGCTGATGTAAAGAAAACGTATTCCTCCAGCCTTACACACAGTGAGGAATCATCTGAAGTGTATGTTACACTACAGACTGTATTTACTCATTTGTGGCTTCAAGGTCACCTGTGTGTAATTTTTCAAACAATCAAATTGATCTCTTTACCCCGAATGTAGTCAAGACATGTTTGCTTGTTTTGCACTGGATCGCCCACTGATTAGCATGCTGATTTCTGCATGCCTGAATCATCGCACACATGTTTATCGCTAATGGAATACATGTTAGTATTTAGTACTTAGTATTTATGTTGTAATTGTTTAGTACTTACAGTGCGGGAGTTAGTGCAGAGTAAGAATTTCATTGTACGGTGCCACTGCTTGTTTCTCTGTGCATATGACAATAAACGCTTGAATCTTGAATCTTGTCCTGCAGCGACACAGGCCAAGTCTGTTGCTGGTTTAGGCCTGCAATTTCCATTGCACTAGTAAGATATGATCTTATAAACAGCATGGTTCTGTTATCATAGTTTGAATAAGGTCTTAGTCCGCGTACACTTGTCAGAATTAAAGGGGGAATTCCACTTAATTATAATTTGGTGCTTGAGAAAGGAAAAAACTGATGTGAATTTCTGATGTGAAATGTTCATTGTGGAAAAACAGTGGTGGTAATAGGAACCAGGGTATGTAATGATGTTTGCCGGTTTATTTACTTTCCAAAGCCACCATTGTTTTTGAGTTTGATGTTGATGGACAAACAGTGGAAAATCTGGAAATATCTTTGGGCTCTCTTTTGCCTCCTAACACTCTGTATGCACCTCTCCACTGTGAATAGCCTTTAGAAATGTTTTAGACTCTGAGATGAGAAAAATAAGATTTTATTGATACCAGTGCTATTATTGATTCTGCTTATCGGTTTGGTTCTTTAACCATTCCCTTATTGTTTTCTGATCAATTTGCCTGTGTATACAGCTCTGTAAGAGACCACCTCAAAATGATCAGT
>CM067480.1:2279993-2292595 GCA_034552555.1 Semaprochilodus insignis
GTAGGTCACTCGAGGTCATCTTACGGTGGTTAAGGGACATTGGAATGAGGTGGCGCTCATCACGGTCAGTAGAGAGTGGTTTTGGCCCTCTGCCAGTCTGTAGCTGTGTTGTCCTGTGTGTTTGCTGCTTGACCTTGTTCTTATGAACCAGACGCTCACTGTATCTGCCAGTAAAGCTAGAACCCAACCTTCTGTTCCTCACTAAGAACCTGCTGTACATGTGGAGATGCTGATTTAAGAAGAAACTGGAGTGGGCTCTTATTTATTTCCAGCGCTGTGTGTGTGGAGAGTAGACCCACACGCACATTATCTCTGCAGCTGTTTACGGTGTAGACTCCATATGTGGCCACTGTTTCTCAACCCTGATCCTAGAGGCCCATTAGTGTCCTGCACTGTCTAGTTCCCTGCTTCCAACACACCTGATCCATCCAACTAAGCAGTTCATTAACAGCCCATTGTTGAGGTGACATGGCTGTGTTAAAGGAGGAAAAACTAAAATATGCAGGGGGCCTTAAGGGCCAAGGTTGAAAAACATGGTGATAGGCTGTAATAGACAATGTGACACCCTATGCCACTCACAAGGTGTTTAGATCGGAAGAACAAGTTTTATGTCGTAATTAATCACATGGTATGCTGATATACTTTTAGTCTTTTCTGCAGTTCAGCATATTCAATTAAGGCAGTTTTAGATTTTTATTTTGTTTCTAAAAAGCAAATCAGAGTTTGAGGATTTATGGTGTTATATTTGTTGGGGTTGGTTTGTTTTGTATTAGAAGGCAGTGGTTAAAGTGGATGTTGTGTCCATGCAGGTGTTCGTTGAATGGTCTTGGAATTTCCTGTGGTCACTGTGGCTCTTTTGTTTCTCCTTTACTGGAAAAAGAAGCAATTTTTTTTAGATTTCTTATTGTATAAAACCTAGCTCTTTCCTTTATATATACTCAATCTAAGTGTTTTAGGTTACCCCTTTGCTTAAAGTTATAGATGCTTAACATCTACAAATGTTAAAATTAGTTTGTGTTTTTCTCATCTTAATTTAACCAGTCAAGTGGCTCATAGATTGGTTGATCGAGATATACTCTGCAGTTTATGTACAAAGATTAAATACATTTTGTGGGCTTTTGTTTTTTTGGGGGAGCTCATGTGAGATTGTGCTGAAAGAACAGAAATAAGCATCTCAAGACTCAAATGATGCAACAGGCAGACAATGCAGACAGTACAGTGCTGGCATGCCACTTGAAGAAAAGAAAGGCTCTGATGTTGTATTCCCTCATTTCATGTGGATGGTTGTAAAGATGATCTAACACTATAGATATGTAGGTAAGTATAATTACCAAAATATTCTATTGTTGTTTACAATACTGCATAATAGATGCATAATAAATGCAACCAATAATTCAAGTAGTGCTTAATGTGGAAACTCTAACTTTATTACAAAAAAAAAACAAACAAACAAACAAAAAAAAAACCACTCTTGTTGTCCATTTCTCCTAGTGGGGGAGAATTTCTCATATGTTACCACTGAATCCACCTCCCCCACCCAGCCCTGGGTTCATTACTACACTGCTCGAGTTTGCACAGACTTTGGTCATACAAATCTTGTAGTAAGCTTTCAGATAACTTCATTTAATTTTTGTTTTCACACTATAGTAAATATTTAAACTTTTAAATCTGAGATTTGGTGAAAGAAAAAAAAATGTGAAAGTGATCTGCACCTCTTGCTGCAGCTTATTTGACTATGGGTTCTATCAGGTTTCTCCGTTCTTCTCCTTTGCTTTGTTTATAGTTAAAGCCCAAAGTACACACAGGAACCCCTTTTATCAGCCTCTTGAAATGGTCACTTGAGGTCGTCTTACGGTGGTTAAGTGACATTGGAATGAGGTGGCGCTCATCACGGTCAGTAGAGAGTGGTTTTGGCCCTCTGCCAGTCTGTAGCTGTGTTGTCCTGTGTGTTTGCTGCTTGACCTTGTTCTTATGAACCAGACGCTCACTGTATCTGCCAGTAAAGCTAGAACCCAACCTTCTGTTCCTCACTAAGAACCTGCTGTACATGTGGAGATGCTGATTTAAGAAGAAACTGGAGTGGGCTCTTATTTATTTCCAGAGCTGTATATGAGCCTTTTGGAGTCTTTTGTCAGCCTCCACTTTTCTGGGCCGGCCTCCTGCCGGATTTGGGTGTCTGTGGGAATTTGTGCCCATTCAGTTTTGTTACTCCTACGTGCTGATGTTTTAGAATAATAGCACTTGCAGACAAAGGTGGCATCCTATGACTGTGTCATGGTTAAACCTCCAGTACAACCTGGTCTATTGTCTCTATCTGTAAAGGTTGCATGGCTATGTGCTTGATTTTATATACGTGTTAGCAGTGAGCGTGGCTGAAACAGCTGAAGTAGGAAAGTGTTCACAGATGTTCAGTTTGGACCATCAGACCAAATTATAAACACTTATATGTTCAGACATCTGATATTCATATATTGATGTATCAAAATAAAGTGAAACTGAAACCAAAAGTCAAGAAACTAGCCCAAAAAAAACGAAACATGGGGGAAAAGCTGTGAGCTTGTAAGCTTTCTAAAGGTTTTATATATCTCTTCAATAATCTTTAATAACTGAGCAATCCCACAAATGTTTTTTTTTGGTTGGTTGATTTTCAGTTTCTCCAGCAGACAGTGGGAGTACGATCATAGTGGGATTTCGGAGAGGCCGTATAGAGTACCTTAAGTTTTTCCACACAGACACCCTCTATTTCTGTGACTATGGTGCACTTCTGTTGATGGCTCCTTTTTTTGACCATTCTTCCTCAGATGTAATTATCCCTCTAATTCTGACTCTCCCATTACATTTTAATATAAAAAAAAGTCAAACATGTTTTAAGATTTGGCAGAGGCTTTTACTAGTATAAAATTTCTATTCCTGCTATCTGAATTATATGCCCTCCTAAAAACAGCTCTGAGACCGGGATTTGTCTCAGCTACCTTTGTAATGTCTGGGTTAGCATAATGCTGCACCTGTCGATCCTGATAGAAGTCTTGTTTTTCTAATGAGTGTTTCCATTTACACATTTAAGAACTGGGCAGTATTCCTTCTTTAATTGTTTTGCATAGAGCTGTTATTCCTTTAGCCGCCCATTCCTCCAATCTGACATCCAGTTTATTCTGCGTTAACTCTGAATCATATGCCCATCATTTAAGAGTTATAATGTCTCCCTTTCTAATTTTTTTTTGTTTACTTTATAATTTTTTTTCCATACTTTGAGACTTTATTTCAGCCATGGGTTATCAGTAGTATTTATATAATTTTGCAGTTTACCATCAGCTAAAACTGCCTGTATGGGGTTGGAAGGTATTTTTCAATAGTACATCACATGATGGGTTACACCAGTATATCACAGCCCTTATTTGTGCTGCAATAGAGGCAACGACAAGTGTCTTACTCTTTTGTTGCCACAGTGTTTTGTTGGTGAGCACTTTGCTAACACATTTGGTATCTGTATCAACCATGGTGACACTTTCTGTGCTCATTTCATGTAAGTGCTGTTGTAGTTGAATGTAATCTGTGCAAACTGTCTCTCTGCAGGGCAGAAACCCATTCTTCTTGGAGCCTGCTATCATTGTGGCGATTACTGATGGCAGCAAGCTAACCGGCACTTCCGGGGTGCAGGATGAGGTCAGACATGCTCTAAAGAAACTTTTCCATTGGCTTAGTTCCTAGTTGCCGTTTCACTCATTTCCCCTTATAACTATTCTCTTTTAGATTGTATGTGTAGATGTTGACATCAAGTACCCCTGTCTCATTAAGGTGTTTGTGTTAAAGGATGTCTATAACCAGCTGTAGGTTAAAGAAATCCAGTAATTCGTAGTTAAGTCTGGCAGCATAGTGTAATTCGGGGGGAGACCTAGGTTGGGTGTGTGGAACTGGACATTGCTAAATTGGGGAGAAGAAGGGAAGGCAATACCCAAAAAGAATATGGTGTCTTCCAAGTGATCAAATTTTAATATTTTTTTTATAGTCTATTAGTTTTTATTAGTGTTTAATGTGATCTTGAATATTCTATTAGAATATTTATTATTTAAAAAAAATAATAAAGTAAATAAGTCATACATCAGATGTTATACTTTAAGTAATTGGTTGTTTCTGCTAATTATGTTTGTCAGAAATGTGCTGTGTGAGAGAGCAGTGGAAATAGCATCTGTTCATTACTGGCCATATTTCAGATTCTATAAGTTTTTATGCTGCTTTGTAACAAAGCATACACTAAACTCTACTGTGTCAGTCTTATCGCCTCGTGCAGTCTGAAAGAGTTTCCTCCCGTTCCGGACAGCGAACTAGCCTGCATGCAATCATTTACTCTGCATAAATAAATGTAGCAGAAAGCATGCTAGCTACTGATCTGGAGCAGTGTTTTTTTGCAGTGCACCTGGAATCTACTATTAGCGGCTTACAGATGGTGAAAGAAAAATAAGTTTAGAAGAAAGAAAGAATAAAATAGTCTTAAACAAGTTCCACAGAAACACAATTTTACTTTTGACTGCCGGATGAGAAAACATCCTGGTGTCAATTCTGAAGCAGCAGAAGGGTCAGTTAGCATTAGCTTTCCTTCCTTGTTGGTGTAGTGACAAACTGAACTTCTCTCTGAGGTCACGCAGTTCACACTGTAAGCAATTTGTCAGAATTAACTAATTTTACACTTACAAACATCAACAAAACTCATTATGCTGCTTTGCTAACGCTGGTTACTGGAATATACTAAGCTGTTTCTGTTCAGTCTAAGTATTTAGCAGCTGTTCACCCAATATAGATGTACATGTCCTTGCCTGAAAGCTGCACAGCATTATTATTTAAAAGGAACTAATTCAAAGGAAATGAGCATGTATGTTTATACAAACCACTGAATTGCCAACATGTTAAAAAGAGGAGATTTAAACTTCTCTGTTTATGATTTTGAACCGTTTCTGTTGGTCCATTTAAAGTAAAGGTGTTTTTGAAAGGGGAAAAACAATGTTTTTATGATGGTGATGGTGAAATAACAAAATGACGTTAGTATCGCTTTAAGCTGGACATATCGAGGTGCACACGGTTGCACTGTGTATTTAGGTAGTTGTTTAGGTACTTGCTGTACAGTTTTGTTTATTGAATTTTTTTTGTTGTTGTGTTTTTTGTTTGTTTGTTTGTTTTTATATGTACGCAGCTCCATTTGCCCTTGACAACACCATTACCAGGCAGTGAGCTGACAAAGGAGCCGTTCCGCTGGGACCAGCGCCTTTTCTCGTTGGTCCTCCGCATTCCGGGCCATGCCTCTCTGGAGCCAGAACCACTGGGTGGAGTACCGCCTGACGCCTCCCCTGTCACACCCATGTGTGAGGTCACAGGAGGTGAGTTTTCACTAACTGGCTAATGTTTTATGTAGATTTATGCTGAGCAAAATTCAGGCTTCAAGGCCGGAGGCTGCTGCTGCTGCTCTTAGCTGGTCTTATAGTGTCAGAAACAGCGTAAACAGGTCTGTGTTCAAGTCTGCCTTTTGTATTAAATGGGCCATATACTGTGGAAGTGTGCTATTTATACAACAGTTTGATGCAGTAAACATTGTTAAATATTTAAGAAATGCCCAGGATTCGTATAAGCTGTATCCAGAAATTAAGCTGCAAAAAAAAAATATTTTGTGACATCACAAAATTATATCTTGCTCATTCAGGTGATGGATATTTAAAAAAAAAAAAAAAAAAAGAAGAATTTCTAACGATTACGATTGGGTTCCAGCACTTCATGCTTGGAACCTGAGCTGGTTTTTAAGTGAGGAGCACTGCAGGGCGACTAATAAGCGCGGGGGCCATTTAAATATCAGTCTTAAAGGTATGGTACCAAAAACAGCCTATTTAATTCCATATCACAGAGAGAGGTTAGAAAACGGTCATGTAAAATACTTTGTGACAGTTTCTGGCACATGCGCACAAATGTCATTGGCGGGGGCATCCAGGAAAAATGGAGGATGCTTGAACTCTGACTATAGTAATAGATACGTGCTGTATGTAAAACCACAGAAAATGCTTTGGACAGGAAGTGACACAATTCAAACACAGATGTTGAAATTGTGTTTTTAAACGCCTGTAGCTAAGCTGCTGTAGGATGAAGTGCTGAGTGTTGGAGAAATTCTGAATCTAGCTTGAGACAGACTTGTTAGGCCATGTTTCAGGGTTGTTTAAATGGCATGGGATCAGTGAATGGGAGAAAATTGCTGAGTGGAGGTGAGGGCAGATTGTACTA
This sequence comes from Semaprochilodus insignis, assembly GCA_034552555.1. NCBI lineage: Eukaryota > Metazoa > Chordata > Actinopteri > Characiformes > Prochilodontidae > Semaprochilodus > Semaprochilodus insignis. Next base: position 2,286,252 of record CM067480.1, read on the forward strand.
GGCTCAGGTATGCTGACTAACACAGCTGAGTAACAGACGCGCACACACAGACCAAACAAAGGAGAAGAGCGAGGGGTCAATGCACTGCCTAGTACCGCACAATACTGCTGATCACATACTCTACACAATGGGGCTCGCCAATATGCTGCCAGACTGTGTCTGAGTACAATGAACTGGCAAGGAGAAAAGAAAAGCTAGTGACTGGACGAGACTACAAGGAAAAAAAAAAAAAAAAGCAGTCCTGTTCGTCCGCTGCCAGAGGCACGCTACGATTATCTGGTCCGTTCTAGTGAGGGGTGTGGATATTTAAATATACAGGTAGTCAGATTAGTATTTGTTTAATAATGGGTGTATTTGAATTAAGCAAATGTTGTTGGGACTAAAAGATCTGATGAACTTCGAACAGTCTTGTAATTGTGAGAAGTATTGTGTAGGGCTGAACGATTTGCAATTGAAATGATTTCCTGGGAACTGAAGTCCAGGCCTGTTATTTGGTCAGTAAGAAAAGAGCATCCGGTAGCTGTGGTTGTGATGTCGCAGCATGTAGTTGTTTGGCTGCCTCTTATTGGTCCAAGTCGAGTCAAATTTATTTATATAGGGCTTTTTACAACAGATGTTGTCGCAAAGCAGCTTTACAGAGAATCTGGGTCCAAGGCCCTATTAGCAAGCCAGGGGCAACAGTGGCAAGGAGACACTCCCTCAGGGCAGGAGGAAGAAACCTCAACCAAGACTCAAAAGGGGAGCCCACCCTCTTCAGGTTGACCCCGGATAGCAACAAACAGAAGAAAGGATCCGAAATGCCATACGCGAGAGTGTTACTCATCTAACAGTGTGTTTTAAAGTAGGGTGAAATGTTTACCTAAAGTAATATGAAACATCAAAATGAAAATAATAAACATAATTTAAGAATGCACAGAAAACGGTCATAAATGGTGCTTTCAGTTTTTGGCCAAAATAAAAAGGATTTATAGGATAATGAAAAAGAGAAATGGTGATTAAAATGGATGTTTGTTTCATCTTGCACCTGTTGGTGGATTTGGATTCGGATTCAGACAGTTTGAGCAGCAACAGAGTGACACAGCGGTTTCAGTTTCTACGAGGAACATTAAATAAAAGATTTATAATCTCTGTTCATGTCAACTATGAATAGGGGATGCAGCATCCCAGAACTTCTCCGCTACAGGTTTGTCAGCCTGAATACAGTAATACAGCCAAGTCTTAGGAAGGGGAAAGAGAAGTATCTGGCAGCATGCCAGAGCCACCTGTACACTCTGTGTTTTAGGAATTGATGAAATAAAGACAAAGTGCAATGTACAGCAAAAGAAAGGCTGGAGTTCACGTCCTGTTCTTCCTTCCTATGCTCCCAACTTCTTTGTCGAATATTCTGTTCCACCTTAAATGTTGCAGCAGGCTCTGTGCTGGAATGTAACTGCTGCACCATTCCAGGTTTAATGGAAAACCCGTTCCTTGTTTTGGTTGAACAGTTCTGTAGTGGATGATGTTGTATTTGTGACACATACGGTAGCTCACATGCTGTAATTGTTTTCTAAGTTTATTTTATGCTTTTTGTTTTTTTGTCAGCAGGTTTTTGGGGGCATGTGGGCTTTTGTTTTTGGTTTTGGCAAACCATTTTCATTCCAGTCCTTTACTTCAAGTACCAGGCTTAAAAAATTAATTGGTGTGAGCGTTTATTTATATCACTGTTGGCCGCAGTAAGGTGTTAATGATCAAAATCAGGACGTCCTGAAGTGTGTGATGAGCACGTGACTGATATTGCGTGTCATGCTGAATCAAATGCACACATCTAAGTAGAGGAGTAGATGTTTGAAGGAGTGGTTCTGCAATAATAAAAAACTCCAGGACAGACAAGACATGTTTGCTGTCTAAATGCTGCTGCTGGTGTTGCTGAGTTATCATTCTGTACCACCATAAACATCTACCACTGAGTAGATAAAGGCGTGTGATATGGCCACCTTTCTCCCATGCTATTCAATAACCTCTAAAATCTTGTTTTGTTTTTTTTTTCTTCCCTCTTTGTTTGTGTCAGGCCGCTCTTACAGTGTGTTTTCCCAGCGGATGCTGAACCAGTGTCTGGAATCTTTGGTGCAGAAGATTCAGAGTGGGGTAGTCATAAACTTTGAGAAGACAGGACCAGACCCAGCTGAGGGTGAGAGACTGATCCAGTTTATTGCTGCCTTTTTTAAGTCTCTGTGGATCGTTACTTTTAAAGGAACTATATTTTGTTTAAATTGTCCACCCAAACCAGCCCATTAAACTCTATGGCTCTGTATGTGAGCCCACATTTCAGTTCCAGACTCATAACTACAAAAACTTTCTATTAGTTTTATAGCTAATTAATTAAACATACTTGGTGCTGGTGATGGTTTTCCAGAAATTATTCAGTTTACTGGGTGAACGGGACAATTCTGCTGATACATTAAGGTCATATGTTGGTGGAGAAAATATTTGTGCTGGTCTTGCAGATTTGTTTGTTAGCTTGCTTGTTTCTCAACTTTGGTTTTTCACCAGGAAACCTTATAAACTTATCAATAAGCCTTGCAATTATAATTGCCATAGGAGCACTTGGGTTGCTTTGGCTTGTTTTAAAACGTTCCTTTTCCCTTTTCAGATGGTCCAGTGGAGGTGAAGTGTGGACCCCAGCCATGGCACAGCTGTCATAAGCTAATTTACGTCCGACCAAACCCTAAAACGGGTGTCCCTGTCGGCCACTGGCCCATTCCAGAGTCCTTCTGGCCTGACCAGAACTCGCCTACTCTGGTGATTCTCCCCACTCTGTCTCTCAAACACACTCACCTGTGCTTACCCACCAGTTCAGAGTGGAAGATGGTCTTGATTTAAGTAGTCAGCAGTGTAGTAATCTGATTTTTAATAAGCGTACTGATCATATGCTGATATATTTTAAATGAACTCTCCATGTATAAAATCTGTTTATTCGAGTTATGAAAGTAGCGTATTCAAGACAACACACTGGTAATTTAAAAAAAGAGGTCAGTCAGATGTCACACGTCAAATGTAAGTGTCATGCTATGCACATACTGGAAACCACAGATTTGGCAGTAGTTGGCAATCTAGAATGTCTTGTCTAAATTGAATTGGTTTTATAGAAATCAATGCCCCTGAAATGTGCAGTTATATAAGCTTTGAGAATACAAATATCAGATCAGATATGTGGTCAGTATATCAGAATACAAATATCAGGTCAGATATGTGGTCAGTATGATTATTGATCAACTTGTGTGCTGTTTTTTTAACGTGTTTTATGTCCTGGTGTAGCCTCCACGAATGGCCCATCCTCAGGTGCGGTTCTCTTGTGTGGAGTCAGAACCCATGGTGGTAGATAAGGTTCCGTTTGACAAATATGAGCTGGAGCCATCGCCCCTCACGCAGTATATACTGGAGAGGAAGTCCCCACACACCTGCTGGCAGGTATAACAGACCCCACCCCCCCACCCTTTACTAATTTTAACACTCTCATTTCCTGTTTCATGCTGTAATGAATCTTCCTGGCCATGCACTCGTTTAGGCTCTCACAGTCATGGAAAGCTTAGTTAATTGCTATAAAAGTACTTGTGATATACAGATTAATTCGCTGTGTATTGTTCATTGTATTCAACTACTAAATATGAAGACATTGGCATGTCTTTGTGAAGTAAGCTTATTGTGAAAGTTCAAAACTACAGAGAGTAACCGGTCAGCTTAGATAATCACACTCACTTATTTATGTGCTAATTTTGAGGCTTTGTCTCAGTGGATGGATATTTGTGATTGAACTTTGCCAGGTTCTTCTGAAACAAGTATAGAGTAGAATGGGTAGAATTTTAATAGGATACAATGATTCAAAATTTATTATTCAAAAGCATTTACACACCAAACACAGGATGACCATTTGTGACGTTCATTTGTGGCCTGAACATTTTTTAGAATAGAACTGGCAATGGTCAACTCTAGTGTGATTTATGCGTATGCTTATTTCCCAGACTTTAGTTATCCATGAAGGTTCTCTGTTGCCGTTTTCTTCTTATAATACTTTGTATGTATGTGATGGTTTGCTTATAATTGCGTCCTCAGGTGTTTGTGAGTAACAGTGCAAAATACGGCGACCTCGGGCAGCCCTTCGGCTACTTGAAAGCAAGCACTGCTCTCAACTGCGTCAACCTGTTCGTCATGCCCTACAACTACCCTGTAGTGCTGCCCCTCCTTGGTGAGTCTGTTTCTCATGAGGATACATCCTGATATGGTGTTTATCCGGTAAATAGTAGATTATTAACTCTCCATATCCAAGCGCATCTGTAGGGATGCAAATAATTTCTGGGACAACTGGTGATTTTAAAAACGATGTTAAGTTGTGCCTGTGATTAAATTAGTATATTGCACATTCCTACCCCAAAGCCCGAGTGTCTAAATGTCAGTGGGCTGCCATAAAAGTATTGTTAAGGTTAAGATAGAGAAAGTAGAAGTATTGCAGCTCTAACAAGGCTAATAGCTAAAGCAGATATTAGCTAAAACCAGATGCAATGAACAGATATTTTAATGACCCGTCATGTGCCGAGGAGACAAAAAATGTGAACTCTCACAAGTTATCACCATCTGCTTCTGTGCAGATCAGCTGTAGTGATACAGTTAGTGTTACCTTTTCTGGCAGCCTTGCTTTAGACTTATTGGATATTTGAATATTTGAGGTTTCCTATGTCTATTTTTGAATGATAATGTTAGTTTGCACAATAAAATGTGCTGTTAAATGCTCTTCATGCATGTGACTTTTTAGCATGCTGACACCAGTGCACCAATTTGCCCTGCTAAAAAAAATCATATGGTAAAATCAGCTTCTCCTTTGCGGCCTACCAAAGTCAGCCGATACTTGTTGGATAGATATGAAATGGTGAAGATACTTGCTTAGTGCTTTAATGCATGAGCAAAAAATTGGCTTTCATTATTGGTTATTTCAATATTTCAATACCTGTCAATAATAATTCTGCAAATGATATACCAGCCGTCGTCAATGCACCCCTACTCATCTATCTTATTCATTTTCCTTTGAGTGTATCAGCTTAGTAATCTGTGATGTTACATTTTTGGCCGTATGCTACTAGATGACTTGATTAGAGTACACAAATTCAAGCCCACAGTGAAATGGCGCCAGTCCTTTGAGACCTACCTGAAGACCATGCCCCCATATTACATCACGGTGAGACACGCCAGCTTGTAAACTTCATATTATATTAATAATACATTTTAATCCCATAGCACATTTTATAAACAAGTTAATGATGAGATTTGAGAAACAGACATATTTTGTGATTTGCATAAAACGTGCCTGTGGGTGGTTTCAGCCATTGAGGAAAGCATTGCGGATGATGGGGGCTCCAAACCTGCTGGCGGACAACATGGAGTACGGATTGAGCTACAGCGTGGTGTCCTACCTTAAGAAGCTCAGCCAGCAGGTATGCAGAGCTGTGCAAAGCGTGATTCAGTTTCTTAATAAGTTAAGATTCATACATTAAGCAGTAGAAATGTGTTGTTTTGATATGGCAAAATTCAAAAGGGTACATGTAAACAATTCAAATGCACATAGCTAAATGTTTTCCTATGATATTATGCACATTGATGTTCTACCAGGGCTCCATTTAGACAGCAGTTTTTCCTTTCGATTATAATTCACAAAATCCAATATGCATGTAGTAGAAAATGTCAAAAGTATTAAAATTAACTGTAAACATATTCAATTAATTGTATAAAAAAAATCCTGATTTATTAAAATTGAAAACAATTATGATTATCATTTCATTGTGGTTCTTTGATGTGCTTTCCAGGCAAAGGTGGAAGCAGATCGGGTGTGCGCGTTGGTTGGGAAGAAGGCAGGGCCGGAAGGTGGGATTAAACTGCGATCCAGAGGATTTGCTTTCTCGTTGGCTCACAGGAAAGATTTTACACAGCTACTGCAGAGCATCGTCGGGGACGGACCGGCTCTGCCTGTCGAGTCTAACCCTAAAGAGTTCGCAGGGTTCCAGCTCGCTGTTCTTAACAAGGTCAGCTGCACTAACACTGAACATGACAATACTATTGTATGGTCAGCAGCGTTGACTTCCAACCCTTTTTTGATTGTCAACATGTTCAAGTCACTTTTAGTTTTTCAGATTTAATTATTATTAATTATTTAATGATTTGTATCTGCACTGAAAACAAAAAAAAACATAAGTCGACCCATATAAATGATTTAAATGAATAGACCAACAGAAATGCTCCAGAATCTTTTTTTTTAATCTTGTACTTGTGTTTTTGCCTTCTCCTTTAAGGTCTTTGTGTGAATATTATTATTATTATTA
>CM067480.1:2292967-2326947 GCA_034552555.1 Semaprochilodus insignis
TATTATTATTATTATTATTATTATTATTATTATTATTATGAAATATAACTTGGAGTCTTTGTGCTTTGCTCTGATGGCTTAATTTTCTCTGCATTGTTTTGGCTTGCAGGCCTTGAAGCCGCAGGGGTTGCGAAACCCATACGACATACCCAGAGAGCACCTGTTAGACCAGCTGAGCCGCATGAGGCGGAACCTTCTGAATGCCAGTGTGTGTATCCTGAGAGGCCAGGATCAAGGTAACGTTCAGAACTGTGGATCAAAGCCAGCTGGCCATTTCCTATTCAGTTACCTAAAACATCACTGCAGAAACACTAGAGCACACTTGCAAGAGAGAAGCCTCGGTGAATGTGAGGGAACAGATCTGAACAACTAAAAATGTGTCGTGTGCAGGAACCTTTTTTAATGTTAATAGATTATTAGAATGTGAACATAAAGAATTAAATAAACACAAACACGCCACCTCAGACGTAGAGAGAGAGGGATATGGGTGATGGGTGAGAACACCCGCAGGTGTTTTGCAAAATTAGCACAGTCTTGGTCAAAGCAGTTTACCTGTATGCAGATGATATGTAGATTAGACATATTCAACATGTACGATTGCTGATTCATCAAAAATGTTGTAATGCAGAAATGGGCTCAGAAACAAAGCTGAACAGAGTGTAATTGATTCAACCAAGATACTGTCCTTCTTAGAGGTCAACAGTAGTCTGTCTGTCGGGCTAAAGGTGTTGAAGGTCCCAAATGGTCACCTTTCACCCGGTTGTCGTCCTTCTCAAAAAGAAGCAAAAATCATGGGCATTACAGACACAAGCTAAAGAACTGTTATTCCTGAGTGTAAAATCTATTCTAAAACAAATATTCTGTTAAAATGGATCAAACGATTCAAGTAACATTTATCCTCTTTCAAGGATCTTGTTAAAATAAGGGTTAACCATTTACAAATGTCACTTCTCCACAAATACTTCTCAGACTGCCGTTCATTCTAGTCACTCAAGTGCGCCCTCAGGTGTCAAGTGAGAACAATGGTTTGTTTTATGAAAGTTGTAGGTGTCTGCGGTTTACAAGCAGTTTAATGCCTTTTTTAAACCAATTGCTTTTACTTTTTACTTCCTGTTAAGTGTAATTTAAGTTTCAGTGAAGTTTATTTAAATTGTGTTGTAAAGTGTAATGATTTCCCGTTTTTGATCATATAATCACAGTCTTGGTAACCTCCAGTACACTGATGATGTATGATTTGATATTGATTTGTAGAAGATTAGAAGCAATTACAGTCTAACCTCAAACAGGCTAAAATGGTATTTTATCCCCCGTCTGAACATTGGGTGTTGTTCTTCTTTTTTTTAAATCCAGATCAGATTCACAGTGTGCCTATAGCCCAGATGGGGAACTATCAGGACTTTCTGAAACAGTGCCCTGCACCCTTGCGGGAGGCAGATCCGGATCAGCCCAAACGGTTGCACACATTCGGCAATCCCTTCAAACTGGATAAAAAGGTGACGGCTTACTACTTACATACATACCATACTTCCTCTGACCACAGTTTAGTTATTAAATAGAAATAAGTGCATGTATTACATTGTCTCCTTACGTTGAAGGTTCTAAACTTCTTTTAAACCGTGTGCTTTTGTTTTTATGTTAATACTTAAATAAGAAGTACTTATTATTGCTTGCGATAGTAATGATGGACTGAATCCATTACTTTTCACAAAATGGGCCTACTGTGATATTGTGCAGGATGCTTTTTCGCTTTGGAAAGGCGAGAGAAGAAAGGAGAATTTCTCCACTGTGGGTCTCACGGTATCGCCTGAATATCTGTTGCTTATTTTGAGCTGGTTTTGGAGATACAGCTCTACACAACATGAGCAACAAACCAAACAGACAGTGTCCTGGAGTACAAATAAGACTACTGTCCATTTTGAAGTGAAAGCAGCGTTAAGACTTTTTGCCCAGTTTCAGCTTTTTAGAACTACATCTAACAGATTCATATCCTTTTGATATTTTTGCAGTTCTGTTTGCTAGAACACGGCCACTCCCACCTGGTGGTGGTTGTTGTTGTTATTGTTATTATTATTATTATTATTATTAATAATAATAATAATAATAATAATAATAATGTTAATATATCACTGAGTCACTTTAAACAGACACGCATATATAATATTTTTTTATTTTTTATTGTTTTTTTAAATTTATTTATTTGTATATCTCCGCTCTCTCTCAGACTATCCTTGTCTAATAAATGTACATATCAGAGAAGTTCTAGAGACCCCTCCTGTCTGTGTATATTCTGTATTTTGTGTATATTTTGTGTATTTTGTATTTATTTAATATATCTCTTTTTATATCTCTTTATTTAGTATTTATAGTTAGTATGTATATTACTGCTGCCCTGCTGTAGAGTATTAACCTGAGCCTCACCACAAGCATTTCAATGCATAAATGTCCTGACATGTTGTGCAAATGACAAATAAACCCGAAACTTGAACTTACCGTCATAGACGACTGGGATTGGTTAGAGAGTTCATGTTAGCACTTAAAGTTTGTAGAAATTGAACAGAGCGCATATAAAATGTTGTAGTGTCAGTGTCTGAAAATCACATTCAGTGTGTAAAGGGCTTTAGTCATTGGAAAACATTTTTAGGTATAAATTGCACTCTGTGACCTTGTTTTTCACCGTTTCAAAATACATGGCTGCAGATGGCAGTGGCCTGCTCTAAGGGGCTTTCCTTTCTGCTGCTTGTTAAACAGTGTTGGTGAACACATTACAAATTGCTTGTCCAAAGTCCTCTGTGTGTAGTTCCATTCGATGTGTTTACTGTTGATCTGCTACTCGCACTGAACACATCTGTGCAGGAAAGCAAATGTGGAGAAAATGAGTTATCATTATTATTACCATTATTTAATTAATTGTTACTGATCGTGTTTTACATTGAATAGCCTCAGTCTCCAGCACTTGTACTTTTCCATGAGTCTCCCTGTCCAGCACCTTCTAGTGTTTAGGCTTTAGACGGTAAAAACACAAATATGCAGGACAGAGGTTCTCCAGTACCAGTTTCCACATTTCACAGCAAGATATGTTGCTGCTGTTTTTGTGTCTGATTTCAAAAAGTCTTTTTGGGGTTTTTTGTACCATTGAAGACCATTTAATTGCCATTTAATGTTTCTGTGTGACAGGGTTAGCAAGCTGAAATTTTATGTTGAAGCTGTCCTGCCTTTTGTATGTTGACTTATTGGGATTAGTGTTATCGTTTCCAAAGATTCCAATCTTGCACTTTATTCTTCTCAGGCAATGGTGGTGGATGAGGCAGATGAGTTTGTGACAGGCACTCAGGGGAAAGGGAAACGCCCTGGTGAACCTGGTTCTCCTGTTGGAGGAGGAGCCCCCAAACGCAGGAGATGCATGTCCCCTCTTCTCCGTCCTGGACGAGCATACACGCCACCAAATAAAACGCCACCTAGAAGTGAGCACGTTACCTGGGAGAAATACTTTACTCAAGCATCATATTTGCTTTGTGTCGTATTTTCCTTATATAGACCATGACCCTTCATGTGATTGACACATACATCATGTTTAGTTTCAGATAACAACCACTCCTCGGTGGGGAACCATGTGGGCCTTATTGAGCCAGACCGCACCCCAGACATGGAACCCTCGGCTTTGTCAGAGCCAGCTGCATCGTCCCCTGACCTGCAGAGAAACCACCTGGAGGTGGATGAAGAGGAGGAGCAGCAGGAGCCTGCACGGGAAAATGGCCAGTCCAACGCGGAGGAGCCATCAGTGGGTGGAGAGGAAGACGAGCAGGTCACCCGGCGCTACCCGTCTCCTAACCAGCTAAAGAAGATCAGGAAAGAGGAAGGCAAGGAGCTGAACGCAGAACTCCGTGTTCTTATCACCAAGGAGATCAGAAAACCAGGCAGACGTAAGTGCTTCTATCACTGTTGGATAAGAATGTGAACTAGATACACAAAGGAACATTTAAAATGTTTGACTTGTATACGTACTGCAAGCTTTGGCAGTATCTCTATTATCTCTATTGTAGAACCTGTGGTAACTGTAAGAATGCTAAACAGATCCTCAACAAATGGTTCAGTTTGTTGCTGATTTTTGAAAGAATACGGTTTATTTATTTATTTTTTTGTTTGTTTAGTACATAGAATTATTTAGTAATAGATTATTCAATGAAACATCAGGGCATTAATGTATTTTCTATGTTAATAAACTCTGACCAGTGAGATATTATGAAATAGGTCTAAAATACTGTTAAGTTAGCCTTAGCTACATACTGGCAGATAATGGCAGTAATGTTCAGTGTATGAGGTCCTGCTTTGCAGTATCAGTGGATTAAGATAAATCCTGTCATGTGTTTGACATTTTTCTCCTAACCAGCAAGCTTGCTAATTGCATGACATGACTACCATCAGACATCAGGCTGTTTTAATGCATTATTTAACCTTTAGTAATAAAGGATATAGTTTGATATGTGATCAGAATCCTTAGACAAAAAGCCCTGGAAAATAATTTAGAAATATACAGATGTGACTCCAACACTTTATTACATAAAACATCATTTTCTAACATATCATGGGGTTGATATTAAAACCAGGTACTGGCTCAGAACCGGTTCCAAAATTCCAAGATCTGGCTTACCCAATGAAGAAATGATTTTGATTCCACTAATCAGTTTTTACGAACATTTTTATTCATACATGCTTTAGAATCCACAGTCGTGCTTACAGAAATACGTCTGTAAGGACGCAGCTATCAGCAGCAATCTGGCAGGGCATGCGTACATTGTGTTGTTCGATATGCTCCGCTGTAGCATTAGCATGAGAGAGGTTGCTGGAAGCGTTCAAAAGTGTGGCTCCATTAAAACTGCAATATATGTGGAACCCAGAACGCCCCTCACAAGGTGGTCTCCAGGCCAGAGGCCCTTATAGTCCAACTCCACAGATGGCACTAGTACCTCACTTAGCAACCAGGAAAAAGCTAACCGGGGGAAAACTCAGGAATGTCACTTAAGAGTTCATGCTGCCTTCGGGTGCTCAACAGAAGGTAGTCTATACCAGGAAAAATAAAAAGCTGTCTAAAAAGCATAAACTGGAGTAGTGCACCTGAAGCACAAGGAAAAGCAGCGAAAGTGAAGAAATTGGTGGTATTATTTTACAACGTGGAGTAACGGATAAAACGATGTCAGTTACTGCTAGTAATGCCACAGCCGCGGATGTAGCAATGAAATGCCTACAGTTCATGGACCAGAGAGCCGAAAGATTAAAAACTATATCTAAACATTTGGTATCTTTTTATTTATTTCTTTTTCCTCGCCATATTGAAATTAAAACCGAATCGATACGCATAATCTATATTGAAATTACAATCAATAAAATTCAAACAATAGCCAGCCTTTGCGTCGCTGTGTGATTAAAGGATTTGAGAATTATTTGAGAATTATTTTATAAGAAATATTATCTGTAGGAGTTCAATAACTCTCTCAATAATCTCTCTCTCTCACTCTCTCTCACTCTTTGTTTCTCTCTCACTCTTTGTTTCTCTCTCACTTTTTGTTTCTCTCTCGCTCTTTGTCTGTCTCTCTCTCTCTCTCTCTCTCTCTCTCAGGTTATGAGAAAATTTTCTACCTCCTGAAGCAGATCCAGGGGACTCTAGAAACACGACTCATCTTCTTACAGAACATCATCAAAGAGGCAGCCAGGTAAACAGCAACCTGTATTTTGCAAAAAATTCTGTGTTTAATGGTTGTTACTTAGTATATTACATAATATTAATATACTGCATGTTGCACGAGACATTGTTCTTGTATAAAACATGAGTTTATATTATTTCGTGCTGGAGAGGTACACACAGGGTGCAAAGTGAAACCTGAAATGTTTTTATATATTTTTTGGATGGTTAATAAAATGGATCTATTTTTATAATAAATATCATGACCATTATATAGAATCAAAGTTTCTCTACATATAAGCACTTCTCATCAGACTCCATCTCAGCACCTTGTTCAGAAATTTGAAAAATCTGAGGAATGTCCTTTAAATGCTTTAAAAATGACTATTCTTCAGCACCTGGTTAAGTACATGCCTACAGTAAGTTGGTAGGAATTTGCTGTTAGCTCCTCCAACTCTCTAGAAACCTGAAAAAGCACCACACTGAATTTTTAAGTGTTTCAGTGTCATCAGGGGATTATCTGTACAGCTTGGTCATGCTTGTTCACCATGTTTCTCACGGTCAGTTTAACTGTTAGAAACAGAAATGGATGAAGTTTCATGGCACCACACATTGCTGTCATAGCTACAGCTGTACTTTTACATTTTCCACAATCAAATGTGCATTCTGAATCAAATTTGCCTTGATATTGGCGTTACAGTTGTTTTGGCATTACCAGATTTTTTGAAGGCTGTTTGACTTCTGAACCTCGTGCTCCATTTGCAGGTTTAAGAAGCGAGTTTTGATTGAGCAGCTTGAGAACTTTCTAGAAGAGATCCACTTAAGAGCCAACACAATGAACCATCTGGATGGCTTCTGACCGTTCTGCTCCTGGACGTGAGGCACGTTGACAGGTTCTTAGTATGTGGAAATGTAGACATGAGTGTCGTGTTTCAGTGCTGAAGCAGACTGTGTGGGTAACGGCAACAGGAGTAAACGCACTGCATTAGTCAACCTCAGGGCAAGGGCAAAGTGGAATATTATTCCTGGGTTCTCCTACTCCTCTTTTTACCTTTCTCTACTTCTCTCTATCTATTGTTGTCCATCTTAATCGCTGTTTTGTCATTCTTACCCTGCTGTTTTCTTTCTTCTTTGCCAAAGATAAATGGATTTTTTTCCCCCAACTTTACTGAACAATAATCCTCTACCAACCAAAACTCTTGCTCAGTATTTGCTACCAATAGGAGGTCCTGTCCTTTTTGCTGAAATAGCTAGGACTCTAAAACGGTCACTGCCTGTTAAAATGATCTCCCATCTAAACCTGCATGGAGTTCAAAGGCTGAATTTGTCTTTTGTCATAACAGACAATTAATCATTCTTTGAAAATAGGCAGAATTCTAATCGAATTAGTTAATTTGGTGAAAAGTCACATGTTTTTTGTTTGTTTTAAGGCAGGTCAGCTTCACTGACCCACTTACATTACAGATAGCAGACACAAATTCCATTTATTTTATTTATTTATTTTTTTTTCCTTTTACTTTAAACATTTGGTTTTGCTCAAATGAATTTTGGTCAGTGCACACTGACCTTACGTGCTCCAACAAAAAACATCATTTTTATGCAGCTGGCTGTGTTACACTGTAAACAAATAGAATATGACGTGCTAAATGAATGAAGGAGAACATACTAGGACAGTTCCAGAACAGTGTGAACTGGGGAGAACGTCATGGCGAAGTCCAAATGAGAAACGAACATTCTAGAACAGAGAGCATAGTAGAGCTTCTGCAGTAGTTTGATAGAGGGTTCTAGAAAGGTCTCCCTCACTGACACCGTTTTAGAAACTGCCCTTGCACACTGGAATGGTTTTAGAACAGAGGTGAAGTGTAAATAACGGTAGGGGAATTTTGGGGCCGCGTGAATAACCCAACACATTAAAGAACGGTGCAAAAAAGGGAGAACGTTTCAGGAGAATGTTCTAGAAAGTTATTTTCTATTAACATTTCACACGTTCACACTGTTCTTGAAGCAATTGGGAGGCTCTAGAACAGTATGAATGGTGGAGAATGTTCTAGAAGACCATGAAGGTGGGAGTACATTCTTAAACACAGCGAACAAGGGAAGAACAGTGTGAATGAGGGAGGACATTCAAGAGACTCGGTCTCACACAGAGCTATGGCACACCCGCCCGGCAGTTTGCTTTGTTGGAGTTCCTTGGGAAGGTTGGTGTGCTCTGGACTAGGGGGTACCACGGAATTTCTGAAGGACTTTAACTTGGCACAGTTCAAGGTCTTCCCCATGCTAGTACACCTGAAGGGCTCGGTAATTAGCTGTTGCGTTGAATGGCATGTGTTGGAGCTGGGAGTTTGATGTATCCTAAGACCTTTATCAGTGTTGATGTGTACAGGATAGCGAACATGGCCAACTCTGGTATTGTGGACGAATAAAAACGTTTTCCCTGCAGAACACTGGACAGAATGAAATGGGCTCATCAAAAGACAAGACTTCAGTCAGGTGTGCTCCTGTCTTAATACCTGTTCATTCCTTAATAAGGTTAATTAGTGAGATGAGATGCTCTGCTTCTCAGGACTCACTAGCCAAATTTCCTCAGACATGGGTTAAACCTGAGCTTGGACTGCGTTGCAAAGACCATGGTGATTCACTGTATAACATAATGTTTAGTCTAGACTTGGGCTTAATCCAAGTCTGCCTTTTATCCCTGCCCATGCTTACCAATCTTTCTCTCACCTCTCTCTCTCTCTCTCTCTTTCTCTCCTTTCAACCCACCACAGGGACCAAATGTTTGCCATACTACTACTACTATCTGTACGTTTTGAGGCTCCTTTAAAACAATATTTTGAGTACATTGTATAAATGTAAATAACCAAATTGAAAGTATTATTTAAGGGATGTTTCTTGCAAAAACCTTTTTTTTGTAAGTATTGAATGAATAAAGTTTCTATTTTACACTGTGAATAGCCATTCAAATAAACATTTTTTCTGTAAAGAATGCTACCTGATTTTATTTTTGATATATTTTTTATTTAATTTTCTTGTTTTAAAATGAAATACAAATGATTTAATTTTAAGTCATTAATTAAAAACGTTAATAGTAATAATGGTGAGTTAGGTATTGTGATATAACGGGGGGCCTTTGGTGATACTATTTTAGCTGATGATGGACTAATTCAAAGTGAAGCTCACCGGTGCTGAAGCAAGTAGTGCACAAGTCACCGATTCTGTTCCATAACTCAGAGTTCCAGTCTGCCTCTGGATGCAACAGCAGCACACAAAACTGCGCGTCAGGAGCTTCATAAAATAGGTTTCCATGTCTAAGCGACTGAAGACAGGCCTAAGAGCACTATGCAAAATGGTAAGTCTTGGCTGGAGTGATGTAAAGTACGCTACTGGACTGGCTACAGTATAAAAAGTAGTTTTAGGCAGTTTTAAGCTTCCAACGTGGCAAGAGTGTTGGAAGATCCTTTCCTAGTCCAGCATGACTGTGCCTCTGTGCAAACCAAAAAAAAAGAAGGTCCATAAAGACATGGTTTCATGAGTCCTGACCCCCAACCCCTTTGGGAAGGAGTGGAATGTCAAACCATGCCAGTGGTCTTTTGAGTGAATGGGCACAAATTTCCACAAACATGCTCCAAAATCTTGGGAGAAGCCTTTCCAGAATAGTGGGGGCTTTTATAGGAGCAAAGGAAGCCAACTCTACAGTATATAAACGCCCATGAGTTTAGAATGGAATGTCATTCTTCAACATACTTTTGGTGTGTGTATTGTTTATTGCACTCTGGGTGGGAAATATGCTACCTTTATGGCTTCGTTAATGCCATATAACAATCCACTGTTTTCAGTTTTTGATCAACTGCAGTCAAAGCAGAATATAACATGGAAATTGTATTTGCCAAGCTGTTACAATTAATCTAGGCCCATATAGGTCTCTGGCAGTTCTCATAGGCAACCATCACCTTTCAACGATACATGCTGGATCGTTTGTTACTGCTTTTGCAAAGGTGACCAGATTTCTGAAGTTAAAAACCGGGGACATTTCCAATTCAGTTACATATGTAATTAATATATCCAATGCTTTATATATAAAATAAAGAGGGACTGTTTCATTTTGATGTGTTTTGACCATGGTAAGTGTTGTACTGTAATAAGATAAACTATGGTGAAGGCCATAGACCATTGGGTACTTAATAACTTTGTAAACTGACTTAGAAAATCATACAATACCCCGCCATGGTGAGGGAAGCTATGGTAAACTGTGGAATGCTCCATAATGGGGATATATATATATATGCGCAGATCAGGCATAACATTATGACCACCTCAATGTATCTACAGTCTTTCCATTTTATCACTATTTTATCCACTTACCACATAGGTGTACTTTGCTAGCCCCCAATCACTGTTTTTATTTCAGTGGTCAGGACCACCACAGAACAGGTATTATGTGGGTGGTGGATCATTCTCAGCACTGCAGGGACCCTGGGATGGTGGTGTGTTGTGCTGGTGTGAGTCGATCAGATTCAGCAGTGCTGCTGGACACCTTGGCGTCACTGCTAGATTGGAAATAGTCCACCAACCAAAACTATCCAGCCAACAGTGTCCTCAACAGTGTTCACTGATGAAGGACTAGAGGATGACCAACACTGCACTGTGCAGCAGCAGACTGTACATCTGCAAGGTAGGAGGGTCTAATAGAGTGGACAGTGAGTGGACACAGTGTTTAAACACTCCAGCAGCACTGCTATGTCTGATCCATTCACACTAGCACCACGTCAGTGACAGTGCAGTGCTGAGAATGATCCACCATCCACATAATACCTGTTCTGTGGTGGTCCTATGAGGGCCTATGATGACCATTGAAGAACAGAATAAAGTATACAGAGAAACAGATGGACTACAGTCTGTAATTGAAGAACTACAATGTGCACCTATGTGGTTAGTGGAGCTGATAAAATGGATAAAGAGTGTAGATACATTGAGGTGGTCATAATGTTATGCCTGATAGGTGTACATATTCATATCTCCTGCAAGATTTGTCGCTTGTTGTCTAGCAGCAGGGATCTGTTACCACAAACAATCCAGTGGACGCATGAGCCCATAGTTCATATTCATACTAAATCTTTTGACAGTAAAAATGGATGACTGAAAGAGTGACACGGTTTTAAAAAAAGATGTGCTATTTGTAGATGACATGGTGACAAACATTCAGGTAAACTGTGCTATGCCTTTACAAATCAGCCTGCCTTTCACCTGGTAGTACTATTGAAGTCCTATAACCTCACCCCTGCTTTTGGTTCCTGGGTTACCCTGTGTTTTGAAAAGACATTTGTGGTGATGTTGTGGACTCACTTGACACTTGCTAGCTTCTGCTGGAGTTTTACACAGCAGGATTCTCTAAAACTAGGCATGCAAGTGGTGGAAGCTGTAATTATATAGCAACCGCCAAAACAAGCACTTTGTAGGGCATCTGTTCTATGTTTCTTAGGACTTTGCTGTGTGTTTTTAATTCACGGTTAGAACAGAGATCTTTCTAGGGACAGGCCCAGGGTGGCCGCACATCCGGTTTTTCAACATTCAATCCTCAGTCCGCAATACCTGGACAGACACCTATTAGTCCCCTTTTGGGGATGAACTATTTCAAACGTTCACTCTTGAGCAATATTATGTGTACCATTGATTCACGTCCGTGTCAAAAGACATGCCTTGCATTTCATTGATTTAACAAGGTCATGTGACATCATGACTCGCTTACCGGCCAACCGCAGTCAATGCTAGTCAATTAGTAAGCTCCAATCTGACTCACGAAAGTCATCCATTCCACCCAGTTAGGTGAGTAAATCATCATGTATGTGTTATATAGGTTCGGTTATGATTGTAATTCTGTTCTAGCATCGTGACCCCCCCCCCGCTTTATGATGTCCTCTTTTTGGGGGTTACGAAAGTGGCCACCCTACACAGGCCACCAGCAGCGGGAACTGCTCCTGTAAAACCAGGATGTCTGGTCACCCTAGCTGATATACAGTTACCCGGCCCACAGCCCTGGGACTGTGGGAGTCTGATTGATCTATTAAATCCAGGCTCGGCTGGTTAGTGGCTTTTAGGTCACCAGGTTTGAAGTTAATTGAGAGAGAGACATCATGTGTCTAGTGGATGTAAGAGTTTATTTAACGAGGGGGAAAAAATGACTGCAGACACTTGGGTGCAAAAAGACAGCTGTATTAAAAGTTTATTTACAGATATGTACAAATGTGTTGTCCCTCTTACTGAAAATGTCAGTGGACCCTCCGTTTGGTCCCCAAATAACATCTGACCCCCCAATGAGGGAGGTGGGAGAAGCTTGAGATGTGTGTAGGGATGTGTGTACACATATTATTGTTTTTTTGTTTTTTTTTTTTTTTAGGGTTCCATGTTTTATAAACTTGGCAAATGGCCTGATGTGGTTGATGGCTATTGCTCAGTGAACCTGTTCCGCTGGATTCAACACTCTCCCCATGAACAGCACTGAGCCTGCAAAAGGGAACACACAAAGAACGCATCAGTCCACACATTAATAACACACAATACTGTTATTGGAGGAGCTTGTTATGTACATAACATTAAAACTGCAGGGTATGTTTTAATGCTATCCTTAATATTCATATATATACAGCTCTGGAAAAATGTAAGAGACCACCTGAAAGTGATCAGTTTCTCTAGTTGTACAGTTTTTTGGGTTTGTGTTGGACCAAAATGAGCAGTTCTGTTTTATTCTATACACTACTGGAAACACGTCTCCCAAATTCCAGATCAAATATTGTATTTAGATCTGTTTATTTAGAAAATCACTAATGACCCTCCAGAAGCCTGTTTTTAGAACCATGCTCGCTGTGCATTTCACCCCAGCCACCGCTCGCCAGTCTTTCTGTAGGTCACTTGAGGTCATCTTACGGTGGTTAAGGGACATTGGAATGAGGTGGCGCTCATCACGGTCAGTAGAGAGTGGTTTTGGCCCTCTGCCAGTCTGTAGCTGTGTTGTCCTGTGTGTTTGCTGCTTGACCTTGTTCTTATGAACCAGGTGCTCACTGTATCTGCCAGTAAAGCTAGAACCAAACCTTCTGTTCCTCACTAAGAACCTGCTGTACATGTGGAGATGCTGATTTAAGAAGAAACTGGTCTCATTTATTTACAGAGCTGTATAGGTATAGATAAAAATAGACGTACTAAAATGGTTAAACTGTTGGTATTTATGCATCTGTTTTAGTTATGACAGAATTGGATGCAGTTATCTACTATCTACAGCACAAGGCCATTCTGGACGGAGGATGCTGCAGATGTTCTATCAACAGAGTAGAGTCATAATTTACAAACTTGCTCACTGGAGATAGTCTTAGGCCATATTTACTACTCATTGGACAATATTCGATTTTCATAATGTTCGATAGGTCTTCTTTTAAAATATCCCAACAGACAACATCATTCATATTGGGATTGTATTTTGGAAAAGACATTAAAATGTGGGATGTGGGTAAATAAAGTTTATTTATTTAAAAAAAAATAAACTATGTAAAAATAAATAAAAAAACAATATTTTAGTCTAGCAAAAAAAAATATCTTTTAAAAAGGATATACTGAAAAAACGTATTTTTTCATTAATCCCTTCATTATCTGAACTGCTCATCATTCATTATCTGGGATGCTGAAGTCTTTTCCACTGTTAATTGGGTAGAAATTCTCCCAAGTGTAAATTTAGGGGGTAGGGTTTGGCATAGACACCTCCCAACAGAAAGTACCCTATAACTCATGACTATTTTTTTATTTTCTGATGGACTGCAATTGGCAGAATGAATCATATAGCTGATTTAGATACATAGTAAATGCATGCTGAATAACTGGACCACATGTAGGATATGTATTTTGGCTCGTCTGTACACAGCAGCATAATGTTAGCACTAACATGCTCAGAAGGCAAAGCCCCATAATATACTAAACACTCTGGATAAAGACTTAAATGGAAGTTTAGTCGAGAAAATAGTTACGGCAGCCCCCATCTGACAGGTACAAATGTCCATTAATTGTTGGCCATGTTAGCACTCTTCGAGCTCCTCCTTTATTGAAGGAATAGTGAATCATTCCTTGAATTCAGGTTAAACATGGCTGCTAAAATGATATGAATGTATTTTACCTCTGTTTATGTGTTGTAGGATGAAAAGGAATGGACGGTCTGCTTTGAATACCGGGGCTCTGGACCTTTTCAATAGCACCATCGCTAAAAAGAAAGAAAGGAATGTCAGAGATATGGTGAAAGAAAATGACCAACAAACTACAGTTTAACCTCATAACCCAGTTTTTATGAAGTGATTGATCCAGTGGTGGATGAACTCTTATAAGAACACATAGCCACAACTGCCTACTACACGCTTAGGACTCTCTGAACTAAACAAATGAAATAAATACATTCATCTTTCTCACTTTACCCCAGTCAAAGCACGGTTGGTGTCGTTAAGTTCCTTCTTTAGTTTTACGTTAGAGCTATGAGGCTAATGTAGCTAACAAGTGGTGGAAATATGTAGCAAACTAGTTAGCATTGCATAGGCCGAGGTTGAAGGCTAAATTTGGTCGGTACTGTTCTCCGTGCTTATAGATAACAGTGTCGGAAACCACATCTATTAGCAACGACCAACACACCTATCTGTTAACAGCTCTGAATGGTTTTAGCCAAGTGTGAGATGATTTAGGCATGCACTTAGCACCATGCTAATTGCTAGTGGTGCCGGGAAATAGCATCCCTGATAGCGAGAAAAGAGCGGGCCAATAGTGACAGCGAAGCAGAATTAGTTTGCTCAAAGTTTAGATTTAAACAATATAGAGAATATTTTAAGAACTGTTCTAAGTCATGCATGCTTCCGTAAAAGGCTGTCTGCAAATTTCCACGAAGCATTTAAAAAATGAAAGGAAAAAGCTTTATCCACACTCAAGTTACTTTATCAGATTGTTCAACTGTTGTATTTTTTGCCTTACTGTCGTTTTGATAGGTGGAGAATAGGTGAAGTACATGATACTGCAGGTCCATATTCATTCATTTTATTCACATGTAGCAAAAAGCAGCAACTCAGTTAGCTTTACTCATAGCTTCGTGCCTCATGTATCTCTCTTGTCCTTAGATATCTGACCCAACGTTTACCTGTAGCTGCTGCCGCCCTCGTACCATCCTCAGTCACTTCCATTCTAGCCTCATGAAAAGCCTCTGAAACGTACAGAGCCTCCATATCTGCAGAGAGAAGAGCCGCAACATACCAGTAAACAACACTAAGAAGTAAGGTGCTTTATAGTGTTTTAAATTATAACTTTAAAGCGACGTGTAGATGTGGTCCGAACCAAAACAAGTGTCTCCAAACCTCATGGGAAAAAGAACCAACAAAACCACTGAGACTCTCAAACCCTCAGCACTAATATGAAAATAGACACAATTCAAATACGAGACGAGACTTAACAAGAAGCCCTCTTTATGAGGTTCAAACTGCTTTATGTTCAAGTGAATTTCATTATTATTATTATTATTATTATTATGCAGCTGCAGTTATACGACCCTCAGCACTCTCCATGTCACTGGTAACATAGTGTAATGTGTCTTAATGTCTTAATAATAAGTTAAACGAACATGTTTATTTAAATGCTTGGCAACCTGGGCAGTGTTTCACAGAGCAAGATTTTTCAGTTAATCAAACATCTTAAGCCCAAAGTCAAACCTGTCCACTGGGAGAAGTGATAAAAGACATTTCTGCTGGACAGTCATCAGTTTTAACTAGTTATCTAGCAATATTATAAATTCTGCTTTGTTAAACAGCCCTTATATCTTTTACTGAGCCATTATCTTCACTGGGAAAATACATACTGATAACAAACAATTTAATCTAGAACATGGGAAAAGGGTCTTTGGTTCTGTTTATATGTAGATTACAATTATAGCATTATTGTATCATTTGTTCCTGAGCTAATAACCTACAGAAAAACAAACGTTCATATTTACCTGATATCCCTCTGAAATCTGCAGCAGAGGGGTCAAAAGCGTCAGAGATCCCTAGAGACCGGAGAACAGGCTTGATATTGACCCGAGTGTGCATCTTAAACCTGAAATACACAAGCAAGCAACAAACATATCTGGATGACACACAGATACATGGCATGAGACAAAACGGATAGAAGCCTAGACATTTCTATATGAACAAAGAGCAAACGATTTAAATAATTATGTAATTAAAAATGCAATTAACTATGTAGTATACTCTATAAACAGTACATACATAATGTGGCCAAATGTTTGTGGACAAGCCTTTGAAATAGTAGGCTATTGTAGCCACACCCACTGCTAACAGGAGCATCAAATCAAGTGTAGAGTCTCCATATAAAGTCTCCACAGACAAATACTGGCAGAAGAACCGGTCGTATTCAAGAACTTGGCGGCACATCATTGGATGACACCTTTCTGACAAGACAGTTCATGAAATTTCTGCTGTGCTGCCGTTGCCCCAGCCAACTGTAAGTGCTGCGATTGTGTAGTGAAAATGTCTAAGAGGAAACGTCTAGAAATGTGTTAGGGTGTGTTTATACTTGTAGCTTGTTGGTTTCCTTCCCTTGTCTTTCATAGTGTTCACATTATATAGATTACAGACAAAACAGATGGCAGCATTCTCACGTGGTCTAACAGACCGCACCAACAAAGCAATTAAACCAGGGTTCATTTTACCTGAAGCAGTACTGACAAGTCTGAATGCTCCCTTAAAAGTGTCTCTTCTAAATTGCAGAATTTGCTACCAAGTACCCACATATCTTTGGAAGCAGTATCGGCACAAAATCATCTGGAGCTCAATGGCAACCATGGTGGCCAAGCAGCTGCACAGAAGCCTAACACGCACAGCTCTACCTGTCCGAATGACAACTGTAAAGTTTGGTGAAGGAGAAAACATGGATAGAGGGCAGTTTTTCATGGTTTGGAAATCTTAGCTTCCCACTTTGTGGCAGTAGTATGACGATGAGACTGCACGAAGCGAGGTCCATAACAAATTAGATTCTCGAGATTGATGTGGAAGAACTTGACCGCCCCAGCACAGAGCCCTGACCTCAAGTCCTTCCAACACCTCGACAGGAGCACCGACTGCTTCATCACTAATGCTCTTTTGGCTGACTGAAAGTCATTTTTTTTTTTTTTTTTTTTTTTTTTTTTTTTTCTAACTGATTCAACGGTTGCACAAATCACCTTTAGGTAGTGGTGGTTCAGCTAAAAGTGCATGCAGAGGATTTGTCTAGTCCTTTAGGACCCTTTCAAGATCCTTCTGGAAGGCTTCCTGTTTCTTTCTAACATGCTGACTGTGGTTTTTACCTAGGGATGAAGACGTCCATTTTGGTGCGTCGTAGTCCAGTATCCCAGAGTGCCACAGCGTGGCCTGTAAGCTGAGCCTCCAGCTGTGATAGAGGTGTCTTCCTGTCACTGGGCAACACCACTAAGAGGCTGAGGGATCGATCTAAGTATGGCAGCTCGAGCACAGTGTAGCGCTCCTCTGAGGGCAGGCGGAACTGACCTGTGGAGATGGCAGGTGAAAAGGAACACATTTCATCAGTGTGCATCATGTCACAGCACAGTCATTCCATCTACATATCTCTGTCATGATTGACCTGAACTGTGAAACACTGTAACACTGACGTAGATGTGATATGCTGTCATCACAGGTGCCAGATTTTTACCCAACTTTCAGAATTTCTCCATAATTAGCGAATCCCTACCTAGGTCCTTCCCATCTCATGATGCTACATAGCTGGAAGGGTGAGGCCTAGCACAAGCTGCCCCCAAGACATGCATCTCCAATGCATGTTTTTGGAATGCCACTAGCACAATGTCAGCTCAACGTGCTTGGAGGAGAGCGCTAATTGATAATTCTGTTGCTTCATATAGCATCATTGGCTAGCTTCACTTTAAGTGATGGGGGAGAGGGAGGTCAGTTATGCTGTCTTGGAGGTCTAGCCACAGATGGCTATGGCACTGCCAGGAACTCATGATCTCCCAACAACAGGTTCAACATGTAGACCAGAGATCTTTAAATCCCAAACTTGAATCTTGATTTCAATCCTGGATTATCCTTAACTCAACTGTTGGTGTAATTGATTATCCAGCCACCAGGTGTCTAAATGGACACTAGGTGCAGAATTAAAGGGAGGCCCTTAAATTCTACAAGACTCTTTGTAATCAGTACTATTCAGGTTAAGCTTTGTCATCATTCCTCATCAGTCATGTGTTAGGTGAACAATGAAATACACCGGGAATACCGGTGCTCCAGTGAACATGAAACAGCAGCACGCAAGAGGACAAATTCAGGGGATAAATTCATTCCAAAATGTCCATTTTGGAAGTTGACTTATAACACAGTTGAGGTATAATGAAAAGCTAATAATGTAGTATAAATCATAATAAAGCACTGATATACAGTATATGCATAATACAAGTTATACATTAGCATATATGGATTTCCTTTACATCGCCACATATAGACATATATGTATCACATAGGCCTACTTACTTGAAATTGGCCATTTTAAATATGGAACATATATTTTAGTCATATATAACCATATACAGACATATATGTGTAGCATATGTTTACTCGTATATGACAGAAAATATTATTTATATATGGAAGGTTATATTGTACTCAAATAACTTTTATGCATCTTCTTTGTTTCTTCAATATGTTTCCTAATGAAGTAAAAAAAATAAGTATGATAGCTACATAACTAAACTAAACACATGCATTGTAACCAGTGCAATAACATTATTAAAATATTAAAATTATTGAAATATTGTCATCTGATATATTTGAATAATTTTATATTTAAAAGCAAACAAATAACACAGTTTCAATACTGTCTTTACTGGAGTGATATTTGCATAAATGTACACGCATAAATGCACTATTGTATATTATAATATATTAAAATATATGCCTAATGATATATGTCCATGTATGACCATATATCAAAATTCTACATGGGTGTGTAACAACCACTCCAAACAATATATTATAAAGCATTATGTCACTGTATCACCCCCATCCTTTTTCAGCTACATTGGCTACCAATTGCAGAACGTATCCGCTATAAAATCCTGCTCCTGACCTTTAAAGCCTTGCACGGACTAGCACCCACCTACCTGTTGGCCCTCTTATATCTATATGCTCCATCTCGTAAGCTAAGGTCCTCTGACTCTGGTCTCCTGGCTGTTCCTAGGTTCAGGCTTTCCTCTATGTGTGGCAGGTCGTTTAGTGTTGCTGCCCCTACGCTCTGGAACTCCTTACCTTCATCTATTCACACTTCTCCCTCTCTTTCCACCTTTAAAACTCACTTAAAAACATCTTTTCTCAGAACATTTTCATTCTTCATGATTATTATTATTATTATTATTATTATTATTATTATTATTTGTTTGTTTGTTTGTTTGTTTGAGATTGTAAAGCGTCCCTGGGTATGTGAAAAGCGCTATAGAAGTTTAACCTATTATTACTGTATATACTGTGTGTTTTGAGGCCATGTAGAACTGAAATATCTGAATTCCCCCTTCTTTCTTCATTTTCCATATCCCTCTGTCTGGCATCTCCACTGTCTCACAGAGTTACTCACCGAAGTTCACCTCAGTTGATTGGTACATCATGGGCACTTTGACGGTGCGGCCGTCGGACAGGGTGAAGGGCAGGTTCTGCGTCTCAGTGAACAGAAACTGTTTTTGCCAGGCACCCTGGAACACCACCGAACTCAGGAGCGCCATATGAGGGATAGCAGCCCAAGACAAAGCCTCCTCTTCAGGCCCACCAGAATACACCTCCTCCAAGCCTACCAACCACATTGATAGTTTAAGTCACATCATTCTGTGTAAAACTGCAATTATTTTAGCTGGTGTAAGCCATAACCTGCTGCAGGGTGGCAGCATTAAATTTCACAAACTGCACCATAGTGAAGGGAAGTTTGATCATACCCTGCTGTTTGTGTTCGAAACATTGGTTAAAAATGATTAAGAATAGACGCACATCACATGCTGTGTTAACCCCATAATCAGTTACATTGACACTATGTCTGCCAAATGATAATAAAAACAGATTTTTATTTTTACAAGTGTTTTCCTAAAAGAGACTATTATGTCTGTTCTGGATGACGTCACTAACACATATCCCACAAAGCACTGCCAGTACTGAGCTATGGGTTTTGTAGTTCAAATGGACTTTACTCTTCATGGTTATATGTTTTTTAAATAGATTATTAAACTGTAACTCAAATGTAACCAAAGTCATGCATTTCAAGATGGTCTAAGCTGGTCTTTACTGGTTTATACTGGTATACTGCTGGTGTAGTACTGGTTTAGCTTGTTACCCAGCTTGGTCATGTTGGTTGACCAGCATACCATCATCCAAAACACAACATATTCTGTTATACTGGTGAGAAGCCATGGCCTTTTTTTCTAGTAGGGTGGTTTGGTGTGAAATGGTTGATTGTAGTGACTTCTTGTAGCAATGTCTTTACAGTGGTGGTGTTGGGAACCAGGGGTCACAATGTCTACAACGCAAATATAGTCTTTTTATTTACTATACAAAACCACCAGAGAACCTAAATGTGTCTTCTATGTTTTTATGTGTAATTCAGTTGAAATATTAATATATTATTTAGTCCCAAAAATACATATACATTTTCTTTCAGGATCTCACAGCATGTATGGGGCATGTAATGTATCTCTCCAACAATGAACTGATTTAAAAGTACATTGAAGTATTTGATCTTGTCAAAACTTTCATTTAAAAAATGTCTTTCCTCCAAAACGGCAGGTACACTGTAAAAAGTGCAACCTAAATAAATTACTTCAGTTTGTTACAAGCAACTGAATAAGTTTTACTCAACTCCAAAAACTCCAAAATGACTTTGATTGAAAGAATCGTAAGTTCAAAGTTCTTTTTTTCAGGTTGAATAAATCTAATTCTTTTGCTTGTAACAAATTAGAGTAACTTTTCAGGTTGGACCAACGAAACGCTTTTACAGTGTAGGCTGTATTGGAGTAAGGCATTATAGCCAGTCGTATCTGCCCACGTTATCAGTTGACTGAGGCCACCTGAACAAACAAGTGAAATCAGGTGTGCTCCTGGTCCTGCGGCTACACTGACTGTGGAGAAGGAAATTGCCTCTAGGAATGTGTAACACTGTTTTGCATAGTTTTGAACACTGACCATGTTTGTTGTGAGGTTAATGGGTTCATTCAGTCAAACTTTGCTGCTGGCATGCTAGGCTTAACTAAGCTGTCACTTTTCAGGTCTTTCATTGTATCCCTGCCTGATCCCATTCTTCACCTTAAGCACTCTTTGGCAGCAAACGCTGTATGTCCTAAATAAGAGGAGGTAATGGAGGTTGTTAAATATCATTTTTCTTTATATTATTTTATTAACTTTGTAGCTTCACTATGAACTTCTCTGTTTCCTTTGTTTCTCTATCTAGTTTGCATTTTGTATGTCTCTTTTAGGTGATATGTCGGAGCTAGATTGAATAGCCATTTGTCATTGGGTAGCCTACTTTACATCGG
This sequence comes from Semaprochilodus insignis, assembly GCA_034552555.1. Classification (NCBI taxonomy): domain Eukaryota; kingdom Metazoa; phylum Chordata; class Actinopteri; order Characiformes; family Prochilodontidae; genus Semaprochilodus; species Semaprochilodus insignis. The sequence goes on from CM067480.1 coordinate 2,314,222, forward strand.
ATTTAGGAAAACCATTTGCTGAAAGAGACATCCTGGCCCCTAAAACACCTCTGTAATAATTACAAAAGATAGAGGGAGACAGCCATCAACTGGGGGGCTGGGTCGTTCAGACAATGGGACAACAAGACGTTGGGGGGTAATTGGTGAAGTATGTAAGTCCATGGTATGATTAAACTTCTTTAGACTTGCTTGGTAGGAAGACGTGCGCATTAAACTTCTTTTCCTCAACGAAGTCTCCAATCCTGTTCTTCCAGAAACCAACAATTTTGCCAGCAGAAGTCAACATGGTAATCTGACCACTTTGTTAACATTTTCACAGCTGTTGAGTGTTTAAGTCGAATATTCATGTGTCCTGTCCAAATGTTCCTGTGTCTTGTCGGGTCACTCAACAAGGTTAGGTTCTTAAACCTCTGGAGCCTAAGTCCAGTGATAAACCTGGCACTAGTCACATAAACATGCAGTACATGTGTTGGTACTCTTTTCATTGCAGACTGTGCAGTGCAGACGAATGTGTTATTGAAGGTCATTGTCAAAAATCTAACTTAAACCACATCACTGTTTTCTTTTTCTCAGATTCCATTAATAAACAATCATAATCCAATTGAAATATACACCTTGTTTTGGGCACATAACCTATGATGGGAAACAGTAGAACTTACTAACCTCTGCCATGCGCCTCCTGCTGGAGCTGAGCTTGCGTGTGATTGGGCCTGCTGAAATTCACGTTCAGTAAACTGCTATTGTACCATCCCATGGCACGTTGGGTAAATGCCGGCAAAAGCTTGACCCCGTTCTGGATGAACAGCGTATTGACGAGCTGGAGCCGAACTCCCTGACTAGAATTACCCAGGTCACCTTGTGGTAGGAACACAGCCTCCTGGATATGAGGATCTAAGGGGACAGTAGATGCTTGTCACTGAAATAATAATTGTCTTGATAATGAAAATGTTTTGACACAGTGCCCTCGTAAGGCAACAAAGCAAAACAAAATGGGGTTAAATATTCCAATATTAATATAAAATGTGCAAGAAAACCTCAATAAAATCAGAATTTACAAAGATTTTACATTGCATACATTGGGATTTAACATGTATACAAAGGGAGATATTGGCCACAATTAACAATTTTGCTTATTAATGGGAAATCTAAACTCAGAAGCTATGGAATTCAATTCTACTTTTTCAGTTTCTTTTTCATTCATGTTTCAAGATGGTAAAAATCTTCTGGGCAGCAAGTGTTGGGCTTTTTTAAAGGATCTTCATTACAAGTGTTTCAAATACTGAAATGATATTACATAAGTAACATGATGATTATTAACAAGCGTTAGATTTGAAAAAATTATATCCTTAACTACAACTCATAACTGCTATTCTGCCCAACCAACGACATGGAAAATCTTGCAATAATATTTCAGTCAGCAAACCCAAATTCATGCAAGACCAAGACCACAAGCTCACAGATTAATACCAAAAATAACAAAAATATAAATAAATAAATAAATAAGTTGCCAGTCTCTTTTTGACATTCCCTAACCTTGACCTCAACCCAATACTTAAACCCAACCCTCAACCTGGTTCTAAACTCAAACTAGGCCCTAACACTGCTGAGTTTCACTAAATTTGACCATTAGAACATCTGTCGATACTCTTTAGGGTGCTATTAAGGGGCCATCCAAAAGAAGTGGGACCAAAAGTAATACTCATTGACTTACCGTTAATATCGTATCCCATAGTTTCCTGTAGCTGTGCCAACGTGTTGCCCCTGGCGCCCAGCTGTAGCAGCCCCAGGCTCAGCGAAATGCAGACCGGAGACACAATCAGGTTGGAGTTGTTCTCGGTTTCTGTTAGCGTTTGGTAGAGGCTAACACTGAACTCTGTGTGCAGCTCGCTGAGGCTGTTGCCCAAGCTGCTATTGCCACGGCTTCTCTCTACCAGCCACAGACAGAGGAAGAAGGAGGTCGCCAACAGGCACCGCATGGCCACAATCAGTACAAAGGTTGCTGCAGTGAACAACAGATTTTCCAGGGTAAGGCTACAAGTGATGGGAAAATAGCCTAGAAGAGGCCCAGAACCAGTACACATGCCACATGTCATTGCTGAGCACAGCACTGCGAAATCTAGAAGTCTCAAGCTTGTTATGGTTGTCTACTGCTGTATGTTATGATTAGAAATCTCCTTAGAAATGGTCAGAAAGTGACAGCCCCAGTATTGGCCATTTTATTAAACACCTACCATATAGGTGTGCACCATAAGTGTTCAGTCACAGACTGTAGCTCATCTGTTGCCACACAATTTACCAGCTTCTTATGAACCCATCTACCAATGCAAATCGACCTCCATAGAGACCACTGAGCAGGTATTATTTGGCTGCTGGACCCTTCTCAGAACAGCAGTGACACTGACACTGGTGTAGTGCACATATATGGTGGGTGCAAAATGACCAATGAGTAACAAATTGTCAACTCAGTGTATATTAAACCTGAGGCCTTATTTAGATGTAACCCTACATACAAGAACATTCCACAGAACATTCCAAGTAAAAGGAACCTGTAAAACACTACCATGCTCCATAGGCACGGGCAAGCCTCTTACCTGGTTACAGCCTGTCCGTCTTTGCCGCACTCACAGGAGAACGGTGCATTTGCAGGCAGAACACCCTCACACCTCTGGTGACGCAGAGTGTGTACATATACGCCTGGCTCCTCCACGCGTGGACAGCTGATTGAGGCACAGTCATGAGACTGTGTTTAAAGAGAGAGCTCCGTGTTTGTAGTCTCTGGCGGCGATGTCCGTACCACTCGGTTAGAATTCCCGCCTCCCTCCGGCACTATAAGGAGACAGGCAGAGGGAGGCATGGCACCTAACAGCAAATCCGGGCTGGAGCTGGGAAAAAGACTCACTCACACGTTCACACACACACACACACACACACACACACACACACAGAGGTTTGTTTTTATACAGTGTCAGGACTTGGGGTCATATCAGTGCATACATACACTGTTGAAAATGGAGGTAATGTACAGGTGAGAACAGTTGCCCCTCAGGGTGCAAACAATGTCAGTTAACCCTCAGAGGTACAACAAGGTCCTACTGGTCTAACTGTATACCTGAAGTCATTTTCACACCTGCCTTAAAGTGGCTTAAATATCCTCCTTTTAAGGAAAAGCCTCTACTGATCAATGCATTTCTGCTTCACTAACACTGATGGAATGTGTTTTGATGAAAATGTGTATGAATTAGAAAACTGGTAAGAAACGTAAAGAGCAAGAAAGTTAACATTTGTATGTAATGGTGTTAAATCTGCTGCTTTATAGGGGCAGTTGAACAGGATTGTTTGATGTAAAGAAGGCTGGAGTTGTGCCTGTTTTATCTCCACATCTCCACTCTGGCTGTCTTTGTGAGGAGATGTCAACTGTTTCCACCACAAGGCATTCTGACTGCCCCCTTTCACCTCTCATTACTCACTAGCAGCTCAACACCGAGTTACAACCAGAAGAACCCTGGCTCTTGAACTGGTTCCGTTCAGGCTTCTCAACATCTGACACGTCCGCGGATGTCATCACAGTTCGTGCTGAAGAACCTATTATTCCTTGCTTACAGCTGGGAACAAACTTTATGGGTTTATTTTTGGTGGACATGTGTTGAACGGGTTAGGTGGACAAAATTAGGTGCATAAACTGGAATGGAATCCGGTCCACGTTGGATAAAAGGGCTAACAGAGAGCCACTAAGGACACTGCAGAAGGTGGATAAACAAGTTTAGTGGTACACTGCATTCACTTTCAAAGGAGCATGCTTGTACCTTTTCATAACATAAAACTTTTAATTATAAAAATAAAACAAAAACTGGTTATAAGACAGGATGTACAGAATAGGGTATATATTCTGAATTAGAATTAGAATTATGTATGGGGTATTAAGGACCATGTGTGTATATGAATAGTGTTATGTAATAAGACTGTACAGTGTTTATCATGTATATTGTACTGAGGCACCTGATAATATTTAATTTTATACAATAAGTTATATGCACAGTAATATGCCCAGCATCAACTGTATTAAATCCAAGTGATGATTTGGGGTCATCCAGGAGATATCTAGAACCAAACTTTGCTCTTTTAACTATTATTCTAACTGGTTACTGCTATATAATATATATATATTGTTAATTTTAAAAGATTTTAGTAAGTCCAGTTTTCTTACTGTACTGGCAGATAATTTTGCTTATTTTAAGAAATATGCCTGGAAAAATTATCTGCTAATATAGTTAGACAATTTGGGTTACTAGAATAACTTATAGAAAATGTCTGGAAAGAAGTTAATTAATCTTACAGTAAGCTTACAACAAGCCCCAAATGAGACCTTTAAGAAATATCATGTAGATATAAGATAATATGTCTTAGATTTAATTTTGAAATGCAAAATGCTAAGTAGGCTAAGAATTCTGCACAGTACTTCTGTAAATATGCAATAAATTTAACATGTTGAAACACTTTTGAATTTTTGGAATAAAAGTTTGGACATACTTCTTTTTCTTCGGACAGTGATAATATTTGTAACCATAATGTGTCATGTATATATATATAGTTCAGTTTTCCAGTGAACATAAACATTGGACTGTGGACTAATGGAAAATGTCTAATGAGTCCTATTCCAGACCTAAAAGTTCATAAAGTGAGGCAGCCATCATGAATAGTGCCCACTGTACAGCCTCTGGAGGCAGTGTTATGATCTGGGGTTGCTTTGCTTGGTCAGGTCGATGTTCAGCAACGATATGTGGCAATAAAACTCGATCAGCTGACTACTTGAATGTACTCAATGACCAGGTTATCCCAGCAATAGATTTTTTCTTTCCTAATGGCACGACCATATTCCAGGATGACAATGCCTAGTTTCGATTGTAAAAGAGGAGAGCAGGGAGCATGAGGAACCCTTTTCCCAAGCCATAACCGGTCGTGCGGATACTACCATAGCACACCGTTGGCGGCAGTGGATAGAAGAAGGCACGCACCGGTGACATAAAGGATCTGGGAGACCTACACAAACCACAGAGACAGAGAACTGACGAATAGTCCGACATGCGCAGAGTGACCCAACATCCACACTTGCAAACATCAGCAAGCTGAGATGCGTGAATTGGTCTTGACCTTAACTCCAATGAAGCTCTCTGTGAGGTGTCGGAGAAGAAATTTTGGAGTGGTTCGACTCTCCCATCATCAACACAAGATCTCAGCCGAATGTTGCATAAGGTTGCCGAAACAATGCCATGGCCAAGGCACCCTGTAATCAAAGCTAAGGGCAGCCCAAAAGAAATTAGATTGCACAACTGTTTTTTTGTAGTGTGAACATATATGTGAATCTTAACTTCAGGAACCCAAAAGACCAACCAGAAACTTTAGCTCTTTCAGTTGCCGACAATTGTTAGGGAAAGTTATTAGCTAGGGGCAGATACTGATTTTCACCTTGGACCACATGGGGGCGCCAATCACTGGGGTCTTATAAAGTGTGGGCTCAGCCGGAAATGACTGGCTGGAGCAACGGCAGGAAATGGTGGTGCTTTGAACGCTGCACGTCGGACTCTTCCATAGAGAGGCTGACTCTCTCCTGGCGTCTTGCGCTCTCTCTCTCTCTTCTCTTCTGTGGACATCCTTCCATCAACATATAAAACCTGAACACTACTATGAATGCAGCTTGAGCTGGTCAACCACGGGCTCATGAACTGAGCTGTCCCCCCCTTTCAAGGTGAGTTGGTCCCTCAGTGTGTCCAACCAGTTTTGGGCACACACCTTTACATAGGTTCACATCTCATGACAAGTTGCAACACGTAGGGGCAGTGTGTCTTAGTTACAGCCAGGGTCAGGATATCCTAATTAAACCCTTGACAGCTTGGTGGTTTGACTCCGTGTGCCATTGGTTCCTGGGCTTGTAACGCAATCTTTACAAAATCTGGATATTTTTGTCCTCAAATTGTACAAAAAACATGTACACACACACACACACACACACAACCATGCAGACACTCACACACATACGCGTGTTGTACAAAAACATGTACACACACACGCACACACACACACACACACACACAAACACACACACACACACACACAACCATGCAGACACTCACACACATACGCATTCCTTGGCTCCATCCACACAAATGAGGCAGAGTTTCTTTGTTACACAAACAGCCTTTTCTTTGGATGGGGCCATCAGGCTGTCCTAGCAAAGGCAAAGGAATGTGACCCAAACTCATCGCCAATTTGCTGCATCAGCATTCCTGTATATGCCACAGTTTAATTGGTGTGTTACATATTTGATCGCATGTTCTAGCACACACGCATTTGCCGTTTGCTAAGCTATATTCATTTGGTCTTAGTAGTAGCCTAAATAAAATATAAAAAAATAAATTAACAAATAAACAGTTTTACCATGTATGTAAAGTGTGTGAGTGTGTGATATAAATAACCTTATAATACATTCATAAATTAACAAATAAATAAACTTGCAATAAATAATAATAGAAAGATAATATAGTATAACAATTTACATTATTGTCACCAAAATTTGTGATGGACCTGCTTTGCTGACTGTAACTGTAATTTACAGTCCACCAATTTAAGGAACACCAATGCTGGTTTGGAAATGATCAGTCTGGTTCCAAACAATGAGAGAGATCAGAGTGATCCTCTGAGGTAAATCCAGTAATGTTAGCCTTAAAACAGCCATTCCTAACAGGAGTGATACTTTCAAATAGCTATCCGTAACAAGAGAGCAGTATGATCCTCCAGATTAGCTAGCTAACATTAGCCATAAAACAGCTATCTTTAATGAGAGAACTGTTTGATTTTCTGGATTAGCTAGTCAGTGTCCACAAAACAGCTATCTTTAATGAGAGAACAGTGTGATCCCCTGGATTAGCGAGCTAATGTTAGACATAAAACACCTATCCTTAACAAAGAGCAGTGTGTTCCTCCAGATTAGCTCATTTTTTTAGCACCGTCGCATCACTGTCTGCGTTTCCAGATGTGAGAAGATTGGATCCAGAACTTAAAAAGAAGTTAAAATGGCTCCTAAAATAATTCTGACTACAGTAATGACGTTCTCAGTACAGTAATTTTCCCCCTCGCCGTTCATTATGTGAACCCTGAGAGCAAGAGGATAGCGGACCTCTGTTGGCTGCCATTCTCTGCCGAACTGCCATTTTCATCACTCTTTTTTACTTATTCATTCTTTCATTTCTTATTTTCTTTATCCTTTGTAAATGAATTTAGTAAATAATTTCAGCATCAGCAACAACATTCTCAGCTGAATCATTTTACATCAGACTGTTGCTATTATGTTCTGCTAGTGGTTTGAATATTTGTTTTATATGTTTATTTTCAAAAATTAAAGGCTATAAACATTTAAAATCTTTTTTCTGTGTTTGACAGTCATGAGACTACTTGTCTTCAAAGCTGGACCTCTTAATTGGAATTCCCATAACAGAAAGCTCTAAACAGAGGTGAAGACAAAGTTTCCCATCATGAATTATGAACTGGAAGGCATAAAGTATTTGGCTCCTCTTTGGGTTTGGACTGCAGCCATTAGCAGGCCATATTAATTAGTACAGCCTACGCTGGCCATCATCAATGGAGATGGCACATTCCTTAAATCCAAAGAATTCGGAATTTTAAGGACTTGATGGGACATGAAACACTCATGGTAGGTTGAACAGGAATAATGCTTTGGTTCTTTGCCAAAATAAACAGCCACTCTTTCAACTTCCTCTCAAAGCCTTCCTTTGAAAAGCTTCCAGCGTGATATAAATTTGTGGAAGTCTGCAAATGAAGGCTATCCAGGATATCCAGCTATTGTTTCTAAAGACCAGAGGACTCCAACCAAACTAACATAGATAAACTGAAAGGTTTGGTAGGTGTGCCATATAGGATCTGGAATCTCTAATTTCTTTTTTAGGTTCTTTTGGCTTGACAGTTTCTTTTTCCTAGACAGTCTAAAAATAAATGAAATGTTAGACTATTGATTTTTGATGCATAATGTGTGGTCGATGTACTCTGGCCTTTGTAAAACCAAATTGTAACAGGGAAGTGATTTTTTATTGATTAGCATTGTGTGCACACAATTGGGCATCAGTTTATATGCATTGTGTTTATAAATACACCTCTCCGTGCAACTTAGGCACATCATCAGTGATGTTACCTGGGGTCAATGGGTATTTCGGGTCTTTCAACATCATGCACCCTCGCCCAGGCGACCCAGCCAGGGGTGATCAGGCCCCGGTTTGTGTCTAAGTAGCTAGTAAGTCCACGGGTGTCCCCTCTTGATCCACAGCCATCTTGATGCTCTCTCTGCAGCATCTATGATTTTCCCGATGGCTTTTCTAGTGTGCAGACCTCTTATCCCTAACCTTTTGAGAGCCCTACAGAGTGACTGCCCTGCGAAGCCTCTACAGCCAACTTCGATGGGATCACACCAGGTCCTCCATCCCTTGCTTCGGCACACACTTGCCAGTTCCTCATACTTTGCCCTCTTCCTCTCATAAGCCTCCTCCAATCCGGTCTTCCCAGGGAACAGTTAATTCCAGCAGGACCACTTGTCTTGTTGTTTCAGACATTAGTACCATATCTGGCCTGAGTGTGGTCTCTGCAATGGTGGTAGGAAACTTGAGCTGCCTGCCTAGGTCCACCTTCAGCTGCCAGTCTCTTGCTGTTGCCAGGAGCCCCCCTGCCTGACTTGGGCATCTTTTCCCCTTCTTGGTTGTTGTTGCCTGCTGAAGCAGATACCTGTGCTGATGACATCTGCTATGACCCTCAGCACCTGGTCATGGCGCCAACGGTAGCGCCCTTCTCCCAGGGCTTTGGGGCAGCAGCTCAAGATGTGTTCCAGTGATCCTCTTCTCTGGCACAGTGGGCTTGCTGGTGTTTCTGCCAAGCCCCAGCAGAAGAGGTTGGATGGACTGGGGAGGACATCATAGACTGACTGGACCATGAACTTTATTTGGTGTGGCTGAGCCTTCCAGAGCTCTGACCACGTGATCTTCCGGTCTAGTGCCTGCTCCCATCGCATAAAGTAAATAATTACTTAAGTAATAAATTAATTCAAAGTCAGCTTTTAAGAGGAATTACTTATAAAAGCTTGTTCTCTGTATAAGCTTAACTGCAATAAAATATAGGGTGTTTAAACTTTACTGCAGATGAACCATTTATTCAATTGTATTATTTAATTTAATTTATTTATTTAATTTTGTTTTTGCAAGTTCACCCACATGAATGACTCAAATGACTCTTTTTGTTGCACGCTTCAATTCATTCCATAGTCTGTATAATTCTGTGGTAGACTGAAAAATGAGCATGCAGCCTCGTTCTCAGAGCTGTTGCTGTCAGAGTCAGGCCTGAAGTTCAAACCCCCTACCTGGGTACACGTGGAGAGAGAGACGTTTTGTGTGTCTGAGGCTGTTTTATAGTTATTTGCTACTACTTGTTTTTAAAGACATTGCACAGTTTGATTTCCCCCTTTGCCTCATTAGTTGCTTTCTCTCTTCTCCTCTCTCTCTATTGCTCATTCTCTCTCTACTCAGCAGGATGTGTGGACAGGTAGTTTGGGCGCGCCTTTACTCATCATCACTGTAGTGCTTCTTTGTATAGGCACATCAGGTAAGGGTTGAGTTCAACCTGCTGTATTTATTATGCAGAATAGCGCTGGTTAGGTAGCTCAGGCATTTTGTTCTGTTCTTTTGTCCATAGTCCACCTTTGCTGCTGCTATGCTTTAACGCGGAAGCTCTTGCTGCAAGTCCTTTACACTGATTATCACAGATTAGCCTTGCAAGCCTGTGGACCCCTTGAAATGGAACGTTTCAGGAAGAATGTTGGTAAATAAAAAGTCAACTTCAGCCTATTGGAGAAAACACATGTCTCAGGATCTGCTCCTTTCCACATGATTCAAGCTGTCACTAATAAGTGCTAATTGTGAAGAGACACAACTAATAACTCAATCCATTGTAAATTAACCATTTTGCTCTTCTATCTGGTTGTAGAGTCCACCTCTATTCGGTTGTAGAGTCCACCTCTATTCGGTTGTAGAGTCCACCTCTATTCGGTTGTAGAGTCCACCTCTATTTGGTTGTAGAGTCCACCTCTATTTGGTTGTAGAGTCCACCTCTATTCGGTTGTAGAGTCCACCTCTATTCGGTTGTAGAGTGTGTCATTACTCCTCCAATTTTGGGGTACTGTGTAACACCATTGCTCATGACACTTGAGAGTGGGAAATTCATTCTTCATCAGCAGGGTTGGAATGGGCCTTTTTTTTAGACAGGGAGTCATATGATGCAGACCAGTCCACCCCAAACTTTCCCCGAATTTCAAAACACGCCAATGATCCACGGTGTCATTATTACCAGACTATAGCTTTTCTAACCGCAGCACAAGGATATGCACTGAATTTGATAGGCTTTCTCAATGCTCAATGCTCTTTATTCAAATTTCAGTTCCACCTTAAATAGTGCAGCAGTTACATGTGCCTGTACTGGCGTCTAACTGTAATTGCTACATAATTTAAGCTGGAACACGAAATGAGAATAAAAACTTTCAGTTATACACATCTGTTTTTCAACTTATGGCTTCTTTTGTGTTCATTTAATTATATTATTTGTTTATGCTACATGTGACACTAAATCCATAGAGATAACAAAGGATAGATAGATAGATAGATAGATAGATAGATACTTTATTGATCTCAAAGGAAATTTAGCACCCAGTAGCAGTTACACAAAACAGAACAGTGATACGATACAAAAAGGTTTGTACGGTATCAACATATGTAAGTACCGACTCAGCACAAATTATTAACTATTAACTATAAACTATAAATAAAACCTTCTGCTATAGATAAATATATCTCACTTATTACAATGAGGCAAGAATATATACAAGAAAGTCTACCTAAAAAAACAAACAAATATGACAAGTAGAAAACATTAAGATACCAGAAATAAAAAGGCAGTGCAATAATAAAATGCAAAATGCACAAGGGGCGCAGGTATCAGCAGAAAATGACAATACTGAATAAGCATAATAAACATGTGCAAATATTTCTATTTAAGTAAAGTGTCTAGAGTGTCCAGGAGTGCAGATGTACAGGATATACAGTAAAGTGTCATATAGTGCAGATAAATAAAACTATGATTTAACAGAAGAGATTCAGTCCTCATCTGTCCTCTTCCGGCCCCACTGGGAAGAGTTGAAGAGCCTGATGGCTCTCAGGACAAAGGATCTCCTGACTCTATCAAAGGAATACTTGACAGAGTCAGACTTGCTAGTTAGTTAGCTAACTCAGCTAACTTAGCCACACACCAGCCGTGCTCTCAGGTTCCTCAGGTTTAATTGGTAATGCGGTTCTCCACTCTGTTTAACCCACATCCTACACTTGGTTTGGGAAATAGGCAAAATTTCACTCCCTTCTTTAAACTCTTGAGATTTCGTTTATCAGATTTTTAAGTTTCCCACCACATGAAAAGCCAGTACTCAGTAATTGAGTAAACATGTCTAGTTCCCGTAGCTAAGAGAAGGTGGGGTAAGAGGCAGTCCGAGCAGTGACTAAAACGCTCCTTAGCGACTCACAGGAAGCTTGGAAAATGCTGGAATTTGTGATTAAGTTCCTCATAGGTGGCAGAATGATTTGGTGTCATTTTGCTATCCTGGATGGTGCATCTTGTAAAGCCACTGTATGACCAAAGCCCTTACAGGAAAGTCTGTTCACTCAACAAACATCTCGTGAATCCAAAACTGGATACAGTTCTGTTTTCCTTTAATACTCTGACATGAAACGTGTGTGGTTGCTACACAGTGGGGCCTTAATTTCTACATTTGCAACTGGATACTGGACCTGGTGAGCAGTAAAATTAGGAAGCAGGTTCTCTTATACTCTGAGTGCCCCCTCCTGTACTCTCCATTTACAGAAGACTGTGTGGCCAAGCACATATTGAACATCATTGTAAGTTTGCTACTTTCTTATGACATGACCATCCTAGGCCTCATCACAGATGGGGACGAGACTGCCTGCAGAGATGAGGTAAGCACTCTATTAGAGTGGTGTTATCACAACAATCTCTGTCTCAATATCAGCAAAACAAAGGAGATGATTGCGCACTACAGGAAGCTGTAAAGGAGTGGTCACTCTCCCCTGAACATCAATGGAACTGAAATGGAGAGTGCAAGCAGTGTGAAGTTCCTTGGCAAACACCTCACTAACGACCTCCCCACGTCCCTCCACACCTTAGTAGTGAGATCTGCCTGTCAGCGCCTCTTCTACCAGCGAAGGCTCAAGAAGTTTGGTCTGCCTCCTGACATCCTCACCAGCTTCTACAGATGCACCACTGAGAGCATCCACATGGGCTGCATCACTGTCTGGTATGACAGCTGCACCGCCTACGGTCACAAAGTCCTTAAGAGAGTGGTGAGAACAACAGAACTGATAATAGGTAACGAACTCCCAGACTTACAGGATACCTACCAGCCCCGCTGTCTGAGGAAAATCCAAAAGATCTGGTTGGACAGTAGTCAACCAGCACACGGCCTGTTCACCATACTGCTTCTATGCAGGGGATACCTCAGCATCCAGGCTACAACAAACCGGCTAATGAAGAGTTTCTGTCTACTGGCTTTTAGGCTTCTGAACAAGCTGTGAAGTTGTGAGGCCTTATATATATATATATATATATATATATATA
>CM067480.1:2327447-2339164 GCA_034552555.1 Semaprochilodus insignis
TATATATATATATATATATATATATATATATATATATATATATATTAGTGGATTGACTTCCAGTGCTTTCACTTTTTGTACAGTGTGATATACAGTAGCTTTCCGTGGCGTGTAGTGTGAAGGGTAGGGGAGGGGGGTGAATGACTCACGTGCACACTCAGCTCTGTGTAGTTCAGTGACTGCTGTAACAGTGGATGGTATTTCAGAGCTGCTCGTTCAGGAATGACTGGACCAGGCTGAGGAGTAAATAACCCTAAATGAGCGGCTCGTTATGGTATTAGCTCAGGTTTCTCCGCAAAGCTTATTTCAAGTAACCAAACACAGACACGCTGGTGCTTTACTCGGTCGCGCGAGCCTGAAGATCCCTGTTCTTTTTCAGTTAAAGGGCCCATTTCATAGATTTTCTTCGCATTTGATTTCCCCCCTTTTAAGTCCCCTTATGATGTTTGTGCAGTTCCGTGTACCAAAAACAGCCATCGGTTATGATGTGCATGACCGCTTTCCAACCTCCCTTTATTCCATAGAATTAAACAGGCGACTGATCTATCATACAAAGAGACAGGTCTTCTTTGGGAGAGAGAACTGATCTAAAGTACCTAGCATGAAAACGTAATCCAGGTGATGTCCACACACGCCATGTTTGGCACTATTATAATAAGCCAATAATGGTGTGGGTCTGACGTCACAAAGGAGTGTTGTAGCTCATGGAGCGGATGGAGAGCAGCTGCAGCATCTGATTCTAACCAGGAACTGCAGGCGCCTTGCTCCCGCGAGACTTTGTCATGTCACGACGTTCCGCAGCGCTGCGCTGTTTTCTGTGACATGGGCCCTTTAACATGCTTTCCTCACTTCATTAAAGGAGACTTCAGGAGGGTTCTTCTCATCTCTTACTGTCACCCCCACAACCCCCCCCATACCTCCTCCATACACACGCGCTTTCTGTTGCCCTCTGAAGGGGAAATGTTATATAACCCACTGGCAGGGAAAAAACGCGCGAGAATGCGCCCGGGCCCGCGTGCGCGCGCTCTGTACATTATGCACGAGGGAGTGTAAAAGAAGAAGAAACTGTAACCTAGAAGGAAAAGAAGTGCAGCTGCGGTACAGGGTTGGCCCTAAAGGGGAAAGAAAGAGGAGGAAAAAAGAAACAGACGTCAGGCTTTTCAGTCTCGCGCTTTACGGTCATGATGTTCCTCGCGGAGTTATATAAGCTCACCATCAGCTCCTATAGGATCAGCTCAGCTGCGTGACGTCAGCTGAAATGTTTAGGTCTGCTGCTTTTCACGAAAGAACGAGAACGGTCGCCTATAGTTTCCGGATGAATGAGGAAAATGCAATTGAAACAAATCTGGGCTTTTCTTCTCCAGCATTCTGCGCTACAGTACCACTAAACACGATGCGCTCCATCCATCAATACTCGCAGCTGCGCATGCGGGTGGGGGTCCTTCTATACAGTTAAACAGTTGAGATGTAAAAGCATTCTGAGTGGTTTGGTGTGGAATGGGGGGGGGGGGGGGGGGGTGGTTCCCTGTGAAGAAACCGGGTCTGATTTCTTTAGAGTGGTGGTGATTGTAATCTGTCACATGCTCCGTTAGAACTGTTCACAATGGCAGTGATGGTAACCAGATGTCTGAAGAACCGAAGCTCCCTCTCTCGGAAAGATATTACATGAAACAGTGCTGTGTAAAGTTCTGGGGATTGTTTTATGTATGCTTTAAGACTACAACATATTTAAAAATAGCATGCACGCCGGAGTGATATCTACAGAAAACAATATGTGTAGTTTGTAGATATTGCGACGCCTGGTTACCATCACTACCACAGTGAAAGAAATCTGCTTTCTCTAGTTTCTCTACACAGGAACAACTTCCAGCCAAGCAGCTCCGAATGACTGTTTACCTCCTAATGACTGACCCATACAGACATTGTGGAAAATTCGGAGGGATTCCCCTTTAATACAGAAGCGCTCGGCCAATCAGATTCGAGGACCGGAAAACTCTCCGTTTTACTCTGATTAATTCGGAGAGTGAGCGTGTGATAATGAACAGGGGATAGCTGTGTTTGCACTCCACCTCTCCTCTCCCTCTCTCCTCCTTGTCCTTTTTTTCTCTCTCTATAACGGGAATCCACTCAGAAATCCTCGGGTTCGCGCGGCCGGCAAAACCGGCTCGTGACGTCACCGCCGCTGACCGGCGTTCTGTGCTGACGTCGCCTGCGAGCGCGCGCTTGCTTGTGTGTGTATATTTAGCCGCTGTTGCCGGGCAAATTCCGGGTGAAAAGTGAAATTAGTTGTGCCCCCACCACCAACCCCCCTCCTCTCCCTCTCTTCCCTCCTCCCAACCCAGTTTATAAAAACACGCTTATATAAGCGCACATACATTTAACACAGAATCATCATCACCATCATCATTAATGAGCACGCGCCATTCAGACGCAGCGCCCATAGACTTCAGTATGGTCTGCTCAGACACTACAGCGGGACTTATCTGACTTGATTTGAGTGAATCACCTTTTTCTTGTGGTTTATCTGTAACAGGGGCGCGTGAAGGAGCTGACCGTGCATATTAATATTTCTTTGAAATGATTTCTCCATCTCCCTCTGACTATGAAGGACTGTTTACTCTTTCTTCCTTCTGTAAACATCATCACAGCACATGGTCATATAACTACACTGTAAAGCCTGTAAATCTTAGAATTTCTAAACGCGTCACATTGTTTAGACATATTGGGGGGGGAAACTGAATAATATCAAATCCCAAAACAGCTTTATCCCAAATCCCAAAACAGCTTTAAATATTAATAATAATAATAATAATAATAATAATAGTAATAATAATTATAATAATAATAAAATAATAATAATAACAACAAAACATTATTATTATTATTATTGCACGTGATGTTTGTGTGAACACAAAGGCTGCGTCCAAACATTCCTACTATACTGAATGTATTACTAATGATGACTAGCTTTCAGAGCCTTCAGTAGCTTCCGTCAGGGAACACTGTGCTGCCTTCTAATGCACATCCGTTTAAGCTGCAGTAGAAACACAAACGAGATCACTCAATTAAAACCTGGATGGAACTTAATTATGACCAGTAAAGACCACTACAGAACTCCTATAGTACCTATTAGAAAACCATCGATGCGCCTACAATCACAGGCCACCTGTTAAACCATCAGGACCAGGAAGTCAAAACACCAGGAAGCCAGAACCGTTTGATGTCCTCTGCGTTTTTCTTTTATTTAAATTACTAACGCGATAAAAGTGTACAGACATGAGAATGTAGTGTGCTTTTGGAACTCCATGCGGCATATTTTAGCCTACAAGTGTTTAGAGTGTGTGAAAATGTCAATAGTTTGGGAAAGCCTGAATGTAGCCTCAAATGAACCATTTTAATAAATATAAATAATAATAATAATAATAATAATAATAAAAAAGTGTAACACGCGATGTTTGTTAAAGTGAACCCCTGAGCTGCGTCCAAAACCTCACACTGTATTGCATTAATGAGTATACGCATTTTAGACGCATCACTATTTTGTTACATGTGGTGTTTATGTAAAAAGGAAAAGCGAATTTTTAAGGTTTAAATTTACCAGTTCGTGCTGAACTATAAATAGTGCGATGTGTTTTTTAAGGTAGTGTTTGAACTTTTTATATTTGTAGTTCACATCACTCACTACATTGTCCTAAACCATGTTCACAAGAGTGTATGTATGTATGTATATATTATATACACACACACAACGACAAAAACAGCAGCTTTTGCCCTTGTGGGTGGGTGTTTTTTTTTGGCACCAATTTATACTAGTCCGTTTAAATCTAAACATGACCAAGGTTGAAACAAATAAATTACTTCCTATTCAGAACCAGATTTCTGCTTTCACACTGCACCACACCAGGGGAAAGTCTGTATTTGTTTTCTTACTCACCCACTCAGGAATAAGGGTGTACACAACACACAGTATTTTCGCCTATGAATTTTAAGGCTGCCGTTTTACATGTGATTATTATGAAGGGCTTCAGTTTCATGTGTGTTTAGGCACCATTAATAAATAAATAAGCCTAGATGGGGGAAAAAAAAACCCCTCTCCGCTCGCCTGACCCGTAATCCATCCTTCCGTCTATGAATGTACAGCTCCCAGATTAAACCTTCACTCTAGCGATCTTCCAACACGGAACAAAAACCTCCTTTCTCCATGTTCGTCATTTTTTAGTTTTTGACATTAAGAAAAGGCATTTTTAAATTAACATTGTATATGCTTTTATGATGCACGAACCAAAAGAAATGGCCCAAAATCCCTCCTCATCCTATAAAGCTGTCCTGTTTGGAAATACGAGGTTATTTTAGTTCCGAGAGCAGCGATATTCATATTCCGGTCCAGTGAGAGATAAATGCGGAACGACACTGGATGTTTTATTTTTTCCTAACTTCTAATTAAAATGTGACACAATCAGCGTATTTGCTGATAATCTATTATCCAGTAATATATAAAAGCAGGAGCACAGCGTATATTCTGATTGGATAGAAATCGCGTCTAGGTTAAGTAAAACCGTTTACATCGCACTTTAAAAGAGATTATGTAATTGAAAATAATACATAATTACATGCACAACACGCTAACATTTAAAAAAATCTGTTTTAAATACATTTTAGTGTATTGAATCCAACTGCGTATTTTATATATTATTTAGTATTTCTTTAAACCGTATTATTGTCGTCAATTGTATTAAAATCGGCGTTATCAGTTTATTCTCAAGCGTACACAATTACGAAGCTTTAAACATTACACAGGGATTAGTGCTGTTGTGATATACAAATGATCTGAATAAGGCCATTTACATTACACGTACATTTTAAGTCACATCCCAGTAAACAAAATAAATGTGTTTAAATATAGTCAGATACGTGGTTTCAACGTTGGTTCGACGGTTCAAATGTTTACTGGGATGGTATTTAAATCTGCAAATCCAGACACAATCCACTAGTTTGGTGAGTTTTATGAAATAAAGTAAAAATTTTTTTTTTTTTTTTTTAAAAAGTCCAAAACTAGCTTTATTCTGTACCTTAAAATAATCACCAAACCGCTTTGAAATTCAATATAACATTAAACTTTAAACTCATCACTTAAGCCACGAGTTGACTGTGCAAAAGGAACACCACATACTTTTAGCTTAAAGCTAACCAAGAGTTCCCAGACGAAAATGAAGTTTCTGGCTTCTTATTCGAATTTTCCGTGCCAACTTAAATCGTGCGACCGACGCGCTAGAATGTCAATGAGGCACCATTTAAGGTGGAACGGGAATGTTCGAGCAAGACGCCTGCGAATAATAAGCTGAACATCTATGACTTCTAAAGAAACACTGACTGGCTAATATATTTGTACTGTACTGTAGATCTGTTTAGCCGGTTTCGTATTTGCGCAGAAGCGGATTAGTTCGTACACAAGCTTAGACACAAGCATAAATACTAATGTGCGTAAACATGATATATGACGGTCCTAAAATCAAATGTCAGCGGATACGGACGCTAACGTTAAAAGCCTTGACCAAAACTCAAAGTCAAGCATCGGCCAACGGGGTGTAAATCTCACGCAGCAGTGGAGCTGCGTTCTCTGGAGCGATGGAGCACCATCCGATACTTCTGGGATGACTGGAGTTCGAGACCATAACGCTCTTGTGACCGAGTGCAATCAAATTCTCACAGCAATGTTGGTGTAAAGCTTTCCCGTCGGAGTAGCTACGTCCAGATGTTTGTAGGCAGCCTCTGTACTAACACTGCTATGCGGATTTGACTGCACTCGGCCACAAGCGCGATAGTAAGGCGGAAGGTTGGGAACGTCTTGTCTAGCAAGCTACGGACTCTACGCATGCGCCAATTCCCAGGCGCAACACAAATACCATAAACGTGGATAGTAGACATAAATAGCAGACACGTGAGATGAAATCAGCAGATCAACTCGTTCATAAAATACATTAGACTGAAAAGCAATGACCAGAACATGAGTCTACGGATAAAACAAAACACAAATGATTTTTTAGGAATGAGCTTTTAATGGGGAAATGCATGATTATACAACAGACATGAACATGAATTTGGTGAACTGTCATTTTAGAACATGCACATAATCATGCCTCATTAGAACCAAGTAGCACTGGTGAAATTCTATATCAATATTTTTCTTTACTCCCTCCATCGTTAACTTTATTAAAGGTAATGAGCCCATATTTCCGGCATGGTGTTACTAAATGATAAAAGCAGGTCTTAAAACCTGACATCTTGTTTTGATTGAACTATTTTCTTCCGTTTCTCCTAAATTTACAGAAACTTGCTACTTATTTAGT
Source organism: Semaprochilodus insignis (assembly GCA_034552555.1). NCBI lineage: Eukaryota > Metazoa > Chordata > Actinopteri > Characiformes > Prochilodontidae > Semaprochilodus > Semaprochilodus insignis. The sequence goes on from CM067480.1 coordinate 2,333,795, forward strand.
CTTGTATTTTATTGTTTCCAAACAGGTGCTGGACTGAATAGTGAGCAAAACAAAATGAAACAACTAAAAACATCAGCACTTTGCAACAGGACCCCACATGTTAGGGGCAAAATGTACTACAAATATAATTGAGATTCTATCAAATACAGTATCACGGTATGCACTTATCCCAGCAGCAATAAAGCACAAAACATGTCAAACAAACTAAAAACGAGGCCTCTCTCTCTCTACCTTTACCTTTGATCAGCAGGCTGGTACTGACGAAGCCGGTGCTGTTCCTTGCTTGCCAGAGCTGGATGCGTGATTCAGGGCTGCGTGTCGGTGACTAAGGTACTTCAGCCCTGGTGAGTCAGACAAGGCCGACACCAGCCAGGGCCCCGTCAACACCATCACAGGGACAAAGGAGCTTCGTGCCGATTGGTGGCTTCTTGCTTCAGCAGCACGAGCATACTGGAGGCATCTGCCATGGTGTAACTCCAATATTTACATGCTGCTAAAGCAAGACAACACATACACACTCACACATACGGACACATACAGTGTAGTTCCAAGGCACTGATGCTGCAGCACAGCACGGCCTGCATCTCTGTATCACCACAAACCATTCTGTGCTGCTACACCACCACCTGAAAAGGGTCTCTCCCTCTCCCTCTCCCCACACACACACACACACACACACACACACACACACACACACACACACACACACACACACACACACACACACACACACACACACACCCTCTGCCAGAAACACGGAGACTCCCCTTCTCTTGCTCGGTTGCTCGCTCTCCTCTCTCTGGTTCTCTGCAGGGCTCGGGGTAGGCCAAGATGCCATCTGAAACACAGGGGAAGAAAAAACCTGTGAGTATATACACATCTATCCCAAATGTATTACACACTACTGTGGAAACGTCAGAGGCTACCCTTCATTTATTTAATTTCCAGCCCAAACAACCAAAAAGTACAAGCTCAGATATTTCTGAGGAGATTAGATAGCAGATAATTCACTTGCATAAGGAAGGAGAAAATAAGTGAGTTTCTAAAACTGGAGTTTTTAAAAAAACAAAACAAAACAAAAAAACCCCAACAAAAGCAAAAAAAAAAAAAAAAAAACCCACACAAGGCCTGGAAGACCACTAAAACAGTACCAATCAGATAATCTCTTTTCATTTTAAAAAGAGACTAGAACATCAAGATTCAGATCTGAAAACAAGCAGGTGATTCTGCTCATCCATCCACTGTGAGAAGCAACTCAGTGCAGTGGGTCTGAAAGTGGGTCTGTGTAGCCATCAAGAAGCCCTCATTGAGGAAACAGACACAGCAAACAAAGTTGCTGCTGCTGCTCTTCTCAGAATAATGAACTGACCACCCTAAGAGTCCAGACCTCAACATCACTGAATGTGTTTAGGTTTGCGCCCACACACATACAATAACTTGTAAATGCAATTGTAACTGGAAATTAAATAGTGGTCTTGACTTTCTGTGCTGTATACTTGTAAACAACTATATGTAATAATATGTATTATATCCAAGTACCTAAACATAATAAGAAAAGGAACTTACTACATATAGTCCACCATATTACCCAAGTATTAACCTTATTTTATTTCACCCTATGCTGAATTAGCCACAGTAGCCAGCGTGTGCTTATTTCAAGTCTGTAAATACTGCATATTTGACTCCATTTTCATTGGTTTCCTTTTATTGTTTCTTTTGCACATCTAAATTTGCATTATAAAGCACTCCTGAGTTTATTAAACTCCAAAACAAATTCTATAAATAAAACATACATACACATATACATACAGGTTATGTAAGATGTTACATAATAGAGAGCAAATCTGTCTTTTCAACAGCGCGCTGAACAGAAATTAACCGGCGGCCCTATAGATCTGCAGCGACCTCGCACTCTCCGAACCCACTCCACCAGCATATGGAGACTGGCCAGAAGCTGCTGAGGACCAACGACCCCGTCTACATCAACTACCTCCAACCATCCGCCCCTCAGCCATGCTCCATCACCTGCTATGGAGATCCTTTACTATTCCTGTAGACTGACAGTCTTTCTGCACCGCTAGAAATTATTGCTGATTACCTCAAGTTATCTGATGTGGGGCACCAGCTATGTTTAAATACCAAAACAGTTACAATCAGAGGTTCAAGGATATGATTAGCCACATCAGTGCACTGAACAGAAACTGTGCAGTGCATTCACAATAATGCTTAAAATACTATATGTTAAACCACATACAAAGCTGTTACAAACGCAATAAACTAAACAAAGGATTTAAATCAAAACCTGTAAAGAATCGTACTGACCTGATTGACCCTATTTGTACGATGTCATGTGTATCGGGGAGGGGGCGGGGAGGGTGGAAGAAAAAGAAGAAGAGAGAAAAAACAAAAAACGTCAATGAATATGGCCATTAAGACAGAGCTTTTCTACTGTAGTAAATCTCCTATCAAACTATAATGACTTAAGCCTGTCTGTAAAGCTTCTTCTAACACCAGTCATGCAGAGAAAAACCAAAAAAAAAAAACAAAAAAAAAACAAACAAAAAATCCAAAACAAAACAAACAAACAAAAACGCTCAGCTAGCTTTTAGTTTTAGTTCCAACTGCATCACGGTACCAAAGGTAAATGCATTACGACTTTCTATTTACGTTGACCTTGGCTATCTACAGGGCATAGCTGGTGCAACCCAAAACAAGGGGGAAAAAAAAAAAAAACACACAGAAAAACAAAAAGTGAAAAAACTGTGAATGTCTTTCTATGATGCTCCATAACACAGCCTTGCCTTGGGCTAAATGTTTGAAGGTGTTGAGTGTTCTGTTCCCATGTTTGTTATGATGAAAGTTTCCTCCTTCTCCCTATGAAGCACTATTAGTCCTGCATTTTAAAAAAGCCTAATGTTTAGGGCTTCCAATCTGAGTGAGACTCAAACCACAAGATGCCACCCACATGAGTCACCACTGCTACCTTCATCAGGACCACAACAAATCTCAACCACAGAACTGATCTGCAGATACTACAAGCAATTTCATGCAAGACAAAGTGGGGAAACAACTAAGGCCCAGCCGATATCGACTGGACGATAATATCAGCTGACACTGATGTCCCACAAACTTACTAGTATTTCTGGCACCAATTATATATTCTTCAAAGAGTTAATATATTGGTCACAAGGTCTCACAGTCCCATCTGAACACAAATAAAAAAAAATGAAAAAAATATGAAACAAAATTATATATATGCTAATAATTATAAATACACACACACACACACACACACACACACACACACACACACACACACACACACTTTTCTGCACATGTAGTTTTCAGCTCAAAATCACTCAATTATTAGTATCGGCAGATAATTGCTGAGAGACTGTCTCGGACAGGCATTTGTTTTTTTTCCATTTGACCTTTTCATGCTCTGGAAAGGCAGAACGTTTAGACAACACGGGTTGCTGCACTAAAACATCTGTATTGTATTCGGTTTCACTGTATTTGTAACCCACTATAAATGTTACATTTCTCTGTAAATTTAGCAATTTAATAGTAAACCTGAATCAAATATCTGGATTTTTATAAATACTCATGTATTTGGACGTATAAGCAGACATGTGTGTGAAAAACACTGGATATTTGTCGACCCAAAATTCTCATGTCAGTGAAGTGAAACACTATTTTTAGCCCCTTTCCATGATAAATTTCACATTGGTCTTTAAAAAAAAAATTTAATTAATTAAAAAAAAAAAGCTGGGTAAAAGTAGGTATAAAATTAGATAGAGTGTCCATCTCACATAATGAGCTCCAACTCCATCAGTCCAGAAACATAGACTTTCATTAGCATATCACATCATTAGCTGACCTCAGGGGGAAAAGTCACATCAAATCTTACAAAAGTAAAACAGAAGTAGTTCCCTGGTATTAAGATTTCTGATACACAGGTGAATAAATTTCCACCCATTTTGCCCCCCCCCCCCCCCACACACACACACACACACACACACACACACACAAACACACTGCACTGTTGATGGTACAGTTTCATTAACTACCCCATGACTTAATGACTGTGGTCCGAGTACAACCTGTACAAATAAAGCAGAAGAAGAAAGTGGACATCTAATGTGAAAATAGATAAAATCATAATGTATCCATAGATATCTTAACATTTAGCTGTACATTTGTAAATGTTATATAAATAAATGTAAATATAAGTATGTAAATTTGTTCTTTAGGCACACAGCATCACTTCAGACCAATTTGTTTATAGGCTAGATTAGCATGAAGGGCAAAATATAGTCTGCGGTAAGTGTGGTGAGGAAGCATTACTTTTCATCGCTCTTCACTCATAGCATGTTTGTCTTTCTCGCCAACATAAATTATTAATAATATTATCTTTATATGAAGCATCACAAAAACAATAATGCGTACAATAATGACCCCCCCCCCACACAAAAAACCCCAAACAAAAAAAAACAAAACAAAAAACAATACAACAAGGTTCTTTGAGTGATGCTATTGAGGAACCACATTTGAAAGGGATGCGAGTGTGAAGAACCTGTAAAACTTATGTGCCACGCAACATACCATTTATGGGTTCTTCCGACACACTTCACAATTCATGGAGGTCTGAATCCTTAAAAAGGTTCCTGATGACCAATCGTCAGTAATTAAAAAATAAATAAATAAATAAGATCCATTCAAATTTTCTTCTACAGCACTGTGTAAAGAACATTACTGTAGCAGGATCCCTTTGCTAATCATTTAGGCTGTATGCCATTGCTACTTTTTCCATAGTGTACTATTTCATGGAGGGGCACAGCACAGCTTCTCCAATAAGACCTGAATACAGATAAGAAAAGGAACGATGTGTACTAAAATAATAAATAAATAAATACATAAATAAATGTGTCCCAGTAGGCCACAAGAGAATGTAACCCTTCCTCAAAATGCTGGATTCACCGTGTACTTGAGTCGTCCGTTTTCATATATACAGTATACGTTATGGTAGCATCCCATGGTAGGACACCACAATATATTAACAATGCTTTAGACCCTCCGTTTAGAAGTTAATTGTGGGGCCATTAAACCAAACCACTGAAAGACACCCAGCTGAAAAATGTGCTTTCATGTAATGCAGAGTACTTCATATTATTGCTGACAGTGTTTCCACAAACAACCTACATTTAAATTTGTAATTCATTTTGTATCTGGACTTGTCATTTGGTGAGAGCAACTGTTACTGTATTGTTAAGCATTAACATACATTTAAGAAAGTGAGTGAGGACTGATTGATTGAGAGAGAGAGAGAGAGAGAGAGAGAGAGAGAGAGAGAGAGAGAGAGAGAGAGAG
>CM067480.1:2355095-2375066 GCA_034552555.1 Semaprochilodus insignis
GGTGGGGGTGGAGGGGAAGGGATGGGGGGTGGGGGTGAGAGGAGAGGAGCGCGAGGAGGGAGAGAGGGGAAAAAGGGAAAGGAAATGAAAGAAAGACTAAAAGCAAGAGAGGGTTCCTCGCGTCCAGCGCGCGCCAACCTTTCCTACTCTGCAGAACGCCCGGTGACGTCAGAACAAAGCCCGGAGGCTCTTTTCTCCTTTCCGACCGTGACGCAGAAGTTGCTGCTGGAGCGCGAGCGGAGCGGTGTAGCCCGTAGCCTAGACCTGCTGCTGCGCGCGCCTCCCCACGCACGAGCGCGTGTCAATGCGGGCTTGAAATCAGGACTTCAGTTTGTTCTCTCTTTCTTTCCTTCTTTCTTTCTTTCGTTTTGTTTGGTCAGCGCTGTTTGTTTGGTCTGTGTGCATGTGTGTGTGTTCGGCTTTCCGCCGTCCGTCCGCGCTTCGTTTAGGTTAAAGCACGAGGGCCGTTGCAACACAGTTGCATCATCACGACGTTTGTGACTTGAAGAGACTTAATATTTCATTTCACGTCTAAAGCGCTCGCATATCCGCGTTTCGAGACGTTTCCAGTGCCGTGCTTTACCAAAATGCACCTTTAGTAACGAACGACCCCGAGCGGAGGAGAAAAGGGGTTCTGGGATTGTACTTGTTTTCACCGGTGGACACGCGCACCTCTAACTTTCACACGGTCTTCAGGTGTGAGCTCGTGCGTGTGGTTTGTGTAAGTGTGGATGATCTGATGTGGCTGCCCGTCTTCTGAACCTCCTCTAGAGATGTCTAGAGATGCTTTCCTAAAAAGAAAGGTGTTCAAAAAAGGGTTCTTTGGTGCTAAAGAACCAAATGAATAACCAAATGAATGGTTTCAAAAACTATCCACCTAGTTTAAAGTGGCATCTAGAACCGTGAGTCCTCAAAAATAATTTGCCTGCGTTAGTTAAATAGTTATACTGTATAATGGACAAGTCAATTAAAATATCGTTCTAGATAAGGGTTCTGCCATTGTCCTTGAATCTTTTCTGCATATATGAACCATTTTAGGCACCTTTATTTTTAATATTGCTCTTTATTGTCCACTTTCTTTAACAAAGTGGACTAGCTACAGCCTCTTTTTAGATTTACATTGTTTCCAAATGCTAACAGTTCAAGTAATGCCCTTTTCCTCTTTTCCTGTTTTTATTTTTTTGTCATCACTATTCTGTCAGTTCTGGGTTGTTTCAGCACCTGTACTGCTTTGTGATTGGCCAGTCCTCTCACTTTGGAGCTTTAACTATTAATGTTAGACCAAATGAACAGAGCTCCAGTTCCTAATGATGCTGTAAGAGCTCAGCTGTGTTTTTCTTCAGCTACCTTTACTCCTAATTATTGTCCAGCTCATCACCTCATCTGGCACTGAAAGCATAAAAGTAGCTATTTCTATTGGACCTGCTCCAGTGGGAATGTGATCAGTGGCGTGACTGCTTGTTGTTGTTGCTGTTGTTTTGCAGCTAGAGGGGACATTTCAGGTGGTGGAATCTCAGGCATTATGGGACAGTTTGTTTTATGGCAGTATGGGAAACATAAGAAAACACAAATTAAACAAAAACACAAAATCACACAAAAACACAAATTAGAGCCTATTTAGACTCTTGGAACCAACAGAAGTTTGTTAAAAGTGTCCCGTGTGGATACAAAGATTTGAATCCATCCAGAGAGTGACTAGAATATAGAAGATAATGAAGTATGGCTCAAGTAGTAGAATCTATATGTATTTCTCACACTCATAGAGATACGAGGGGTGCCTATATAACATATATAATAATTATATATATATATACACACACACACACACACACACACACACACACACACACATATATATATATATATTATATATATATACAACAAACACACTTTACGGTTTATTTTCCTTCTTTTTCTGAGTTACTTTCTGTTCTGTTGGTTATAGAGCTGCAGTGGAACATCTTAGAACATCCAGGAACTGACGTTAGACTCCGTTCTTTTCTGTTTTCATGCTATACAAAATGCCAGGACTTCAAGGTGACAGATGCCCAATCACGAAGCAGCATGGATGTCACGCCAGAAGACCAGAAATAAGTTAAATCCACAGAAAAGTCATTATAAGTAAACGACTAAAATGTAATTAAGCAAAAGTGGATTACTACTGTAATATACTCGAGTAGAACAAAGAACAGCATCATGTATTAACATACAGAGGAAATTCAATTTAAATATACCTTACTGAGTAAATACAACCCGTTTCTGCGCACCGCTGTAAACATGTCCGGTCCACTGCTAAAGTGCTCTGAATGTAATGAAATCGTGTATTATGGCAGTCAGAAGATGTCTGAGCTCGTTTGGGCTCTTTATAGAAGAGGGGGGAAAAACATGCGGTGCACCAAACTGTTTGCACAGCTGAAGTGAAGCTTCTCTGCATTTTCCACTGACCAAGAGGCTTCCCATGTTTTTCCTCCAAACAAGCCGCGAGAGCAGATTACAGGCAGGTGGAGGCTGTGACTGCACTTGTTCTCTGAATGAAAGGTGGGCTTTTCGGCGCAACAGGCTTAGAGACAGAGCACGAACTCTGCACACTGCACACTGAGTACAGTGTGATGATGTCACTGCGCGTGAAGAGAAGAAGCCCGCGTGCCTCTCTGTCCTCTCCTCTCCCTCCAGCTGCAGAAGCAGTGGCACTGAATATAAGAGCCGCCACAAGCAAAATAAATACCCTACACAGTCCGTTCGTAACGAAACTTCCCCGAGTCCTTCGGGGGCTGTGAAGAGAGCCGAATGTGTGCCTTCATTTATTTCGTTCGGCTGTGGAAATTAAACCCACGCGCGTTTTTTTTAAGGCAGCCGAACAAAATGACGATAAAGACGGGATACACTTTGAAAACAGTGGAGACCTTTTAGAGAAAATGATCAAAATCACCTTTTAAAACGAATTAACTAAGAGAATGTCCCTTATTAAGACGTTCAACAAGCTCGCAAACTGCAGCAGTCTGAGGAGATTAGCCGTTTTGCTAGCTAGTTTTAAACGACATCCACATCCAGGAGGGAAAAGCATTGACAGTTTTGACTCCAGCCTTCCAGTTAAACTAAAAAACACGAGGTAAAAAAGAAGAAGAGAACTTTTTAGACAGCATTTCGAGTTTTAGGGCGAATTTTGACTTGGAAATGTACATTTTGTGCACTGTTTCTCACTAACTTGACGCGCTCTGTATTCAAAAACAAATCCCTTTACGTGAATGTCAAACAAAGTAAAGATTACCACATATAACTCCGGCCACCCGTCCGGTCTCAGCCTGAGGAGCCCAGCTCCAGCTCTGCTCTGAGCGTTTTTAAGTGGATAGTTTTTAAATAAAGTTTTTGATTAAAGGAGGGTTTCATTTTATTAATATTTATACATGGTTTAATAGTCATTCAGAGTTCAGATGTGAAATTGTTCACATTTCTTCACAAAGGGTGATGGGAACCAGGGATCATTATCAAAAAGAATAGTTGCACCTGGAAGGAGGTGTGGGATTGCAGGTCTGTTGGGAAGGAAGATAAAGATTACCAGGAACAATAAATGATGATCAGTTTAGACTGATATGGACAATATTTATTGCTGCACATACAGAAGTAGTGTCTCTCAGTATGGCGTCGGGCCACCATGTTTGCTAATGCAACATGCCAGATGTCAGAGTTGTAGAGGTTCCTAATGGTGTCCTGTGATAATCCATCCCATGCAGCTTGAATATTCTCACTTGGTTCCTGCAGATGGTGTGGTAGGGGTGAAGGTGGAGTGACACCAGGCCTTCTGGACGTGTGACGCATGACAACAAACCGTCCATCTTGGTGCTGACCACGGTGCCTCCACACACGGATTCGTTGGTCGTCTCCACCAAAATAAAAGTGGGACTCTTCACTGATGATGACCCGCTGCCATTCTGAGTCACTCCATGACAGTCTGCCAATGGTGCTGGCACTAACAGGATGGCTCATGGAGGGCATCACTGCTCGCTGAATGTCCGCAATTGTGGCTGTTGGGTCAGTCAGGTAGAGCGATAAGGCCCATCCTTACATCACATATGCGGCTGAGTGTGAAACTTGAATCATTTGCATGTCTCACAATGTCAAACCCACCCACCAAGTTTCATTCCTGTGGGTTGATTCCTTCTTGTGCAACTATTCTTTTGATGATGAGTCTCATATTGGTTTTGGTACAAATCGGCCACATGTGGTTTTTTGGTGCACTACTTTGCTCACATCACCCGGCATGTACCTCTCTGCCATGAAAGGATGTTAGGCCTGAGCTATGCTTTAGGCTAAAAACCCTCTCAAAAGTATCATATTCCAATGCCTCAGAGATCAGGCAACATATTAATAGCTATTTCATGTAATTCTTTTCTCGTCAGATGTCCGGTTCCTATCACCACCACTGTGAACAATTCTGACTCAGTAAGTTTCTCTAGAATGGCTCGTTTCAAATCAGCACACTCTGAATGCTTTTGTTCACATCACGCCCATTGAATTATGCAGACATTTTGAAGAATCAGTGGAATTCCTCTTTGAAGTCCACTCTACATGTATATATGTGAAGAACCTTCAGCAGTGGTTCCCAAAATCACTACTGCCCTGCACATTTTGTGCCGAACCCAGATTCGTCCCCCAGACTGCCAGATATTGAACCATGATCCATCACTCCAGAGAACAGCTGGGGTAGTGTAAAAGACGCCGCCACTGGACTCTGGAGCAGTGGCGGCGTCTTTTACACTACCCCAGCTGGCGCTTGGCATTGTGCACAGTTGTCTTGGGCTTGTGTGTGGGGCTGCTCGGCCGTGGAAACCCATTTCAAACTTCCAATGCACAGATCTTGTGCTGATGCTGCTTCCAGAGGACGTTTAGAACTTGAAGAAGTTGAGGATTTGCTAACACAGGCCAATATCCAAGATCTCCAATACCTCCATCTGCCAATATCTCCACCGCAACCAGGTGTGCTTACATGCACCAAGAGGGGCACATACAGCTGGAAGGTAACCATCAACCAACTCAGGTCAGTTACCAGAGGTAGAGGCAGAGCCCCTGTAAGCACGAATTGCATTTATGGCAATGTCAATGGTGGTGTTGGCCGCGGAAAATGAAGAAGACCAAATAGATTAGATTAGATTAGATTAGATTCAACTTTATTGTCATTGTGCGGAGTACAGGTACAGAGCCAATGAAATGCAGTTAGCATCTAACCAGAAGTGCAAATACAGTATTATTTACATAAAGTGCAGTAGTAATAAATATATACACATAATATAAGTATATCTATATGCATATATAAGTATGTGTGAGAGCAGCAACAAATGAATGTTGAACTGTAAGAGTGGGTTAAATAGAGCTCCACTGTTGCTGCTTTTGCCCGTAGCTGGGGGGCTGTCTTTCAGAAAAGGCAATATTTGTGTTGTTTATGTTGTTGTTCTTCAGTAAAAAGTTATGGGTAAATGTTTATGTGTTTACTGTGTTGGGTTGTGGGTTAAATACGTTCTGTTGTGGGTCAGTTAGTGATCATTGAGTGAGGTAGGGCTGTTGGGTACCTTCTGTACAGGGTACATTCCTGCTAAACCTTTCGGTAGAGCACATTTTGAGTCACTATATGTAAATGAAGAAGGTGTTGAACTTAACTCAACCTGTTTGTGCCATCTCTTAGCTCAACCTGTTTGTGCCATCTCTACCAATTGGCAGACATGGTATGTTAGGCTAAAAACATCCACTAGAGCCCACTGAGTCTTTCAATAGATACACCTTTACTGTTTTCATCCAAAGAGGAACCAAGTAACCACACATGTGGATTGTTTTAGGTAGAATTTTTGAAGGTATGCTTAATTTATCTGCATATTATAGTTTCCGAGGTTTTGATGAACAGAATTATGTAGCTTTATACAACAAAAAGAAGCCTAACAAGGGAAAAATAATGTTAAAACAAACATGTGTTACCAAATGATATAATTGTTTGATTATGCTAAAGGTGTCTGTGCTAAGCTAATGTAATTGTGTGTGTGAGGATGTTAAAGGCTTTAAAAGCAGGTTTCCCATGATACAGGCCCTTGAAAAGGTCTTAGTCCACTGTGTTTGCAGCGTGAGCTTGTGATGCCCGCCTGACTGAGTTAGGTGTGTGTTTGCTTATATGCGTTTGCCTAATTTTGCATGTGTGGGTGGTGATGCAAAGTAAGAATTGACTGACTTCCACTGTTCTTCAAAAGGTCAGCGATTTCTCCCAACCAAGCACACAAACAAACCTTAGCTTAACGTGTAAAACTGGCTGTATTAGTACTGGACACCTAGAGCTGTCAAGGGCAGGTGTGTTACTGTTTGTGGCTGTAGGATGCACCATTGTGACCAGACTATGTCTAAGGCAGGATTCTAGATAATATTATTACCTACAACTTCCATAATTATTCAATTCAGAGGCTGCATCCAAAATTGCCTGCTTCCGTTCTACACAGTATGTGAAAGAATGGCTAGTATGTCCGAATACACAGTATTAATCAAGCACTATGCAAAATTTCCCTGGATGACCTACTGAATCTGGAGACATTTTGAAGTATGTGTTTTTAAGGCTAGCAGTGAATGCAAGTTGAGGTGATATAAGTTCATATAGATACACCCAGAAGGAATCAACCGACAGGAATGAACCTTGGTGGGTAGGTTGGACATTGTGAGACATGCAAATGATTCAAGTTTCAGACTCGGCCGTGCATGTGATGTAAGCAAGGACGGGCGTTATCGTTGACTGAACCAACGGCCACGACTGTGGACATTCAGCGAGCAGTGATGCCTCCATGAGTCATCCTGTTAGAACCAGCACCATTGGCAGACGGCTGCACGACGCAGGACTACATGCATACAGAACGTTACTATAACTGCCTTTAACACCACGTCAACTTCACCAAAGGCTGCAATGGTTTTGTGCCAGACTGTCACGGAGTGACTCAGAATGGCAGAAGGTCATCTTCAGTGACGAGTCCCACTTTTGTCTTGGTCATCATAGCGGTCTGTGTGCATGTAGTCCTGCGTCGTGCAGCCATCTGCCAATGGTGCTGGCACTAACAGGATAACTCATGGAGGGCATCAGTGCTCCCTGAATGTCCGCAATTGTGGCTGCTGGGTCAGTCAGGTACAGTGATAAGGTCTGTCCTTGCTTATGTCACACGCGCAGCTGAGCATGAAACTTCAATCATTTGCACATGTATATATAAATGCAAATGTATATATTTATTAGCTTTATTATGCCTTCTTTCCTTCTTTGTTAGGTGATTTGTAGACCAAAAAAAAAACAGACTTGGCAACCTGAAGATAAATCACCTCATTATGGTTGTCTCCTGGCCAAATTCCAGATCATGATGTCAGTGGTAATGACATCATCATGAAGTGTCTCACAAGTGTCAACTGCACATTTGTGCCACAGAACCATTTTTGGCTCCCTAAATGAGCGGTTCATTAAAGAAACACTGTAGAGTTTTTTAGCCTTGTTATTGAAGTCTTTAAAAGTATTTGCTGCGTCTGTAGCGTATGACTGACTACAGAGTAGAGTGTCTAAATTATTGTCTATGGTGATTTAGTCTCGGCCTCAACAGAGCATATCTTTAGCATGTTAATGCTACACCGTGTAAGTTCTGGGAATTTGGCGACCCCTCTGGTGGAAATGTGTAATTGCAGGTAACATGCAGAAGAACACTGTTTGCTGTGTGCTGGGAACTATAGGGATTTTCTCAGTTCCACTCAGTGTGTAGCACTTCTGTGTGAGTTTTGTTGGTTTATTAAAGGTGGTTGTTGAAGCAGTTTGCAACTTTAAAGGGCCCGTTTCCCTGAAAACTAAATATTGCTGTTTTTATTTAAATCTAATCCACTACATCACACATCCATGCAGTCTATATAAGGAAAGCAAAATCCAAAAAAAACTTTTTGAAATGATTGTTAACTCACATGTTTACATATATTCGTACGGTGGCTGAGAAGTGCAAAACAAATTAACATTTCAGAAAACAAAATTACAAAAGTAAAAACAAATTTACAAACGAAAAACAATTACATTCAAGAAAATGACAATTTTACAAGGGCAAAAAAAATTACTACATTTCAGAAAACAAAATTACAAAAGTAAAAACAAATTTAAAAGACGTGAAACACTTTTACCAGTACTGAAGCACTGAAACAAACTGCAAATTCTGAGGGAAAGGGCGGGTCTAACACACAGGAAGTGCTTGTTGCGGACCCTTGTCAATCAAACTGTTTGGCGGTGGTAGAGTGAGTGGAAGTAAGAGATGAACAGGCGTCTAAACCACTTAGAGCTGGAAATGTTAAGGAAGGTAAGTGGGCTGTAGCGCTAGCTATAGTGGAGAACCAGCTAGCTAGCTTAAAATGGCTGAGAGCTTTTACAGCCCACTGTTTACAGCCCACGTGATTTGGAGTCGCCTGTTCGTCTCTTTCTTCCGTCTGCTCTTTAAACACTCTAAAGTCCTTCCACAGGACAAACAAAAGCGTGCCAGCTGGATAAAACACGCGCCACAAAATGGATAAATCATGCTTTAGTGTCGTCACCATCCCAAACTCCACCCACTCTACCACCGCCAAACAGTTTGACTGACAAGGGTCCGCAACAAGTACTTCCTGTGTACTAGATCTACCCTTTCTGTCAGAATTCACAGTTCCGGTACTGGTAAAAGTGTTTCACGTCTTGTAAATTTGTTTTTACTTTTGTCATTTTGTTTTCTGAAATGTTAATTTGTTTTGCACTTCTCAGCCACTGTATAATAGTTTAATCCTGCCCATTAACACTGGCTTTAAACATGGAACTGTCATAGTGAGTTTGTGAGATTGCTCCCCTGCTAGATCTGCCCCAGTCCCATTTCAGTCAAATGGAAGTGTTTAGAAGCGACAACAGCTCAGCCACAAAACAGCAGACCACACAAACTGTACTGAAGCGCACAGTACCGATACTCCGTTGCACCACTGTCCCAAACTACCTGTTGAAGCAACATCAGTAAAAGGACTACGCACTGAGAGCTTCCTCAAAAGAGTTTCCATGGCCAAGCAGATGCAAACATACTTAAATGATCCAACCAGGAGCAGGACCTTCAGCGTGATGGACAAGAGGTTAGAATACGACGTTGAGGCAGCAGCGCTACTTCTTGATCCTCACATGTTACTCTCTATTACCTCTTGAGGCACAAAGTTTTTTACAGTTAGGACAGGCCAAGGCCAGCTGGGTTAGCATGCTAACTTAACACGGTACACAGACATCTTTGACATACTGTCAAAAGAGTTATTGCTTCACATTCTGATGATAATATATATATATATATATATATATATATATATATATATATATATATATATATATTGATGATAATATGTATAACACATTGCTCCTTTAACTTAATCAGTGCTTCATTTAATGGGATTTGTATGTTAAACAGAGTTCTCTTGTGCAGCATAGCATCCCTCATAATTTCAATTTTTTAATCCTACATTAGCATGCTAACTTGAGTAGATCTGTCTGCAACACAACAATTGAACATGTTTGACACACCGTCAACTGTTATTTCTTAATTCTGTTGTTTGATTGACGTTGTAAACTAAATAAAAACTTTCATATTGCTCCTTTAAAGCCACAGCATGTTTACTTCTTACAGGGATAAAGAGAGACTGAAAGAAGGATCATAAAAACAAGTTCTAACAATTTTTGGCAAACATAAAACATCACAAATGTTACAAGTGGACCTCCAGGGGAAAAAGGGATAGAAAATGTACAACATGGGTCCTGATAAATGAGCTCTGATCTGATTAGCAGCCTTGTATTGTGTCTCATTCAAAAAGCAGTCCAAGCTGAAGGGCTCTTAATAACATCAGTGTGAATGGGCGGGGCTAAACTGCTGAAGGCTGAATAGGCGGGTATACGTACATGCTTTGGTTTCTGAGGCATCACAAAAAACACTGCTGTTTCTGAAAGAGGCCTGAAGAAGTCCACAAAGCTAATACACAGCGGTAGCTATGAAAGACACATGCATATCACACTGCTGCACAGTGATGACACAAGCATTCTCAGGTACAAAGCTCTGTGTGTGTGTGTGTGTGTGAGGTAACAGGATTATTTCAGTTCTCATAATGAGCTCATGTCATCAAAGTGACTCAGGTGCCTGTGTATCCATATTCCAGCTGCAGAATTCCTCTCTGATGATCAGAGAATTCCTGCCGTTCCTGTGGCGCGCACAGTCAGAGGAGGCTTTTGTGGGTTTCCGAGCAGTGGTCGACTCTGTGTGATGACATCGCTGTTGACATCACATTTATACTGGTGTAACATTCGGATTCCAGCCTCTGACGGGAAAGGAAGTGGAAACCCAATTCATTTCTCATTCTCCCACTTATTCCCTGATGTGTCTACTTTCTACATATTTCCTATATTACATCTTTTAACCCTCTTTGGCAAGGTAACACCTCTGTGATGCCTTACTTTATGACTTAGGCTTACTTCTGACTTACTTCTTTCCATTAAGTATCATTCCATATTATGGAATGCCGGATTTTCTGGAGTTTGATGTAGTATGTAAACACTGTAAAAAGTTTCAGGTCATATATCCAGTTCATATATGAAGTTTAAGCAGCGAAAACAAAAAGGCGAGTCGAGCCGGCACCATGCAGTAGAAAAAACATGGCTACATACACTCGTCATCAAAAGAATAATTGCACAAATAGCTCCGCCCAGAAGGAATCAACCAACAGCAATGAAATTTGGTGGGTTGGTTTGACATTGTGAGACATGCCAATGATTCAAGTTTCACACTCAGCCGTGCATGTGACGTAAGCATGGACAGACCTCACTGTTCCTGACTGAGTCAACAGCCACGACTTCTTCTTCTTCTTCTTCTTCTTCTTCTTCTTGGCACACATTTTTTGTCCGCTAACTAGTCTTGCATTTTTTGAGATACTGACACCGTTCCAACTCCGAAATGTTCTGTCTGATCGGGAATGGAGTGCTTGTTTTTGTTCGGATGCACGGTTACGCGTAGCAACAGACTTTTTCCATTAAGGATGAATGGGATGGAAAAGTGCATCTACTGTACTTCTGCTCGACCCAGAGACACTGTTTCTGATACACCCTCTCAGGACAGACCCCTGAGCCCAAATTCAACGTTGATTTGAGCCTTGCTCATCCATTTGGGCTTTTTTTTCTATCCCTTCTTGAGCAAAATAGCAGCAAAATGTCCAGCAAGCCGTGAACAGATTCAGTAAACACGTGGCTCGCTAACAACAAATATGCTGGAATGTTAAAATCTGGTGATATTGTTTTACCTCATCCATACACAGACTGGGGGACGATATGAAGAAGTGGCCAACAGTGACTTATGGAAGCATTTTATGTGTGTTCTTGAATCATTAGCAAGCGGCAGAGAGGCTATAAACAACTTGAGAAGCTCAGAGACATAGCAGTATCTTCATAGCATTAAGGCCGGATGAATTCCAGCGAAGACGGTGGACAAATATGTTTACTTAAAAACAGACAGTGAGCCTAACCAGAGCCTGAGGAGTCCGCACCATCATGACTGAGCGGCCCCTGCATAGACAGGAGAGGTTCACACAGCAGGATGCTCGAGCACCGTGGGACTTGGGAGGTCATGCAATCATGCCGCTGCTGTGTTATGGAAGCCCAGCTGACAGCTTATCCATCGAGTGAGATTTATTCATTTCAGTCATGTTGAATTGTGCATCATGTTAATTGGCAGAGCCATCAGATTTGTGATTACTGGATGTATGCAGTAGGCTTTATAATAAATGGACTGGAGTCAGTTACATACATTTGTACTTTGAAAGAACGAACAAATGAATAAATAAATACATAAATAAATAAATAAATAAATAAATAAAAGAAACTCTTAGGGGACTTTTGTACACTTGAGAAGCAATTAACTGTCTTGAGATTTGAAATGTTGGCAGTTGACAGAGGTAGTGTTTTCTAGAGCGGTTTATGATTGAAACATTCTGTCTCCAGCCACTGATTTAGCTTTGCCTGGCTGTGGTGACAGCCACGAACCCAGCATGTAGTGCTAGAACTTCTTAAAGACGTTTAGCCTTAAATAAAATGACAACTTAACAAGCTGGCGTCACTACACTGGCTTCGCCAAAACAATGATTAACGACTCTTCCCTTTACAACCAGATGTTCTGCACATGTCTCGAAACACAGAGGTCATGTGGAAAATATCGTGCATATGGATGGCTGAAAAAGTGACGCAGTTTTAAAATATGATCCACTATTTCTAGATGGCATGCTAGCCTACGTTCAAGTAGACAGTATACCTATACAAGTGAGATAGCCTTCCTATCGCCAGGTAAATCTACCCCTGCTGTTAGTCTTTGGTTAGCATGATTTGTGTCCTGAAAAGACATTTGTGGTGGTGATCTGGACTCTGGTGGAGTTTTACACAGCAGAACTCTCTAAAACTAGGTGAGGTAAAACAAACAGAAGAATTAGAATATAGAACCATTTGCCAATTGTGCTTGCACTCTTAGCCTTTTCTCACCAACGCATTTACACCAAAAATAAATCGGTTCGGAACCTGTAAAGTTAGTTCCCAGCAGGAACCAAAGAACAGTAGGTTCTTCGGCATGTGTGGCGACACCCACGAGTGTGTCAGTTATTGAGGGAAAGAAAGCATCACTGGTGACACCCAGTGGTCTGCTGAAGAAACTCTTCTACGTCTCCGTATCACCAGTAGATGATCCATTTATACACCGTAGCTTGTTCTTTGGAACATCTGAAATTCTTTGGACGTTCTTTGGTTCCAATAAAAGCTGGTGCAAACGCAGAAAGGATAGCACCAAGGTTCTACAAAGCCTGAATGGAACCAGTTCAAGAACCAGGGTTCTATTGATCGAAAAGGGCTAACAGAGGAATTTGTCTACCAGATGTAACCAGTCTGTGAAACACCTGCACACACACACAAACAGGCAGTGAGTACACTTGCCCCAAGCAGTGGGGAACTCTAATCAGAGGACCTGGGAGCAGCTAGGGGTTAGGTGCCTTGCATCAAGGGTACTTCAGTCATGTTCTGTCAGTTCAGGGAATCAAACCAGCAACCCTCTGGTACCAAGGCTGGTTCCCTAACCTCCAGCCCACAAGACGTCTGTCTGTCTACTGTGCTGCAGGTCTTTGTTAAGGTTTTCCAGTGTAGGCGCTTATAACTCACAGTTAAAAGCAGGGACATTTGCGGGGACAGCTACGTCTGGGGACAGACCACCAAAAACGGGGACTGTTCCCAGAGATCCAGAACATCTGGTCACTCTAAACAAACAACGCTTGTGTTCCTGAACCGGATATCGGCCATCATCTCAAAAGAGTGGTCATGTGAAAAATAGGGTGAATATGGAAGAGCCATGTTCGATAAACTACTGAAGACGTACCCTGTACCACCCCAAACCGTTTCGACCATGAATAAATTCTTTCCTTGCATCTATACTATAGTTTTAATACTGTGTTGTATTGTGTTCAATTAATTTCTCCCATAACTAATAAGAGTACAGTGTCGAAAACACATCATCGGTGAAACCTCTCTACTCTTGTGGCAGTCGATCGGCTCCAACCCTCCTCACCAGATCACGGATGACCTAAATAACCACTGAGCAGGGGGTCCATGTCTTCAGTTCACTCACACAGGCCTGGATGAGTCACTGAGTGTCTCTTGGCTTGGTGATCACCAGAGTGTGACGAAACCCTTCTACAGACCCAGACGTTTGCCCTCGTGTGACCCGGACAGAGACACTGAGAGAGAAAGACTTCAAGGTCTGCTGCTGAATGGTGCCTACACGTGAGGACGAAGGCTGAGGAAGATAAACACCAAGCCCTTTCAAACAAGCCTCTGCGAATACCGAGAATACAACCAGAAATGCGGCACAGTCAGAGACGGTTTGGCCACTTCTCGTTTCTCCCGTTATCTCTGAAACATGACTGCAGACCGCTAGAGGGCTCCCACGAGTGAGTCCTCAAAGAATGGATGCAAAGGAAGCTGAAATACAGTAGTTTCTTCTGTAGCACTTGCTCGTGATGTTCCTTTGAATTTGGAAAAAGGAGGATGTGTTGCATTAATGAAAAGCAAAGACAACATACCTGTAATCTTCCTTTCCTCTACAGTAAACAGATTTTGGGGAGTAAGATGGTCACGCATCAATGGCTGAGTGCTGAATGGTTGGCATACTGCTACTCAGAGGTGGACAAAGTACACAGCACTCTATTACTATAGATACTGCTGGTCAAATATTACTGTAATGCAGGAGAAAGTTGTTCAGTCAATTGTGAATGGAGTGCTGATTAGTTAGCATTACTGATGCTGAGTGCTGATTGGTTAACATTACTGCTACTGAGTGCTGATTAGTTAACATTACTGACACTGAGTGCTGATTAACATTACTGCTACTGAGTGCTGATTAGTTAACATTACTGATACTGAGTGCTGATTAACATTACTGCTACTGAGTGCTGATTGGTTAACATTACTGATACTGAGTGCTGATTACTTAACATTACTGATACTGAGTGCTGATTGGTTAACATTACTGATACTGAGTGCTCATTGGTCAACATTACTGATACTGAGTGCTCATTGGTCAACATTACTGACACTGAGTGCTGATTAACATTACTGCTACTGAGTGCTGATTACTTAACATTACTGATACTGAGTGCTGATTACTTAACATTACTGATACTGAGTGCTGATTGGTTAACATTACTGATACTGAGTGCTGATTAGTTAACATTACTGCTACTGAGTGCTGATTGGTGAGCATTACTGATACTGAATGCTCATTGGTCAACATTACTGCTACTGAGTGCTGATTAGTTAACATTACTGCTACTGAGTGCTGATTGGTTAACATTATTGATACTGAGTGCTGATTAGTTAGCATTACTGATACTGAGTGCTGATTGGTGAGCATTACTGATACTGAGTGCTAATTCGTTAGCGTTACTGCTACTGAGTGCTGATTGGTTAACATTACTGCTACTGAGTGCTTATTCATTAGCATTACTGAGTACAGATTGGTTAGCATTCCTGCTACTGAGTGCTGAAACCCCTAATTATTGGATGCTAGCGTCAATAACCTGTTTGGTAAAAGGACATATGCTAACAAGCATTTTCAATACTAAATTCATTAAACCTACACCGTTAATACAACAGCACTCTGACTGATGCCAAACCACAAAGAATTTGCTTCCAATATGAATCCAGTTATCCTAATTTCATTATAACCACCCAGTCTGAGCCTTTAACAATGCTGTATGTCTCTAGAACTCAATTTTCAAATGCTTGCAAACATAATTAAGGAACTAACATGTCTAATATGAAAATAAACTGCACATCCATCTCCTAAATCAGACAACAACCACAGCCCAGACATGATAACGTTGTACACATAAACTACTGACTGTGTGTAAATACGCCAATCACAACTGATTCCCATCTGAGCTGAAATCCAGCCCAGGTGTTGGCATGTAGAACATGTAGAACATGTGGCAATTGAATAAGAACATGTGGTAATTGAATAAGAACATGTGGTAATTGAATAAGAACGAGGGGTAATTTTCATTTTTTAATGAAATAAATCCTTTCTTCCTAAATCACAGAGAGATCATGGACTAATGGTTAGAAAGTATTGTAACTGTTCATTTTTAGTTATTTAGCTCTGATGATTTTCCCAACTACACACTCTATGCTACAGTAAGATCTGCTTCAGCGCTTAAGGGCTACCCTGATGCACCCACAGTACTTGGACGCCATCTAGTGTACAACCAGTATTTAACACGCTTTTGTTCAATCCGTCTAAACATCTACACTACTGCTCTTAAACCAGACCTGCTGTCACTCACAGCACAGTATAAATACTAATAACTGTGGATATTAAGGTTTATCTGCTACTTTATTTAAGTAATAGAGGTGGAAGTGAAACAGGGCAGTAAGTTGATTTGAAGTGATTTTGAGGTTTGAACTGATGCAAAAAATTGATTTTGATAATCTACAAAAAGTTTGCTTTGCATTGTTTCATTGACAGTATTCATTTGGGCTGAATAAAATCAGTTACATTGCATTAGGTTAACATTTTTAGGTTCATTTTACAAACATATTACTTTTACAGTAAATAATTTCATTGCATTTCATTGGCTCTGTAATACCTGTTCTTTGCACAATGACAATAAAATTGAATCTAATCTAATCTAATCTAATCTAATCGTGAAAATCATTACATCAGAAAATACAAAACAGAATTGCACTTCATAAGAACAAATGTAGTAATAGAAATTAAATCATTCCAGTACTTTACATTATCCAACAAAGTAAAGCTCTAGCACATGGTACATGCTTCCTCTAGCTGATCTGCATCATTTGGCTACATGTTCTTATTCACACCACATCTAATGTTCTCACTGATACATGTATGAACATGCACTCGACCGTTTATGATGAACAAATTAATTCCAGAAATGATCCATTTTTATAGCTAGCTGACACCTGGGCTGGATTTCATCTTAGATGGGAATCAGTTGTGATTGGCCTATTTACACACAGTCAGTAGTTTGTGTGTACAACGTTATCATGTCTGGGCTGTGGTTGCTGTCTGATTTAGGAGATGGATGTGCAGTTTATTTTCATGTTAGACTCTGAGGAACAGTCTAACAGTTTTCTAATTATGTTTGCAAGTATTTGAAAACTAGTTCTAGAGACATACAGCATTGTTAAAGGCTCAGACTGGGTGGTTATGAAATTAGGATAACTGGATTCATATTGCAAGCAAATTAGAAACATATTCTTGTGGTTTGGCATCAGTCAGAGTGCTGTTGTATTAACGGTGTAGGTTTAATGAATTTAGAACTGAAAATGCTTGTTAGCAGTAATGTCCTAGAGTAATGTCCTACGAGACGACAACTATAACATTACATGCTTATAAAGAAGCATCCAAAATGCCTCAAAAAATAGGAAAACCAAATTTCACCTATTAAACAGATATTCATAGCATTTTTATGATGACAAATTCCAAAAAAATAGAAAATTATAGCTAATTATTTAATAACACTTCCATATTTTTACCATGTTCTAAGTTTATGTTGTTCCTATAACACTGTAAACTGTGAATAAAGTGTTGGGTTAAGCTTTGGTATTTATTTTATATGAGTTATTACTGAATATCAACTATTATTATGACAAGTGACCCCAAACTTTTGAGTGTATGTAATGCCCTAGCACAAATGTTTAAATATTTAAACATGTACGTTTCTTAATATTTGCAATATATGGAAATATATGTCATGTATATGAAGAAGAAAAACATATGCACATACATTTCCTCATATCCAAATCATAAGTGACATATTGTGGGTGTTACAAGTCTTTCTATTTAAATGGCAGTGCCTGGGTTCACTCAAAATGGGCTGAAACCTCTATTGAAGCTATCAAGTAAAGATCAGGCTAGCATTTATTTTATTATTTTTAATTTTGACAGTTTCTTTCCTGGTCACTGGAAAATGTAGTGGTGAAATTTGTTATTTCCCACCTGGAGAAGCCAAAATTCCCTGCTATTTTTGTTTAAATGAAATGTACTGTTAAAATTTCATAAATTAAAAAGATGTGCAAAAACAGACTTGAATTGTTGTGACGTCATGAAAATTCACGTTAAAGTGTGTAAGCCTAGACTGCTTTATGATTAGGATACGATTGAGGCAGCCAATCAGAATAGAGGTTATTTACATACATCAGTCTTAACGACACATTAACAAAAAAGCCTGTATAATTGTAAAAGGCAAAGAGAGGTTAAAATAAAATATATTATTATATATTAAAATAATAATTGTGTAAATTGAAATACATTATGCTTGTTTGTGGTTATAAATTCACGTAAACCAAAATGCATATAAATAACGTAGGCTATGGCCAATTTAAAGTATATATATATATATATGCAGTAATTAGAAAAGCTATCCGGATACTCTTGAAAATGCGGTGTACACAGAGCGAAACGTCGCTGTGCACATTTTCCAACTCGCGCCAAATCCCCTGTGTTGACAGGCCTGGCTGGGAATGTACCATTTTATGGGGGTGACGGTAAAACAACTGTACGGCACATCGATGTTAACATGAATTAGTCCAGTAATATTCACGCTCTGATTAAGTGTACTGAATTAAATTTTTAATACGGACATTTTCCACCAAGATGTTCATGGGATTCTCTCAGACAGAAGTTTCTCCTAAATACAGACACCCCCCGGCGTACTGTAGAGCAGACGTGCCGCCATTTTTGTGTGGTCCTGCAGCACTTCAGCCCACAAGTTTAACGGATTAAAACAAACCTTCGAAATGACAACCAAGAAGAAGCGCTCCCCACACACAGCTAATGAGAGCTGGGTCGTCATTGCACCAGGTAGGACAGCTGAGTAAGCCTCTGTATTTGATGGAGTGTTAAGGGCTAGTCAGGCTGGGTAATGTTAGGAGGCTGTAGTTGATCTCTGGTACTGCTGCTTGGTCATTCGAATTTTCCGTTCCACCTTAAATTGTTCAGCAGTGACTCTCAGACACTTCAGGCTCTTGTACGTAACTAATGCACCGTTTAAGGTGGCACACAACAGTTGAATGAGAAAGCTGACGAACTTGGTGTTAGCAGTGGTTAATATAATTCTCACCGGCCGCTTTATTAGGTAAGTTACACCTCCTTGTATCTACATTCATTGTCCGTTTGATCAGCTCCTCCTACCGTATAGGAGCACTCTGTAGTTCTACAGTTCCAGACTGTAGTCCATCTGTTACTGTGCATACTGTCCATTACCCTGTTCTTCAGTGGTCAGGACCCCCACAGAGCGGGTACTATGTGGGTGGTGGATCATTCTCAGCGCTGCAGTGACCCTGACGTGGTGGTGGTGTGTTAGTGTGTGTGGTGCTGGTGTGAGTGGATCAGACACAGCAGTGTGCTGGAGTGTTTAAGCACTCTGTCCACTCACTGTCCACTCTATTAGACACTCCTACCTTGCTGGTCCACCTTGTAGACGTACAGTCAGAAATGAAAACTGATCTGTTGGTGTACAGTGGTCACAGGGTGCTCCCTGCAGGACACTGTTGGCTGGATAGTTTAGGTTGGTGGACAATTCTCAGTCCAGCAGTGACACTGAGGTGTTCAGCAGCACTGCTGTGTCTGATCCACTCACACCAGCCCAACTCACACTAGCACACCACCACCACCACATCAGTGTCACTGCAGTGCTGAGAATGATCCACGACCCACATAATACCTGCTCTGTGGTGGAACAGTGTGAACAGAGGTTAAACAAGTATACAGAGAGACAGACTACGGTCTGTAATTGTGTAATTCAGAGTGCTCCTGTATGGTAAGTAGCACTAACAAAATTGACAGTGAGCATAGATATGAAGAGGTGTACCAAGTGAAGTGGCCAGTGGGTGTATTTAGGTAGCCAAAGGTGTAGGAACTCTGTAGGGAATCAAAAAATTAATAATAATTAATAAATAGTGAATTAAATACATTAATAATAATATTTGTTTTTGATAATAATTAATAAAATTATTAACAGATCAAATTGTTAAAAAATGAGAGGGTAAAAAGCGATAAAAAAAAAATAAAAAATAAATAAATATATATATATATATATATATATATATATATATATGTGTGTGTGTGTGTGTGTGTGTCTTTTCTGGCAAGACTGAAAAATGGATGAATGGAAATTTCCACAGTCTCATTGTTAGCAATGTTAATTTGACCTGATTATTAAGTGTGACTTTAATATTCCAAATGGCAGTGCCAGGTTAAGAGCTTAGTTAAAACAAAGCTTTAACCCATTAAAACCCCACAGCTGTAACATCCCTTATTGTGCTACAAGTTTTATTGTTCTTGAACTACATAGAAAGCAAAGTAAACTAGTTCTTAATTTTTAATTTTATTTTTACAT
>CM067480.1:2375156-2400265 GCA_034552555.1 Semaprochilodus insignis
AGTATATATATATATATATATAAATAAAATATTCAAATAAAGAGAATTAGAGAATTAAAGAGAAATGTAAAACAAGCACTGAACAGTAAGTAGAAAGTAAGAGTTAATCAAATAAATTAAAAGAGTAATAACATTATTTAAAGAACAGCCTAAATAATATTTTAATGTAACTGAAATCTATTGAATCAGTTGCAGGCTGAGTGGAGGTGTTTATGGTTAAATCGATAAACTCTTTGGTGCTTGGTTATTAAAATGCTTTTTAAACTTCTCTCAGTCTAACTAAACTCTGTATGTTGTATTGTTGTGAACAGACTCGGCGCTGGAAACGTCCAAGACACATGACAGCGATCCCAACTTCGTTAAACTCCGGAACCCGGCTACAGGTTACATTTTATATGTGTCTACCTATATTTGATGCCTATGTGTATACGATAGGTGTAATGACTTATTGTTGCTGTATTGCTGACTGTGGTCATCTAGCTAGACATCTGACAGCCCTCATGTGCCGTAGGTGCTGCCTCTCAATACCTTTTCAGCAGTGGGGATGAGCGTGTGTATGAGGTGAAGGCGTTTACTGAAGATTTCCGATCCTGGTTTATTGGTCAGACAGTTCAGAGAGGTGAGAACACGCCGATTCCCTCCTTGAACTCCCTCAGAAATCACTTCAGAGGAGCCGTCATGGCACTCACCTGCTTTTGTGTATGGTGCATTGAAATCAAATGGGTAGCATTCAGGAGTTCAGGGAAGATGGTTCACTCTCTTAAGTCTTATTCTCATTTTCTATGCATTCCCCTACAAAATCACTCCAGTCGTTCTGGAACGATTAGTAAATGTCATATGGTGAAAATGAATATTAATCAGCAATATTAATTGCTGAATGAAAGTTACTGCAATGTCAGTTTTTTCCAATATTGTGCAGCCCTAGCATGCGCCACCCTGTAAGGCCTAAAATAATAAGTCAGTGGTGTCAGGCAGGATTTTATGGGAGGTTATTATTATTATTATTATTATTATTATTATTATTATTATTATTGTTGTTACTTTTTTGTTTGTTTGTTGTTGTTGTTTTTTAATTTGTCATGCATCTTTACATATTAAAAGCACACAAAACAGGATCAAAAGGAGATCTGAGTCAATGTTCAGGTCTCTGATGCAACTTTATACTCGTGCAGATATGATAACAATAGTAGGTTATTCCCGTACATCCGTAGAAGAAACATCCCTAACCTAGTTTTGGCTGCGGTCATCAAAAGTGTCCTGTTGGGGATAAATGTCCAATGCATGACCACATTATAAAATGTTTTCTTGCACATTGTATGTAATTACACGTTTCCGCCAGAGAGGTCTCCAAATCCCCAAAACCTTCATAGTATAGCTTTAACTAATGCTCGTTAAACATGCCGAACTTTTTTTCCCCTAATCGTTGAGAACTAAAAACAAGATCAGTGTGAAATGCCAGAGATGAGCCTGTTTTGATGCTTCTTTGTCTTTGTGCTGGTCCTTTAAGATGGCAGACTGCTGTATGCCACTCCTGTTGATCCAGTGTTTCTGCTGTTGCCGTATCTGCAGCGTGGCGGAGTGGAGGTAAACTAGTTTGTGCGTACACAGATCAGCCGCTACATTAAAACCACCTCCTGGTTTCTACACTATTTGTCTATTTTATCAGCTTCACTTACCATATAGGAGCACTTTGTAGTTTTACAACGACAGACTGTAGTCCATCTGTTTCTCTGTATACTTATTTAACCCTCCTTCACTCTGTTCTTCAGTGGTCAGGACTGGCCACTCTATTAGACCCTCCTACCTTGCTGGTCCACGTTGTAGATGTACAGTCAGAGACGATAGCTCATCTGCTGCTGCACAGTTTGTGATGGTCATCCACTAGTCCTTCATCAGTGCCCGCATGACGCTGCCCCTTGGATAGTTTTGGTTGGTAGACGATTCTCAGTCCAGCAGTGACACTGAGGTGTCCAGCAGCACTGCTGTGTCTGATCCACTCACACCAGCACAACACACACTAACAGCTCTACAGAGTTGCCTGTATAATCACTGGTGTATGACTATAAGTATTTAAGGCCATGACTCTTAGTGTACTGCTCAGTACAACTTTCTCAGCTGATAAGTGTCACTGCAGTGCTGAGAATGATCCACCACCCACATCATACCTGCCCTGTGGTGGTCCAAACCATTAAAGTACAGGGTGAAAGGGGGCTAAAATCTATGCAGAGAATCAGATGGACTACAATCTGTAATTGTAGTATTATATAGTGCACCTGTACAGTTAATAGAGCTGATAAAATGGACAGTGAGGAGATGGTTTTAATGTTACGGCTGATCAGTGTATGTTTCAGTAATAAGTGAAGAAAAGTAAATAATGAGACTACCTACTTTTGTAAGAACTTGTAGTCAGCTGTTGTTAGATAAGCTGTAAGAACAGGTTTATGCTTAATCTCAGGTCTGTAAAGTCTTGGGTTGATACTGATGTCTTCCACAGGGGAAGTTCCAGCCGCTGCAGCAGGTGGTGATGGATGAAGATTACCCAGGATGCACAAGGCTGCTGAAATGCACCCAGGCTTTGGACTCAGTTCACCATGTGGCAGATGAGAAAGGTATGCAAGCTTGTCTCTGTAGCGACTGTACCTACATGAAGGCCTGTTATTAATCAATTAATTAATTAATTAATTTATTTTATGTCAACATTTGTGTAACATTATCACTTGGTTTCATCTGGTAGCGGTGGGCGATCTGAAGTTTCACAGATATAACCAGGAAAAGACCTTGGAGTGGCTGAAGAAAAAGGTTTGTACAGCTTATAGAGTAATTTGATGCTCTACAGAGTCGCCTTAATGATCACTGGTGTATGACTATAAGTATTTAAGGCCATGACTGTTAGTGTACTGCTCAGTACAGCTTTCTCAGCTGATAAGAGAATTTATGCTTAAGATGCATGCCCACTAAACAGTGTGCTTACTGTAATAGTACTGCATATGTTATGGGATGGATTCCACAAGTCTTGTATTTCTTGCCATTGCAGGTTCAGAATACAGTGAGCGCGCTCAAGAAGAGTGATCTTTCTGTAGGCGGAGGAGTGAAGTCCACTACATATGTCCGAGTCAAACAGGAATCAGATGCCACTGAAGGTAAATGGGAGAAAATGTGGGTTAGTAACTAGTGAAGCTTTGAAGCTTTGAATCTTCGCAGAATGATTCAAATGTTGCATATCAGTTATCGGAGGTTAACAATTGTCAGATTTGGTGTGGGAATATGAAATGCTTCTCTAGTTTGCTTTATTTAAAAAAAAAAAAAACATTAATTATCAAAATTCCTTAAGAAATAAAAAAAAGTATTTCTTAAAAATAAATAAATATATATCACATTTTGGATCTTGTTAGTTGTAACAGCACATAAGGGGACTATTTTTTTAAATATTAAGATTGGTACTCTGTATAGGCAGAAAACCCGATTTTGGGTATCAGATTGGTGCATCCCAAATTAAATTTTAATTTGAATCCTGTTTATCATTTCATTTGTGTACAAGAATAGGGGTTGTGATGGATGTATGGGTTTCAAACCCAAATTTAAAACAGTATGATGTAACGAAGCATCACCTGCTGTAAAAGAGTGCCGTCAGTGATTTGAAGAGATGTGTTTCAACTTGCTGTTTCCCCAACTCTGTAAGTACTGAGTGTTTTGTGTACACAGTGCATGCTCAAGATTTCTACACTTGCTTATTTTGCAGAAGACTACTTGGTCTATGCTCATGGCCTCATCTCAGAGTACATCAGCGAAGAGTTGAGCAAAGACCTGCACAAGCACCTACAGTAAGCGTACATGCACATAGTAGTTAATCATGCCATGTACCCATAAATTAAGGGTTTGGTGAAAAGGCACATTTACCCATTTTTATCCCCCAGATGTTCAAATGTCTGCATAATGAAATGAAATTAAGATGTAAACTCAGTCAAAGGAACAGAAAATTATATACATAAAATGGTTATGAATACGCTGCCAGATGCCGTAGACATTGTTTTTGGTAGAATATGTCATGATCCCAATGCAGCATTTCTGCTTCTTTGAACAGGTTACCTGAAGTATCCAGCCCTAAAGAAGTCGAACCTCCTTCAAAGGTAAACCAGAAGTGGATACATACGATATTGTTATTAAATATGTATGTAAACTAACATGCATACATAATTTTTTGTAACTGTATTCAATTAAATTCTTTAGTTGAGCTCAGTCAGTTTTGATGTTTGATTATCAGGCAATTGTGGCAACTAAAGTCTGCCCACTGCTTTACTCTAGTTCAGCGGACTCATTAGGACTGGTTGTACCTGCACTGTTGCTAATTGTGTTGAGCAGCTTCGCACAGCTACAGCAAAATCCCACCTGCAGCCCTTTGTACATGTATGGTGTGTTCCTGTCTGTTTGGTCATTCCTGTTGCTTTGCATGTTCATGTTTTCCCTTTAACATGATCTGCTTTGCGAACAAGTAAATCTTCTTGGGGGCTTGAAGCTGGGGAAGGGTCATGAAACAGATCTAGCGATTATGATGTGGAATGTTATGAAGCTGTCTTGCAAGTGACCCAGCAGTCTGATTGGCTCCTCTACTAGAACAGAATTGGATCCTGACCTTGCCGCAGTTTGTGCTACCAGTATACTTAATTGTGTGCTATAAATAAGTGTAGACGTTTGAAACTTAAACACTCAGCATTTAACAGCGCTACGACATAAACACAGTACTACCGAACTGCTGACAGCTAAACGGTGATCACAGTAGCTGCAAAAAAATACCAGCTCAGTACAACCGCAATTTAAACCACTTCTTAGGAAGTGAAACGGTTCTTGAGATGTTATCGAATTTGTCACCGCAAGTTCTTTTTGAGGGATGGACAGCCCATACTGTTCTCTTTGTGATGCCCAGAAACGGCTCTGTGGTTGTTGTGCTTTTTTTTTTTTTTTTTTTTTGGTTCAGTTTTCCCCCACCCCTTTCTCTTGGTGTGTGGGTGTGTGTGTTTTTTATTTTTTTTTATTTTTTTTTGGGAATGCAAAACGGCCAGTATCCCGCACATTGCTACTGTAGCCGTGATGGATCATTTATTGACCCATCTACATGATGACCTTTGAGCGCCAAGTGTGTAGTGTTGCCAGTTTCGCAACCAGGACATGGCTAGAATGTATGGGACTATGGTCGCCTAATCTGATATAGTGAAAGACAAAATTGTAGTCTGATACTGGCATTATGTTATGCTAAAACAAGTTATGTTTGGTAGTCCAGTTTTTGTTGAAGTGTTTAAGTTTTATATTTGTGCTAGTCCACCAAAGCCCAGGCACGGTGTCAGTGTTTATCATATTAAATGCTGCAGTAACAAGCTTCTTCTACAGTAGGCCTCACTCCCACAACCCTTACAGGTTGAGGTCACCCTTACAGGTTGATTAGCGGTCATGCAGTTTGGAAAACTAGCTAGCATTTGGGTGTAAAGCACAGATGCATAACTTGTTTAATGAATAAGTCTGTGGCTGTTGTGATTACTGTCCCGTGTTTGACAGAAAAGGAAACTGTCTGATAAGCCTGTGGAAGCAGGAGACGACTACACCAAGTTCAACAGTGCCGACTTCACCCGAAAAGTGAGTGAGAGCATAGATCTGAAGATCACAGGAGATTTTTGGCCTTTACTGATTCATGCTTTGCTGGAACCTGCCTTGGGCGGCCGTCTATTTGTCTTTCTGTCCTACACTCTTTCCTCCTGGCCTTTGATTGTTATTGCTGGCAAGTTGCTTTCTGAATTGCTTTAGAGATGTCAAGTTGTGTTTTTCTGTTTTGTGTTCTCCCACTAGCCTCCTAAGAAGATGACAGCAGCTCAGAAGTCTCTGGCCAAAGTGGACAAAACTGGCATGAAGAGCATGTCTGCTTTCTTTAGTCCGAAAGTGAAACAGGAAAAGAACTGAACGAGTGAGTGTGAATGTGTGTGTATGTGTTTTTGTTAATAAAGTTAAAAAAGAAGAAAAAAAAAGTTCTTTTGTTTTCCTGAATGAATAGTGTACTAAGAATCTAAGAACTGGGACAGTTGCCCCACTTAAGGCTTTAATTAACGATTATGTGCTTTCTATTGATATGTACAGAAGTTAGAAGTCTTGTCCAAGAACTGTTAGTGGTGTAGCGTCGACGTCTTGCTGAGCGGAGAATTAAACCCTAGTCAGCGGCAGCAGTGCTACCCACTATGCAATGCCAGCTGCATCTTAGACTTGGTGGAAAAGCCCCACCGCTCCCTATGTTGATCAAAAGTGGGCTAGCCGGTACAGTCCAGCTTACAAGAACAAGACCTTGCAAAATGAGTTTTAAATAAACTGTAAAGGATGTTGGAAAAACCTGTTAACAGAACAGCACTAACATGCTTATTTATTAGTGATGGTTTCTGAACACATCTGGCACCTGCCCGTTAATATTATGGGGCTTTCCTGGCCTGGCAAAAATATACACCCTGTTTCCTCTTTCCTGAGAAAAAGAAACTAGCAGTGCACATGCGACGTGTTCCTCTTACTGAGCTTTTATTTAAAAAGCAGGGTGGAATCATCTCTCACCACAACATCAACTTTTACCAACCGTACTTCTAGGTGAATCATGTGGTAGCAGATTTGGACCCTTTTTAGTGGTTTAGACAAACATACATTACCTGTTAAGACATTTTTGAAGACTAGGCTGTTTTGTGCTTTAAAGCAGCCCTTAATCTAACAAATCAAGGCACTTAGGAAAACATCATTACTCCCAGCTAAGGATATTGATTGAGCAATGAATGTGATTACCTGTTCAACAGTTAACTGACACATACACACATGTTTAACCAATGATTTTAATTTCCAATAAACAATTGATAGTTGAACAGGCAGTTTTTAATTTGTCTTGAAGACCGTGAATTGTACACAACAGTGTGTAGCTCTGTCCAACTCCAGATTTTCTGGAATACACTCAGAGTCTCACCGAACCAAAAATTAGTCACCTGTGTCTGAACGTACCTAGTAGTATGTAATACCTCCTTGAGCACCAATAACAGCTGTGATTGGATTTGGCAGGTAGTGGACAAGTTTCTGGATGTAGGCCACATCAATGTTCAGACACTCTTACAGCAAGAATGGAGCAGTTGGGCCAGATTTGGTGGATGCCTTCCCTGGCACAATTCCGAGGAGAATGTCTTGTAGACTGGGATTTTAGCCACTGCTGGTAGACCCGTATGACCGTACGCTTCCATACACCTGCAGATTCAGCTACTTCCTTCACACTATGGTCTTTGGCACGCCCAAATGCAGTCACTCCTTTTAGCCAATCATTAACATCTGCTTTGGAGCCATTTTCCACACACGGAACGAGACATTCACTGCACTGTACCACCTCTTCCCAATCTGTGGATCCCGTCACTCACACCCCGCAGGTATTTATAACCCCCATCATCCTAGAGCAGCACCATCTGCAGGAGTCTGAAGTTACTACCACCCTGAACACACAAGGTGACTCATTTTGTTGTCAACAATTGGTTATCAACCAAAAATGTTTGCCAAAATCTGCTTCCCTACTCCGAACTCATTGCTCACTCTTAGCACTGTCATGGCATGCTTCTCAGTGGGTTACAAATCATAGGTTTACACAAGGACAAACTTAAAAGGATCCTGGTCAGTAGACCTGAACGTTGCCAGGTTTCAGTTATCTGATCCATATCCACTATCCGAATGGATTGAGATCAGCAGCAACAAAGGAAGCTGGAAATGACCTGAGGACCCCATTGTGCTTTTCAACTCTCGTCTCCGCACCTGATCGACTGACTGATTAATCAGATCGTTGACAGATCTGTAGACAAATCTCTAGCCGAGGTTTGTTAGCATTGGAGAGTCCTGTTACTCGGGCTTGATAACTCTATGAACGGAAGTTCCACCTGGAACGTCTTGGTCACGCCCTGATGGAGGTCTGAGCGCATTGCTGTTAAGAGATGCTGAAACTGAGACTGGTTGTGTATGGGTAATTGATGAAGCTGGGCCAGTGAGGGATCTCCAGGACCCCAATATTACACTCAGGGCTTGCATGTTCCACAACAGATGACTCTCCTTGGTCATCCATTCTGAACAGCAGTGTCCTCTAGTATCATCCACAGCCAGTACAATGCACCTACTTTTAGGTTGTGGACAGTCAAAATCTCTCACTGATATCACTTTACAAGACCGAACATCTCCAGGTATTGTCCGTTCCTGAGATGTATTCTGCTCTAGAATTTTCCAGACTATACACTATGGTCAAAATCTTTTCCCTTTCTCCAAAACCACCTAAAACTGAACCCTGTGGATGGTTTATCCACAATAAAGGCATATTCTGAAGAATCCTTATTACTGAAACTCCTACTTAAACTTGCAAAGTGTCTGGAGAAGCGCTTTTTTCCATGTGCTAATCTTTCTTCTTAAGCTTGGGTTTAAAGCGCAGCGTCTGGAAAGCACTCTCCACCACTTTGGGCAGGTGGATGGGGTTTCGCTGCAGACGTCTAGTGCTGCCTGTGGTACCACCAACCGCCTTCTTCCAACCGCCTTGCTCCGTGCTCACGTCTGCCCGCTTCAGGCGAGATTCATCCATGGATATCCGCCGAGGGTCCCTCAATACCCAGTTAGAGTGGAGGTCGTGTTCGCTTGTACTGGTAGCCACTGGAAAGAGAACCATGAAGTGAATTAGTTACCTTTATTTAATGACCTCTCTTACCTTATGTAATGACCCGTCATGTCTCTGCAACTGTGCAATGTGCAAAAAGTTGTGTTTTTCATTGGTTGGTTTTCATAGAAATGGCTGACGAGGGCAAAACTAAAGCCAGAATGGACGCAGTGGCAGAATGGACTGTGACGGTGTTTGTTTTCCTGATTCAGTATACAGTTTTCAATGTGTAAGATGATGCAACCTGTCAAAATCATTCTCCAAACAGCAGTGGTGGACAGTAACAAAGTAAATGTAATTAGTTACTGTATTTAAGTAGTTTTTCCATGTATCTCTGTACTTTACTGAAGTATTTCCATTTTGGATGACTTCGTACTTTCTGCACTACTTTTCCAACTCTTACTTTTTACTCCACTACATTATGGGAAATTTGTAGTTGCTTTCAGCTTATGTGCGAGTAAAACGTAACATGTCAAAGTGAAACAAGCTTATATACAATATAGAAATATGTATACATGCACTTGTGACTGGAGAGTGTCTTTTTCTGCATTTATAAAAACACTATTTGTTTTCGATAGTTTATGTTTATGAACAGAGACCTACAGATGTGATCCTGTTTAAAGCAAGTTTTTATTAAACTTAATAAACTAAAACTTGTAACTAAGTTGCAAATAAATCTTAAACCGAAATTTTATGTGTTTGCAAAAAGTTATTTTATGGTTCTAGCTAATGGAACCTGTTCTCCTTCAGTGTTCTGTGCTTATGATCATTTGAATAGACATCAGTGTCAGACTAATTAATGAGCTTCTATTAAAGACTGGTGGACTGAGAGACACTAGAGTCTCTTCACCTACACTGAGCTGATTAAGAGTCTTGTTCCAGAAATGATAATAGGACATTAGAGCCATAATAAATCATGCTCCTGTTACTCTCCATACTTAAGTACATTTGAAGGTAAATACTTTAGTACTGTTACTCCAGTGGAGGTCTAAAGGGAGGACTTTTACTGTAGCTACTACTTTAACTACTTTAACTCAAGTACATGGTTTGTGTACTTCATCCACCACTGCCAAACAGTAGGGGGCAACATATCACTAGAAAGTTGTGCTGTCCATCCCTAATGTGAGAAACGTGCAGTCCCTCTTTCTCAATGTTAGCATTAACAGCTGCTAACTTGCCAGTCTAGAAGAAATTTTGTGAGTTTAGCATCAAATTCGTCCATTTACCCATCTACCTGTCCTTCAGTGATCTAACCAGGAGCAGAAGTTTGTGCTGCTGTTGTTACATAAAGCAGTGGTTCCCAAACTGGAGACACTGGCAATTACTATCTGTACTAACCTTAGACTGAAAAAGGTTTGAGAACTGCTAGCTGCTAAACTCCCAGTCTAAAAGATCTCCCTGTAGTCGTTCCCTGTTGGTAGGACGGTAGGAAAATGTTCATATCACATCACATGTGATTGGTTTGAATAATGAATTCTAATTCGTACCCACAAAGTCCACGTCTGCATGGCCATCATCCAAGTGTGGTTTCCTGGTGCGCTCTGAGTCACAGCTCGCAATCATCGCATCAAAGAACTGCAGTGTGTCCTCTTCACTAGGAATTGGTGGAGCTGAGGGTTCAGGACTCGGACGCTTGGAGAAATTTGGAAACAGATAAATGTCTAGCGACAGACTAAGGTGAGATAGTAGCAATATTCAAAAATACCATTGATATTTCCCAAAGAGACCAATGACCCAAAGTTGGCATCTTTAGAGGTCTATGAAGCTTGTTTAAAGGATTTCGGCTACTCTATTTCACGACTGATGTGGGGCTATACAGCTCCAGTTCTGGAGGGCTGTGGGTGTCCAACTCATGTCATCGGTCAATGATTCAGTGTGAACGTTTGATTATCAAACTGTGCAGGATACTGGCCCTCCAGGATGAGTACCCCTGGTAGACCTGTCACAGTCATTTTTTATTTTAGCTGACGATTAATTCTAATGTTAATTGTGTCCATCTTACAGAAGTGCCATAGAATGAAAAACTTGGGTACATAGCTGGGTACATAGAACTGACATACTGTACATCTCAAACACTGTTGTTCCTCCTTCAAATGCAGATCTCATTTACAAAACAGTGTTGGTGTGCAGTAACTCAGTAAGTGTGATGCGTTAGTGTACTGTAAGTAGTGTGTTGGTGTACGGTGACTCAGTAAGTGTGATGCGTTAGTGTGCTGTAAGTAGTGTGTTGGTGTACGGTGACTCAGCAAGTGTAATGCGTTAGTGTGCTGTAAGTAGTGTGTTTGAAGTGTGTCCACCAATCAGGGTACAGCGGTCACTTTGTTTTGAGCTTGTTCTGGCTTGTTGGACAGAGCTTGGTTCTAGCTAACGGAACCTGTTCACCTTCAGTGTTCTGTGCTGATGATCATTTGAATAGACATCAGTGTCAGACTAATTAATGATCTTCTATTAAAGACTGGTGGACTGAGAGACACTAGAGTCTCTTCACCTACACTGAGCTGATTAAGAGTCTTGTTCCAGAAATGATAATAGGACATTAGAGCCATAATAAATCATGCTCCTGTTACTCTCCATACTTAAGTACATCTTTAACAAGATTACGGACAGCTTTAATTCAACGTTGTCAGTTTGCTCGGCACATTTCATTCCGGACAGTTTGTCAAACTTTGGACAGTATGGAGCAGCTTCACTCAGAGACTGAAGAGAGGATCAGTTCCACCTTTACTAGCATCACAACCCCAATAGCAGCCTGTAAGTATGTTGTGATTGTATCCATGTTTGCTGGTTGAAGCAGATCGTCTTTAACTGTGAGTTTCATAGTGAGGAACAACTTTAATTTACTTTGTGTTGATGTCCAGATGGCAAATGAGCAGGTAGTATAAGTAACATTAGCTACTAGCAAGCTCCAAGTAACTAATGTTAGCATAGCCAACTAGATAGCATGATGATTTAGTTTATTTACACAGAGGTTCATTTTATTTTCCTGTCTGAGTTTATTTCTACATGTTGCTTCTGTGTGCTCATCATAGCGTCTCACTGTAAACCAGCCAATCAGACCAGAGCTTATCAAAAAAGGGAAAACAACTCGTTCATTCTAGGGCCAAATCACAGGGTGTAAACTGGGTGTGTAAAACTGCATCTGGCCATTTTTCACCCCAACCAAAGTCACATACTTTATTAGGGCTGCACAATATGTAGTATAAGCATCGTCATTGCAATGTGCACATGTGCAATACTCACATCGCAGGATGTGCAATGCTAAGTAGGACAAATTAAATGAAACATGGTCATACTTTTGTGACCATTTTTATTTTCACCCCAATCATTTAACAATTAGTAATGTTTTCTAAATACTAATGTTTAAGTCATCTGGTGGAAGTTCCTGAATATGTTTTTCATATATCGTATATACTGAATATAATGAATTGCAATGTCAGTATTGTCCAGTATCATGCAGACCTACCTTCTATGTAGACATAGAACAATTCAAAATACTGAATAAATGCGTTCTATGGCACCTTTCTACAAGTCTAATATAGAGAATTAGATATCTTGCTTCCTAGCTGTCAATACAATGGAGCTCCCAACTAGTAATAAGGTGTAACTAACAAATATGAAGTAAGGAAACATTAAATACCGCTGCCGTCTAAAGGTGTTACAGCCCCAGTCAGAACTTTCATTGTAAGACCCATCAACAAATATTTTCTGCTTTCCTTTCCCTTTATTTGCCTGTTGAACCATTTGGTTCATTTGGTTGGATCCAACATAAAAACATGGTTGTGAAATCTAACAACTCCAGCAAATAATTACACTTAAGCATTAATGTAATAAATGTGACCTAGGGTTTGACCAGTTGACTGTCATGGTCATGTAAGCTTCCTTTTATGATATACAGGTTCAGTCTTTCTAGGACTCATATGAAACACACTAGCTCTAATAACCCCATGCAACACTACCCACAGTAAATACCTCTGGAACTCGAATGATCAAAGTGAATGAAGGCTTTACCTGGACAGTTCTGTGCTGTGGTGGCCGTGGTGGCTGTGGTGCAGGCTTCTTCTTGCTGGAGACAGTCTCTCGATGTGCTGCACACTTGAGGTCACTGATGCTCTTGGTGTACTGTCGTCTGAGCGCCACCAGCTCCTGGAGGTACTCCAAACAGTTCTGGTTCTGGGAGTAGAGCCATACCCTGTCCTCTCGGCTATGGTAGTAGCACAGTGCTGCGCTGGACTCCACACTGACCGCGCTGACGCTCCGTTTCAAGGTCAGGTCTTGCCGCACACCAGTCTTTTCACCAACCACGAGCATCGACGTGCTGCGCACCAGCTTTACGGTGCATGCATTGTGGTAGTCTTCCCGTAACCGGTGCCCCTGGTTGGGCCGGAAAACGGCGTTGATTTTCTTGAACATCACAGCAAGATAAGCCCCCAGGTCCTCAAGATAGAATCAGTATGATGCGTGTTTACGCGGTTCTCCTGATCGCCATCCATTCCCTCTTTGGATGGACTTGCTATACGTCGGAAATTACAGGGATTTAACGTACCTGTAGTAAAACGGTTTCCATGCAGATCGGATCTCTTGATTGTTATCAGTTGCCATGTCCATTGTGGCTGAATTCATACAGAGACACCACAACAGACATTTCTGTTTGGTATGTTTCTG
The DNA here is from genome assembly GCA_034552555.1 of Semaprochilodus insignis. Classification (NCBI taxonomy): domain Eukaryota; kingdom Metazoa; phylum Chordata; class Actinopteri; order Characiformes; family Prochilodontidae; genus Semaprochilodus; species Semaprochilodus insignis. The sequence goes on from CM067480.1 coordinate 2,388,499, forward strand.
TGGACCATCCCTGTAGCCAGAGCAACCACGTCCGTAACTCGAAACCCAGACTTTAATAATGAATCAGCCTTAGCCGTATTAAGCTACACACAGTTAAAGAGAACTTGTTGGGTATGGCAGCTGATGGTCACTTGAAATGGTTTCGATGTTGGTCACGGACATTAACAAGGTCACACAAGTCCATCATTTTTTGGTCTCCTTAAATTTCATTCTCTACGGCTTGCCGTCTCTTGCCGTTTGGAGGCCAATCAGCTTCTTTACCAGGTGCTCACGTCCAGTGGATGAATGTGACACCTGAGCCCGCGCACCTGCTGCTTTCTAAAGTTTCGCCACCCCAAGTACAGCTCGAGAGCCTTGACTGACTACCACATTGATCAAAGACATAGTAGGAAAAGGCAATTAAGAATGAGCCTATCAGATCATTTTCATCTTCATCAGATGTAAACAGAGTAAAGTGCTCTGTTCTAGAGAAGCCGAGTCACTTGTTCGCTTAGATTCCTGAATTACTTTTATCTTTTTGACCACTTACAGAAAACCTATTTTTAGCCTGGTGAATACTTTTCGGCATTTATAAACAAGTGTATGAGTCCAAAAAGGGTCATATTGCTCGTAGAACCGTTTAACAAAGCTCAAGTGCTTAATTTCAAACTGTTGTGGGAGAGAAAAACAGTCATAAGTTCAACCGTCCCTGGGTGGGCTCGAACCACCAACCTTTCGGTTAACAGCCGAACGCGCTAACCGATTGCGCCACAGAGACAGCTGCGAGCCCTTTGCTGCCCGAAGAGCAGGCTTTCCTTTCTTCTGGATGCTTTAGGGCACGTCCTCTACTCAAAAGCTTATCCTCAAGCCTGAAAACCCTGTCACACGACAACTACACCACATGGATGGCAGGGCATCTCAACTAATTGGGAATAGTGGATTCAGCTAAATCAGCCACACCCATTTTCTAAAAGTTGCACCAAACCAAACACACAACGAGGCAATCTCCACTGCCAAATGTCCCCAGAAGTACGACTTGCACGGACAAGCCCGGTGATGACTCTGGGTGTGGTGGATGCTAGGTGAATGCCACCTGCCTGAGTTTATTCGAAGAATGTGCCAGGCTAAAACAGGTCTTCTGTAAGTTCTCAAAAATTATAAAAATCATTCAAAAAGGTGAACAAAGAAGATAAAAATGACAACATTACTGATGCCAAATAAATTAGTAGTATATGAGAAAAGTAAAAGTAACTGAATTAAAGGAAAATCAAACTAACAGAGTGACTTCTCTCTAGTATTTTCTGTCTAATTTCATCTAATATTTTGCTGAGCCACCGGTGGGCCACCCAGAAAACACTGAGCATAACACCAGTAAACCACCTGCTATGGCGTCAGGGGGCCTACAGTGGATCGCTATTCTCTTGCTATCAGGGATCAACATTATATATAGTCAAGTCAAGTCAACATTTATTTATATAGCGCTTTTTACAACAGATGTCGTCACAAAGCAGCTTTACAAAGAATCTGGTGTCCGAGCCCCCAGTGAGTAAGCCCAGGGCGACAGAGGCAAGGAAAAACTCCCTCAGAAAGAGGAAGAAACCTCGAGAGGAACCAAGACTCAAAAGGGGAACCCATCCTCCTCGGGTCAACACCAGATAACAGGATAAGCAAAGGAAAGGAGTGAAGTTAGAGAAATAAAAGTCTGATTAGTCTGTAATTAAGTAGCTGGGTCATCGGATGGGTCAGCGGGACGCAGGCCAAGCTTCCACAGTGCAGGACAGCCAGGAGCTCCGTGGTGGTTAGAGGCAAGCAGTGGCACCCAGTCAGAGCAGAGCATCGGACCACACAGGATGGGCAGCAGTACAGCTCAGGCAAAGAGAACAGACAGACTGTTAGCTTCGACAGAAGAACTGAACACACTCTATGGTTTTAACAGAGTGCAGCAGAGACTCCGGCAGGCCCGGCTATTACAGCATAACTAAAAAGGGAGAGCCAGATGGTACCAGAGACATGAGGGCTCCCTGAGAAGTCAGCGCCCCCCTGCTCCACCGTCAACAAACCTGAGTGAACGTGAAGAGCAGCGGGACGACAGCACCAACGTTCCCAGCTTACCAAACACTCTCTGTCAGTGGACCCCTGGACCTGCACCTTTTATCTAGCAGAAAAACTAATTACCAAAAGAAGACAATATACAACTCAGAAGACACGTGTAGCTTCACTGGTGGTTTTGGATGGTGAATAAAATGGCTACATGTGTGCTCGGCCTGTTGCGACCCCTTGGGCCCTGTCACCACCACTGAGAAGATAGTTAGTCAGTTTCTCTAGAATGGTGCATTTAATATCAAACCACTCTGTGTGACTTTGTTATCTGTGGAAAGAGGGATGGAATTCCCCCTTCTATGGGCATTTGTTGACCTTTTCGAGACATCCTGTTTAACTGTGGTCTAATTTGCTTGGCTAATATTCTCTTAACTTAGATCTTGGTGAATTCCTATGCCACTAAAATGCCTTAAGGATACAGCTGATTGCCTTAAACAACAAGATGCATTATAAGCAACTGCTTTGGGTAGAGAATCGTTCACAGTGGTGGTGATAGGCACCGGGGGTCATGATGTCCAAGGGTGTAGGAGTGAGTTTAAGACTGGTGGGGACATATTTGCTACTATGAATTGTGTCCTCCCAGATAGCAAGCGTATATTGGTTCGCTGGCTTGATCAGGTCGGCACCCCACAGAATGTTAGCCATTGTTGGTCCACCCTCTCGGACCACCCAGATAACTGTCCTGCACACAAGATCTAACTAGTTTTTAACCTCCTCAAGCTGATTCGAAATGCACACACATGAGACTTTTATTTTACCATTATAATTGTGAGTGGAAAACAAACAGTGTAGCATTTTGTCTTAGACTTAGCTTAACCAATGACCACCCACCCAAACAACGCTGAGCAAAACAATAGTGGACCACCAGCTTTGCTGTTAGTAGAGTGGACCAATGGTGGACCTCTTGCTATCTGGACTGTGGTATTCAATGATTATTTTTGGTAGCGTTTAATTAGTTGCCAAAAATGACAGTTTTAGTATTACAATACTGAGACAAGACTAAACCACCTAGTGCAAAAAGACATGACAGAAATGTGGAATATTCAGATGCACACACCGGATGCGTTTAGTTTTGGAATTCTACTAAATTGTTGCTGTGAAAAAAGGCAGGCAAACAGCTTTGAGAGTGCGCTTTACTTTTCACCAAACGGGCAAACTGTGCTGCTGTGCAGGGTTTCCTCTGTGGAAAAGCGCAAGGAGAAAGGGAAGTTTCTCCACCTCATTTCTAGAGCTGAAACTTCACTCTTCTTTGTAACCTATAGAGGTTCAGTCTTTCTAGGAATCATATGAAACACGCTACCTCTTTTGCACACAGCTGGAATTTCCAGCAATATACACCCAGGAGAAAAACGGTACACTGAAGTATACTTATTTTATGTATACTTAGTATACTTCCTTGAACTTATAAGTAATGTACTGAAAAGTGGTGTTTTCATATACTAATTATGTACTTAGTTTGCTAAATATTATCATTAGTGCTAATAAATATATACTTAAATAGAACTAATTGTATTGACCTGTTCTATTTTGAGACACCACTTAGATTCATTTAGAGAAACTTAAGTACATATTAAAGTACATTTCTAGTACATTAAAATATATATATATGTACTTACTTAGTCTACTTCTATTAATTACACTAAATTACTACTGAGGTCAAATGTACCTGTAATTATTACACTTATATATATATACATTATGCACTTGTATTTAGTACACAAAACAGTAATGTGCTTGAAAGGTACTTGCTGGTATTAAAGTACAATGTTTAGTACATAAAAATACTTAACTGTTACCTGGGCAGTATAACTTCAAGTGCCAATTTCTTATTTGCTCCTCACATAATAGGCAAACTGTGACATGCTGGTTTCTCCATGTCATTTCAAGAACAGAAACTTTGCGAGTGCTTCTTTAACTGGCAGCTGGGATCTCAGCTGAGTTGAGCTGATTTTGGAGATGCAGCTCCACTGAACGAAGCACAAAACAGACTGAATGTCTAAGTGCAAACAAGATCCGATTCCTTTTTTTGGACACTGGGCTATTATCCGTTCTGGAAAAGTGGATGTTCCCCAAAGAGCTTCATTACTTGATTAAGAAGCTGAAACTCTGAGTGCTTCCACACAAGCTATCATTTAGTTCATTGTCCATTTCTATTTGCTGTTGTCATCACGCCAAGCAGAGGCAATCCAAATTGCCATTTTTCCAAGCCATTTTGGACCATTTCTGTTGGTCCATTCATCGTGAGATTTACACACAGTGTAAACAGCAGCTATGCTGCGATGTGCAATGGTGATAACAATGTAACACGTCTATCCAGCCTGTATTTCTCTATATCCAGTATTAAATACAACAGTAAATTCTTATCCATGTTTATATTGCTTTTGTGATTGTCTTGCTTTCCGGTGTGGACCCAAGGAGGTTCGGTTCCCCTTCTGAGTTTTGGCTCCTTTCGAGGCTTTTTGCTCTTTCTCTGAGGGAGTTTTACCTTGCTACTGTCGGCCTTGGCTTGCTCTTTGGGGGCTTGGGCCTGGCTTCTCTGTAAAGCTGCTTTGTGATAACATATATTATAATATAAAATATAAAGAATATATTTTATATGAAATATTTAATATATATCAAATAATATAGAATATATACATAAACATTGACATTATTCGTTATTCTTAGTTTGAATAAATCCAAGTATAAAAGTATTAAAAGTTAAATACAAATCTGATCCAGCTACTGGGAGACTGATGTCTTCAGGCTTCTGCAGATGGCGCTGCACAAGGATGATGGGGCTATAAATCCCTGCGGGGTGTGAGTGACGGGATCCATAGATTGAGAGGAGGTGGTACAGTGCAGTCAATGTCTCGTTCCATGTGTGGAAAATGGCTCCAAAGCAGATGTTAATGATTGGCTAAAAGGAGTGACTGCATTTGGGCGTGTCAAAGACCATAGTGTGAAGGAAGTAGCTGAACCTGCAGGTGTATGGAAGCGTATGGTCATACAGGTCCACCAGCAGTGGCTAAAATCCCAGTCTACAGGAGACTGAAGCATATACAAATCTGATCCAGGTACAGATGTTATGGTGGGTTTACATTACACTGCTTTCATTCCAGACAGGAAGTGACTCCCAGCGATTACATAACATAAAGGAATACACCTATATAAAGAGGTATTTACTGAGTGTACAAATTCATTTAACAGCAGTTATATGACATAAAATTCATGCTCCACTCCTATGGTTCTGGGTTGGTTGTCTACACTGGGAGTCAGAGATTTGAATCACAATGCATTCATTTGGGTGGGGCGGTGGGTGGGTGGATGGGTGTTGTTGGGTTGGGGCTTGCAGTTTGGGGACAGTACGCGAATGCCACTTCTGTAAACCTGCAGGTGCAGTACTGGGGAGCTTGTGTGATACTGAATAACCTGTTGATTATTTTCAGTGAAACAAAAGTCTTCCTCTTTCCAGATAAGCAGATGTGCTTTTACAAGTGTATGTGTGTGTAAGTGTGTGTGTTTGGGGGATTACCATTGATACCATGTCCAGAAGTATTCAGACAGATTACACAATGTTCTACTTACCCAAGAGACAGTTAAGACATGTTTACTGTCCAAGTTCTTCTTCTTTAGTTTGGCGCTGCAATGCTAACCCTGCAAACACTAGAAGTCTGTTGTCACCCAAATCTTCTATTCTGTAAGTATATCCCTAAAACTGTTCTCTACCTGCATTCAGGAAGATGGACCGGTACCTACCTATTTGGGTTCATTCTGTACAACCCTCTTCGTTTTGTCTTGACTGTGCTGTACTGTGAAAACTGCTATTGGCTGCTAAATTTCCTTCGGGATCAATAAAGTATCTATCTATCTATCTATCTATCTATCTATCTATCTATCTATCTATCTATCTATCTATCTATCTATCAAACTTTACTGTGTAGGAGAGCACTGTAGACATTCAGTCTACAATCCAGCTCCTGTTGAAGATTAACACTCTTTTAATCTAGTTTTCTGGAGCCCATGTGATGCATGTGTATGAAATGTGCATGTACATTTCGGCCTGTTGTGTAGAATAGCTTTGTTCAGCTACATGGCTGCAAGCTTTGTTTATCTTTATGGTTCACTGTAAGTCGTACTGTATCCTCTGCGCAACCTTGATGGATGCAGATGCGGTTTGAGCAGGTTGGGAGTGAAGTTTTGGATATTTACAGAAAGGTACTTCTAGTATATGCTAACGATGTTAGCCTCATAGCTTCATTTCTTTCTATGTTTCATATACATATGCATCAGTGCATCTGATGTAGTCGCAGTGAAATTTCTGGTGCCCTCTAGTGTTTCACAGGCATATCAGTGGTCTAAAATGATGTGTGCGGTGGGCCCCCCATAATCCTATTCTGATTGGCTGCCTAGAAAGTATGCTATACCAACATATCCAGACGACCTTTCTAATGAGGGATCTGAGCTTCTTAAAGCTGCACATGTTACTGATACAGGCGGTCAGTCTGTATAATCTCCACAGAGGAGCACTGACCAATACAATGGGAGGTCCATCTAGCTTCCCGGAAGAGTTGAGGCTGTTACTGGAGCAAAATGTATGAGCAGATCTCTACAAACGTTTGCTGGGTTTGGAATTTGACTATATGTGGGATGAACAATACCAACAAATTATAATATATGTTATATATATTATATATTTTTATATATTGAATATAATATAATTATGGGTTTGGAATTTGACTATATGTGGGATGAACAATACCAACAAATGATAATATATGTTATATATATTATATATTATTATATATTTAATATAATATAATTATATTCAAGCTATTTTAAGCAAATTTGTGATCTTGTGTCTTCCACTGAAGCTTAGATAGCAGCTCCTTTTGTCCATGATGATGGTGTGCAGTGGGTGTCCATCATCATCCATAATGGACAGCAGTTTGTGCAGTGTCCTTGTGTTCAGCTGGATTTGATCTGCTCGACAGAGGCTGTCAAACAAATTCAATTCATTGTCGTTATACATATACAGGGGTACAGTATAACGAAACATGATGTCGGACCCCTCTGTAGATAGAGAATGCTAAAAATAAGATGGGCCATATTTGCATACCGCAGTTGTCGTGATGCTCCACACAATTCTTTCACTTCCTCATTCAGAGTAGTCTTAAACCCAGGGAGAAGTGCGCCGCTTTCACTTCACCTCTCAGTGCAACAAAACAAGCTATCAGAGGTTCTACACAGCATTACTTCAAATCTGGAACTGAAGGTGAGTTTCAATAAGCCTGTTACTATATTACTATAATAAGAGGCATGTCGACATTAAACGGCCATTATTATTATTATTATTATTAACAATATCATGATATTAATTTTAAGATTACCATTAATATTAATAGTACAATTAATATTTATATTAATATTAATATAAATATTAATACAATAAAACGACAATAACAGGCACAGAGAAAACATTGGACAGTCTTCGAAGCCTAAAGGCTTCCAAAATTATTGATTGTTCAGCTGTAAATGATTTATGCTGCTCTTTCATGGACACCTAGCAGATAAGCTTCTGATTTCTTAATTTAAACACACTGTTATATATCGTTGCTGCCCAAAGAAAAACAAGTATCTCCAAAATGGCAACTTTACAGTAGGGGGCAAAAACCTGATTGAATTTGAATGTAAGTCACTGGAACCAGACGTTTTTCCAAGCATGTTTTGGATATTTCTGGTGATCCATTCATCATGAAATGTTCATCCAATGTAAAAAGCAGCTCATGTGATCAAATGATGCCAAAAAATTAAAATTGACCAAAATGGAGATACATGGTTTTCATTGGACAGCAACGGTATATATATACACACATCATCAAAAGAATAGTTGTAAGGAATCTACCAGAATGAAACTTGGTGGGTAGGTTTGACATTGTGAGATATGCAAATGATTCAAGTTTCACACTCAGCCATGCATATGACATAAGCAAGGACGAACCTTATCGAACCTTATCGCTGTACCTGACCGACCCAGACATTGCGTGAGCAGTGAATGAATGGTTTGTTGTCACGGTCACACATCCAGAAGACCTGGTGTCCCTCTACCTCCACCCCTACCACACCATCTGCAGGAACTGTGTGAGAATATTCAAGCTGCATGGGATGGATTATCGCAGGACACCATTAGGAACCTCTACAACTCCATGTCCAGACATCTGGCATGTTGCGTCAGTAAACATCGCTGTCCGACGGCATACTGAGAGACACTACTTCTGTATGTGTAGCTCAATAAATATTGATCATATCAGTCTAAATTTATCATCATTTATTGATCCTGGTAACCTTTATCTTCCTTCCCAATAGCACTGCAATCCCACACCTCCTTCTGGGTGCAGCTATTGTAAGTAAGCCGATATATTGATATAGTTGGCTAGGTTTGTGTCTTTGCGAAGAGGTGTCAATTGTTTAGGGGCTTCTCATCCCTCGCCTTTCACTCCTCATTGCTCCCTAGCAGCTGAACACAGAGTGACAACATTTCCCACACAGCCAGCCAACAGTGTCCTAGTTAAAGTAATAACAGGCTTATTGGAATAGTGGCAGAATGGCCACTAGGGGGCCACTGGAGCGGCTACAGTTTGACATGCACTAAAGGTATTGTGTGCTCTTTAGCCCGTGTTATAGCAATCTGTTCGTTTGTGACTTGTTTTTCTTTCTTTGTCATCTTTCACGTGTGCTGATTAGGGATGCTGTGTGAAAGCAGTCTGTGGCGCATGACATTTTGCACAGACTCTCAGCATGCGGATCCCTCCGAACGCTGCCCAGCAGCAGCTTCAACATCTCCTCCACTGACTTCTGCCATTTCAGCCCAAATGGTCGCTCCAGTGCATTCATTTCCAGAACCGCACAGCACTAGCTCCTCTGGAGAGGACCAGTCCAAGCAGAGTGACTCCCAGCCTTCTTCTTCAGGAGGTCCTCTGGACTCCCGATGTCTTTCTCCAGGCGTGGGCATCCCTGGGAGGGAGGGGTCTTCAGGAGCTGAAGCCTTCTTGGTGCCTTCCAGCTGCCACAGCATCTGCCAACACTACAGCGACCTGCACATCGCTGGGGAACAGGTGCTGCCTCTTAGTCCGAGTGCAGGAGATCCAGAGGGCAGCTACTTGCAGGACCCCCACCCAGGACCTTTCCTGCTATCCGGAGATGTTCCTCCTCCCTCCTTGCTTCCTCCGCCACAGGTCCCTGAGCCCCGGACCGCCAGGTGGAGGGAGGGCAGCGGGCGCTCGCGCCCCTCTCTGCTGCAAGACGGTCGGCCACTCTCCAACTCCCAGTTAAACAGCTACCTGGAGCAGAAGCTGTTGGAGCTGTACAAAGAGTACCTGACCGAGGGCCCTGCTGGACCACGGCCTCTCATGGCCTCTGAGCTTTTGCAGAGCAGTCTGGAGGAGATCACACTGCAGCTGAGCCGAGAGCAGAAGCTGGAGGCCACACGGGCCAAAGACATGTTGCTAAGCTTCCTGTTGAGAGCTACCAGCAGCCAGCAGTCCAGCCAGATCAGCACTCCACTGCTGCAGATCTCCTCCCAGACAAAGTGATGAGGCCGTAGGGAGGAGGTTCTTGGAGGTCCATATGTCATGGCTTTACTGTTATTAACAAAAACGTACGGTCTAAAACAAAATACATATTTTTTATGGGTGTTTTTATATGTTTCCCACAATCTAATGTGAAGTGATAAAGATGTCAACCTTTTTTGTCACTACTGAAACTAGCATATGCACTGCCACAACAAGTTAACGAGCCCAGTGGTACTCAAGGACCCTCTGATTCCCACTGGATATTACTTACACTGTTATCGGTCATGTCATTTGGCCAGGTTCTTGCCTGGTTTAGAACTGATTTAATTAGTGTTACTAATTTGTTAACATAAATGGGAAGGTTTCAGCTAAAACTGTCCAATGTGGTGTTCCCCAAGGCTCTACTTTAGGTCCTTTAAAGTTCTCCCTTTATTTCCTATAATCAGGGTGTGTCATATCCAAACACAATGTGGTAATTCATTTTTTATGCTAAAGGTACAATTATATGTATCAGTTCTGCAACACCAAGTGACACAGTTACACAACCAGGAAGACTGTGAAATTCTGGATGACAAGGAACCTCTTAATGATAACAGTTTTGCCTTGACTTTAATGACCTTTAATGGCCTTCTGTGAGGATCTTTGGGCCACTTTGCTCAGCTGAAGTTTATTGCAGATCCCTAGAACCACTTCCAACTCAACTGGTGGAAGATCTTTCTGTTATATAGCTTCTAAACTCTGAAAAAAAACCCAGAATATTAGCACTGCAAATATGACGGACGTTTTTAAATACAGATTTAAAACCACTTTTGTTCAGTCCAGCATATTCCCAGTTTTTGGATCTCGTATTATTCGGCAATTTGGCATTGTGCTGTTCATTAATGTTGCTTGTTTATATTAAACATGTTCATGTTTTAGTTGTCAATGCTTATCTTACTGTGTAAAGTTTTGGAAACAAAAATGAAAAAATAAAATTATAGTGTTTTTTAACTGAATTTTCCATTACACCATTTATTTCAATAAACAGTCAAACACACATTACATAATACTGTCTGTTAGAGACAATAATCGCATATTAATATTTAATATTTGCACACTGCACTGCCATACTTATTCGCTTTTGTGGCATCAGCAAAGAAACTGTCTCCTGATCTTGTTGGAAATGTCTGTTCAAATGACTTCAGTGGAACTGTCAATGGCAAATGTCGATGTGTGAGATCACTGCTTGACATTGACTTCAAATAAGGACTTGTTTAGGCCTATTTCCAATCTGTTCCATGATAGATTGATAATGCAGATTAAAAAAGGTCTTATTACTGCAGATCATGTCAGTACTGATCAGTATGTCAGTGCTGATCTACACAAGACTGAATGAACTGAGCTGATTGACTGATACACTTAACTGCACTGGAGCGATTTTAACAGGGCTGATTTCAGGGGTACAGAACAACGGATAAATGAGTGTGTGAAAGTGTGTAAGTGTGTGTTAGTGAGAGGATCAGAGAACGAGAGTTCTCCTCTGTCCTGGTCCAGCTGAACTCTGACTCTCTGCAGTTTCTGTGCTACAGAAAGGAGAGTGGGTAGCTGTGGTGTAGAACAGGATCTATATTTACCCCTGTAATACCACAGACGCCACATTTCACTCCCGGAATAAATATATCCCTCCTTCTGCTATCACACTTATAGCTCTGTTCCACCGACATGGTCCCAGTGGATAAAGAAATGTAGACCTGCTGTGTAAGTTCTTTACCATGCTACTACAGCCAGTGTTGTGCAAGTTGCTGAAAATCAGAAATGAGTTACAGTTAATACTTACTACCTTCAAATGTAATTGGATTAATTTACCAATTACTACAGATAAAAGTAAATAGTCAATAGGGAAAGTAACTTTTGTGGTACTTCTAAATGCCCTGGAGAAAAAAAAACAGTATGCTGAAGTATGCTTAATTTAAGTGTACTTATACGTACAGTGGTGTGAAAAAGTGTTTGCCCCCTTCATGATTTCTTCTTTTTTTGCATGTTTGTCTCTTAAATGTTTCAGATCATCAAACAAATTTAAATATTAGTCAAAGACAACACAAGTAAACATACAATGCAGTTTTTAAATGAAGGTTTTTATTATTAAGGGAGAAAAAAAA
>CM067480.1:2429993-2446560 GCA_034552555.1 Semaprochilodus insignis
ATTTCTTTCAAGTTGAAGTTGAGAGATTAAGATTTGTCATGCGTTTTAACCAAAAATAAATGAATGAATTAAAAAAAAAATAGCGACACCCCCCTGCATTTTAGAGCAGGAAGTGAGACATGGCCACATGGTGAAAACAGCTTTGAACAGTTAAAACACTTAAGATCATAACAGTTTTCATTAAAACACAAAAAAATCACAGAAAATGTTAGTTAGCGATATATTAGTTGTTAGTGAGAGTTCTTAATGTTCCACACTGATGGTAACACTTTATTTGGGGTGGTCCTTTGTATATGATTAGTAAACTGTTGACAAACTATCAGGAACATATCAGTGAACCAGCAGTAGTATAGAAACTGAATACACTGAAGTGAAAATCTAGAAGAATATTAATATGTATTGTTGTTCTGTTAAATTAAGTAGTCTTAAATCATTCAGCAAACCTAACCTTACCCAAAACCTAACCCTAATATTAACATCAACCCAAAACCTAACCCTAACCCTTACTCTGGTCCTAATCCTAACCCTAATCCTAGCCTCAACCCAAAACCAGAACCAGACCCTCACCCTGGCCCTAATCCTAACCCTAACTTTACCCTCAACCCAAAACAAAATCCTGACCCTCACCCCATCCCTAAACCTAACCCTAATTTAAACTTCAACGCAAAACCTAATCCTGACCCTCACCCAGGCCCTTATACTAACCCTAACCTTAACCTCAACCCAAAACCTAATCTAGACCCTCACCCAGGCCCTTATACTAACCCTAACCTTAACCTCAACCAGCAGCAGTATTTCCATAACAGCTTGTTGAGGATGTTGAGATCTAGATTATACCTGTTACATGTTCAGTGACTTCTCAAGTGAACATCTACAGATATGAACTTGAACCCTCCCAATGAAGTGAAAACAACTGAATTCAGCAGATTATTAATACATGTAATACAGTGTTAATTAAAAGCCTCTATTGAATGTATTCAGATACTTCATTGTTGCTACATCAGTGACATGTTGTTATGGGGAGCATCTATTTAATCTAAAAAGGATCACTCTTGGAAAGGATCGAAAGGATTAGTACTGGCAAAATTGAATGTTCAGTTATTTATTTTAGCAAAATAAATTAAGGTATAGAGTCACTCAAATCAAATGGATTTTAATCTAAACTCTAATATCAGTTCATATATAAGCCTAACAATATATTTGCACTCATCATCAATAGAATAGTTGCACAAATAGATGCACCCAGAAGGAATCAACTGACAGGAATTAAACTTGGTGGGTAGGTTTGACATTGTGAGACATGCCAGTGATGGAAGTTTCATGCTCGGCCACACATGTGACATAAGAAAGGACGAGCCTTATCACTGTACCTGACTGTCACGATTGTGGACATTCAGTGAGCAGTGATGCCCTCTATGAGTCATCCTGTTAGTGCCAGCACCATTGACAGACGGCTGGATGACGTAGGACTACATGTACCCAGATCATTACAACGACTGCCCTTAACACCACGTCAACGTCACCAAAGACTGCAATGGTGTCGTGCCAGACTGTCATGGAGTGACTCAGAATGGCAGCGGGTCATCTTTAGTGATCGTGGTACTGCATTTCATTAGGCTTTCAGAGNCTGCAATGGTGTCGTACCAGACTGTCATGGAGTGACTCAGAATGGCAGCGGGTCATCTTCAGTGACGAGTCCCGTTTTTGTCTTGGTGGAGACGACCAACGAATCCGTGTGTGGAGGCACCGTGGTGAGCACCAAGATGAACGGCTTGTTGTCACACATCCAGAAGGCCTAGTGTCACTCCACCTCTAACGCACAATCTGCAGGAACTGTGTCAGAATATTCAAGCCGCATGAGATGTATTATCACAGGACACCATTAGGAACCTCTACAGCTCCAACCTGAGACGTCTGGCATGTTGCATTAGCAAACATGGCAGCCTGACGCCATACTGAGAGACACTACTTCTGTATGTGTAGCTTAATAAATATTGATCATATGAGTCTAAATTTATCATCATTTATTGTTCCTGGTAACCTTTATCTTCCTTCCCAATAGCACTGCAATCCCACACCTCCTTCTAGGTGCAGCTATTCTTTTGATGATGAGTGTATTTACAAATGTTGAGCATTAAGAAGGTTCTGTGTGTAGTGTTCTTTCAGCCTGTGCTACTTTAATGCGATTTCCATTGGTGTGTTCAAACATGCAGATAAACCTACAAATGCGTTTAAGCAACTGAGCAAAACTGATGTCTCAAATAATCTCAGCTCTGCTGAACAGGTCTTATAACTGCAGATCATGTCAGTACTGATCAGTATGTCACTGTTGATCTACACAAAGACTGAACTCTAACTGAGCTGATTGACTGATACACTGAACTGCACTGGAGCGATTTTCACAGGGCTGATTTCAGGGGTGCAGATCAGTGGATAAACTCTCTCAATGAACGTGTGTGTGAAAGTGTGTAAGTGTGTGTTAGTGAGAGGATCGGAGAATGAGAGTTCTCCTCTGTCCCAGTCCAGCTGCACTCTGACCCTCTGCAGCTTGTGTACTAGTGAAAGAAGAGTGGACTGCTGTGGTGTAGAACAGGATCTATATTTCCCAAAGTTATACATCAAAAGCCACACTCCACTCCTGGAGGATACATATCCCTTCCTCTGAGCAGACTCTGCCATCACACCCAGTGACCAGAATCCACTGTCTCCAACTTCCACATCCCAGCAGTGTATTCCTGAGTTAAAGCCCTCGGAGCCCAGGACAAATACATAGTCAAATCTCTCTGGATTATCAGGAAGCTGCTGTTTCTCCTTACTGTATCTCACACTGGTCAGGTCATCAGACACTATGAGATGAAGATGAGCAGTGTTGGGGTCCAGAGTTACAGGAGCTGAAGAGAAAAAGCACAGTTTACACAGAAATACACACGTTTCATGAGTTTAATCAAACACAGAAAAAATACTCATGATGCAGGTACTACAGGTGCGGTCTCCGGAAGGCCCAGGCAGACCAGCAGTACAGAGGATCTTTTGATCTACTGACAAGCACGAACAGCTCCCTCAGTTTCCTTGTCCACCACCCAGACACAGGTGGCACCTTCATTACACGACCCAGTCTCTACCGGGGCCATTTCCAGGAGTTTAGCAGAAGTTGGTGTCACGGTGCCCATTATGTGTCCTGCCACTGACAGGCAACCACCGTCGCCTTCGTTTGCAGTTGTGTTGTGAACGAGAAACCTGGACTCCTACGGACTGGAACTGTATCCTCTTTAGCGACACATCCAGGTTCTGTTTGGGATCCGACGAAGGTTGAGTTAGAGTACTGAGGCCTCATGGTGGAAGAACAATATCATATCCAACTTTATCTCAAAGAGTTTGAAGAGAGATGAAGAGAAGAGTTTGAAAACGGTTCCTTTTCAAAGAATTCTGACTACAGTACTGATTTTTTCTGTACACCAGTCTGCATTTCGTTTCCTCATCGGCTCTCATATGAAATAATCTGAAAACCTACCAGACCACTCTGCTTTTAGAATATATTAGACTTTGCAGAGATGGTTGCACCAGCACATTTAAATCATTTATATTTATATTATAGAATATATTCCCCTCTCCAATCAGTCATACAGCTGCTTTCAAATAACAAGGACTGCCTCTTTAATGTACTGTATAATGAGCCACTATTTTGATAAAAGCATAAACTGGCCATGTAAGGTCTTGCTACAGCATCTTAGCATCTTTCAAGTCAAGACTTTGACTCAACCACTCAAAAATCTTCGTTTTGTTTCTTTTGAGCCGTTTTAGAGGTGGACTTGCTTGCGTGCTTCAGATCATTGCCCTGCTGCATAACCCACCTGCGCAAACCAATGGGTCAACATGGTCCTTCAGGATTTTTGGATAGAGAGCACTCTTCATGGTTCCATCAGTTATAGCAAGTTGTCCAGATCCTACATAAGCAATGCAGCCCCGGACCATCACACTACCACCACCATGTTTGACTGTTGGTATGATGTTCACATGGTGGGATGGAGTGTTCGTCAGATGTAATGGAACCCATGTCTTCCGTCTTTGACTTACCAGTCCACAGAATCCCAAAAGAGTTGGCAGTCATCTAGATGTTTTTGACAAATGCAAGATGAGCCTTTATTTCCTTTTTGGTCAGCAGTGGTTTGCGCCTCTAACATGGAATGACGATTACTGTGGAATCGTACAGTGACCTTAACTGAGGCAAGTAAAGCCTTGTTCTTTAAGTGATGCAGTTCTTTAAATACTCGTCTGGGTTCTTTTGTGACCTCCTGGATGAGTTGTTAATGCGCTCTTACTGACATTTCGGTAGGCTGGCCACTCCTTGGAAAGTTCACCACTAGGTTCCAAGTTTTTTTCCCCATTTGTGTATAATGGCTCTCACTGTGGTTTGCTGGAGTCCCAGAGCAATGGCTTTGTAACCCTTCCCAGAGTGGATTTCAAGGACTTTGGTTCATATCTCTATCTGAAGTGTTGTTTAGTTTCAACATTTCCGTCAGTAATCATGTCTGGGTTTGGTATTGAAACTGAACCCAACAGAATTTGGTTAACTGGTTGATTTAGTAACTAAGGGGGCTTGTGATGAAGTACATCACAGCAGACCTGCCCAAAATATGCAAGAGAAATATAATAAAGGAAGAAAGAAAAGAAACAAAGAAAGCAAGCTGTGGAAAGTGAGACTCACTGAAGCGAACAATCTTCTGCATCTTCTCCCAGACTGTGAACTTCAGGTTGGCCAGGTGCTTTCCCACATGAATCAGCGCACCTGAAGGAGCCTCTGGATCCTGCAGTGTAGCCTGAGCTCTGGAAGAACATTCAGGGCTCAGTGCTGATTATGCCTTGAGTTCAGAACCACAGAGAAGAGAGATAATAGCACTCACCTTTTCACTGTGGCCTCATAGTTCTGGAAAACAGTGACAGTGATATCAGTTAATGTGTTCTTCACTGCCTTACAAAATAACCATCATTTTCACACAAGTTTCAGTCAGGATTTCATTCTAACCATAGTACTGAGACAGCGTTAGTTCATGTTGTCAATGACCTCAGGCCCTGATGTACAGAATCCTTCTATTCTGGTCTTATTGGGTCTTAGTGCAGCCGCTGATACTGTGGGTAACAAGACTCCAATCCACTGTCTTGAACACTGGGTCGGCCTCTCAGGCTCAGTTTTAGAATGGTTTATATCATATTTAACATATTTCCTGGGAAATCATTCATCACAAAAATTGAATATTTCTTGTGGTGTACCACAGGGGTCAGTTTTAGGGCCTTTGCTGTTCTCTCTGTACCCGTTACCTCCGGCTGATGTCATCAGGAAACATGATGTAAACTTTCATAGCTATGCTTATAACATGCAATTACACATTTCTGTTGCTTTGGATAATCTAGACTCGGTAGAAAGACTTGAAAGGTAGAAAGAAGTGGGTGCCACATATTTATCAGTGGATATCACAAGTTTCTACAACTAAGAAAAATCTGAAATATTGATTCCTGGTACTGAAACTCAAAGAACAGTGCTTTATGACAGACTAGGTTCTTTAGCTACTAATATAAAACCTGAACAATGGAAGCGGGGCGTGATCTTAGATTCTTAGCACATCCCCAGGCCTATAGGCAAGGCTGTGGAACCGGGCGCTCTTATTTCGAGACACAACCAATTACAGGAGAGCTCCGAAAATGACATAATAGTGTTAGCCTGCCAGTTGTTACTGGTTTTCAGTGTGTTAAGTTCTTTAACAACATGTTTTTGTTCTTTCAGTATTTCCACTGCTGACTAAACTGCACTCACCTGTAAGAAGGAAACGTCTTCAGCTCCCATCTCTTCCTCTATGGCTCTGATTGTATCTGAAAGTGCTGATATCTCTCTGTTCATCTTCTCAATCCTCTCCTCCATCATCTGATTCTTCTGCTCCTCTTCCTCCCTCAGTGCTGATATCCTGGCTGCCTCTTCGTCTCGTAGAAACTGGTGAAGCTTCTCGAACTCCTTCATAATCTGCCTCTTGGTGTGTTGGGCCTGAGTCTGGAAGGAAGAGTAGGTCAAATAAAATATTAATGATGATGTGAGGATGTGGGTCCAGAATCGTAATGTCATAAAAGGTTCTCATTCTGACCTTTATATGTTCTGCAGTTTGATCCAAGTTCAGTTTAAACTCTGTAAAGATCTTCAGCTTGTCCTTCAGAGGCTTCAGTGCAGTTTTGAGTTCCTCCTGAAACAAATGACCATGAAAAATCATTACGGGAAACAAAGTCCGATACAAACACGGGTACTGCTGTGTCTCCAAATCTTACTTGAGTAAAAGTACAGTTCCCTTTATTGATCATTTACTTGAGTACCAAGAAAAGTTTCATTTTCAATTTTGAGTTTTCAGTTTCAGTTTCAATGGAAATTATTGAGAGTAAATTAAATGAGAGTAAATATGTAGCTCACTGTAAGAGAACCTGAAACGCTGACCTAGCTACATGACTGTAAATAATCTGTCCTAAAGGAAACATGATATTACATCAGAAATAAGGCTTGATCTCTGAGTCTGATTACACTGTGCTGTATTAATGTGCATTTAAACATCTTTAATTTGTTGCCTAAAGAAACAAAGTATGTCTACAGTAAACTACCTGTATGTCTTGATTAGATTGTTCTATGAGACTTGTGAGTTTTTCTGTTTCTTGTAGCTTAATTAGGTGGTTTAACTGAGTAGTTTAATTAAACATAAGTAGTTTAATTAAGTAATTTAATAAAGTAGTTTAATTGAGCTTAAGTAGTTTAATTAAATAATTTAATTACATAGTTCAATTAAGCTTAAGTAGTTTAATTAAGTAATTTAATTCCATAGTTATATTAAGCTTAAGTAGTTTAATTGAGTAATTTAATTAAGCTTAGGTAGTATAATTTAGTAACTTAATTAAGCTTATGTAGTTTAATTGAGTAATTTAATTAAGCGTAAGTAGTTTAATTAAATTAAGTAATTTAATTACATAGTTCAATTAAGCCTAAGTAGTTTAACTGAGTAATTTAATTAAGCTTAGTAGTTTAATTGAGTAATTTAATTAAGCTTAAGTAGTTTAATTAAATTAAGTAATTTAATTACATGGTTCAATTAAGCTTAAGTAATTTCATTAAGTAGTTTAATTAAGCTTAAGTAGTTTAATTAAGTAGTTTAATTAAGTAGTTTAATTAAGTTCAAGTAATTTAATTATGTAGTTCAGTTAAGTAGTTTAATTAAGTTTAAGTTGCTCAATTAAGTCTACTTTTAGTTTGGCTTTCTTTAGAAAAGCAAAGATTCCTTGATTCAGAGTCAAAAAAACTGGTAAGGTCATTTTCAGTGACAGCCCTACTGCACATCAGCTCCTTCAGCTCTAACTTACATTACTAGGTCGGAGCATCTACAGACAGTAAAGCCATTCACAGACGTTAAACTGTATAGACATATGCTCTGTAGATCTGTAGGTTGTTTCTACTTTTCAAATAACGAACAACACTTTATCCAGCTAAAAGTTTCTTTACTGTGATATGTTTCTCTGATAACCGGACTAAACTAAGTCTAGCCTAAAATTAGGTCTACCTTATTTGACAATGAAACTGCTAAACAGCCTCTCACACAGTTAACAAACATCAAATTGGTCAGAGAGAGAGAGAGAGAAGGGGTGAAAGAGAGACAATGCGTGTAGCATCATCACTGAGGTGAAATGGAAGGAGAAATGTTACGTTAGACACTTTAAGTATACTTTAGCTTGGCGCTTGCTGTGCGTGGCCAAATGAGTGACTTTGAGGGATATTGTCTGAGCAGGTTCTCCTTTAGTCTTGTGCAGCACTCTGCCAAAACTGCACCTGCATTATACCATAGTGTACACACCGATCAGGCATGACGTTATGACCACCTCAATCTATCTACACTCTTTATCCATTTTATCAGCTCCACTTACCACATAGGTGCACCTTGTAGTTCTACAGTTACAGTCCGTCTGTTTCTCTGTGTACTTCATTACCCTGTTCTCCAATGGTCAGGACCCCCACAGGACCACCACAGAGCAGGTATTTTGTGGGTAGTGGATCATGCTCAGCACTGCAGTGACACTGACGTGGTGGTGGTGTGTTAGTGTGTGTTGTGCTGGTGTGAGTGGATCAATGAAATTCTTATTTGGCTAATTCTCCATTAATACAAAATGACAGACATAATGATATAGACATAAACAAGTGAAAACTTAGTATACAAGTAGTATACAAGATCAGGAAGATAAAGAACAGAGAGACAGAAGTATAAAGTGAAAATAACAATATAATAAGAGCAGCAATAAATGTACACCCTATGGACAGAAGTATTGGGACTTAATCACTAAATTCAGTGGTTTCTTTCAGTCCCTTTGCCACAGGTGTATAAAATCCAGCCCCTAGCCACATATCGGTGAAGTAATGGGTCATTGTAAAGAGCTCACTGAATTTGAGCATTGTACTGTAATAGGACGCCACTGCTGCAACAAACCAGTTCATGAAATTTCTTTCACAATCAGTTGTGTGCGGTGTTACTGAAAAGTGGAAGCATAAAGGAACAGCTCAGCAACTCATCCATGAAGTGGCAGGCCATGGAGAGGTACAGAGTTCGTAAGAGTCACTGACGCTCTGCTGACTCAATGACTGGAAGTTCCCAACTTCCCCTGGCGTTACCATCAGCACAAAAGCTGTGCCTTGGGAGCCCCTTGGGATATTACCCTCGAGCAGATGGCGCTAGACCTGGAGCTAAGGAGTAAAAGTTCCGCTCTGGTTCCCATCTACACTCAAGAACTAGAAAAAGGTAACAGTGCCATTATAACTGCCATTGTTCGGTGTAAAAGATTTGGTCTTTTCACTTATATTTCCAAATATTCTGTGCATCCCTAATTTGGAATTTAGTATCATATGGAAAAACAAGTGTGGTCTGACAATGGCGGTGGTGGTGTTCGAAATGGCACACTACTATACTGCACACTGCATACTACAGTAAGGGGCAGTGTGCAGTACAGTAACAAGTTCTGACCTACAGTGTAGTATACTAATACGGTCACATGACCAGTTACCTCACATTTACCTCAGAGCTGTTATTACTGTATCCACTGTTTAGAGCTAGCTGCTGCTAACGCTGCTTAGTTCACTGGAAATACTACATACTACTTTTAGGTAGATTTAGTACATGAGTAGTATGTAGTATGCCATATCAAATATAGGCCAGTGTCTGGACAGGCATAGCTCTGATCCCCAGAGGGAAAACGGGCACAAATAGAAAATACTCATTCATACACACGTTTTTCTCAGTTTGTTCCCATGGTTTCGTTTTGTTTACTCGTGCACATGTTTTCTGTTATTCGAGGACACTGTTTCTTTATTCATTCACACTTTTAGCACTTTCTTCACTCGTTTTCCTTTAACACTGCACAGACCTATCAGATGCTTTCAGGGAACCTGCTTGTACACAACATGAGCACATCTGTAAAGAAACGGAGTGAGCAAAGTGTTCATTGTGGGAATGAAAGGGAATGAATTAAGAACAATGTGCGCACAAATTGCAAAAACATTTGCTCAAATTCATTTTTATTTTTTTACCCTGTCCCTCTGCGGTTCTGTACATAGCCTACCTTATAGCCAAGCGCTGCTTCCTGAATAGGGAGGAATGTATGGTGGGTGTGTATTTTAGAACCCAGACACACCACACACACGGGCTGTAGATCATCCAGACAGTAGAGTCTGAGTTTCCTACTGTGCTCACTGCAGACGTTTATAGACCCTGCTAACGTCCTCTGTCTTCTCTCCTGTAAGACACCCTCACACAGGTCCTTTAACACAAGGTTTATAGGAGGATGTTCATTTGAAGATCTTCGCCTACAAACTGGACAGTCCCTGGATCCTTTGGTCTCCCAGAACACCTGCAGACAGCCTTCACACACACTGTGGCTACACAGCAGAGTAACAGGGTCCTTGAAGATTATACAGCACACAGGACAGGAGAGATCCTCCTCTGAGAAAGCTCCAGAAGCCATTTGCTTTAACTAATGTTCCTTTCCAATGACCTTCACTTTCAGTTCTGTGAAACACTTTCAATCTGGTCCATTGTTTCAGGCTCTCAGGCTTTGCAGATGCAGCTACGGTTCCCCTTAGACTAATTCTCCAGTTCCAGAATTTCCCATAAACCCCCATACAAGAGCAGACTCAGCAGAACACAACAGTACAGAAAGTGAAGCTCTGCAGGTGCACACTCAGTGCTTCTTCAGTGGGAGGAGTTTTAGTAGGAGGAGCTTGAGTAGGTGGAGGTGTAAAGAGGAAAGGCTAGAATTTACGGCAGTATGAAACATAAAACAATAACTATTTCAACTATTTGAACTACTGTTCAACTTAACAAATGTTGCCAATTATGATGCAGAATTTGTGGACGGAGCTATAAAGTTGCAGTGAAGCATTTTTTTGTGGAATTCTTAAAGGATTCAGATGAAGACAACACACTTTGACTGTATCTCTCATGGTTATATTTAAGCACAGCATCTCCCTAGGGTTAATGTCAGGACTCTGACTCGACTATTCCGAAACCATTTGCTTGCTTTCTTTAGCTGATTTACTTGTGTGTTATGGATCGTTGTCCTGTTGCATCACCCAACGTCTCTTCAGCTTGAGCTCATGGGCTGCTGCCCTTACATTCACCTGTTTAATGTTTTGAAAAACCTTTGAATTCTTTGTTCCCTCAATGACTGCAAAGAGCCCAGACCCTGAGGCAGCAAAGCAGCCCCAAACCATGATGCCTCCTCCACCATGCTTCACAGATGGGGAGATGTTTTGGTGTTGGTGTTCAGTGCCCTTTTCCTCCAAACACAGCGTTGTGCATAGACGTTCCACTTCTATCTCTTCTATCTGTCTAGAGAACATTTTACGAGAAGCACTGGGAAGGTCATCCAAGTGCAAAGTCTTGGGTAAACATGAGTCGGTAGACAATGTGTGGTTGGACAGCAGCAGCTTTCTCCATGGTGTCTTTCAGTAACCACCATACTTGGTCAGTAGTGTGTTTCTAATTGTGGACACTTGGAGAAATGTTTTTGCAGTTTGTAGACTCTTCTGTAGGTCGTTTGTTGTTAAAAAATTTTCTCACATCTTCCAGGATTACCCGTTGTGTTCTTCCAAATTGTGAGTTAATCTCCTTAATTGAAACACCTTTTTTGACAATTGGCTCTTAAACTCACTAACACAGAGTTTTTCTACCCTGCCCTGTGGATGTTACTCAACACGCTCAACAAAGAGCATGAAAAGTACAACTGTTTGTGTGTAACTAGTTTAGTTAGATTGTGTTTGACTATAATTGTGGTTTAGATAACAATCATACCACACTTTATCAGTAATCAACGCAGAAGCACAGGTAATTCCAAAGCCTTACTTTGTTTGTTATGCAGCTGTAAGAATCAGTTTATTGAAGTCTATAATAACATCAAGTATCTTCTTAATACCTTATAACTTAATAACCTTATAACATTTTGACTGATGTGACTAAATCAATGACTGTATAACAAACATCATGTAATAATGAACTAAACTTTTGTCTTAATATTTATTGATTATTTAGATATTAACAACCAAAATACTGGGTAGAGGTTACAGGCTGTTAGATAGATGTACAATACAGTGGTTCCCAAAACTGCTCCTGAAGTATTCCTTCCCTGCATGTTCAACTTTTCATACCCTTTACAAGGAACCCAAACTGTCAGCAGACATAACTGATGCTTAAACTAGGTGGCTTCCTATTCGCCGGCTTCTTAATCAAATGCCTTAAATCCTGCAGCTCCTCCATGTGTTGAAATTGGAGCATTTCTTTTGTTTTTTCTTAATTACTAATTATATTCCTAACAATATTAAATGGCAACTCCGTATATAACTCTGTACTGTATATTCTGCTTTAACAATGCAAATTTCCGCATGTTGGATAATAAAAAGGCTATCTTATTCTGAACACTGCCTTTTTAATTTGTAACAAATGGACTAAAATTATAACTTGAACTGAATACAGATGGTTAATTTATGTTGTATTCTGAATAGGCAGTCCCAAAACGTGTCTTCCGTTACACCACAACCCAGCTTGAAGATTAGAAGTTATAAACAGATTTCCAAAACATTAACAATATACAATTAACAATATATACAGTGTGTGTATATATATATAGATAGATAGCTATAGATATCACTGCACAGAACTACAGAACAGTCATGGAAAAGATGTTAAATCAAATTAAATCTGTTGAGGCCAGTCATTCTCTGAGTAGAGAGTTTAGAGCCATTTCTTGCCATTTGGGTTTTTATGCACCTAGGAATTTGTCTTTATGAATTTGCATTTAACCCATGTGTGAAGTAACACACACACACACAGTGAGCGCACTTACCTGAAGCAGTGGGCAGCCCTATCCACGGCACCAAGGAAGCAGCTGGGGGTTAGGTGCCTCGCTCAAAAGCTCTTCAGTCATTACTGTCAGTTCAGGGAATCAAACCCGCAACCCTCCAGTCACAAGACTGGTTCCTTAACCCACGACTGTCCACAATTATAGTTTTGCATCAAGCGATTTGGTTAATAAACTAACTGACAAAACATAAGTCAGCCCTGTAATTCATTAGCTGTTAATATGAAAACTGAAACCACCAGCATCAGATCTAAAACTCTGATGCTCGCCTACAAAGCCAAGTATAGACCAGCCCCTTCCTACCTTATGGCAATGGTTAAGAGGCCCTTCGAGCTTCAAGTACAGCTCGATTCAAACCGCCATCTCTGAAGATGCATGGAAAACAAGCGTCCAGACTCTTCTCTGTCCTGGAGCACAGATGGTGGAATGAACCCCCACTGGCTGTCCAAACAACTGAGTCTCTTCAAACGCAGACTGAAGACTCATCTCTTTGTAAAGCACTTAAGTGAGGGAGCACTAATAGAGGTGTGGGTTGATATACTTTGTTTTTGCAGTTATACTGATCATAACCTGTCTCCTCTCTAGGTATGAACGCTGGGTTGGGGTTGTCAGGTAGTGCACTTATGCTTTATATATGGTATCAGCACTGGCCCTTGTTCGGGCAGTGTCTGAGCTCATGGCGAGTTTTAGACTCTAACCTTCCTGTACTAGCTAGGAAACATTCTCCAACGGAACACTAAGCACGGTTGTAAGTCGCTCTAGATAAGAGCATCTGCTAGATGCCTTAAATGTAAATGTAAATGAAACTAGACCGAAATAGCATTTCTAGAATTAAACATTCCATTGCTTTTTTATCTTCTATTAAATTGCTGTATCACTCCTCCCTGATTTATCCAATCAAATGTAAAGGTATCCACATCGACTGAATGAGGACTGATTGATTGCATTCGCTTTGTCTTAACAGTATGGTACAAAGATATGAAATTGTCAAATGTGATCAAAGCATTTAATAAAAAATGTTATATTTGTCTTTAGGTATCTAATGTAAGAAGGGATTCAGATGTGGTAAAATATTACTTTTGCATTAGCTTGTCATATGTACAGTATATGTCAATAATTAGTTACACTATAAACTGTACTACAGCACCATATTCTGCAGTACTATGAACCATCAGCAGATGGAGCCTTACTGCAATTCTTCATTCCTCAGGTTCACACATGTACACAACACAAGTAAACACAATACGACGGCTTTAAATGATCATTCTTCTAAATGAAGATTAAAACTTATTCAAAAACCAACATCACCCATATGAATAAGTAATTGCCCCCTAAGCCTAATACCTGATTTGCCATCCTTGGCTGTAACGACAACTACAATCAAGCATTTGCAGTAATATGTCTTTTACATTGCTGTGGGAAGAAGAGGTGTGTGTTTTGACCTTAACTGAGGCACATGAGGCCTGCAGTTCTTTAGGTGCTTGTCTGGGTTCCTTGGTGGCCTCCTGGATGAGTGTGTTCTTGGCGAAATTTTGGTAGGCCAGGCACTCCTAGGAAGGTTCACCGCCGAGTCAATTTGTCTCTCTTTACGGATAATAGATCTCACTGTGGTTCGCTGGAGTTCCAGTGCCTTAGCAACGGCTTTGTAACTCTTTCAAGATAGTAGATTTCAGTGGCTTTGTTGTGTATCTGTATATAAATCTCTTTAGAAAGTGCCATCATGTGCCGCTATTTGAGACCTTCTAGCTGCTTCACATCGCCAGACGTGATGTTTAGATTTAGAAAGTCTGGCAATAATCATGTCTGGTTGTGCTAGTGAAATTGCATCCAACAGAATTGAAAAATACTTTTTTTTGGGGGGGGTACTTTTTCACAGCACTGTATATGGGCTCTCATCCAACACCATAGGAAATTTTTTTTTTCTTGTCAAAGGGTTTTTAAAAAATTATTTTTATACTAATTACACTCAAAAACCAACAGCAATGAAACTTGGTGGGTAGGTTTGACACAATAAGACATGTGAATGATTCAATTTTCACACTCGGCCACACATGTACCTGACTGACCCAACAGCCACGATTCCGCACATTCAGTGAGCAGTAATGCCCTCCATTAGTCATCCTGTTAGTGCCAGCACTACTGGCAGATGGCTGCACGGTGCAGGACTACATGCACGTCACACGTCCAGAAGGCCTGGTGTCACTGGTATCATCATTTATTGTTCCTGGTAAATGTTCATTTTTGCTTATACAGATCCTGAAAACAAGAGTCTGAGCTCAGATACCTTTCAGGAGTGGTTTGTCGGTGTCTGTGAGCTGGACATGCAAGAATGGTAGTTGATGGTAGTTAATTCTTTTGCTTATTGGATGCGGCTGCTCGGCCATGGAAACCCATTCCATGAAGCTCTCTACACACAGTCCTGAGCTAATCTGAAGGCCACGTGAAGTCTGGAGCTCTGTAGCGACTGACTCTGCAGAAAGTTGGTGACCTCTGAGCACTATGCGCCTCAGCATCCCCTGACCCCACTCTGTCATTTTATGTGGCCTATGGCCATTTTATGAGTTGCTGCCGTTCCCAGTCACTTCCACTTTGTTATAATCCCACTGACAGTTGACTGTGGAATATTTAGTAGGGAGGAAATTTAACGACTGGACATGCACAGGTGGCATCCTATCACGGTACCATGCTGGAATTCACAGAGCTCCTGAGAGCGACCCATTCTAGGAACGATCTGCATGACTAGGTGCTGTGGCCATGGAAGTGATTGGAACACCTGAATTCAATGATTTGGATAGGTGAGTGAATACCTTTGGCAATATAGTGTATATACTGTATTGCCAAAAGCATTCACTTTTATGATATATACTATTAATATATAATATTAATCAAGTCATGGACATGGCAAGAGCAGCTTGTCAAAGTATGAATGGCCTGTCTCCAAGTCAAATCATGTTGTCATCCTCAATGCAGTAAATTTATTCTGCCATCAATATGGAGAGATCAAATTCTGAAAATTATTACCAACAGTAGCACATCTAGGAGTGAACTTTGCCACATGTGAAAATTTCAGAGATTACTCATTTGTTTTGTGTATGTTAATGTTGCACTTGACGAATCCTGTGCTGGACAATGCAACAGCGCAAAGACAAATGTCTCGATCAGAAGGCCCACTGTCTTTAATGACTAACTGCAAGTACACCTCCTATATACTTTTACTCAGTTCCAGCTTGTTCTTTTCCTTCATACTGTATGAATAAGCCAGGCCAGATGTCCCGCCTTGTAAATTATCACTCAGTGACATGTGTCTCTATTGTAATTTCCTTGCCTAGGGACTTTTGTTCTTCATTGCCATTTTAGAAGCTTGAATGTTGTAGGATCCCCCTTCTCAAAGTAATCTCCTCTATAGAATGTTGGGCTGGCAAATTACAGCACTGTTGGCTGGAATAGTGGGCTTGGGTGCTACCATTGGTGCCACGGTGTCTAACGACTGGAAGAACACCAGCAGGGCTTCGTCGGTCATCACGGCCACCTGGGTATTCCAGGGCCTCTGGATGAGCTGTGCTGGAAATGCCATTGGCGCTGTGCACTGCAGGCAGCACCACACGATCTTCAAACTGGAGGGTAAGACTGATTGTTACAGATAATAAAGTTTTCATCAGTGCAAACAAATTATGTCATTGGCAATAAGCTAATGTTAGCCAACTAATATTATTCCGAAGGTCATACATTACTATGTAACTCATTGAGGTACTGGAAAACAGCTTTATTCTCGGTTCTCTGAAGTGAGATTTAGAAATGACTCTGCCGCTAAGGTTTTAGATGGGAGTTGTATTGAGGAGGTGGGGTAATGTTTATGGCCAAATCTCACAGGATACGAAACTTCTGGATAAATAGCACCAAAATGCCGATACCAGCGTGCCAATCTGCAGCATTATTACTGCTGTTCATTTTATGGAAGGTAAACGCTGCTGGAATCTTTACTGGCCTGAGAGCACACCAGGTGCTAAAAGAAATATTCAGACAGGACTAAATGCATTGAGATACTCTGATAATAATGGCAAATGTAAAACCTATGCTACAATGTATTGTCTGTGATCCATTTATCAAAAGGGAAACCAAGGGTTAAACTAATGTTGCCTCAGATATATAT
>CM067480.1:2456534-2472460 GCA_034552555.1 Semaprochilodus insignis
CAGTCATTATTATTATTATTATTATTATTATTATTATTATTATTATTATTAACTTACTTGCCTTTTTTCTAAAAAAAAAAAAAAAACGTTTTCAAACCTCTTAACATTCTCAGAAATCTCAAAAACACATCACAATCAATCAAAACCTCTCACTTCTGTCTGACTGTGTATTAACTCAAGGTCAGTGGAGATGAGTAACCAGGTGAAAATACTTTCCTTTTTGTCAGTACTACAGCCCATTTCCATCTTTGCTTGGGGCTCATCAATGTCAAACAGCGCTATTTAAGCACACTGTTAAATTCATTACTGCAAATTTAAGGCTGATTTGTTACAAGCGAAAGGAAAATATGCAGTTTTCTCCGAACTTAAAGATAAAGGCTGGCTGGCTAACATGGCACTTTCCGCTGATGTCATAGAGGTAATGAATGACTTGAAATAACTAAACTTTAAGGAAAGAGGCTTTGTACTAATGATATGCACACCCCAGCCAAAGTCTTCATGATGAATTACCGCGCTGTATATAAGACTCCTGAATGCTACTCAATTCAATTCATGTCAATTTTATTGCCATTACACCAAAACAAGGCACTACGGTATAATGAAACACTTTCAGGCTCCTACTCCAGTCCAGTGATTAAGAGATACATCAGCAAGAGTGCAACGACAAAAACACAGAAACACAAGACAATACGTACATGGAGAGTAAACGCCAAGAGGTGCATGAGCATCTATGGGTTATAATATGACTAGTACTCAGGTGCAAACAGCAGTTAGCATAAATGTGTAGTAGAGTGAAATACAGCTGAAGTGTTTTAATGAGCATATTGGACAGTTCAGTATGTAGGGGTAGTCAGGTGTGCAAGTTAAGCAGTGGCTGTAAACAGTAGATGTATATTCAAAAGTAGCAGCCAAATGTTTGGTACATCTTTAACCATATCTCATTTGTACTGGATTTATATTAAGCCCCCCGCCTTGTATGGTTAGGTCGCTCCATGTAGTTATAGTCCCCGAGCCTCACTCTGGAGAGAACATGCAATGCTCAGCTGCTCAGACTCTTAGAATGAGACTACAGCAGAATGCATGTAGTTCTGATAAATGCTGTAGGAGGGACAAATGGCATAATCCCTGTAATGGGTGGAGGTAAAGTTTGTGTAAGATTGGGCCAAAATTGGAATCATATACAGAACACAGGTGCTACACAGGGTTGACCAATGGCACAGAAGCACCACGTTTGCATTCCCAAGGGAACCACGTTTACGAAAGAGATTTGTACTGTGAAGACCGTTCACATACACTGACATGCTAAAAGGCATGGGATAGCAGCATGTAAATTGATTATGAAGTGGCGTTACCTCTGTGACATCATGGCTGTGGGGGTACATAGCGGCTACAAGTCCATGAGGGGCTGTAAATGGTCACCAAGCACTGAAACTTAGTGAGGTCAATGACGTGTTTAGGTGGACCAGTGGACCCAGCCCATGCCATCAAAACACACCCCACACCAGTATGGAACCACCACCAGCTTGCACAGTGCCTTGTTGACAACTGGGGTCCATGGTTTCATGGGGTCTGCGCCACACACAAACCCTACCATCAGCTCAAAACAACTGGTACTGTGCCACATGTTGCCAGTCCTCTAGGTTGCCAGTTAACAATCTCACGAGCCCCGGTGAGCCGCTGTGTCTGGTGTCGTGGTGTTAACAGAGGCACGCTGGTGGGTCTTCTGCTCCCATATCCCATGGAAGCTAAAGACTGCTGCACTGACCTGTGGGATATGTATCTGCACTGCCCAGTGGGGTATGCATGTGGGGTCTTGTATCTTTGAAAAGGTTATGTTTTTGAAGATTCCTTGGGTTCAGTATTGCAAAGCCACAGATGAATGTGAATTTCATATGACCATCAATAGATATATTAAAAATGTATGGAATTAAGTTTTCATGTGAATAGTAAGTTGGATGTGCTGCTTCTAAGCCTACTAAGACCAGGGCCTTTTTTCCCCACATTAAATTGTATCCAGATGTGCTAACTGTGACCTATTATTATTATTATTATTATTATTATTTTGTGAAATCTGATATTTCCAACTAATAGCTCTTTGGAACAGGCATGTTTTATATTTATATTTATAGATATGTTATTATGCAGTTATTTAACTGTTAAGGAAAGTTGTTGTGAGCAAAAACATGCTTTACGTTTAAGTGCAGATCAATTCTGCCACAAAATGCAAATTAAGTGTAAATAAAACACAGTATGCGTGTATAAAGTTTTGTTACTATGACTACTATTGAATAAAACAGTTTGGGGACCCTCTGACAAATGACATGTTTTGTTGTGTTTCTAGGTGAATATAAGCAGCATAATCTACAGAGATCACATGTCTGCAAATTTTAATTTAAATAAAATTACTGTTTATTTGCTGAATTTAACACAAAAAAATAAAAATAAAATAAATGTGAAAAAATAAAGCACAATATGTGGCATTGGCAAAAGTTATGACACATTTTAATATTATGTTTTGGTTTTTTTCAGTATGTAAGACTCACGAATAAACAGTAATTGTCCATTACAATGCCAGATTTAAATGTGAATTCCCAAAAAAAGTTTCATAGATTAATCATTAAGATGCAAACAGAGTCATTCAGAGAGGTTTAGAACAAAATGGGTCCTTGTAGAGAAACTTACAAACTCCACTGCTGCACAGTGGTGGTGATTGGAACCAAGGGGTAAATGGTTGGGGATTGATTGCAACACCCTGCACATGCCTCTCCACCATGAGTATGTTTTCAGCCAAATCCTTCGCCAAATTATCATAAAATTTTCCTAAAGCCTTTACAGTGTGTTGGTTTACTAAATGTACAGACGTTTCTCTAAGGAACAAATCAATTCATTTTTTACTTAACCATAAGTGGCTCTCTCTATGGCATTTTTAGGAGTGTAGTCGCTTAGAACAGAAGTTCTCAAACCAGTCCACACCACTGGCCCACATTTGTGCTGTATCCTAGCTCCTAAAGCAGGTATTCAACTACTTGATTGTAATTTTGGTCCAACACTTTGTACATTGTATGATGACTCCTTCTGTGTACACTCATCATCAACAAAAATAGTTGAACAAATAACTGCACCCAGAAGGAATCAATTTGGTTGGTAGGATTGACATCCTGAGACATGTGAATGATTCAAGTCATGTGAGCAAGGACGGGCCATATCACTGTACCTGACAGACCCAACAGCCACGACTGCAGACATTCAGTGAGCAGTGATGCCCTCCAAGAGTCATCCTGTTAGTGCCAGCAGATGGCTGCACAACACAAGACTACATGCATGCAGACAGGTACGACAACTGCCCTTAACACCACATCAACGTCACCAAAGACTGCAATGTCTTGCAAGGTCGTGTCAGACTGTCATGGAGTGACTCACAAATCCGTGTGTGGAGGCACCGTGGTCAGCACCAAAATGAATGGTTTGTTGTCATGCGTCCCACATCCAGAAGGCCTGGTATCACTACACCAAGCTGCAAGGGATGGACAATTAGGAACCTCTACAACTCAATGCCGAGACATCTGGCATGTTGCCTAAGCAATATATATTGTCCAGCCCATGTCAGTCTAAATTTATCATCATTTATTGTTCCTGGCAACCTTTATCTTCCTTCCCTATAGCACTGCAATCCCACACTTCCTTCTGGGTGCAAATATTCTTTGGAATATGAAATGAGTCATATGACCCCAGCTATTACTGTACCTGCTTCGTCATGTGTCTGGTTTGCTATTCTATCATTAAAAATGTCTCAGTGTGTGTTCCTAACCATATTCTCGTAATAAGTTTCTGCGAGAGAGCTTTTAGAGGCATGAAACGAATCAGACGGATGGTCCCCATCACCACCACTTAGTCTACCTTATAGTGCTAACCCTACTGAGGAAATAATTTGGTAATCATGTAAGGAATATATAATTGTTAATACCTTAGACATAAGGCCACAATTATATTCTTTGTAGTGGGGCTAAGATGCAGGATGGAAAATTTCAGCATGTTCAGACCCCAAAGGTCAGGGGAAGTGTTTATAATGCATAAGGCTAGGAGCAGTATTTCATTTACACCCCAGGACTAAAAGCAATAAGCAACAACTTGATTTACAATCTTAAGAATTCACGGTGGGGACCATCGTGAGAAGTCAGAAGTCATATTTCCTATAGGCATTCTGGTTGAAGACATGGGTTCGAAAAAAACACACTCAGTGTATGCGTGTTTGGATTGAACATTGAGATAATGGGGACCTAGCTTGGAAACATAGTACAGAAAAGCAGGAGGTGCATTACATCACCTACTGAACACTGTATACATTTCGTCGCTGTCCAAAGAAAAACAAGTATCTCCAAAATGGCAACTTTACAGGAGAGGCGAAAAAACTCATTTAACTTTAATGTAAGTCAATGGAACCAGACATCTTTCCAAACAGTTTTGGGCCATTTCTGTTGGTCCATTCATCATGAGATTCTCACTCAGTGTAAACAGAAGCTGATGTGTTCAAATGATGCATAAAAGTAAAAATGGACAAATTGGAGATACATGTTTTTCATTGGACAGCGACGATATGGAAGCTCTGTACCCTATTATTCCAATTCAATCTGCCCAGGACAATGCTTTTCAGCATACCCTTGAGTATAAAGCTTGGAGCCTTTTCTCTTTAACCCAGAACCCAGCATCTGAGGTTTTGTTTAAGAGTCAGTTTACTTTCTAGAAATAGAAGTGTTTTATTTTGCTGTCTGGCTTCATCAGTTGGAGTCACTCAGTCACAACACTGCACACAAGCTTGGGAAACATAGCGGGAGTCTCCCTTAGGTTTGTTGCATGTAGAGGATGTGTAAGCTCATTTGCACTTCCAAAATCAACAAAATATGTCATTTGACCTGAGGTGTTCAAACATTTGCATATGACTGTAAATAATACGAACTTCACCCACATGACAACAGCAAGCTTTGACTCAAGCCTAAGCCTTTTGAACGTCCCTCTCGCCCTGGTTTTACAAACTATCATAAACAGTTAATGAACCACTTGCTATTTTTCCTGCTATTTTTAGCCCCAATGGACACAGAAGTAGTTTGCATATTTAAAAATGTTCTCTCTTTCCCCATCAGATCATAACTTCTCTCCTGGGTGTGGTCAGGTGCAGAATTAGATACCAGGGGTGACATTATTATAAGGGGGCAGGATTGGACAAGGCTAAAAACCCTCCCCACAGGTCATCAACCGGTGTAGTATATATTAACTGTCTGCTCCTCCATGTTTAGCCTGGGAAACGCTGAGGAACCTTG
This sequence comes from Semaprochilodus insignis, assembly GCA_034552555.1. NCBI lineage: Eukaryota > Metazoa > Chordata > Actinopteri > Characiformes > Prochilodontidae > Semaprochilodus > Semaprochilodus insignis. The sequence continues at coordinate 2,461,850 of CM067480.1, forward strand.
AGGAACCCCTGTGAGGATAGGTTAACTCAAGCTTAAGAGGACTAATGGGTAATATGGTAACAGAGATTACGGCCTTTGTTGTGGCCACGGCAGGCTGGGTGCTGGTGTCCTCCACTTTACCAACAGACTACTGGAAAGTGTCTTCAATTGATGGCACAGTCATTACCACGGCCACCTACTGGTCCAACCTCTGGAAGACTTGTGTGACTGATTCTACTGGAGTTGCCAACTGCAAAGACTTCCCTTCCATGCTCGCTCTGGACGGTCAGGCTGCTCTTTTTTCCCCCCCATGAAGGACCACTGAAAAAGCATTGATGCATTGAATTTGCTTCATTCCGATGTGTACAGCACTTCCTCAAGAGAAAAGTACATTATATTCTCACACTGCTTGTGAGAAAGTTGGGACATGATGGGCAAAATTGTTGTATTGTATATGGAATGATGTACACATTTAAATCAAGTAAATTCAATGCCGTTTTCTGTATGTATATGTGCAAGACGGAGGGAGAATTATTTCCAAGCATAACTGAAAATTGATTGATTGAGCTTGAAGAAGAACAAGGATGTTTATATAGAAGTACAGGGCAAACGCATTAGTTTCTATCTTCTGAAATGGATTCAGAACTTGAATTTAACCATGAATATCATCCTTTAATGAAAGCTCAGCTCTCCATTCAGCTTGGGGTCACTAGTTTTGGCACCTTTGCATCAGTCTAATTCTAAGAAGCACCTCTCGAAACTGCTGTATACTCTGATCAGCATAATTTAACGGCCTGGTTAAGGAACAGTTCCTTCACCCCCAGCCTGTTAATGTTTAGTAGTGTTTCTCAGCACTTGAATGTGATTTTTCCATGAGCCCCAGGCTATTTTGCACATATTTGTTTGACCTTGTTAACTATCAATCTTTTATTCGCCTGCAAATCACCACTGATAGAGCACTTTGCAATCTGGTATGCATTTGATTGAATTGCTTACTTTACTTTTGATGTTATTTATGGCTAGGAAAGTTCTAGAATGCTATGTTTTGTTTGGGATTGAAGCACAGCAGCAAAATCTCTATTTGGCTCTTTTTTTGGACGTTGGTAGGTGCAGTCACAAACATGACACAAAGCCCATACTAAGAGTCAGAGTACGCATGGGATGTAATGCATTTAAAGATTTGACATTTGAATCAGTCCTGCCATAACACAAGTGCAAGGCTGTTGTAGAGTCTTAGAAGTTTTTAGGTAGGTCGGTATGTAAACTCTAAGTTTCACACAGTAAAATGATATGTTTTCAAATTGATGCAATGAGTATAATGGCACAGAGACATTGACACATCCAGTTATGCAGGTTTGTGTAAATAAATAAAACTCTGATGTGACTGCATTAAAAAGGATATGCTGCTTGTAAAAAATTAGTCATACATTATGTCTCACTGAATGTCAATATTGTTGTCCAGTGTTTGTTCTAGAACAAGGGTTTCTAGTTTTTAGTTGTAGTTTTTGTGCTGATGGGAGCAAAGCACGATGTTTGTGATGTATACTGAGTGGCCATTGAATATAATGAGACAGCACAGAACATACTGAGACAGTACTGAGTATACAGAGAATACACTGGGGGGCGTTGAGTATACTGAGAGAACACCAAGTATACTAACAGGGCACTGGGTATACTGAGGCTTTAAGTACACTGAGAGGGCCCTGAGTATAGACAGCACTGAGTATACAGAGAGGGCACTGAATATACTGAGATCACACTGAGTATACTGAGATCACACTGAGTATACTGAGATCACAATGAGTATACTGAGACAGCACTAAGCATACAAAAAGGGCACCGAGTATACTGAGATCACACTGAGTATACTGAGATCACACTAAGTATACTGAAACAGCACTGAGTATACAAAAAGGGCACTGAGTATACTGAGAAGGCTTTAAGTACAATGAGAGGGCCCTGAGTATAGCCAGCACTGAGTATGCACAGAGAGCACTGAGTATACTGAGATCGCGCTGAGTACACTGAGATAGCACTGAGTATACAAAAAGGGCATTGAGTATACCGAGAGGGCCCTGAGTATAGACAGCACTGAGTATGCAGAGAGGGCACTGAGTATACTGAGATCACACTGAGTATACTGAGACAGCACTGAGTATACAAAGAAGGCACTGAGTATACTGAGATCACACTGAGTATACTGAGACAGCACTGAGTATACAAAGAGGGCACTGGGTATACTGAGATCACACTGAGTATACAGAGACAGCACTGAGTATACAAAAAGGGCACTGAGTATACAGACAGGACACTGAGCATACTGAGATGGCTTTAAGTACACTGAGAGGGCACTAAGAAAACTGAGAGGGCACTGAGTATAGACAGCACTGAGTATATAGAGAGGGCACTGAGAATATTGAGATCATGCTGAGTATACTGAGATGGCATTGGGTATACTGAGACAGAACTGAGTATACCAGAAGGCCACTGAGAATACACTGGGGGTGCGTTGAGTATACTGAAACAATGCTGAGTATACAAAGAGGACACTGGGTATACTGAGAAGGCTTTAAATACACTGAGAGGGCATTGAGAATACTGAGAGGCCATTGAGTATAGACAGCATTGAGTTTACAGAGAGGTCCTGAAATTACACTGAAATTACACTGGGGGCATTGAGTATATTAAAACAACACTGAGTACACAGAGAGGGCACTGAGTATACTAAGAAGACTTTAGGTACACTGAGAGGGCACTGAGAATACTGAGAGGGCATTGAGCATAGACACCACTGATTATACAGAGAAGGCATAGAGTATACTGAGACAGCACCGAGTATACTGAGATGGCACTGAGTATACTGAGATGGCATTGAGTATACATTACACTGAATTGCAGTACTTTGTATAGATCTGATCAGAAACTAAGCATTCACTGAAATAATTAGCTAATTCATACACCAATTAATTTAAGGTATGGTGAGCTGACTATCAGTTCGTCATATCATTAAACATCTTGGTAACACTTAATTTGAATACCCACCTTTAGATGTCTTGTAGATGTGCATCTTGCATTTAAACAAACAAAAACAATCACAGATGGGACCTCACATTTTACAAACACAAGCTGAACAGCAGCTATGGTACATTTTGGTTTGGGCCAAGACAGCATTTCTATTATTTAGGCCTACTGAAAAGGTAACGTGCAGATATCCGAATTGAAGTAATATCATTGGTAATCTCTCTGCTGCTTGGTTTGCTGTGTTGGTGGTGTGGCGGTAGGGCTGCTGTAGGTCAGGGTCTTGTTTTCATCCTCCTGTGTTATGATACAGTCCCCCGGTAAATAATTCATGTATAGGCCAAAACAATGTCCTCTGGTATATTCAGTGTTAATGTTGATCAGTGGTTTGTTGATCAGTCTTGACATCAGTCTTTTGAAAGTTTCAATGGGAATATTTCAACACAAGACATCAGTCGGCCTCAGTTTGCGCTAGTAGTATCTTCAGCGTAGGGATGGTGTGTCAAGGTCCCAGCTAAACAATTCTACCAGCTACAAATGACTGAGAAATAGATTTTATGCTCCAGATGTGAACTGGTTTATCTTAGTTCATGCTGGTATTGAGTCCATAGCATGGTGGCATTGTTAGTCTATCATTCTTGTATGGTTGGTGGCTGTCAAAACAATGGTACAAAAAAGCAGACCAGTCTGAGACTAAAGCCTCTTTTTCCACTGCAGTTCCGAGCGGTTCTGTGCATGTAGGGTGATCGTTCCAGTGGCATTTCAACACAGACATAGTACAACATGGAACACATACTAACTGGACTCAGCTAACCATCCCTGACAGCACTGAGTATACTGAGACAGCACTGAGTATACTGAGAGGGCATTGAGTATACCGAGACAGAACTAAACATACTGAGACAGCACTGAGTATACTGAGAGGGCATTGAGTATACTGAGACGGCACTGAACATTCTGAGACAGTACTGGGTATAGTGAGACAGAACTGAGTATAGTGAGACAGAACTGAGTATAGTGAGACAGAACTGAGTATAGTGAGACAGAACTGAGTATACCAATACAGCACTCAGTATACTGAGACAGCACTGAGTATACTGAGACAGCACTGAGTATAGTTAGACAGTATTGAGTATTCTGAGACAGAACTGAGTATACTGAGACAGCACTCAGTATAGTGAGACAGAACTGAGTTTAGTGAGACAGCACTGAGTATACTGATACAGTACGCAGTATAGTGAGACAGAACTGAGTATACTGGGTCAGCACTGAGTATAGTGAGACAGCACTGAGTATTCTGAGACAGCACTGAGTATTCTGAGACAGCACTGAGTATTCTGAGACAGCACTGAAAGCACCAAAAGAGATTATCTCTAAAAGAATGAATTCTTTGCAAATGACTAATATCGATGTTCTGGGCTAATCATAGTGCCAGCATTGTGCTCTAGACCTCCACACTAAAGGAAACGTAACTCTAAAGGACTTTCCTCTTGTTATAGGTTATATCCAGGTTTGCCGAGGCCTGATGATCTCAGCTGTCTGTCTCGGTTTCTTTGCGACTGCCTGCGCCCTGGTGGGAATGAAATGCACCAAAATCGGAGGAAGTGATCAGGTCAAAGCCAGGATTGCATGCTTGGCTGGATTACAATTCTTTATCAGCGGTAAGTGTTTTGTTTGTCCCTTTTGTTCATGTATGGTACGACTAAACCAAATGATAATGATGATACAAATACAATATCTTTTATTATGATTTTAACCCAATTTCTGTTGTTACAGGTCTGTGCTCTTTGACTGCCTGCTCCCTGTATGCCCACAGGATCACATCTGAGTTCTTTGACCCTATGTATATGGCACAAAAGTATGTTCATGATCATGGCCATATTGGAGAGATGGGCATGTGTGACTAATGTACTAACCTGTCATGTAACTACTGTAACTAGTGAAGTGCTACTTGAAATTTACATATAGATCGATTTATAACACTAATTGCAAAGACCAAATACGTGAACAATCCCAATTTGTATCCCAATGAGTGAGCAAGCGATTCTTTTGAATGTCATGCCTCTTGTGGCTCTTTATTAGCTCAGTGTTTTAATAAGGCATTCTATGCAGTGTGGACATTAAAAAAGTCAAATTGGGCTTTGGATAACAGCTTGTTCCATAGGCCTGTCACTGGATGTTGAAGACGCTCCCAACTCTGGCAAAGCATGCAAGTAAATCTCTAGCTAGCTAAGTTCTGTCTGCATAAATTGGTGGCTCATCTGTAACTTAGCGAATGCTACCAGTGACTGAATAGTGTCTTGGCAATATTTCAGTATTACTTATCATTGCTGTTACCAAGTCCCTCCCTGTTAAACATGACTGTACATAACACAGCTTGCTACCTTGGGGTTTTTTATGCTGCCAGAGTTGTACCACTGTCCAATAATATCTGTCTACAGCGCCACAGAGCTGCACTTTTACCCCAACAGTTTTAAGCCAGCAGTTTCAGACCAGTGGCCCTCTAAACTTGGGCCCAAGATTGTGCCCTCTAAACATATTCATATATGTCTAGAAAGGGACATCTTTGCCAAAATACAAGCAATTTATGTGCAGTTCACCCTGTGATTGTCTATATGCGCGCAAAAAAAACAATCAATCAATCAATCAATCAAATCAATCAACCAGCCATCACTCATCAATCATAAATCATCAATCAATCAATCAATCAATCACCCAATCAATCAATCAATGAGTAAAAGACTGTATGATTTGGTGTTAGAGAACTCCACCACAAAATGACTTGAAATGCCCATAACTATCACTACTGCCCATATAAAATGAGATGAAATGAACTGTTTTGTTTCTTCTCAGGTATGAACTGGGGGCTGCCCTGTTCATTGGCTGGGGGGGATCCGCCCTGTGTATACTGGGAGGGATGGTGTTCTTCTTATCACTGTCCGAAGGCATCAGTAAAAGGTAATACAGAGGTATCTGTAAACGCTCTGTTCATATAGAAGCATAATAAGTTCACGTCCAGAAGGCCTGGTGTCTCTCCACCTCCACCCCTACCGCACAGGGTCTGCAGGAACTGTGTGAGAATATTCAAACTGCATAGGATGGATTATCACAGGACAACAATAGGAACCTCTACAACTCCATATTGAGAGACACTACTTTTGTATGTGTAGCTCAATAAATGTTGCCCATATCAGTCCACATTTATCATCATTTACCGGTAACCTTTATCGTCCTTCCCAATAGGATTGCAAACCCACACTTCCTTCAGGGTGCAACTATTCTTTTAGCTATGTGTGGATATTAGCAGTAATATTAGAAACAGACTAGCCCTTAAGATTTCATTGAAAATGATAGTTGATGATGTTTTGCTCTACTATTTATATATTATTACATATAATACAGAATTACACAATCTTTAAGTTAGTAATGTAATCATCTACAGTTTCAAACAACTTACATTCTCCACAGACAGGTCCAAATCTTAGTAAAATATTTACTTACAAAGATAAATGTGGCATGGACTGAAAGTCCAAGACAATTTCTCCATTTCTTTCAATGAGCTATAAGAGAGAAACGATTCATATGAAACGACACCATGCTTTCGGTGTGATCACTGTGATTACTACGGGTTAAAATCTTTGCTTCACCCAAGCGTTTCCTATTTGTCTTTGCTCTAGCTCAAGCCATGCCGACAGGAGACGATATGTATACAGTGCCTCTTATGTGTCCTCTCACGGGAAGTCGCAAAACCACTCGGCCAATGGCAGAAGACCACCAGATTACAGCAGCACTCCACAACAGTTTGACAAAAATGCCTATGTATGACAGCCATAACAAAACAGACATTAGCTACATTTCTGCTGTGAGAACCATTCGGCCATTCAGGTACTTCTCTGTGCTTCATTGTTCAGTATGTAGAAATGTGGCTATTGGCTAAAACGACTGACTTTCTGACTGTAACATACTGTAAAGTCGTGTGATGTGTGATACTTTTCATTGCTGGATCATTGATAGAAAAGTAAATTCTGTATGCAAATATTCTCCAACATTAAGGGTAATATGTTCTTTGTTATTGCCATATTTAGGTTTATAGCTAACTTCGTTTTGTACATTACTTTATTTACTTCATTCTTAACCTGTAGAGCAGAGCTTTACCACTGTTATTACACTGATACTATGATAATACACTGATATTTACACTGAAATTATGTTTTGCTTTCTTTCTTCCACTTTCCCTCAACATACTTTATATGTTAAGTTTGCAAATAACAATAATAATAATATTGGTAATGTTAACTGTAATAATGCTTTGTTTTAGTGAGGACAATTTTATGTACTAATTAAAAAAACAAACACACAATATAGATTAGATTAGAATAAATTAGATTAGATTAGAATAAATTAGATTAGATTAGAATAGAATAAATTAGATTATATTAGAATAGAATAGAATAGAATAGAATAGAATAGAATAGAATAAATTAGATTAGAATAAATTTGATTAGATTAGATTCAGCTTTGTCATTATGCAGTGTACAGGTACAGAGCAAATAAAATGTAGTTAGGCTCTAACCAGAAGTGCAAAATACAGTATTATTTACATATAAAGTGCAGAAAAATAACCATGGCAAGCAATGCAAGGTTATAGTATGTATAATTATGGACAGTGGAGCGGTAGAACAGTACAGATTTTGTATAAATATAAATACACACACATGTATAAGTATCGTCGCTGTCCAAAGAAAACCATGTATCTCCATTTTTGTTGATTTTTACTTTTATGCATCATTTGACTCATCATTTGAAAAATTCATTATGAATGGACTAACAGAAATAGCCCAAAATCACTTGGGAAAAAAGCCTGGTTCCATTGACTTACATTACAATTAATTTAGGTTTTTGCCTTCTCCTGTAAAGTTGCCATTGAGGAGATACATGTTTTTCTTTGGACAGCGATGATATATAAACATACATATATACATAAATACAGAGTGAGTGGAGAGATTACAGTATAGGCCGTGTGTACTGTAAGAGCAACATTTGTGCAGAGTAAAAGATACAGGACAGTGAGTATATATACGGTATGTACAGTAACGGTGCAGATAAGATAAGCAGGATAAGTAATAAACACTGCAATTATGAATAGTGCATAAAGTAAACCCACTGCATGAGAATTAACACAAGTGGCTAGTGCAGCCAAATTGCCGCATTGCTGCACTCTGGTTCAAAGCGGTCAGAGTTGATTAAAAGTGCTCTCCCAAGCATGTCCGGCCTGTAAATCATTTGTGATTTCATCTCTATGTTGTTACTGTGCTTAAAACACCTGAGAGCAACAGGTCCAACCAACACATAACTTAAATGTTCCGTTTATTTACTTGATACTAAGTTTGAAAAAATTCTGTAATCTAATTTCTGTAGTCGGTCCTGTGTACAGTAGGCATTTGGGAGTATCAGTACCCTTTTGGAAAATGTCCAGAAAGTCAAATAGGTAAACCGTTACGAGCTATTAGAGCCAATATCTAACCTAGCGTAAAACTAACAGCTTACTAATCACTGTGTTCTAATTAGTTTGATAAGTTGTTTGGGCACACTTTATTTTGAAGGTCCACTATAGATACGTCAATTATTAACACACCTTCAGGTGATGCTAAGGGTCATGGTTAGGGTTTAGGAGTAAGTTAGTAGTTTTGTGCTGATGTTTGGTTTAGGGTTAGATGTAAGAGAGTAATCCTTCCCGGTCAACTTCAAATTCAGTTGCATGTAATAGATAGTTGAATGATCGAAAAAGCATCTACAGGGGACCATCAAAATGAAGCATTAGCATTCCCTTCTGTACAACTACATTCAGTAGGATGTTAGTATTTAGTAGGTTCTGCTTGTTTTAACCTGTCATGGTTGAACATCTAACAGTATCAGAGTTTCACAGTTTTTATCCATTGTAAAAATACATTTATTAAAACTGGGATTCACTTAATTTTCCATCTCACTCTACTGGCAAAGTATCATTCTGCATATGTCATAAAACATTCTCACTGCTTTCACTTATTTTCCATCTCAAACACAGATCTCAATGAAAGTCACATTGGAAAGTCCATTTCATTCAAACAGAAAACACTGTAGTAGAAGCTGATAGAACAATATGAGTCATATACTCTCATAGTTATATCTACAAAAAGCATCTGCGTGAATTATATTTTTACGACCCTGGGCTAAGTTTAGTAGTTTGAGGGTTGTAAACATGAGGCAGGAGTGGAGGGTGTTGTAGAAGGAGAGAGTGCTTCAAACCACATGAGGCTTTATGCTGAAATCATTATGTGTACTAAACAACATTCTACAGGATAGACCACTCTACAATAACCAGTATCACTTTATTTCAGTTACTCAGAATCATTTTGGTTTAAGTATGTTCCACATAAAAGGAATTTGTCTTGGTCAGTCACACATGCATGACATGCAACATACTGAACAGAACAGGGGTGTGTTTCCCAAAACCACACAGGTGTGATGCAAGTGTTTCCCAAAACCATGGTTGGGACTTTGGAGGTAACTACGTTGGTAACTCACATAGTCCGAACCATCGTTAAGCGACACAGGTGTTTCCCACACCACAGTTCCACTGAACACTCTCAAACACAGTGGTTAAGTTGTGTAGTTGGAAGTACAGCTGTAGACCTGTGGTTTAGAAGATAAGTGGTGGTCTTGGTGACTACATCATCGATGATGCAGGACGCAGTAGGAGAGGGACATGTCAGTAAGCTAAAACATTTACATCAGTCTTCTGGTACGAACATTTAGAACATCAAATGCTTTACATGTGTAGTTCATAATGTATGTCTTAGTACAGTTCTGTGTTTATGAGTATGGAGGCATTTATCAGATCACTGTAACTCATATGTGAGTTAGCTGTGTAACGTTAGCATAGGGCTACGAAAACAGATATCATCGAGTTAGTCTTCATTACAAACATATATCATAAAAGGCAACATAGAAAACTTTACAGCGTTGCAAACTTTAAGCGTTGCCAATTAAAATTATGTTTATAATGAATATTAACATTATTACTATTATTAGTGTGATTATTAATAACTATTTTAATTGCATTTAATTGTTGATTCTAGTATTATGATTGGTAGTGGTAATAATGAGTTATATGATTACAATATGAATAAATATGAGTAGCATAGGTAATACATTACTTACATGATATTGATTCTTATATTTTGGCATGATATTACACGGTTTGTGAGTTTTTGCACGTTTCCCGTTGTGAAACTCAGACCGAACTACACTACGGTCTGACCAACATGGTTCAAACTACTGTGGTACGAAAAAGGTATGGCAGTTTCGGGAAGCTGGTAGTTTAACGATGCATTGTACCATGTAAATTCAGTGCTAGGCTCTGTCATTGTATGGGAAACGCACACCAGACAAGCAAACAGATTATTAATAAATAGTAACTAAGAAAAACTAAATACAATAAATAGAATAAAGACTAAGAATAATTAGACATACACACACACACACACACACACACACACACACATACATACATACATACATACATACATACATATATACATACATACATACATATATATATATATATATATATAT
>CM067480.1:2472960-2488586 GCA_034552555.1 Semaprochilodus insignis
TACCGAGTGGCAAAACATTTGGTGCCTGGATTTCTGTTGTTTTTGTGAATTGCAGGGATCCATATGAGACTTAAGTCAGCTTCTTGTTGACATAGTTCCATTCCACCTTAAATGGTGCAGCAGTTACATTCTGGCACCTGAGGTGTTCTAGTAATACCTGCGGCGTCATTAGCTGCCGAATAGGAAGTTTAATACAACTTGCTGTAATTAATTTGCTTTCCAATTATTTGTCTTTCAGCAGTCTATAAAAAGATCGCTCTGAATTCTTCCTGAATCTATTTGTACCGTCTGCACAGCAGCTCTTTAACACTTCAGATGTTTTTGCGGCGTTCACACTGAACACTAATACTGTCACTTATTGGGCCCAACCATACTGTGAGTCATGCCAATTGTGACGTCACATGCATACTAGGGACAATGCAACGTGAAATTGTGATACTGCAATGCAAAGCTCCAACAATGTGCACCGTGGAGGTGTGACACTGCATTGTGGACAATGGACACTATCAATTGTGTCACCTAATGCAAGTGCAGTGTTTAAACACCAATCAGCACCTCGCTCCAGCACGTCTCCTGCCTCCCAGTTACTAGGAAGTTGTGCAACATCATGATTATAGTCAGAACATTCTGAGAGTAACAAATCATGGAATCAGTATCGTGGGTCAAATCAAATTGTGGGCTGGGTATACTGTTACACCCCCAGTGCATACCCTTTTACTTCATGAGAGACTGATTGTGTGGGCATAACCAAGCAATCTGACTTACCTTTTTCATTAGATAGATAGATAGATAGATAGATAGATAGATAGATACTTTATTGATCCCGAAGGAAATTTAGCAGCCAGTAGCAGCTTTCACAGTCAAGCACAGTCAAGACAAAACAAAGAGTGTTGTACAGAATGAACCCAAAAAAGCAATGCACTGGCTCAGCAGAAAAATTATTAACTTATAAACTATAAATAGTCCAGTACACTATAGATAAATATATCACTTATTACAATGAGGGAATAAATATGTACAAGAAAGTCTATCTACAAAAATACAAATATAACAGTAAAAAAAAAATGTGGAAAATGTGAAAAATCGGAGATACAACGGCAGTGGGATAAAAAAAATAATAATAATAATAAATGTGCAAGGGAACCAGATATCAGCAGATAATGACAATACTGAAAAAGATAATAAACATGTGCATATATTAGTATTTAGGTAAAGTGACTGGAGAGTCCAGGATGTTCTGGATATACAGTAAATTGTCTAGTGTCTCCACCCACCTATCCACATATACCTGTGCTTTTCATCTTAAACATGTCATTAATATCTGTTTTTGCTCAAGTTGCCGGATTTTATTCATAAGAGAAAACTCTGATTCTGATCGTCAGCTGTAGAAGATGCATTTGATCAATGCTACTGTAAGGAGTTTAGAGTCCCATTTCATATTTACTCATATTTTACTCTGTACTGGTAATGGATAATGTAATCAAGAGCACTCCTATTGGTGTATCTGGGTGTCTTGAGAGTTTCTGTGCAAGGCTGGAGGTAATAGCAGTTATGTACCACTGGTCCCTGCAGATAATGCTTTGTAGATAAAGTACAACAAGTGATTTGATGTATAGTGAGGGTGACTAGAACAGTTAAGCATGACATCAACCAACTCCGACTGGCTGAGGACCAGGAGCCCTGGGTTTTTCTGGAAGCCCTGCAACAGAGGGTGGTGTGTTGGTGTGGTGAGAGTTTTCGAGACGCCATTTTTGGGAAGGCCTATAGCCTAGGTGTGATCGGAAGGGCGAAAACCTCCACACCTTGCACAGAATGACTGACTGTTACTTTAAGAGATCAGAAGTTGCTCTGTTAGTTTGATTTCACTTTAATTCATCACTCTTCAAGCACTATTGCTTTTTTCCTATCACTAATCAGTTCTGTTATCATTTTGCCATGATTATCCTTTTTGAGCACTTGTTTTTAGCCTGGTGAATTCTCTGAATAAACTCCAGACTTAAAAATACCAAAAAGAAACGAAACCACTGCACTAACAACCAAGAAAAATAAATAGGCACGACAGCAGACTTTTATTATTAATGCTAAACATTATATTACTAGTATAGTCTTTATGTATTGTAGTTTCGCACAGGTATCGCGCGATTAGAAAGTATCGCGATATTAACGTGAACGCACCGTCCATCTCTAACTGGCACATGACTACGACACAACTGTAACTGCAAACTAAACTCGCAGCTCGCGACAGCTGACCTCAGACTACGTTTACATTACTCGACAGCTTCACCAATACCTGTGAAAACGGATTGGTTTCACCTCCTGCACTGCCACGGCTTCCACCCCCTGTTAGCCACGTTAGCTTAAGGTTTTTACGAGGCTAAAGCTGGCTGCGAATCCGAATTGTCCGTTCCACCTTAACTGGTGCAGCAGCTGCGTTCTTCAGAACGTAACCACTGCATCACTGACTGCAGCGCTGCATTTAAGGTGGAACGGAAACTTCGGAAAAGAAGCAAACTAAAGCCGCGTTAGCTAACTTTCCTGGACTTTTAAACTCGCAGCAGTACTAAGGCCTAGGCTAGGCTAACCTCACTTACTTTTCCCCGGACTTGTCCACAGCTTGTATGAAGAAGAACCGAGCAGGGAGGACGGCATGCGCTTCCAGGCCGAGGCCCCACACCAAACTTTTAGCCGCGCTAGGCGCAGGACTGCTGGCCCTCGCTCCAGCTGAGGCTGCGAGCCAGAGGAGCAGCGTGAAAAGTCCTCCGGGGGCTTTCTGCACCATCGCTTGCTTTGTGTGAATATGCAAGTATACAAGTCTCGAAATGGACGCGGCAGATGAAGAAGCGTCCTGATATGTAATCATGAGACGCCAGATTTGCTTTTAGTTACCCATCGTTAGCGTGCAGCACTTCTACAGCGGCTCGACACACACCTTGTGCTCGCTGTTAGCCTACAAAATGATGGATCTGTACAAGCCGGCTTATTCACGAGTTATGTTTTCCACCCATATTCCTACAAATCCCGCCTCCCGGTTCATACTGCAGGAATCTGTCGGAATACGGGTGGAGAGAATACCACATGAGCCGGCGAGACGCTCGGGCTGTGTTCCCAATCGTGATATAAGTGCACTATATAGTGTGTAAGCCAGTTTGTAGAGGTGTTCCAAATCTCAACCAGTTATGGGCGGATGGATACCTAAATATCAATAGTTCCGGTCCTGGCGTTTACTTTTAGGAATGTGGCGCATTTTTTTTTATCATGTATCATTATCATTTGTTCATTTATTTAGTAGGCTGGATGTGTAAACTCTCAATCTCTCAATTTACATCTCTAAATTAAAAAAAGGCAAAATGCTGCCATAAATGATGGTGTAGTAGGAACTTCTTTTCCTTCCACCTTCTTCCTCTGCTCCCCAAGAAAAAGCTAGTGTTCATCCTAATTGTGTACTAAAATTAACTAGTGAGTGTGTATACATATCGTTGCCGTCCAAAGAAAAACATGCATCTCCATTTTTGTACTATATGTAGTATATAGTACAGTTGCAAATATCAAAGTTGAGTATACTCAATAATGCACAATTAGAACCAGTCGATTTTTGAGTGTGATAACGATGGACGTTGTTATCCCACAATGCAACGGGAAATGGAAAGAGAGGAGCTTCTCACATCTGGAAAATAAAAAAAGGTGTACGGTGATGCGACAGTGGCTGTATTTGAAATGGCACACTACTATACTACAGTAGTATGTACTACATACTGTATACACCCCCTGTGTGTGGTATACAGTACAGTAACAAGTTCTGACCTACAGTGTAGTATACTAATACAGTCACATGACCAGTTACCTCACGTTTACCTCATTACTGTATCCACTGTTTAGAGCTAGCTGCTGCTAACGCTGCTCAGTTCACCTGAAATACGTTTAGCCTAGCTGTTGGCTAGCCTCCGCTCTAAAACTGATCCTCTAAAGTGAGTTCCTCTTTTATTAAACTTTAAGACCTGTGTATTTTAACTTTCTGAGGCTCATTTGTGTGTCAAATGTGTGTTTTATATATGTGGCCATCTTTGGCTAGCAGTGCCGTATCTTTGACAGATGTGGCCCACATTCGAATGCTATCTGGGGAGCATTTATGCAACAGCACTTACATAACTAATATTAGCATATCTAAGTAAATAGTATGACGATCTTTCTTATTTACACAGAGGATCATTTTATTGTCCTGTCTGTATCTATTTTGACATGTTGCTTCTGTGTGATCATTGCGGTATCTGTAAACTGTAAACCAGCCAATCACAGCAGAGTATTCATGATTATTCATGAGCTCACCAAAAATTTTATTCTGGGGCCAAATCATATGGGTGTAAAGGGGCATGTAAAACCATTTTTTCCATAACCATGTATTTTAAAAGAGGGAGGAACAAAACTACAAGAACCTTGGGGTGGCTATGTAAGAGAAAACCTCTTGACCTCATTTGTTTATTTGTTTTATTTTCAGCTAGCTCGCTAATGCAGAAGAAACTCTGGGAGGTTTCCTAAAGGTAATGCATGCTGGGTATTGTAGTGAGAGAATACTAACGGACACAAACGCAAGAAGGATACAAAACTAATGAATCCTGTCAAACCAGTGAAGGCGAGGGATCCAGTGCTGCACTACTGAACGTTACATAACAAGGCGAGAAGGAGATGTTGGAATCAAATGAAACTCTGTGTGACTGTAATGCTGATATATGAAAGTGATTGCAGTATTAGAGTGAGGGAATAAGTTTATTAGAGAAAACTGTACAATTGAAAGTAGGATCTAGTACCCTGCTGGTCTGCCTCTAGACTGGTTACAAGATGAGATACGTTTGGGCACGGAGGCATACAGGTTCTGTATGGCATCCTGCTGCACATTTGCCCACAGATGTTGCAGCTGNGCTAAAGACGATATGGTTCCAGTCCGTACCAGTCCAGGTTTCTTGTGCACGACACCACTGCAAATTAAGGCAACGGTGGTTGGCTGTCAATGGCGGGACATGTAAAGGGTACCATTACACCAAATTTTCTTCTTTAGGGGTCTGTAATGAAGGTGCCACCTGGGTCTGGATGGTAGACAGGGAAACTGTGGGAGCGGCTCGTGCTTATCAGTGGATCAAACGCTTCTCTCCACTGGTGGTCCGTTTGGGCCATCCGGGGCCCTGTTCGTTGTCCATGTCTGTAATTATATATAAGATATATCCACATCTGCCGGAGACATAACTGCATGCCAGGTTTTGCAACAATCCGAGATATTTTTTTGGGTGTTTTCTTGCCAACGAGTGCAATTAACGAGCCCAAGTGCTGGTTGCTGATCATCCACACAAATCACGATTCTTTGCTTGTACAAGAAATTCAATACAGGGCATAACTGAGCTTATAGAGGGAAACAAACCAGTCTTATTGTAGTGTGTACATCAATCAATGTTTATTTCAATTTGATTAGCATCAACATATGTTTAATGAATTTTAATCTTCTTTTAAATTCCAGTAATCTCTATAACACTACTGTAATATCGATAAGAACAAAAGGTGGTAGGATCCATTTAAACAAGACCGACGTTGCTGCCTTCTCTGAAGAGTCCAGCGGCTCAGAGTTTGGGGGGAGGGGGGATTAAAGGGGAGAGGGAGAGACTACAGAACTCCATTCAGGATGTTAGATGGGGTACCATCTTTCAACAGGTACAACATTTACAGAGGAAATCACATTAGTCAGTCAGTAATTTCATTATAGGCTATGACATTTCTCCCCAGTCTCCTCTTCAACTGTACATTTTTAGTATAAAAGCTGAGAACATAGAAACAAAACACCCTGTTTTCATTTTTTTTCTTCTGCTGCTGAAACAAACGAGATGATGCACGTGAAATAAGACTGGCGGAATTGGTTCTCAGACTTTCAGACACATTCTTTTGGCTAGCCTAGCCTTGCGGTGCTAAGCTGGTTTGTGGCTCATGGCTGTTCACTCCGTAACACTTATCTACTCCGTGACGTTCGGAGCTGTTCACCTCTCCAATATGAAAACTAGCAAACTTTTAGAGGAATAGTTCAGCCTAACTGCTAGCTGCTAGCCATTCGTTGTTAGCCATGCTAGCTTTCGTTCTCTAAATGGTCCCTTAAAAGAATGGTTCCACAGTTTTCTGCTTACCTCCAGATCGCTGACCCAAGACATGTTTGGTGTCCAAATTTGGCTTTTTTAGTTTAGTGCTGGAACTATGACGCTAACCTTGCTAACACTTGAAGTCACCCAAATGTTTCTGGTAAATACATCCATAAACTGTCTCTTCACAGGCTCGAACCACATCCTGGCCTTTAATAAGGTTGCACTTATTTATGTAGTTTAGGACACAGTTTGACTTAAACTATTAAAATGTACAAGACCGTGTGCAAAACCTAGCAAAATACAATGGGAAGCTACTTTGCACTACAGGTGCTGTGCCAAGTTCCATGGATTTGGATGCTAAAGTACATTTTCACTTTAGCCTGTTCGGACAAGCCGCTCATATGCGATATTTTGACATATCCGACTTAAGCAGGACAGACTTTCTATGGTCTAGATGCCAAGAAGCCACATGTAATTGAACTTTTCCCAATCTGTTTCTGGTCCAAATTCTGGAAAAGTGACTCAGCTCAACTGGACAGATCGGATTTCATGTGTTTTTCCCGTCGTTTGAACCACCACAGTTGATGACAAAAGAAAGTGTGTCAAGAAAAGCAATGCACATTTTCATGTTACAGCTTAAACATGGAGAGTAGAAGCTTTTAATAGATATTTAGGAGACATATTTTTTAATTTGTATGGTGTACTTAATGCTAACTGCTTCTTTGAAAGATCTGAACTCAAAGCCTGTCTCCAGATAGCACTGCTACAGCCTATAGTTTGTTAGCAGGCTGGCTAGGCTAGGACAGCCTGTACTAGAGTCATGTTCTATACATGCTGTGATTAATTAAAAGCAAAGTGTTGTTGTGAAACATAGAACGACCGCTCTGTTAGCTAGCTATCGTCAGTAGACTTCCTAGGTTTTGCCCCTACCTGCGTGTGCCACTACTATTCCAGCCAGTGTGGATACGTGAGCAAATGCGACAACAGTCTGAACATACAAATCAGATTTGGTCACCTGAAATATGAACAGTCAAAACAAATCAGCTTTGCCCTGCAGCGTGAAACAACTAAACTAGTGATCTGCAGTGTCCACACTGTGGTCAGCACCATGCTCATGTAACCAACTCCAGGCCTAAGCTGGTTTTGTGCTACCTAAGGGTAAACAAAGAGGTTCCAAACCTAATCCGTTTTTACACTAGTCGTTGGATGTCATTAACATATTTTGACGATGGTCAAAATGTGACCATTGTCAAATTCATGCTAACACCAAGCTGACATTCACACGTTTTAAACTGACATTGGATTAAATTAGGCCTACTATTAAATTTCAACACTATTATACAACAACACCAACAAGACTGAGAGACGTTTTGTGGATGTATTTACAGAAAAGATTTGGGTGACTATTGACTTATAGTCATTGTGAGTAACTTTGACCATGTAGCTCCAGTGCTAAAAGAAAAATATATGGAAAAGAAGCTAATGAAGCAACATATGGACACCAAACATAATTTGGCTGATCAAGTACATCTGGGGAAAGTGGAAAATTGTGTAAATTAGATTTGTCGCTAAGCCATTCCTATAAATTTGGTAAACAGCATGGCATTCTGGAGTTTAGTTTCCATTTCAACTTTGACAGCATGTAAAATAATGTGTAGCCCCTTTTTTATATATACAAAACAGAAAGTTCAGAAGAAGTGGTGGGAATTATGGGAATTGTAGTGTTACAGCACAAGCACAACGGGTCAAGCCAATCAAACTTCATCTCACACTTGAAAAATACAGTTCGCTCACACGTAGGCTAACGTCAACCTAAACGGGATCGTATCACAGTGCAAACACTCCATACATTAAATGGTAACACTTGAACATGAATATTCATGTGGTGCGTCTCCGCCCCCCTGTTTATAAATTCAAATTGCGACCAGAAGACACAAGTGAACAATCATCTGATATGATGTAAACTTCAAACTCGTTCTACGACTCATTCAAGCTTTTTTGGCAGAGGTTCCTCCAGACATCGTCAGCAACGTACACCAAACTTTGTTACACGCGACCCAAGGCAGCAGAAAGTTCCAGAAAACGAAACGACATAACAGGCCAGCTGAGAATTATTGGTCAACAAAAAACAAACAAACAAACAAAAAAAAGAGAGAGAGAGAAAACCCCTCATTTTAAAAGAACAAACCGCAGCGGACACAGAACGACCAGGCTAACCCTCCAAACGAGTTAGGCTAGTTTCATCTACAAGTAACAGCTCAAAAATATCAACCACGGACAGAATAAGAAGTTCATCGCTAGTTTACAGGAAAGATACTTCACCCATCTAGAATATGGCACATGTAATTATTACAACCAAGTAAGACCACATAGACGTACACTCGGCACGTATTGCCAAAATACAGTTTACTTCTCGCTTATACGTCTAAAACCATGTTTTTTTTCACATCGTACGTTTCTAGGAGAGGGTGAAGTAACTCGGTTGGGTAATAAAATTGTCGTTCGAGGGACGTTTTGATATTTTCGTGTCAGCAGCTGTTTTGTAAACACTGGTTAATTTTTGCTAGCGGCATGACGTAAAGTAGCGCGTGATTTGTGTTTTCGGCTCGTTATCTGCGATTTTTTGAATACGGGGTGGAACACATTGTGTAAATTACTGGCGTGAAGACGTGGTGAGTGGCGGAGTTGTTTTTGAAAAGAATACATTGTTAAAAGAAAACGTATGGCGTTAAAGAAACAAAAACAGAATATTTTGGCCTTATAGCAATGCAGGTATACAGCTTTCCTTTTTATTTATATTTTATCGCTATTTCAAAAAATATAAAGTTTTTTGTCATAACTTTCTGGTATTGGCTTATATTATTAAATAAAAGTATGTTGTTCTTTTTCTTTTAATTTCCCTTTCTTTTAAAGTAACATGCTGCTTTTGAATATGGCAGTTTTTATGTTTTTATAGGTCATCCATTTTGTATCATGCAATCTTGTTGGTTTTATAACGCTCAGAGTATCTACACAGCAAGAGCCCATTCACCTCCTGTGAGAAGACCCCCCCCCACCACCACCCCCGACCCCTGTACATGAACAAAGATGGTCTAATCCACAACTTCTGAGGGGAGGACCCTCGTCCACGCTAACGCGCTAATGGTACGTGTCCATCGTATTCTGTCCTGCATCTGTGGAGCCAGTCCTATTGAGAACATAGTCCTGTACACGTAGCCCAGAAAGAGGTGGAGCAGCCCTCAGTCCCTCTGTAAACCTCTTTTTCTCTCTGTTCAAGAGTGAAGGTCCATGTCCCAGAGTAGCACCCTCTTGCGCCTGGAGGGCGGAAGTAGCCTTCGTCCAGAGCCCTCTAAAACTGATACCACTTTTTGTCCTTGCATTTCAGCATCAGCTGTGGAAGAACAGAGCAAAACAGGCACATGTCCATTAGCATGAAGATAATGTTTGTAGCTTGTTAACAAGCTACAAGGGTGAAGGCTAGCAATGCTTCGCCTGGGGCGCATGAAGCACCAACACTACCATGTCATTGCAGAGTTCAACACGCTTGGAGGAGAAAGCTGAGTGCTAATTCTGGTACATCAGCTAAACAGTAGGGAACTCTTACTAGCATCATGCTGAGGGTGGGGAAGATAGGGGAGAGGGAGGGGCAAATGTAAGGAAAGCGAGGGCTTATGGAGGGGGTGAGGGGCTAATAGAAGGGGCTAGTGAGGAGAGGAAGGGGCTAATGGG
Source organism: Semaprochilodus insignis (assembly GCA_034552555.1). Lineage (NCBI taxonomy): Eukaryota > Metazoa > Chordata > Actinopteri > Characiformes > Prochilodontidae > Semaprochilodus > Semaprochilodus insignis. Next base: position 2,482,803 of record CM067480.1, read on the forward strand.
AGGTGAAGGAGGGCTAATGAAGAGAAGAAGGGGCTAAACAATGAGAGGGGCAGGCTAATGGAGGAGGGGCTAATGGGAGTAGAGATAGGACTTATAAGGGACAGAGGGCCTTATGGGGGAGTGGGAGGGGCTAATAGGGAGAATATGGGGCTAATGAGATGAGAAGGAGGAGCTAATGCGGAAAGGAAGGGGCTTATTGGTAGAGGGTAGGGCTAATAGGGAGAGGATGAGGCTACTGCGGGGAGGAAGGGGCTAAAAGGATAAGGGGATAGGCTAATGGGGGAGGGGGGACTAATGGGAGGAGAGATAGGGCTTATAAGGGGGAAGGGGCTAATAGGGAGAGCACTGGGCTAATAAAGAGAGGACTGGGCTAATGATGGAGGAGGGACTAATGGGAGGAGAGATAGGGCTTATAAGGGGGAAGGAGCTAATAGGGAGAGCATTGGGCTAATAAAGAGAGGACTCGGCTAATGATGGAGGAAGGACTAATGGGAGGAGAGATAGGGCTTATAAGGGGGAAGGGGCTAATAGGGAGACCATTGGGCTAATAAAGAGAGGACTGGGCTAATGATGGGGAGAGCAAACTGCTTAATATTCATATTCATTCACCAGAAAAAGTCAGATTCACTGAAAACGTTCAGGAAATAATGCTCCTGCGTTCAACAGACAGGGTGTAACCGTTTAGCTGCTGCAGTTGTCGACTGAAATGAGCTCTTTCTCAACTCTTACCTCGTGAGCATGTTTGGAGAAAGTCTCTGCGCTGGCCATCATGAGGGCCGTCCTCTCCTCCAGCTCACCCAGTCTCTGTCCTCTCTCATCCAGGGCGATGCGGGCTCGGGCCAGTTCACCCACCGCTCCGCCGGCAGCTGCCCGCATGCCCTCAACGCTGCCCTGGCCTGGAATGTGCTGAGCTAGGCTCCGAGAGGCCTTGCCCGCTGCTGCCTCACCAACTACATACACAAGGGAGGGGTTAAGGGGGTGCAGCCTGTTTTGGCTGGTATAAAAAGTTCTTAAATATCTTTTATACAACTTTTAAGCGGAAAACAAGAAGTGTATAAATGCAGACTAAACTAAGAACACAATTTGAGATTCAGGAAGGCAGATTTTAAGCCATGCTCATGAACTTTTTTCCTTGTTTATAAATAATAGTATGTCGTACAGTAGCAGAAACCACGTAAGCGAGTCTACTGAAGGTTACTCACCAACTCTACACAGTTTAACATAAGTGTGTGGTGATTTAGGCAGTTGTCATCATGCTTAAATGAATGCTAATTACCTTGCTACACTCATCATCAAAAGAATAATTGCACCCAGAAGGAAGTGTCAGATTGCTATTGAAATAGGGAAGGAGGATAAAGGTTACCAGGAACAATAAATGTTGATAAATTTAGACTAATATGGGCAATATTTATGGAGCTACACATACAGAAGTCTCTCAGTATGGGATTGGGCCACCATGTTTGCTAACGCAACATGCCAGACGTCTCGCAACGAGTTGTAGAGGTTCCTAATGGTGTCCTGTGATAATCCATCCCATGCAGCTTGAATATTCTCACACAGTTCCTGCAGATTTTGCAGTAGGGGTGAAGATGGAGTCACACCAGGCCTTCTGGACGTGTGACGTGTGACAACAAACCGTTCATCTTGGTGTTTACCATGGTGCCGCCACACACAGATTCGTTGGTCGTCTTCATCAAGACAAAAGCGGGACTCGTCAGTGAGGATGACCCACTGCCATTCTGAGTCGCTCCACATGGCTCCACATGTTGACATGGCGTTAAGAACAGTTGTTGTAACGGTCTGCGTGCATGTAGTCCTGCATCGTGCTGCCGTCTGCCAATGGTGCTGCCACTAACAGGATGACTCATGAAGGCATCACTGCTCACTGAATGTCCGTAACAGTGGCTGTTGGGTCGGTCAGGTACAGCAATAAGGCCCGTCTTTGCTTATGTCACATGCGCGGCTGAGTGTGAAACTTGAATCATTTGAATCATTTGCGTGTCACAATGTAAAACCTACCCACCAACTTTCATATCTGTCGGTTGATTCCTTCTGGGTGCAGCTAATTGTGCAGCTATTCTTTTGATGATAAAGTATACTTATACTCATAGCTCAAGTGCAAAATTAAAGAAGCAAACTTGATCAAATGTATTTAGATTAAGATGGAAAACATTCAATTCTTTAAAGCTTTAAAATGTGCTACTGTTTCAGAGTGTATGTGAGCTGAAAATGTAGTGATGATTCATTCTATTGAATAAATGATTAATGATAAAGGTGAAACTTTATTGATCTTCTGTCCTTTTGGATTCATGCTGAGTACTGCTAAAACTTTACTGTCAGCTGTTTATAAAACTCAGACTCAATGTAAATTGCAGGACAGAGCTAAATATTATTGATTTTATAGTAATGTGTATGATATGTATTGCTATATATCATATTATATATTTAACTGATCATATAATACATATATTAGAAGCACATGGTCTCTCTGAGTCTCAGAATGACTGTTTTTGTGTTGATCATCTGTTTTTAGTTGTAAATATCAGATTATCAGCTCTAGACTCAGTCTAAACTCAGAGTATGTTTGAGACATCTGGAGAAGCTCCAGACCGAAGTATGTGCAGCGGGGCATTTAAATGGAAATTTAAATAGACATAAATGCACTTAATACACGTAAGTTTAACTGTTGATTTCTAATATGAAGGCTCAATGCAGAGAGCTAATATAACGGTAGCGAGTGGATATAATGTTGGGTGTTTATTGGAACTGAATTACTTGCTGGTGGGTGGTCAGAGGTGGGTGAAATCACCTTGGTCAGTGAGGGGAAGGTCTTCTGATTGCTATGATGTGTGAATCATGTTGCTGTGTTGAACCCTTTGTTATAAAATGAAGGCTAAAACCAAAGAGCTAATTTCAGGTCGTTTGGGTGTTTTTTCGAGCCATATTACTCACTGATGCTGATGTTACAGCTTGATGATGTCATGTCGGCTAGTCAGGGCCAGTTCTGCCAAGTGTTCTGATACATGGATAATGTCTGTAGCTTAAACCGTTCAGGAGTTATGAAGACTAGAACACAGCTATGCACATTGTCCGCAAAGCATTAATTCGCACTATGAGTGCAGCCAGGTTAACATGACATCACCGTCACTCTTGGCTAGGCTAGTTTCAGTGGGCTAATTAGCCACACAAACTTTGTAATACAGAATGTTTTTTGACAAGTCTGAACATAACGGACAGAAATGTTGTGTGTAATTGCTGTTAATTGTTTTTAAAAATCTGTGCGGCATAGTCTTTATTTTTTGTTGCTGTCTGGGTAGCTAGCAGTTGTTGTTAGCTACGAAGCTAGCCGAGTAAAGATAAGGAAGTTACTTAGCAGTCATGTAGATGGAGTAGATTCCTCCATAAATTCCAGATTAAAAATAGCAAATAGGTCTTGCAAATAAAGTTATTGTTATTGAGTATTTTATTTTTTTAAACGTGTTTTATTGCTATTGGTTATGCACTGATCTGTGTGCCTTTTTTAGGGGGTGGGGGGGGAGTTGAAAAGAGGAATTGTGTCAGACTAGATCGAGTTTATGTGGACAATTTGAAGATGTATTAATATGGTTGAGCAAAATAATAGAATTTGATTTATTAATGACTGGTTTTATGCTTAGCTATAATGAACGCAAAGAAATCCTCTTTTGCCCTTTTTAGTGAACTCTTATAAATCCCTCTGTCTGCTCTCTCTGTGTGTACGTGCGGTGTGACCATAAAAATTAGACTGTAGTTATGTTCTAAGTTCTAACAGTTTTAAGGCCAGCTGAAGATAAAATGTGTCTACAGTCCATGGTGTATGCCTACAGAGACTAGCACACTGCAGACTAGCACACACACATAAACATGCCAGTTGTGAGCAGCCCAGTTTAGTTATACTGTAATTGTAGGTTTACTGTGCATAAATTGGTTAATAATTTTTTGTCAAGTCATATGTAGGTATAACTGATGGGTTCTAATATCTGTATTCTTATGACAAGTGAAAAAAAATGGCAAAAGAAATACATGGATTGATTAAAGCAGGTTCTTGAAGAAGCAGTGGCATAGTATATGGTCAATATGGCCTGTGGTCTAGGCCTAGAATCAAAGTGTTAGTGATTATTAGAACCCGAGCAGTATTGAGAAGTCAGGTAACAAAGTGTATTGTGCTGTGTCACTCTTACAAGGCTCTATGTGTGTGTGTGTGTTTGTGCACAGTCCTATCTGCGTATGCCTGCTTGGCCCGGAGGACGTTACAAATGTATCAGTAGGCCTGCTTCCAAGGGAATGCACCTGCTGACAGGGCCTGCTTCCCAAGAGAAAGCACATGCCCAGAAAACTATCCCAAGGGAAAGCACAGAGTGACTCAGTTATAATCATGTAGAGTAATGTATTTGATCAATCAGAGTCATCAATAATGTAATCAAGGTTCAAAGGCCTGGATCGTGATTGTGGTCTTGGCAAGAAATTAATGGAAAAAAAAGTTTCTTAGTTTGGAAACAATGGTGGTTTCTGAAGATAAGAGACAAATCATAACGTCAATTGTGATAATCAAAGAAACAATGCACTTTTAATGGAAGGTTTGATAATAAGTATTTGGCGAATTCATGATGATATGTGATCTGAACGCTGGGAAACTTGGGGGATATGATAAAAATGCGAGGGGTGATGAGAAATCAGATGATGGCCTCTCCTTGTCCCAAGAAGGTGTTCAAACTGTGTATTTTCAGAAATAGATCAAGTGTTGCTGCAGGAACAACTCAAGATTATGCTTGTTATTTTACAATGCCTTCATCTTTAATAAAATAAGTTTTACATCTTTACTGCCAGCCCTGGTTCTCGTGACTTATATTAATTGGCTAAGTATAATGTAAACTATCTGGGTAACACTTTACATTAGGTGTTGACTGACTAACTGAAATCAAGTGATCCAATAGTTAACATGAAGTAATACATAAACAATGGTTACAATTCTTAAATAATGTTAGCTAGACACGTAACCTGTTTACTTAACATTAGTTAACACTGTTGATGTATTACTTCATGTTAACTAATGGATCAGTTGATGTAAAAATCAATGACAGCTGTTCACTGGATCTTGATCCAACACAACAACCTCACTTGAGCTAAAAACGTTCATGGAAGTTTGAGGGCCATTCTAGTGGGTTGTTCTTACTCAGTGGTTGGAAACGTCCTATAAACCCAACAACAGTAACTGCTTGGAGCCGCAGGCCAGTGGGGGGCCCTGGAGTTATTGTATTCGAATTTTTAAAATGTTGTTTATATTTAGATTTTGAAAATAATAGAAATGAAAATGTGAGGAGTGAACTTCTGAAACAAAATAGTAACAACAGTGATGAACGCTGGTTGAAGGGGACCCCTGTGATTTTTTGGGTTTATTGCTTGTAAACTACTCAGCTGAATAGAAAGGACCACTCACAGAGCTCTTCACGGTCAAACGTCTGGGCGTTGCCCCCGAAAAAGCCCTTCAGGAAGCCACGGTTCTGCGCCTCAGGGGTCTCTATGGGGGTGAAAAGCTCCCCCAGCATCTCCTGCAACCAAGTGATTGTGTTATCAGTCAGTGGATTCAACAGGCAGTCAGTCAGGAGGGCGTTAATGAGAAATGAGCCACAGCGAGCACAACAATGACCTTTAGTTTCAGTACACCAGTCTCTCCAGTAGGTGGCAGTGTGGTAAAAGATAATGGATTCACGTCCAACCCTCTGTCATCTCTGATTAGGGTTTACAGTTTTGTGTATAGCAGTGTGC
>CM067480.1:2489086-2501407 GCA_034552555.1 Semaprochilodus insignis
CACCATTCGGAGATGGCTGCATGACGCAGGACTAAATGCATGCAGACCGTTACGATGACTGTCCTTAACACCACGTCAACGTCACCAAAGACTACAATGGTGTTGTGCCAGACTGTCATGGAGTGACTCAGAATGGCAGTGGGTCATCTTCAGTGACGAGTCCCGCTTTTGTCTAGGTGGAGACGACCCACAAATCCGTGTGTGGAGGCACTGTGGCCAGCACCAAGATGAACGGTTTGTTGTCACACGTCCAGAAGGCCTGGTGTCACTCCACCTCCACCCCTACCGCACCATCTGCAGGAACTGTGTGAGAATATTCAAGCTGCATGGGACGGATTATCACAGGACACCATTAGGAACCTCTACAGCTCCATGCTGAGATGTCTGGTATGTTGCATTAGCAAACATGGCGGCCCAACGCCATACCGAGAACCATTACTTCTGTATATGTAGTTCCTGGTAACCTTTATTGTTCCTGGTAACCTTTATCTTCCTTCCGAATAGGACTGCAATCTCACACTTCCTTCTGGGTGCAACTATTCTTTTGGTGATGAGTGTAACTTCAGTATAAATGGGTGGGGCTAAACTACCGTCTGGCTAGGTGGATATGGGTAAATGCATTAATGTTTGTGAAATCACAAAGAAAATAAAACAGTATAAACAAGCATGTCTGTCCTACTGGTGAACATTATTGAGAAACCAGCCTTTGTTTGCAGAATGTGCTACAAGCTGTAAGTGTCACACGTTTGATGTGAAAGCCCTTGTAGTGGAAGCACCTGCCTTTAAATGTATCACCTACCCATCAAATAGCATTCAGAATGAGCATGATTGCTGGGATTAGGGCAGAAGTTGAGTTCAGCTCCATGTTTGAAGCGTTAGTACAGTCTCAAACATAAAAGGGATGTTGAAATCCCCCAAATGCTCAAAACAAAGCTCGTTTTTGTGATTCGCTCTAAAGGGGTTTGTGTGATTTCTTTTGTTTCTTTTGTCCCCTACAGTAATCACTGCAAACTATATCTCAGCCAAGTGAAAGCATCTTGAATGTGGGGAACATACACTCGCTGGCCACTTTGAGTGCACCTTCCACCTACTTTCCATTGGCCCCTACCTTCTACTTTCTCTCACTGGCCACTTTATTTGAAACCCCAACTTTCTGCTTCCCCTTGTTGGCTATATTATTAGAAACTATATTAACTATATTATTAGAAACCCCAACCTTCTACTTCTACTTCTACTTTATTAGAGGTACTCACTCTCTACCTCCCTTCACTGGCCACAACCTTCTATTTCTTCTTATTGGCCACTTTATTAGAAACTCTTATTTCCCTTTAATAGTCACATTTTTAGAAACACTAACCTTCTAGATCTCCTCACTGGCCACTTTATTTGAAACCAGAAACTTCTACTTTCAATCACTGGCAACTTAATTAGAAACCCTGACTCTCTACTTCCACTCACTGGCCACTTTATCAGAAAGCGCAAACTTCTACTTCCTCTCACTGGCCAGTTTATTAGAAACCACAACCTTTTATTTTCCCTCACTGGCCACTTTATTAGAAACCAGAAACTTCTATTTTAGTCTCTGGTCACTTTAATATAAACTATAACCTTCTATTTTCCCTCTCTGGCCACTTCATTAGAAACGTCTACCCTCTACTTCCCATCAGTGGCCACTTTATTAGAAACCACAAACTCCTACTTCCCCTCACTGGCCACTTTATTAGAAAGCACAACCTTCAGCTTTCCCTCTCGGGCCACTTCATTAGAATGTCTACCCTCTACTTCCACTCACTGGCCACTTCATTGGAAACCCTGACCTTCTATTCCAATCGCTGGACACATACTTCCACATACTCACACACTGTATTCCATCTGTAGTCAAGCACAATGCATTCATCTTTGGTTAATATCTGACCACACAAATGCTCTTGACTGACATTGCAGTTACTGGGAGTTTTACAGATGTCAGTGTCACAGCTAGGCTGATACTGGACCACCGCTCAAAAATATCTATGTGGTCAGAAACTAACCACTGATGAATGACCACTCAAACTGTGCATCCACAGATACGCTACAGTCTCTAACTGTACACCTGCAAGGTTGAGCAAGAAGGAAGGGGGTTTTGGATAGATGCTTTCTATATTTCTCATTATGAGAATGTTCTTTGAAAGGTTCTAGATGCCTAGAAATACCTAATTATATCAGCTGAAATCTCTTCAAATTCTAAATTTCATCTGCTAATGAAATAAGACCATTTCACCTACAACAAGTAAACATACTAGACCTGGGTGTAACTATGTTATAATAATCTCACAATAAGAAATACAAGCTTTATCGTCCACACTCAAGATGTTCCAGCATGCTAAGACATCAGTTCCACCTTTTAGAAGTGGCTTGAACCGATTCGTGTGGTCGGCTGTGTCACAAACCTGCTGAGAACAGAAATCACAAAAACGCTGGACTGATATTTCACCATTTAGGCAGCGTAAACAAGGAACAGAAATTGGCACTTAAAAAGGCACTGTGTCTTCTTCATTACTGGACAATCACAGCGTGACAGGTCCATTTGAAGTCACCAATTTCTGCTCAGGAAAAAAAGCAATCAAATCAAACAGTCAGTCATGGCTAGTGGTTACCTACCCTCTTTCTAACTTCTATCCCCTTGTGACTGGACGACATGCAAGAGGGGGTAAGGTGGGGGTGAGGGAGGTATAAGTGGTGGAGGGGTGAAGGTAGTAGGATGGGAGGTCATCAGTTCTGGTTCAGCAGGGCCACTGTCCAGCACAGCTTGGTGATTTCCCTGCATTAATTACCCACTAAGCAATTCTTTAGAAAACAACGCATCATTAAAACTGCATTTTGAATCATTTCCGTTTGGAGGAAAGTGTCTTGGTCGTTCCCTAGTTAGCTCAACTGTAAATGATATGCATGTAGTGGATAATTTCTCAAATTCAAATTTCTCCACAATTGATTTGAATTAGATTACACTGGTACAATTTGGAATGACTGCCTTTAACACAGAGTATTATAGGATGAGTAAGGCAGCAAAGAATACGGAGGAGTCAAACAGAGGAACCTCAGCAGGCACGCTGCAAAGTCTTGGCAAGTACAGTTATCTTAGGTCTAGTTTATATGTCTTATATTTCTCATTTTAAGATTGGTGTAAGCCAAATGATCTCAGTATAGTGGCAGGTAATTATATTTCTTATAATAAGCAAAAGTGATCTCATAAGAAGCTTACACCAATCTCAAAATGTTAAGATACATACACTCATCTCCAAAAAAATAGTTGCACCCAGAAGGAAGTGTGGGATTGCACTTATTGGGAAGGAAGATAAAGGTTACCAGGAACAATAAATGATGATAAATTTAGACTGATATGGGCAATATTTATTGAGCTACACATACAGAAGTAGTGTCTCTCAGTATGGCGTCGGGCTAGTGCAACATGCCAGACGTCTCGGCATGGAGCTGTAGAGGTTCCTAATTGTGTCCTGTGATGATCCATCCCCCCAGCTTGAATATTTTCACACAGTTCCAGCAGATGGTGCAGTAGGGGTGGAGTGGCACCAGGCCTTCTGGACGTGTGTTGCCTGACAACAAACCGTTCATCTTGGTGCTGACCACGGTGCCTCCACACACGGATTCGTTGGTCGTCTCCACCAAGACAAAAGCGGGACTCGTCAGTGAAGATGACCCGCTGCCATTCTGAGTCACTCCATGACAGTCTGGCATGACACCATTGCAGTCTTGGCGACGCTGACGTGGTGTCTGTGTGCATGTAGTCCTGTGTGGTGCAGCCGTCTGCCAATGGTGCTGCACTAACAGGATGACTAAGGAGGCCTCACTGCTCAGTGAATGTCTGCAATCGTGGCTGTTGGGTCAGTCAGGTACGGTGATAAGGCCCGTCCTTGCTTATGTCACATGAGCAGTCAAGTGCAAAACTTGAATCAGTCGCATGTCTCCCAATGTCAAACCTACGCACCAAGTTTCATTCCTGTCTGATGATTCCTTCTGCTGGGTGTGACTATTTATGCAACTACTCTTTTGATGCTGAGTGTATATATGTATATATGTACACATATATATGTATAGTGGCAGAATTCTGCTTCACCTGTTCCTCATCGCATACTCCTATAACTGTTTACTGCACTGGCCTTTTGTGAAGCATTGACCCGGTTCACAGCACTGTACCATGCCTTTTTCCTACCTTTGCTTGTATTGTATATGACCCTGTGTGCATGTTTTTGCCTTCTGCCTTTTTGAACAGCAAACTGTGCTTTTGTCTTTCGGTTTTGACCTGTATTTTGGCAAGAAAGTGACCAAACTGTGCAGTCTGGTGGCCCTCCAGGCCCAGAGTTGATCTCCCCATGGTAGAGGGATAGAGGGATAGAGGGAGAACAGGCACACACCTTCGGTGAGGGAGGACACAGGCAAAGAGACCTCCATGCATGCGGCGGACTGGGCCTTGCGGAAGGGCGGTCGGCCAGGCCCCCGGCGGCTGAGGCGCGGCCCCTCGGGGCCCCCAGGGACACGGGGCCTCCCGGGCACGCAGGGCTGGGAGGTCGGGCTAGTGCATTGTCCATTCACATGATCTGTAAGAACGGGCAGAGCATTAGCACGATCGGAACTGAGGTTAGAAAATCTCTGAGAGAAGGAATAGGAGGAGAGAGAGAGAGAGAGAGAGAGAGAGGGAGAGATAGATAGAAAGTGAGATAACAGACAGAGAGAAAGAAAAAACAGGGAGTGAGAGGAGGGTAATAAAACAGGAAAGAGAAAGAGAGTAAAAACAGAGAGAGGGAGAGAGAGAGATGTGAAACAGAAGGAAAAACGAAGGGAGAGAAAGAGGACAGGTGAAAGAGTTAAGGAGGAATGGTCATATATAATAGCGGCATTGTCAGTGCAAGCTGATGAAGAAAACAAAGGAGAAGGTGAACCAGGAAACGAAAGCAAGGAACAAAGGAAAAAGAGGACAATAAAGAGGTAATGGCAGAGTTGAGGTAAGCTAGAAATGAGCATTCAAAGGGAATTTCTCATCCTCAATCAGCCTTGAAAAAGAAAAGGTGGCAGATTTCAGGAGAATCAAAGCAGACTTTGTTGGGAAAGAAGATTGGAGACATTCAGGAGTTTTTGCAGGACAGCTTTCAAGTGACTTGTCCTCCTGCTTCTCCAAGCTGTGCAGGAGCACACATCAAACTTTTCAGAGACTGCTATCAACTTTTACTGTTCTCGGGATCTGAAGAACGTTATACAGTTACTCATTGAGAAGGTATGCTGTGAAGTCAGCTTTGTCTTTCTCTTGCAGTACAACCATGTTGTTCAACTGAACCACTAACCTTTCCTGACAAGTTTTCTCCATTCTGGGTCCACAAATCCATTCTGTTGTAGCTACTGCAAGGCTGATCAAGCTTTACAGATACGGATATTTAAAAAATCCTATTAGAGCCAAGGAGAAATTGCTCAGCTTTAGTATTTTGAGATACCAGAAAACCAGACCTTCACCTGACAAAAACTCCAATTTGCTTGAGCAGGCAAGAATGCAGAGAAAGAATGTGCTTCCATTAGCGGGTTCGGTTTGCTTCACAGTGAGTTAACCTGAGTTAACCCTAACGAAAATCTAAATCACGAGAGAGAAGTTCTGAACTCTTCTTTCTGAAAGAAACTAACGGAGAAAGTACAGTACTACACAGTTTCATTTAAAGCTGCACTGTGTAAGTTTCGGGGATTTGGAGACATCTCTGGTGGAAGTGTGAAATTGCATGGAAGAAGATTTTGTAGCTGTGGGCTGTGGGCTGTGGGCTTCAGACTCCTTCCCTGAGTGGTTGAATCTGTGAATTGCAAAAGACATGTCAGTCATAACTCAGTGAAGGACGTGTCTTCTGAGGACGTTAGTGAATTATCTACTATTGTCATCACATCTTCATTAGTGCAATGCTGATTTTGCATTTGAGACCTAAACATTGAACTGGACCTCCTTTTTGAGCTTCTCTGTGTGATGTTAATATGTAAAGTCGCATTTCGATATCTGAACGACTTTATTTTGGGCTTTACACCATATTGCATCTTCCCGCTGCCGGCTCATTCGACCGTGCACATGCAGGAGGACTGCCCAAGCACAGAGCATCATGGGTAGAGCCTCGGCAGCGGTAAAAAAAGACTTAAAACTTGTAAATAGTTGGGACTGTGAGCTTGAGGCTGTGTATATGTGTCGCATGAGCCATTCTTTATTGCACTGCTGGGCTGTTAGTGGGGTAAGGGTGCAGTGTTGGTGCCTAAGGTCAGGGACAGCCGTTTCCCCGGCTGCTATCCCAGCCGTTCAGTAGCACTGGGTGGCCATCTCCATCTGATTCTTCTGCGTGTGGGAGGGGACCGAAATACAACCCACTGAACGTTCTTCTGCACGTTGCATGCAATTACACATTTCCACCACAGAGGTCTCCATCACAGAAGTCCCAAAACTTGCATAGCATGGCCTAAAGCTCTAGGTCTGGTGCCTGTAGGGGATGTGTCAGTGTACTCTCACTTAGCAAATCAAAATCAATCAGGTCCAACCTCATTAGCTATGCAGTAGCTATGGAAGAATGCATCTGTGGGTGGAGCAACTGACATGGTAATGTCTGCTAAACTCCTTCAGATAACTCCTTCTTCTGTGGCATCTTTAAAGGGAGGTGATTTGATGAATAGGACTGAGGATGAGGAAGCCCAGAGGTGGAGCCCAGTCCGCACCTACACGTCCGTTTCCCCTGGCCTGCACCGGGGGTCAGCATTATGGAGATTCTGATGAAATTGTGAGCTATTGTACAGCATTTAGGATGTAGCTGGTACACTCCAGGGGAACTGGAGTAGAGGACTATGGGGGACATTTATAACCAGCCTAGCTCTAAACACCTACATACCCAACACACACACGCGCACGCACACACTCCAGTTCAAAAGCTTCACACATGTTTTAACACATCATCTCTCTGGCGCTGCAGCACTTCAAAGCTACCGCCTACATCTGCTTTCATTTCCACATGAGTCTAACCTGCAATTGGCTTCTTTCTTCTCAGTGTAAATGAGTATTTCCATATTAACACATACATCCACATTCAACCATTCGTCTGTCTCAAGAGCAAACCCTTGAACAAATGCTTATATGACTTGAGCCCAAACAAAAGGCTTTAGCCTCAACAGTCCATTCTTCTCTCGCAGTATGAACCAGACCTGCTGAAAGAAAGGCGTTATTATTATTTCACACAGACGTCATTTGGAAAGAAGTGGTCTGCTCTAAGCGGAAAGGCATGTTAGTTCAGCCGAGTGGCCCAGTCACACTAGCGTTTGTCAGTGAAAGTGATTCAAAGAAAGTTGCTGTGATGACCGGTCTGCGTTAAGCTCCGATGGGGCAATGCTTTGTATAACAGCACTGAAGATCCAAAATGGAGAGATCACTAATTTTAGCAGTGTTTCAGCAGCTTTACCACAGACTCTACCATAGTCTTTATGGTAGGCCACGTAGGTAGCTTGCTAACTGCTAGGTTAACCTCCTGGCTAAGAGCCATGTATAATGATCTTTACTTTTGTGCATTTACCAAAGACGTTCTCAGGACTAAGTCGAGTCTCAAGTCCTTAACAGAGCAGATTTTAGTTTAGAACTAAACACAGGTTCTAAAGGACAGAGTGAAGCACCACATGCGGTAAACGGGAGTGTTTAAAGGAAAGAGGCAACATAAATGGACATGGTTGGCTAGGCTGTAGTTTGCATAGCAGTGATGCTATCTAGCTAACATAACCACTATGTGTTAAGTATGTTCAACTTAGCCTACAATCGGAACCTCAACGGAGGTCATACCAAAAATAGTACCAGGTTTGCCTAATGGACAGGTCAAACAGCAGAGCGTGGCAGCGAGGCAACTACAGCCTGGAACTCCAACCCCCAGAATGTCCCGGGCTGATCACCCAACAAGCTGCACCTGATGCTCCGGCTATAGAGGTTTTCACCAAACAGCCGTCAACCGCTACACCTTTGCAGAGGGGTAGCTGGTAACAGTATTAGCAAAAAATAAATAAAAGAAAAACAGAAAAGACACATGCTTTAAAAGAAAAACAAAAAAAGAGACAAGACACGTGCTGCAAAAAAAAAAGAGAGAGAAAAGACACGCTCTTAGAAAAAGAAAACAAAAGACTAAGACACGTGGATCAAACTAAACCAAAGAAAATAAAGAGAAACGTGAAGACCCAGAAAAGAAAAGATAGACCCTTTCTGTTTGACCCTTTCCTGTTTGTTTCTATTCCTTTACAAATATTCCCTTTTGTCTGAGCCACCACTGTTGGCGTCTCCTTTGTTTGTGTCTCACTCCCATCCACAAAACCCCCTCTAACACGCCTCACGTGTAGCGCATGTAGCGCAGCGGTAGCACGTGGGGCTGCCACTACGAGGGCTCGATCCTCACCTCAGACAAGCATCCAAAAACGCTTCCCCTCCAAACAGATCACCCCTCACACATGTCATTTGACATGTATCCACATCCAGGAAACCCGTTTGCAAGCGGATAAACCTTTATATCTGCGCAAGCGGGTTCCCGCCGTGTGCTTGGGTCCACGCCCTTATCTGTGCCTTGACAAAACAGGTGAGTGAAAAGCAGCTTAAACAGGACTAACTGATGTGGCCAAACTGCAAATCTGCCTCAAATCTAGCTTAACTACACAGCTGGTCCACCCCAGGAATGCCAGAATAGGATCACAAATATAGACATAAGGCAAAACCATATCCAGCTGCTCAGCATCTGGTCCTGCTCTGGCATGTACTAGACCAGTAGTCATAAAGGAAAGCCAGAACCTATTCTAATCTGTTATCTGGGTCCAAACTACATGTTAACCAACCATGTCCAATTGTTCAGCTTATGTCTTTTCCAGACCCCATTTACTGCAGGGAGTGCTTCGTCTGTCTTTCAGACTCTGTAATGAAGGGCTTTGCAGACGTTGCACCAGCGTAATAAAAGTAACAGGCAAAGTCAAAGACATAACCTTAATCGCATTAAGGCTGTTAGTCCTAATTTAGCTAATAAGTAAATTAAGCCATTTGATTTAACAGGTAAGTTAGTTCTGCGATCTCTGGCAACAGCATACATGCTTGATAAGTTCACTTGCCTGCTAAATGCAACAAATTAGATGTTGTTTTCCTGTCGTGAAGCTTCTAGACGTCTACCAGGCAGAGCAAACTGCAAATATCTAGTGTGACTACGGCTTAAGCATGAGAGAAAGAACAGACAGGAGGAGGAAGAAGAGGACAGTAGGGAAGAGCTTGCAAAAGAGTGAGAGGGATAGAGTATTTCTGGGAAGATAGAAGAATGGTCCAATCACAATGAAGCAAGACCATTTGTAGACAGTCAGTGCATGGCTGTTCTGAAGGAGGAGATGGTCCAATCACGATGGAGCAGGCTTTCTTAGAATAGAGTTAAAATAGGGGTTAGAGCATGGCAACTCTGAGGTACAGAATGGTCCAATTAGGATGGAGCAAGGCCATTTAGAGGTAAATGAACCGATGAACCTGTCGCGATAGAGCGAGAGCGAGTTTTCAGAGCAACACTTTAGTAAAGAATGGGTTACAATGAGGTACAAACCACCTTCGTAAACACTTGCAAAATGTACACACATAGAACGAACGATAAGAAGACGAACTGAAAGATAAAATCAACACAAAGAACTTGAGATTTTAGGGACCGCACACAGAAACGTAAGCCGGATGAGAGAAAGTGTGGAACGTGAAAAAGCGCAAGGAACTCAAAACACAAACCAAACGTTCTTCAGCATGGTGCTGGTAACAGAACAGAAGGAAAGGTTGGAGAGTAGAAAGGAAGAAAACCAAAACAATGTTAGAAACCATAAAATAAACTGCTCGCTTTCGGCCTACCGTACCAAGATCAGTCTTAAGATCAGTGGGTAGACTTAACTTTCTGCCTGGTCCCTTTACTGAAACGAAAGAAACAGGAAAGAAGGGGGTAATTAATCCATTAAACAAAACAAATGAAACAAAACGGTGTCGGAAAAGAAAAGACCATAAAGGGATGCGGGAGGAAGGAAATAAGGGGGGAAAACAAACGGAAGTTCTTTACTGGTGACAAAATCAGTATTCACTCGTGCAGTGGTGCATACTGACATATTACAGCTCATGCCACTTCATGCCCAATCACGTTCGACCACCAGAAAACAGAGACTCCGATGGGATACACTATGCTGAGCCCTGAACTCCTTCTTCATTAATCAGTTGTTGATCTTAAAGCGGAACCACACAGATATTACACTGAAATGTTTGCACGCTTTAGTCACTGAGGTGTAAGGCTTTCCGAGTGACGCAAAATGGTTGACAGTGGTTAACTTACTGGCTCGGGTCGCTTTACAGTGGTGGCAATAGGAACCAGGGGTCAAAACAACATCTACAACTGAAATACTAAACTCCCTCATTCATGACGTGACCTACATTGTCAAACATCCAGGGTCTGGTAAAAGGAGTGACGTCTAAGCCACGACCCCACCCCACGCCTCCATCACTCGTCCCGACTGGGTTCCTCTTGTTTTGGCTTGTTTCGCAGCGAGGTCTCAGCCTCATTTGGGTTATTATACCCCAATGGAAACACAGCTTCCCATTTCTGCTTATTTGCTATTCCAGACCAATTCCACCAAGGTCTCGGGAAACTACAAAGCAAACCACAACTTTACAGGCTGTGGAGTTTCTCAGCTGCACTCATGTCCCAAACACACAGGGTACTGACAGCCATAAGACTGGGGGGGTGGACCTGCTGTAGCAAAATTGACTGAATGTGCAACTACACATGGTTCCTCGATCAAAACATGTACTTGGACTTTTGCACTCTGAACTGTTCCATCCCGAATGAGGGTTCCAGCTTGTGGAACCTGAGCCGACCCAAGAGTTCTATTCCTTGCATTGTAAAAATCTTAAAGGTGTCCACCCCTATAGTAATGACAGCACAGTATTAATGGCTGTTTGCTTACCAATCTTGAAGAAACGTTGAGTTCATCATCAAACTTCATCCCTTTACTCGCCAAGAGCGTCTCCAGCGGTGGAAAGCAGCACCAGTGTTTACTCTTGCTTTGCCTCTACTTGTATCACTTCTTTTGTTTGCCGCTGGTCATTATAATGGTCAATAGCCAAGAGCTTCAGCCATCATTGCATTTACTCTCCCTTTTAATGGGTGCCAGATCTTAACTGGTCTAACTGGGAGCAGAACTTCCAACATGTTATTTAGTTAGTTCAACAGGTGAGTTCGAATATGCCATAAGGGCAGCAATGCTACTTCTTCATTCTCTCACGTTGAACTGATGGGAAGACGATGCTATAGTGACTCACTAGTGGCTCTTGAGGTGGTATTACAAGACAAGACGGTCGTGGCTAGCTGGTTAGCATTGTACAGTGTGAAAAAATAGGGCTGGTGTGTGTCTGTGCACATGCTTGTTTATAACCATTACAGGTAATTACTGTGAAAGGAGCTTCTAGAGACGTTAAATTCTTCAGACTTCTGGTTCCTATCACCACCATTGCTGTTTTAACTTGGTATGCGTTTTGTAGAAGGGGGCATTTTACATCAAATCATCCTGAGTGACTTTGTTTACATCTTTATGATTTAATTATGCACACATTTAAGAAAAAAAATCAGTGTAATTCTACTTTAAGATTTGTTTTTAAGGCTAAACTAGATCTACATTAGTAGTAAACGTGTATACTTTTAGGCTTTATCATTTTCCAGACTTTTATACATCATCACTGTCCAAAGAAAAGCAAGTATCTCCAAGTGACAACTAACTTTGCAGGACTTTACTTTCAGAGTAAAATAACGCACAGGGATTTTATTAGCAGCAGTGTTGCAGCATCTTTATTGCTCCATTCATCACAAGTGTCGCACTATGTAACGAGGAGCTGCTGAGCTCAAATTATGCTGAAAATTTGCCAAAAAACTAAAATAAAATAAATAATATGCAGATACATGTTGTTTTTTTGGACAGATTATGAAACACACAACGGATTTTCGCATAAAACAATGTCTTCAGTAAGGAATCGCTGTGATCTAGAGGCATCTTCACAATACAAAACAAAATACACCAAAATTAAACCATAAAAATGAATACATAACACAAACCCACACCCACCCACCAACACACATCCACCCTCCCACCCACCAATACATACACACACATCCACCCTCCCACCCATCAACACATACACACACATCCACCCTCCCACCCACCAACACACAAACACCCCCACACCCTCCCACCCACCGACACACAAACACCATCCTACCCACCGACACACACTCACCAACA
>CM067480.1:2501660-2529430 GCA_034552555.1 Semaprochilodus insignis
ACACACCCACCAACATACAGCTACCCTCCCACCCACCAACACACACCCACCAACATACAGCTACCCTCCCACCCACCAACACACACCCACCAACATACAGCTACCCTCCCACCCACCAACACACAAACACCATCCTACCCACCAAAACACACCCACCCGGACACAAAAAGTCATCAAATAAAAGTGTGAGGTCAAAAATGAACAAAAAACACAACATTTTGCAAGCATTTTGCAGTAGTACTGCAAAGGTTAAGAGACACATGGCTGAATGTCCAGTATACTGTGGTTGTAACTCTTCCAAAGTCATAGAAATAATGAGATCCTGATGCATGTCCATTACTGCTTTCTTAGCAGGAACATTATATTTCATTCACTCGCATCACGATTAGAGTTCTGCTTATTCACGATTCAGCTAACACACAACCCAAGAGTTCCGCATTAGACATAAACTGTGCCTTTGTTTCATTTCACAGCTGAATGATGGCTGATTTCAGTTAATGCATTTTTAAAGCTGTATGTCACCATAAATCTTAATAATGAACACATACATTAGCGTGTTAGCATTAGTGTGCATATTTGATAATGCTAACTAGCCTCTGTTTACCCTGCTGGGAAAAAAAAGCAGCACAGACCAGCATGAACTTCATGCTGGTGTAGTGCTGCTGTTAGTGGACCAGCATAGCATCATCTAAAACACAACATGTGCTGGTTTTAATAGTGACCAGCCATGCTAGTCTATACTGGTTTTCCTAGCAGGGAGCTCTCGTGGGACCTTCAATCCTTCATCGATTTTCACTCTGATGGAGCATGTTTGCCACATTCGATCCATCAGGACAAGGGTGCATATGACACGGCACATAGACTGCAGTTGTATTAGCCTAAGAGCTAGCTATTTTTTCTGTGGTGAAAAGGCCCACTTTGACAGCTGGATAGCTCTTCTTGGAGGTAATAACAGAGAAAATAACACCAAAGTCTCCAATTCCGGCTTACCAGTTGACAGTGGCAAAAAAAAAAAGAATAGATCACAACAGAGCACAGGTGAGTGTGTGGCTTTCTAGTGCTGGAGGGAGCTAAAGGGAGTTAAAGGGCAAGACAACTGACACTAACTTTGCTTTATATTTCCACAAGATTAATGTTGGACACTACTTGATGTGTATTGGGGGGGTTAGGCTTTGGCGAGAACACTGAAAGAAGGGTCTCTGGGTTTTTAAAAGAGCTGGCTTTACCTAAAGGCTGGAAAAAATGATTACCCCAGCTTCAACTCCTGGGTGAACTTGATGTCGCCTTCATGAGCACACCCATAATCTTAAGCCCAGAAACAGAAAATGACATACTTAAAGGAGGGTGGAGCTTTTGACTGGGGATTTTTTGATAGAGAAAATGGATTACGTAGGTAATAAATGACTCATCAGACTGTCAATCAATGACCCCTCCCCGCTCACGCCATAACCAGCAAGTTGACTGGGAAACAGTGGCCGGTTTCCTCATTTATAACGTCTCTGGTGGCTAGACCAGGGGTGTGGGCCAATTACACATTGAATACTAATAAGGCTTTGAACATCAAAGTTCAGTATACCTAAAAATCCACAATGCACACTTAGAACCAGTCAGTTTTGGAGTATGATAATGATGGACACTGTTGCCCCATAATACAATGGTAAATGGAAAGGGAGGAGTTTCCCACGTCTGGAATTTTTTGGAAAAATGGTGGACGGCGAGTCCAGCTCGGTATGATGTAAGCTTCAACACCTCCTGTTAGTAAGAACCGATGTAGTATGCTATAATGTTGAGTGTACCAGACTGCCAAATTCATACTATTAAGATTAGTACGTAGCATATACTGTGTAGTGTTAGTGTGTAGTACATAACTGAGGTGCAGGCTAGCAGTTAGGATTGGTGAAAACTACAGGGATTCCCAAAGGCTGCATGATGTATTTGCATATTGTACTCTGGGAATTGTAGTGAGAGAACAGTGATGGATGAAAACGTGAAAAATGCTGTCAGGCTGAGGGAGACTATATTGAGCTATGGAATACTGCATGATAAACAGCATATTAAACTCTAGTTTTAGGTCAGAATGCCCCTTGAAGTGCCAGACTGGCATGACCATAAAGAACATTTATGATGATAGAGATGCATGGCACATGCTTGCTCCGGTGAAGAAGGGCAGGTGCCCTGAGGTAACCTTTCTCCCTTCCTCGCTTTCTCTTGCTCTGTCTCAGAGGAAGCAGAGACGGAGCCCATAAATGAAAGTGCTCTTGTTCTGCGCAGAGGAAATTGCTCTTTGAATGCAGCAGTAATTGAAAATTCCAGAATCAATAACCTGTGCCTTACAGGTGGAATCCCTCTGTTAAGCCTTTGCCTAATAGGTGTCTGTATGTGTGTGTTTGGATTTGCATGACAGACTGAGAAATCTCCATGTGTTTGCACCCTTTAAGTGCACACGATACATATAGTTGCTTGCACGCGTCCCTGCGTTGAACATCTGTTGTTGAAATCTTTGGGAACAGTCCCAACAAGCAGCCGTGTTAGCTGGCATCTGGTGACCGTAATGTCTGTCCCACGTCACGATTTCTCCAAAACTGGAATTTCAGAAATGGATGAACTGCTAGTCATCGCGTGCCAGCTTCTGGGAAACGAGCGCCAAAGCTTGTAGCGTCTTCTCCGAGGCCGACTCGGATGACAGGAAGGCTAATTTGGGATCCTTTTTGGAGGATTCATGGTGCAATTGTTCATCGTCAACCTGCACTGCAATTTACATGAATTACTGATATGATTCTCCTCTTTTCAGCCAGAGCTCGTCTTCCGCCCCTACAAAACACTCGCTGCGGCTTCGGAGCCTTGTCAGGGCTGAATGCTGCTGAATTCCAGAAACTTCTTTCGTAGCATTCAGAGGATTCACTTTGGTTTTTGCCTGACTCAGAGCAACAATATCTTGCTTTGCTAACTTCAGGATAGGGAGACATTATAATGCCCTTGTAAGCCTTATCAAACCAGTAGCTGCCAGTAGTACTGCCTGGCTGCTTATTAAGCAAAGCAATAAAGTGAATTAAGAATTTTCCACACTTTTATATGCATAGTCTTGTGCACAACCCTCATATGAGCTTTGGGTCTATAACGATTTAATATCTCGACAAATTATGAACTGAAAGGGGCTCAACATTGCTATTTATTTCCTAGTGGTTGCTGGTATTGATGGATAATTTCTATGGAGTTCCAGGTGATTGCTAGAGTATTACTAGGCCATTGCTATGGCATCACAAGTGGAGGCATTATTAATGAATTGCTATCTGTTTTTTAAGACATGAGGTTTTGACCTTCTCTTCTGGGTCCAAGTCTCTAGTGGATTGGCTTGGGTTGATTGAATAGATCAAAAAGTCATTCTAGAACTTTCCTTGTGATGAGAAAGAGAATAGAAATGGCTGCAGTTGAGTTACAGTTCTTAAATGCTTAAATAAATTATTGGTGCCAGTTGGCTCTAACACTAGCTAGCTAATCTAATCAACCTTAGCACCCACTGGGAAAAGCCAAACTTGCACCATTGTGGAAACCCTTGATATAGTCTATGGTTTTTTAGGGTGTTTCTTGCTATAAAGTGACAACTGGTTGTCAGCGGAAAAAGACAGGTGAGGTTGTAGCTTAGGTGGAGATAGCTCGGTAAGACTAGCTATCCTCACTTTAATTGGGCAGCCCATACATACAGCAAAGAACTAGTACATTCAAGACCTTGAATCTGTTAACAGGCTTTGCTATTGTTTTTTGATTTTGGGATCTGCAGGTGTGTTTGGACCTGGAAATAGCTATATCAGACTTAACAACCAGATGGGCAGTGCAGCTGGATTGGTACTGTATAAAATGTGATAATTTGCCACAGTTTTAAATGGTGCTATACAAGTGGTGATAATTTGACACTGTTGGATTGGTGTCATACAAGTGGTGATAAATTGGCACATTGGATTAGTGCTATATAAGTGGTGGTAATTTGGCACTGTTGGATTGGTGCTATATAAGTAGTGGTAATTTGGCACTGTTGGATTGGTGTTATATAAGTGGTGGTAATTTGGCACTGTTGGATTGGTGTTATATAAGTGGTGGCAATTTGGCACTGTTGGATTGGTGTTATATAAGTGGTGGCAATTTGGCACTGTTGGATTGGTGTTATATAAGTGGTGGTAATTTGGCACCGTTTAAATGGTGTTACATAAGTAGTGGTAATTTGGCACTGTTGGATTGGTGCTATATAAGTAGTGGAAATTGCCACCGTTTTAAATGGTGCTATATAAGTGGTGGTAATTTGGCACTGTTGGATTGGTGTTATATAAGTGGTAGTAATTTGGCACCGTTTAAATGGTGTTATATAAGTAGTGGTAATTTGGCACTGTTGGATTGGTGTTATATAAGTGGTGGTAATTTGGCACTGTTGGATTGGTGTTATATAAGTGGTGGTAATTTGGCACCGTTTAAATGGTGTTATATAAGTAGTGGTAATTTGGCACTGTTGGATTGGTGCTATATAAGTGGTGGAAATTGCCACCGTTTTAAATGGTGCTATATAAGTGGTGATAATTTGGCACATTGGATTGGTGTTATATAAGTGGTGGTAATTTGGCACTGTTGGATCGGTGCTATATAAGTGGTAGTAATTTGGCACCGTTTAAATGGTGCTATATAAGTGGTGATAATTTGGCACATTGGATTGGTGCTATATAAGTGGTGGTAATTTGGTGCAGCTGCGTTGAGGCTATATAAACAGTGGTCATTTGTCACCATTAGACTGGCATTATACAAGTGGCAGTAATTTTGCACCATTGGATTAGTGCTATATATGCGGGGGAAATTTGCTGCCTCTGGATTGGCATTATGTAATTGGTGGTAATTGGGTGCGTTTGGATTGGTGCTATATAAGTGGTGGTAATTTGGTGACAAAACCGTATTTACAAAGAGAAGATTTTTGCATTAAACAGTGCTACGTTATTATTAAATGACTGCAATATACAGTGATGGGCAACCAAACGTTCATCTCCTCATTTGACAGCCCATCTTTGCTTAGCCACAACATCATGCACTAAAGGAGCTACATGTCTTGGCAGAATACTTGTTTATGTTGATTAGTATTAATGATAACAATCAATAACTTATTTCCTGAACAATTGTGTATTCTATCATATTTTATGCTGGCTGACATGCTGGGGCTGAAAAAGGGTTTTTATAGACACTCTGCTTGAAGCTTAAAATGCTAAATGCTTAACTCACCCTAGTAATTGCTTGATAAGGTTAATTCATTAGCAGCAACTGACTTGATAAGACTGAATTA
Source organism: Semaprochilodus insignis (assembly GCA_034552555.1). Lineage (NCBI taxonomy): Eukaryota > Metazoa > Chordata > Actinopteri > Characiformes > Prochilodontidae > Semaprochilodus > Semaprochilodus insignis. The sequence continues at coordinate 2,506,975 of CM067480.1, forward strand.
GAGCATTATACAGCTATTATTATATTCCCCTATTCCGAAGAAATAATGCACAAATGCGTTTTTTGTTGGGTGTACACATATTCTCATGTTATCAATCAACTTGTTCAGTCATATTTCAGTGCTCACAGTGCTCATGTTGACTTTATGTTGAAAGAAAATAGCGGCCCATGTTCTCTTGCACACAAAAACAAAAAAAAAAAAAAAGTAGACAAAGAATAAATAAGAACTCATTATTGTAGTATATGCATTATTTTACAAAAGATATTGAATATATTTTAAAACATATGCACCCCACCCCCTTTTTTTCCTTTAGGAAAAAAGCCCTTTGTGCTGATTATGTTGCAATGACCACTTTCCAAGTTTCCAAGTGACAGTGCTTGATCATTTGCAACCATTTCCATGAGTATCATACTGAATCGTGTGCACATGCATTTAGTGCGTTTAGCCATTCATTTGTTCCACCATGCTCTGGATGAAGCTCTGGAAGAAACAGCCTTGCAGTCCTTGTGCATTCATTCAGTGTTTGCCTGCTAAAAAGCTAATACGTTAAATGGAGTTATCACTAAAGAGACCACTGATTAGCCAAGATTAGCTAGACGTTGTAAGATTGAAGCAAACTGACCTTAAGTCTTAAAAAGACCATATGGTGTACCTTCATCTTTTATTGCAAGCTGTTTTTGCTACCGTGCCTAAATGAGCCCAGATCTGATTGGCTGCTTTATTCAAAAAGCAATCCAGGCTTCACTCCTTACAACCTCAGTATAAATGGGCGTGGCTAAACATCCTGTAGGTCTAATAGGCATAAATAAATGTAAACATATTTCTTTTGAGAACATGACAAGAGCAATGAGTTCAAAATAGCCAGTTTTTTGCAGCTTTGTCCATATTTGAGAAAAGAGAACTAGGTTTTCCATGATATGGCCCTTTAATAATTACTTCATTTGGCGGTGTTGCCTAAACAAGTGCCCCCGACATTAATCTACCAGTAGGGGAAGAAAGCTTTTAGACCCTGCACGTATTAAATCACAGGGGCTGCTGAGGTTAAGCCTCCTCTTTCTAATGTGCTGGTTGATGAGATGGCCAGTTCATTCTGAGGCTTAATTAGCTGATGCAAAAGTCATTCCAACACAAGCAATCTGCAAAACAAAAGCGCAAGTCAACAGCTTCCTGTACAGCAGCTCAGGTGTACGCGCACACACACACACACGCTCGCATGTGCACACGCATTAGCACGGATAAGGAGTTAAAAAGAGCAGGCAAATGAGAGAAGCTTCCACGAACAAACCTGGAAAAACTCCAACATGTTGCTTTCTGTATGTCACCTTCATCTCTCTCTCTCTCTCTCTTTCTCTTTTATGATTTACGCAAACTTTTAGGCCATATGCTGCGTTCGATGGAAGAGCGTAACTCCTAGTTTCCCACCTCTGAGATAACTCATCGTCGACTGGGAAATCCTACTCACAAAGTTGGGAAGGTGCCTCTGAGTTCAGCATATGATGTGACAGTATGGCTGCGCACACCGCCAACAGCAATACAGTAGCAGTAACATGGTTCTATAGAAAATGAGAATCTGCTCACTGCATTGTCAGCTGAAACATATATAGGCCATAAAAAGTATGTACTTATTGGCAGCTTTTTTGCCAAGGCAGTGTGCATTCTCACCCATAAATCTACCACTACTGTAATGTTTTCCATACTACAATGGCTGAATATGAAAGTATGTAAGGGGTATAACTTCACCATCATGTACATTGCAGTACCTCCTGCTGCTGAACTCCCTACCAGCCCAACAGAATCGCTGTGGGCTGCAGTTCACTCCACAAAACTAACCTTCCTTAGATCAGTCAACAGACGTGAGCAGTTAGCAGTACTCACTTTCATAGAGGCTGTTTATTCCCAATGACCTAATTCTGACCTCCGACTTTTGACTCCCAACTTAATGTCGAACGCAGCAATGATTTGGCCTCTGTATTTCAGTTCTATGTCAATGGACATCTCCATGCGCCACCCACAAACGTGTTCTTTAATAGCTACTACGGCTAGTTTACACAAGCTGGACAGAGCACGGGTAAAAATTGCATTGGACATTTAGTACAAAAAAATAAAAATAATAAAATAAACAATAAAAACAAATCAAAAATGTTCAGTAGTAGTTTGTTCTTTGTAGAGCATGTGTTCACTCTTTTCCACTTACAAAATCAACTAAAGAGGGCGCCCAAACTTTTGCTCACAACTGGTATATATGACAAGGAAAATATTGTTGGCAAATCTCTAACTTGTTACAGCCAGCAGCTACTTGTGTAGGCTACTGTGCCTTTAAGACTGATATACACTCATCGTCAAAAGAATAGTTGCATAAATAGCTGCACCCAGAAGGAATCAACTGACAGGAGTAAAACTTTGGGTTGGTTCGACATCGTGAGACATGAGAATGATTCAAGTTTCCTGCTTGGGCTGTGCATGTGACCTAAGCAAGGATTGGCCTTAACGCTGTACCTGACTGACTCAACAGCCATGACTGTGGACATTCAGCGAGCAGTGATGTCATCCTGTTAGTGCCAGCACCATTGGCAGACGACTTCACCACGCAGGACTACGTGTATGCAGACAAACTGCCCTTAACACCACGTCAACCTCGCCAGAGACTGCAATGGTGTCGTGCCAGACTGTCATGGAGTGACTCAGAATGGCAGCGGGTCATCTTCAGTGACGAGTCCCACTTTTGTCTTAGTGGAGACGACCAACGAATCCGTGTGTGGAGGCACAGTGGTCGACGCCACGCGTCACATGTCCAGAAGGCCTGATGTCACTCCACCTCCAGCCCTACCGCACCATCTGCAGGAGCTGTGTGAGAATATTCCAGCTGCATGTGATGGATTATCACAGGACACCATTAGGAACCTCACAACTCCATGCCAAGACGTCTGGCATGTTGCGTTAGCAGACATGGTGGGCTGACGCCATACTGAGAGACACTACTTCTGTATGTATAGCTCAATAAATATTGATCATATCAGTCTAAATGTATCATCATTTATTGTTCCTGGTAATCTTTATCCTCCTTCCCAACAGCACTGCAATCCCACACCTCCTTCTGGGTGCAGCTATTCTTTTGACCATGAGTGTATGTCTTCTAACTGGATGCCCAGTACTGGATAATTTCAGTGTGAATGGGTGTAGGCCGAATAGGCAGATTCACGTAAATGCTTTGGTTCTTGTGACGTCACAAAAACTGTGAATTCAAACCGGTCAGCTTTCGCATTTATGTTTATTTTGCATCTTTTTCAATAGACTGAATGGTTGAATGTAAAGCTGTGACAAAGCATCAGATGGTTTATTATTCGGCTAAATGGGAGAATTTTCAACAGTGTTCTGTAAAGCTTGTTCAACTTGGCAACAGCTGCAACGAAGGAACATACTGAGGGCAGAGCATGGAGAGGTCAGTTTTTGACAGCTCAAACTCACAATAAGCCTTTTTTTCTCCCAGTGCTCTCACATAGTGATGTGTGTGAAGTCAGCCACTCATCACCGCCCTCACACAGACACACACACACACACGCCTGACACCTCAAGGCCAGAAAAAGTGGTAAGTAGCACTAGCAGCTAGGCAAGAGGCACTACGAGCATGAGGTTAATCCTACAGCAGCATGCTAACAACCATCGCACGCAACGCAAACACACACATACACGTTGGCAGATGAGCATGTAAGCGGAGAGGCCGGTCCAGGTGTTCCAGAGCTTACCATTGTCCAGAAGATAAAAGACTGGACTGTAATGGCTGGCGCGTAGATTGGACACGGGCTCCGCCGTGCCCCGAGGGTCATTGTGGAGGGAGGAAGGATACGGCACTGGAAATCAGAGAACCACAAACACACATGTACACACACACATACACAAATCAGAACCTTGCGACATTCCATTTAACTCCAAGCAAAACTGCACTGAAGAAGGTCAGGCTGAGGAAACTGTGAATTAGATCTATTAAATAACAAGATATCTACACAACAATCAATCACTAAAGTCGCACAACAGTCATCAGTCATCACAGAACAATCAGCCATCGATCCCACACAATAATCAATCATCAAATGCTATGCAATAATCAGCCTTCAACTCCAGACATCAATTAACCCTCAAGGCTCCACAACAATCAGCCGTCAGTGCAACACAACAATCATCAAAGCAACACAACAATCAACCATTGTTGCCATCAGTCATCAAAGCCTCATCACACAACAACTACTAAAATCAATAAAACAATCAAACATTAAAGCCTCACAACAATCACCTCATTAGCACTACACAAAAGTCAACAATCGGCGATACACAACAGTCAATCATCAAAGCCCCACAATAGTCAACCATGAAAGCCACATATCAATCAAACATCAAAGTCCCATAAAAATCAGCCATCAAAGCCACTTAACAATCTGCAATTGAACCCCCAATCAAAGACCCACAACAACCAACCTAAAAACCACACAACAATGATCAAAACCCCACAACAAGCAACCATAAACCCCACAACAAGCAACCACAAACCCCACAACAAGCAACCACAAACCCCACACCAGCTATGAAAGTTGCACATCAACTTTCAAAGCCCCACAACAATTAACTATTAAAACCCCACACCTATCAAAGCCCCACTAATGAACAGCTGCACCTGAGCCTAAGGTCACCATGTCCATTGACAAGAGTTGGTTGGAGGGGTATAAAGCCCCCCTGCATTGGGCTGTGGAGCAGTGGAACTGTGTTCTCTGGAGGGATGGAGCTCCATCCAGTAACTTTGATTTGAGTTGGAGTGATCCACAACATTAGTACTTGAGTAATCCTTACAAAGCTGTTTTCCACAGACATGGCACCAGACCAAAATCTCAAACTATTCTGCACCTTTCCACCACAAAAAAATGTTTTCATGAAACCAAATCTGTGATGCAAGTGAGAAAAGCATATATTTTGCGTATATGTGGAGTCGTTGTGTATATGGTGTATACTGTGTAGAGTGTATATCGTACGGTGTCTGTATGTATTGTGTATATGTGGAGTCGGTGTGTATATGGTGTATACTGTGTAGAGTGTATATCGTACAGTGTGTGTATGTATTGTGTATATGTGGAGTCGTTGTGTATATGGTGTATACTGTGTAGAGTGTATATTGTACGGTGTCTGTGTGTATTGTTTATATGGGGGGTCACGTGTATATTGTGTACTGTCAGTCAGATATGTGTATACTGGGATTGTACTAGAGAGACACTATCTGCCGAAACCAAATTCCTTGTGTGTGTCAACATTCTTGGCAAATAAACCTGATTCTGAAGCCGCAGCCCTCTTTTCATTGCATATTGTTAATGACAAAAAAATGAAAAAATAAACTGAATAAGCCCAATAAAAACTCATGTTTCTGGTAGTTAAAGAAGTTACTGTTTATCATAATGTTTTCAAGCATTTGACATATTTTTTTTGGCCGACTTATTTGACTTGACTTGTTTGGAATGTTTGCCCCGAGGGAAAAGCTTAAATAAATACAGTCCGCGTGGTGACACTTGTGCATGCTTTCGTGCACCTGTCATCCTGTCCCTTCTCATACTTTTTCATTTTATCTGGAACCTTCTTTTTCTAAATATACCCGAGCGGGTCACAGGCAATGGCTGACATTTCAGCTTATTAGCCACCCGGCAGAGTGCCAGAGTCAACATAAGGTCAGAGTGACCTGCCTCAGCCATGATGTAAAAAACAACACACACACACACACACACACACACACCAACAACCTCACAAACAGCAAACAACAATGACAAAACCAGCGGGCTCAGAGTGAAACCAAGAGAACTTCAAACAGAAATGCAGGACCAATTACTGAGACTGATAGAAAGGAGGGGAGAGAGTGAGAGAAAGAGCGAGAGAGAGAGAGAGACTTCACTATGGTGAGTCCAGTTCCAGCCCAGATCGAAGGGTCTTGACACAGCAAAGAAAAAGCTGGTGTGAAAAGTTACACTTCAAAAGAGAACTAACGTTGGCAGAAGTCATGCACATGCACCTGTGTGAAATCTGAGAAATCTCTATACAGTACAGAACGCTATAAAATTTGGCCAACATCTACCAACAGCGCAGGACTCACCCCAAAAAATGACAGCTAGTGCTAATGTTACAGGGCGTACGTTTAGAATTACAGTTGACTACTGCCGACAGTGTTGGACACACTAAAAAACAAAAACTACAGCCAACTGCTTCCAATGGTGAGCTGTACAATTGGTCTAACAATACGTGGCACACCACAAAAACTATGGCCATAGAGTATCAACAGTGCAGGACACACCACAAAAAGTAAAACTACGTAGTGCAAAACACACCACGACAACTACAACTACCTAATACACGGCACACCACGACAACTACAACAACCTAATGCAGGGCACACCACAAAAACTACAACTACCTAGTGAGGGACACACCATGACAACTACAACTACCTAGTGTGGGAAACACCACAAAAACTACAACTACCTAGTCCGGGACACACCACAAAAACTACAACTACCTAGTGTGGGATACACCATGACAACTACAACTACCTTGTGCAGGACACACCATGACAACTACAACTACCTAGTGCGGGACACACCACAAATACTACAGCTACCTAGTGCAGGGCACACCACAACAACTACAACTACCTAGTGCGGGACACACCACAACAACTACAACTACCTAGTGCGGGACACACCACAAAAACTACAACTACCTAGTGCGGGACACACCACAACAACTACAACTACCTTGTGCAGGATACAGCATGACAACTACAACTATCTAGTGGGGGACACACCATGACAACTACAACTACCTAGTGCGGGACACACCACAAATACTACAGCTACCTAGTACAGGATACACCACAACAACTACAACTGACTAGTGGCTACAGTGTGGGACAATGCAAAAGCAATGTCTGATTAGTGACAGCGATGCAGGACAATGAAAATGCTATGGCTGTTTAGTGCCAACGACGCATGGCATAACAATAACTACAGTTGACTTGTGCTCACAATGTGCAAAACACCTCAAAGCTACACCAAACTAGCTCCAACAGTGCAGGACAAAGCAAAAGGTATCTCAAAAACGATTGTAAACTAGTGTATCAGTTAAATGGTACACAACACATGACAGACCAGCTGGCGAGTGGTGCAAGACATTTATGAAAATGGTGCACCATTCCACACATACGGGAATTATTCCATACCCCCTGCTGACTACTGATCTTTCAAATGGCTCTGATTCACGTACAGCAGTAAACTCTTTAAATCGTTGTTGTCGGAGGAAAACTTTATATCTCCAATTTTATTGGTTTTCATATTGTTTTTTGACATCATGTGAAAACACCAGCCGTCCTTTACTTTGTGTAGAGTTGTGACATCATAACATTGTGTCATGATGGACCTACAGAAACAGCCCAAATTGACAAATATCCAGTTCCATTACCTCCTAAAGTTAGGATCTTTCTTCCTTTTCATGAAAAGTGACCGTTTTGCAGATACAAGCTTTTTATCCGACAGCAACTAAATAAAGACTTTACACAAATGTAACACAGTAATAAGAACAGTCATTTAACATGTAGGTAGCAATGAATGAAAGCCAGTGAGGACCATTTAGCATCAGGCAAAACACAATGCTACGCTAATAATAAATTCATGAATTCATATTTAACTGAAGCATAAGCATAATTTATAAGCCCCGTTAAACACTACAGACAGATATAAATCCTAAGCTAGTAGGAAGTGGTAAATAAAAGAATACTAAGGGAATAATTAAAGACTGGATAGAGGTATGGTGGTATTGCCAAAGGGCATAGACTGAACCTCTTGTAGAAGAGCTAGGAGATGTTGTGGAATGACTAAGAGATATGAGTCTGTAAACACGGCACAAACACATAGCTGACAGGAACAGGAACAGCTGCTCGACCACTTCACTTTTTCATCTATAATTCATCTTCTCTAGCCCAGGGCTACTTTCAAAAGCACACATCTAAAAGCCAGGCCCGAAATAAAACACAAAATATGAAACAATATCACAGGGTCATTAAATATTCATGCAGAATGGCAGCGTTCTGCAGTCGGCCACGTTCAACTTCCTCTCGTGGGGGAAAAAAACAAAGGCAACAAATATGACGTATATAAAAAGCTTGATGATTGAATCCAAATTCGCGATTTCTTGAATTAGTTCTTTCAATGTACAGGACCAACGTAATACATCATTTTGTTTACGTCCACTTATGGCATTGTCATAATTCGGTAACACTTTCTATGAATCAGGTATGCATAAAGCATTCTAAGCGCACTTATAAAGCTTTATAAAGCCTTTATAATGCTTTATAGTACTAGACATAAGCCTTCGTAACTCTGCTTAAACGTTCATGATCACACACATAAGCTGTTATAACATGACAGTATACAGCTTCACAGCTTCATAGTATAAGGCTTCAAGTCATTGCGTTATAATGCGTTATAATGTAAATATTTTTGCTGTTTTTAACATTATCGGTGAATCCGTTATCATAAAGCTTAATAACTAACGTGGTGTATATTCACATGATGCCTTATAAAGATCCACAGTGATGCCTCCACTCACACACTCTCTAACACTTTCTATGAATCAGGTATCCGTAAAGCATTGCAAGGACTTTCGTAAAGATCTATAAAGCATTTATAATGTTTTATAAGCCTGTGTAACTGTACATAAATGTTCATAATCTCACACACACAAACTTGTAAGGCTTCATAGCACAAAGAGATATAATATGTTAAAATGTATGTATAGATTTTTCCTGTTCTTAACAATATCGTTGAGACCCGTATCATGAAGCTTAATACATTCATTCACATAATGCATTAATTCACAGAGCTGATCAATAACATCACTTTACATAAAGTCTGTAATAAAGGCTTATAAGTGTTCATTAGACGCTACGTCCAAGGTCATTTCCATTTTGAATGAAATTTGATACTGAGGAACATTAGAGAGTGGCCTCACTGTAGATCCTTAAAAAGCATTATGCAAATGAACGCAACATTAGTTATTAAGCTTTATGATACCGGTTTCACCGATAATGTTAATATCAGGAAAATGCATAAATTATAATGCATTATGTCACTTTGTGCTATGAAGCCTTATACTGCTGAGTTATAACAGTTTATGTGTGCGATTATGAATGTTTATGCACAGTTACAAAGGCTTATGTCCAGTGTTATAAAGCATTATAAAGACCCTATAGATCTTCATGAATGCACTTATAATGAATGAATGAATTACAGCTAGCTGAATGTATAATTGTTGGATCAGGTGAATGCTTCTGGTTCAGAAAAAATGCTTACTACTTTGTTAAAGGCTTTATTTGCATATTTGCATTTTGTAGCCTTCTGTGACCTTTTTGGAGATACAAGGTTTTGTATACTGAGCATTTGTACCACAGAAGCACATGAAGAAGTACAGATGCACACACATGCCCTTGTCCTTATGTCCCTCCTTTAACTATTACCCTTACATTCCACCAGCCGATGGAACAAAAAACTGCTACTCATTAGCTTGGCTAATTTCCTTGGCTGGAGTTCAGCACAGCTAATACACAGCAGCATTAATCTCTCTCTCTACGGTACTGTGGAAAAGTCAGAAGGAGTGCCCTTCATGTATTTCATTTCCAGTCAAAATGGCCGTCAAGCAATAGTTATTCATTTTCCAGTTACTCAGATGCCTTGACAACTACTTAGCGTTTATTGTGCCCAGCTTCCATTCTGTTCAGACAACTCCTCCTCCTTATTTCAGCTGCACCTCCAAAGTTCAGTCCTAGAAGTTGGTTTAGCATTTTCTGCTTCTCACGATCCAACTAACCCCAAAAACAGTCAGGGCTGTTGGGGTCTGGACTCTGGGGTGGTCAGTCCATTGTTCTGAGAACTTTACTTTTCTCAGTAAAAGCTTCTTGACAGCTACACATGCTTTCTAGTGTTGCACTGATATGCACGCCAGTCGACATGTTGGCTATGTGGGATGACGAGCAGCATGCTAAAACCTGCTAACGGGAGCTCCTTGCCTGAATGTCTGGGCTGCTTCTTTCAGTAATCATTCATACGCTGCTGTGTAGTGACTTACAATCGAGTTAATGTTATTGCAGATTGCTATTGAGGGACTGGAAGAAACTGCTGGACTCTCAGCGTAATGGTAGCCTTTAGCCTTGATTTAGCCTTAAGCTAGCTATTGTTTCCACTAGCCCCGACTGGGGCGCACCTCCGTCAGTCAGCTGTATCGCTCAGCAGTGAGGCCTAGCAGGCCCATTGCTTCAACCAGGCTGGATTCAACTCTTGATTTTTTCCCTCTTTCTCAAAAATGAAAGATTTAAGTGCTGTTTATCTGACGGGGACAGTTTTGTTGGTCTACAAGATCTTCCAGCTGTTCGTTAGGAATGCCACTTTCTCTGGAACAATCTCCTGGAAAATTGATAACTTGGTCTGATTTGACTGGAAATTAAATAAATGAAGTTCTGAAGGTCTCTTTTGTGCAGTACTGTATATCCAGTGGGTGTACATTAAACAATACACATATCCCATATATTTATATAATATACAGGCAGATATTGTATGTACAGGTACATAAACTGATCAGCCATAACATTAAAACCAACCATTTTTTCAGCTCCACTTACCACAGAAGCACCCTGTACCTCTACAATTTCAGACTGTAGTCCATCTGTTCCTCTGCATACTTTATTATCCCTTTTTTACTTTGTTCTTTAATACTCAGGACCCCCACAGGACCACCACAGAGCAGGTATTATCTGGGTGGAGGATCTACTGGACTGAGAATTGTCCACCAACCAAAACTATTCATCCAACAGCGTCCTGTGACCAGCATTTCGTGACCACTGATGAAGGACTAGAGGATGACCAACACCGCACTGTGCAGCAGCAGATGAGCTGTCGTCTCTGGCTCTACATCTACAAGGTGGACCAGCAAGGTAGGAGTCTATTAGAGTGGACAGTGAGTGGACACAGTGTTTAAACACTCCAGCAGCACTGCTGTGTCTGATCCACTCACACCAGCACAACACACACTAACACACCACCACCACGTCAGTGTCACTGCAGTGCTGAGAATGATCCACCACCCACATAGTACCTGCTCTGTGGTGGTCCTGTGGGGGTCCTGACCACTGAAGAACAGGGTAATACAGTATACAGAGAAACAGATGGACTACAGTCTGTACCTGTAGAACTACAGAGTGCTTCTATGTGGTTAGTTGAGCTGATAAAATGGACAGTGAGTGAAGATACAAGGAGGTGGTTGTAATCTTAAGGCTGATCGGTGAATGTAATTTGAATTGAAAGGAGTAGCACTTTATAAAGTCAGGACCAGTTTCTGTTCCGAAAATGTGCAAAAATAAACACACACATACACAATTGTGGAGACTTCCATTCACTTCCTGTAGGCTCAAACCTATACCTACTACATACTGGTACCCTAACCCTTACCCCAACCTTACAATGTCTTCACCTCCAAATGTAGTGATTTACACAAGTCCCCACAGGAAGAAAGGTCCCCACAACGTGAGGGTGTGAACAGGTTGTGGGGACAGGTTTGGTGTAAACCCCATGGTACACATATACACACACATGCGCGCACACACACACGGAAAGACAGATAAAGCAGGAACTGTATTCAAGGCCAGAGTATTATAGCTAAATTGTTTGCACTGCCTTTGACTGTTAGCTGGAGGCCATAGAGCTCCCAGACGGCCTGCCTTTCAACCTTCAAACCGCTCAGAGTACAGAGAGAAAATACAGCAAAGCCATGACTGCTACAAAGCACTTAGCAATACAGAGAGAGAGAGAGAGAGAGAGAGAGAGAGAGAGAGAGAGAGCAAACAACAATAAAAAGACACATTATTGGTTAGGGTACCTGTTAATAGAAAAAAAATAACACCTAACAATCTTTATCAGAAAGCAGAAACCATCATCATATCCTGGAGAGAGAAGGAGGAGAGTGAGAGAGTGACAGAATGAGAGAAATGAGTGAATGCCGACAAATGAGGATCTACTGCAAACAGAAGGAAAGAGCTGTAGAAAGAAGCAATAAGCAATGATTAACGTTTAGCACTGACAGGCTTCTGCCAGTGGATTAGAAGCGGAGTGGGAGGAGCTACAGCACAATTGCAGATGTGTTTTACAATAAACGGGTGTGGCTATTTCAGAATAGCTCAGTATGGCTGTTGTTAGAAAGCAGGGTGTTAAAATCAGCTGGACAAATAGAGCTGCTTGTTGCGTTCTGTAAGTTACAACATAACTAAATAAATAGCATAAATGATTGTAATTTAAATTTATGTAAAAAAATGAGTGTTAAATGATGAAGTGTAGGTGATATTATCACTTAATTATAACATGAAAGTACATAATAGATCAATACTCAATATTTCAGTGCTTTTATTTCATTTTTTAAAACATTTATCACCTGGTTATCTTCTAAAAATGAACTTACATAGAAATTCCGTAACCCTGTATTGCATAATGATGCTTCAGGGGAAGTGTCATGCTCTGGGTTCTCCCCCTACCTCCGATGCTCTGACCTACACTACCCATCAGCCATCTCTGCATGACATCATCCCCACATGTTCCTAATCCGCCAGTCACAGCCCACCTTCCCGTTCCTCCTTGCCCGAGTTCTAACCCATCTCACCTGTTGCTCATTATGTTTCCCTGTATATATACACCAGTCTGTTTGCGCTCTTTCTTTGTGAGGTATTGCCAATTTATTGCCGTACCGAGCGGTTCTCCCACTTTACTATATCATGTCTTTCTGGTTTTGACTTTCGTTTGTTTATTTGGCTTCTGTTTTTTGGTTCACCATTTAACTTGTTTGCTGGCTCTGTTTGATTGTTTGGTTACAATCCTCGCTTGCCTCATGGTTTTTGGCTCTGTTTTCACTCCTCTTGGCATGTATGCTCTGATTTGCTTGCTAGTTCGATCCCGTTTTCTAAATAAAACCAGCCTTCCTTTTAGCTCTGCTCACGTTGAGGTTTGTCTGTCAAACGATAGAGGAACGAACCCATTTCCATCATTTTAAAATGACAACAATATTATTTTTGTAACAATTAAATATTTAGTAGAAAAGAGAAGAGTATGAATAAACCAATGGTCACCATACTGTTTGGTGGGCACTTTTTTAACCATTTTTCAGAGAATAAATCTTTAAATTTTTAATTTTCTCAAAATCAATTTTCTCAAAATCAATTTTCGTTTTCATTCAAAATACATCATGCAAAATATATAATTCACATCTGTTGAAAAGTTCATTCACAAATTAATTTTATTCTAGTTTTAGGTTGGGCAGAACACTAGCAGTGTTGATTTTAAAGTCTTTCGTTTCAATTAACAACAAAGATTTTCTAATTGTAAACTGTGTAACACTGTGAATCATTTCTGCTCTACAGTTTCTCTTTAGGTTAAATGGGGTTCTGCCAGCATTTGGGAAAGCTTGTCCAACCTAGCAACAATCGCTACGAATACATTTATGGACAGGGAGTGAATAAGGCCAGTTGCTGAGCAGGATGAAGCAGGTGTTGTTAGTAAGGGGTAGTATGTTGATGAAGTGTGTGTGGCTTATATGTTGATGAAGTGGGGGGGGGCGCTATGAGTTGTAGTTACCTGAGGTGGGTGACTTGCTCCTCTCTAGGTCCAGAGACACCTGGTTGTCTGAAAGCTCCGTAAGGCCTGCCGCAGCCAACCAGAGGGCGGAAAAGGTGAAACAGGAAAGGGAAGCAGACAAAAATAAGAACTCATTTCATACAAATGCACAAATCTGAAAGCGTCATAACAGCCATGGCAAATAGTGCAGTATGATGTGCTTAGGGTTATTCTGGAGTACATACGGACCTCTTTGGCCTTTTGTTTATGTTCTCAGTGGCAAGAAATTTCTGGGACTGTTGAATGTTGAAGAGGCCAGATGGTTTAATGTCATAATTCATAATTTAACATAATTTTACATCATTTTCCAAACTCTCTTTAAATGAAACAGGCTGTTTTTATTACTGAGCCTTTAGGACTTTTGCAGTATATGCACATTACCTACATTCTGACTGGCTGACCTATATTGTGCCTCGTTCAGCAAACTGGGCTCAAACACTCCTTATAACGCTAATGTGAGTGGGTGGGGCTAAAATACTGTTGCCTTAATAGATGGATATTGGTTTTTGTAGCAATGCACAAACAGTACATTTTAAATAGTGGCATGCAGAAATATGCACACCCCGGTCAAAATTTCTAATACTGGGAATAGTTAAGAGAGTAAAAAGTGACCTGATAAACAAAAGGCATGACGATATTTCAGCTTCCAGCAAGAAAGGAAAAGGGCCCAAAGCAAACATTTGGGCACCCTACATGGTCAGTACTTAGTAACTGCCTCTTTAACAGCTTTAAACAGTTTTGGTAGCTGCTACAAGTCTCTCACTTCTTGTTTGGGTATTTTTTGCCAATTCATCCTCGCAAAAGGCTCTTGTAGTAGTCTGTTAAGGATTTTTTAGGTGTGTTTAGGATCATTATCCTGCTTTTAAATAGAAATTTTCTGGTATTTAACTGAATTCATTCTTCCTTTTACCAGTGAAATGATTCCCATGCCACTGGCTGCAACACAAGCCCAAATCATGATCGCTGGCCTCGTACCCCCGTCTACAGTTGGAGAGGTGTTCCTTTCATGAAATCCTGCAAGCTTTTTCTCTAAACTTTTGCTCATTGGTGCCAAAAAGGTCTATTTTAACTTCCACAGGACGTTTTTCCAAAATGCATCAGGCTTACTTAGATGTTCTTCTGCAGACTTCAGACACTGAACTTTGAGGTGAGGATGCAGGAAAGGAGTTCTTCTGATGACTCTTCTATGAAGGTGGAGGTGTCAATGGATAGCAGAACAGTGCACCACAACTCCAGAGCCTACTAACTTTTTTTGTTTTTTTTGAAGGGCTTTGATTTACCTTTCTGGCAAACCTAAGATCAGTTCTCTTTGAACGTTTTCTTTGCTTAAAGTGAAAAAGTATTGTTGTTTCATCTTCAACTTTATGCCTTTTGCAGTTCAGTTCATCTAATACTTACTTAACTAATCACAGTACCGGAGGTTTTGAGCAAGGCTGCCCAGACTTGCAATTAAATTCAAATCCTATAACCTGTATAGATGTATCACTGTTGTCCAAAGAAAAACAAGTATCTCTAAAATGGCGACTGAATTAATGGAGATAGATGTTTTATAATACTCTGGACAGTGACAATATGCTATGTGACATCGCAAAAACATAGTCTCCATATTTGGACTTGGGCTGGGGACATTCCTTTCTGAATTTTGACAATGTTTCTACACTGCACCAAAAAAGGATCAAGCGAACTTTTCCCATTCTATGGAAATTTTAATGTAATGCTGTTTAATTCCGAGCACTTGTGAGCCACTTGTACTGGTCCACTCATCCAGTCACACTACATAACGCTAAGGGCAGCCGGACTTCTTATAGGGTATAAAACAATAAGACAAAGGTACAAACTGGAAATACCACGTTTTGCATCACAGCAACAAAATCCATAAGACTTTAAAAGAAGGCTGGTTACGACAAAGCCGTAGCCCCCAGGCACCCGTTCAGTAGTAACAGAGCGCACAGCTGGCACTATTGAATGTAAAATCCTGCAGAGTCACTAACAGTGATAAAAAAATAAGTGCTCCAGAAATAGCTCAGCACATCCACATCACCGAAAGAACCAGCGGCTCTGTGAGTAAACACTCATATTGATCATATTCTAGGCCCCATCTGCACAAATATGATGAGGCCTGCACTGCAGCTACATCAATCACTTAATGTGTTTCTCTGTATCTGTGAGAGAGTGAGAGAGAGAGAGAGGGAGCGATAGAAGGACAGTAGAGGGCAGAAAGAGAATTTCCAGTCATACCGACTCTGGAACGTCTAATCCATGTGAATACATGCAGTGCAAACCTCATTTGACCACAAGCACAGAGAACCAGAGAACCAGTGCAGCCACCTCAATCAGGGTCAACGACAGGGTGCTTTTAAAAGAGACACAAGGATTAGTTCATGCTAAAAAGACCAAATCCCTTCAACCGGAAGCTTTTTGCTTCATCTTCTGACAGATGTGAAGCTTATTTCCACTGTTTGCTCTGAGGCTATGCCGACCACAGTGGAATCAATTACCTTGATGATAGAGACCTTGGGCCTGCGAGAACTCAAGGTCCTACAGTGTAGATTTATTCATTTGTTCAATGTTTAGAGCTCAGTCAAGTGAGAAATTGAGCTAGATATTAAGAACGTGTGACTTTTCATCACTTTAGTACTTACAGCAAATGCTAAGCTTTAGCTTGACACCACTGAACCCTGATTGGTCACTCTACCAAAGCGCAGACCAAGACAGACATTCCGAAAGGAGCATGAAATGTCTGGATGTTTCCTCGTCCATAAGCTCAAGAGCTGCACTCTTCGAAACGAAAGCTGCCAAAGGGGTCTCTGTAAAGGTTCCTTAGATTTAGTGCCCTATTGAACAATTCAACCCTTGGATTCTGTAACCCAGAGTGGATCTGAAGAACCCATTTAACATCGAAAGAAACTCACATAGTGAAAAAGGATCCATACACTGTCAAACATAAATGTTCCTAATGGGTTCTTGACTTGAATCTATGGAAATACAACAGTTAGTATAGAACTTTCATCTAATGTGGTGATCTTCATGCTTGAACATCTGATTTACAAAATGTCCATCTATGTAAATGTTCTTCAGAGAACCAAAAGTGGGTCTTCAACACCCTGGATTCAGGTTCCAGTCCTGGATTTTGTATTCACGAGTAGGTGGCAACATAGTGCCATACCTACCAGTAATGACAAAATGTGTGCAGTCTCTATTCTATGACATCCCTTCAAAAGAAACCTTTGGCACCTTCATTCTGAAGACAGTAAAATAAGACCTGTTTTTAGATTAACCCTCTCAGACCGGCAATCTGTCCATACTAACAAATTCTCATTGTGAAGAGATGTACATTCACTGGACCAATTATGCTCTAGAAAGTAAAGGTACTGCCATTGGTCTTCTAAAGAACCTTTTAAAGCAATCTTCATATGATGTAAATCTTCTAGAAGAAAAATAGAATGTTTGCATTATGTGAAGGTTGTTTAAGGTTCTTGTAGTCTTACAAATCTGTTATTCAAACATGACTCAGGGAATTCACAGTGGTTTTTACTGTGGCATCCCACAAAGAACCCTTTGTGTTTATATCTATTAGACTGAGTTTACTCCATAGTACTCTGCGTCATAGGAAAAATACCAAACCTTTTAATGGACGGTTCCTTCAAAGAATATAGCAACATTTTCCAACTTCATTTTTGCCATCAATAAAATACAGCAGATTACTACAGATTATAATTTGCACTTGATTCCCTAAATTGATCAAATAACAGAGCACCGATTTATGCAAATGCTTGGTTTGCCTTTTGGTCCCATTAAAACCCCTGTTCCAAAAAAGTTAGGACGCTGTGCAAAATGCCAGTAAAAACAGCAACAGCAACAGAAACCCTGTATTTAATCGAAAATTCTTTAATTGAAAGTGTTGAAACTAAAACATTGCATTGATTTTTAACAAATATATGTCCATTTTTGTTGCAAACTATTTTAGACTGGTTGTGTCCACCAGAGTGATATCACCTTTTCCTTTAAAAACACTCTGTAGGCATTTAAGAACTAAGGAGATGATTGTTGTAGTTTTGAAGGCGAAATCTTTTTCATTCATGGCTTACGTAGGGATTCAGCTGCTCAACAGTTCAGGGTCTCCTTTGTTGTGTTTTTCCTTTCATAACACACCAAAGGGTGATCAATGGGTGATCAGTCTGGCCAGTTTAGCACCCAGACTCTTTCATGATAGAGCCATGCTGTTGTAATACATGCAGAATGTGGTTTGGCATTGTCTTGCTGAACTAATCAATTCCATTTCTAAAAAAGATGTCGTCTACATGGCAGCATGTGTTGCTCCAAAACCCATATATGTATTTTTCCGCGTTAATGGTGACTTCCTTCACAGATGTGCCCAAGTCACCCATGCCATGGGCACTAATGCAATAATGGAGCAGTGGCAACTGTGGTGTTTACAGAGCATGGTTTTGGGAAGTTCCTGAGCACATGCAATGATTTACACTACAGAATCTGTGCCATCTGAGGACCTGAAATTCATAGCCAATCAGTATTGGTTTCAGGCCTTGAAACTTGCATACAGAATTTCTTTGGCTTCTCTGAATCTTTTAATGATATCATGTACCTTCAGTGAAGAAATCCTCAGGTTCTTTGCTGTTCTACGTTGAGAAACATTATTATTCTGGTGGTGAGCCACATCTTTACTTCTGAAAGTCTTAGCCTCTCTGGGATGCTCTAAACCCAGTCATGTTACTGACCTGTCACCAGTTAACCAAATTAGTTGTGAGATGTTCCACCAGTTGTTCCACCAGTCTTTTGTTGCACAGCATCCCAACTTTTTTTCAGAAATGGTGTTGTATAAGTGAGTTTCACGCTCTTGCTGGAGCATTCAGTGTTGGAGTGTCCCCTGGGGAACCAAAAGCGGTTCTTCAACACTCCAAAGAACCCTTATTGACACATGTATTTATTTACAATAAATCAAGTCCTATTTTGCCAACATGGACCATTTCCTTCTATCATCACAGCGGAATTTTTTATAGGACAGGTCTGAAAGGGTTAGTACTACTACTGTTGGGCTATACAATAACTGATGCTATAAGCAAAGTCATCAACATCCAAGCATTTCAAGATGCCCCGTCCCCACCTTTGGCCACTGTGGCCTGCCCACCCGCCCCATCGGCTTCTTCCTGGAGACGGGACTTACTCTGGTAGGAGGTACGGATCCTTTTCTTTGAATCGGAATAAAAGTTAGACAGGCCACGCATGCAAAAGTCTGCAACAGCGCACCCATGCCCAAGCACCGCCACCCACCAGAGAGAAAGAGAGAAAGGGAGAGAGGAGGGAGAGAGAGAGAGAAAGAGAGAAGAACAAAAGAGGCTTCGAGTGAGGAGTGTGACCGCAATGCAAGACCAAGTTCAGTGTTCAGTGAGTGGGTGAGGAAGGAAAAGGAAAAGGAACTGGGGGAAGGGAAGAATGTGAGGCCAGTGAACATCTCTGGAAAAAAAGGAAAGAAACAGAATAAAAAAACGGCCCTGACATTAGCTAACCTGAGGACTCTCCCAGCAGAGAACATTCACCTCTACTTTTCAATAAAAAACAAACAATAAGTCAATAAAACTCAACCGAACAAGAAATAAACACCTTGTGTACACCTGCTAGTATCAAGACTATGTCTGAATAGAGAGCTGAACTAGAGGCCTTACAAAGTAGATTAACTACCAACATAATTAGGAACTGATGGATGAATCAACCCATCATGATTTGCGAGAGCTTAGCACTAACCTACTATTAGAAACCCCATAAGGGTGCTAGCAGGAATTCACATTAAGTAGTTTAACATTAATTAACATTTGCCTCTACCTGTCAATAAAAACAAGCAGGAAGTCAACAAAACTCAAGCAAACAAGAAATAAACAGGATATCTGGATAGAGATTATGAGTGGGAGCCCTATAGACCTTCTAGGTCTCCTGAACTCCAATGATTCCTGAGACCCTTCAAATACATTTCTACATGTATTGGTCTATTTTTCATATTTTATTGAATCAGTATATTTGTTGTATA
This sequence comes from Semaprochilodus insignis, assembly GCA_034552555.1. NCBI lineage: Eukaryota > Metazoa > Chordata > Actinopteri > Characiformes > Prochilodontidae > Semaprochilodus > Semaprochilodus insignis. The sequence continues at coordinate 2,526,742 of CM067480.1, forward strand.
TGAACTCTACAATAACTGTCTCATTGTTAACCACTCGTTGGTTAAAATCTTCAAGTGAAAAATAGCAGAAAATTGTCCAACTAAGAAGTTTTTGATAGTGGCGTCTAGATAGATGCAGCCAAGCAAGCTCAGCCATTGCTTAGGACCTCAGCAGCTGAACTGCACAATATACACTAAACAACAGTTGCACCCAGAAGGAAGTGTGGGATTGCAGTGCTATTGGGAAGGAAGATAAAGGTTACCATGATAATTGACTGAAATGGGCAATATTTACTGAGCTACACATACAGAAGTAGTGTCTCTCAATACGGCATCAGGCCGCCATGTTTGCTAACGCAACATGCCAGACATCTTGGCATGGAGTTGTAGAGGTTCCAAATGGTGTCCTGCGATGATCCATCCCATGCAGATGACCCGATGCCATTTTGAGGCACTCCATGACTGTCTGGCATGACACCATTGCAGTCTTTGGTGACGGTGACGTGGTGCTACCACTAACAGGATGACTCATGGAGGGCATCTATCTGCTTGCTAAATGTCCACAGTCGTGGCTGTTGGGTCAGTCAGGTACAGCGATAAGGCCTGTCCTGGCTTATGCCACATGCACATACAAGCGCAAAACTTGAATCATTTGCATGTCTCACAATGTCAAACCTACCCACCAAGTTTCATTCCCATCGGTTGATTCCTTCTGGGTGCAAATTGCAAGTATTTTTCTGATGATGGGTGTAGATTAATTACGAACATAATTAGGAACTGAAGAATCAACCAATCACATTTTTAGTTTTCAATAAGTGGGACCAATTTTGTGAGAACTTAGCACTAATGTACTATTAGAAATCATTTAGAGGCGCAAGCACGAATCAGCATTATCCAAAAGGGATTAGCTCAAATAGCCATGATTTGGCACTGGCTATTACCCACATACAAACACATAAAGCACCCAAGAGGCATTTAAAAGAGGTATACTGTCATTTAACAGGACGTGTCACGTGAGTTTCACCTTGCTACATCACATCACAATGGCCATGGCCACAAGGACTCAAGGCTGTGTTCTCTTGTAATAACTGACTGCTGAAGTTGTCACCTTCCTCTAACTTTAAGGGGTGCAAAACTGCTTCTTCATAGAACAGGGACAACCTTAAACGAGGAAGAGTATAGGTGATTGGTGATTGGCTGTCCTTTTACTAGCTTATTTCCATATGACATGGTTTTCAGTCTGAAGGTCTTTATCCACGAATCGACGTGTGTGGTTAAAATCTCATCAGAATGCAATTCAGATACAAGTAAAATGACCAGGTGTAAACAGGGTCAACACTGAAACAAATAAACAAACAAACATTTTTTTAATGCTCAGAAACAGATAAAAACATATAATCGTCTGTCCACAACAGTATGCATGTCTCTCTGTCCGGCTCCACAGTAAGATAGACATGAGTAAACAGCTATAAAAGCAGCACATGCAGTAGCGTGTGGCATGAACGAGGGATCCTTTATAGTTTTCCTCTTGTATTCATGTTTCTTTATTTGTTTCTTTCTATCCTGATAAGCATTTGCCACTATTTCCTCAGGGCCTTTTGGGTCTTTAGCAGAGGCATACTGATTTCTGGGAACTAAAAAAATGAATGTGTGTAATTTTTATGTCATTTTTACAGTATTTAGTAGAATCCTGCTTGTATTTAAAGTACATGTAATCTCACCAGACCAAAAATGAGTCACCTTGTGTGTTTAAGGTGGTAGTAACTTCAGGCTCCTGCAGATGGTGGGAATATAAGTGCCTGCGGGGTGTGAGTGACGGGATTGATAGATTGAGAAGAGGTGGTACAGTGCAGTGAATGTCTCCAAAGCAGATGTTAATGACTGGCTAAAAGGAGTGACTGTATTTGGGCATGTCAAAGACCATAGTGTGAAGGAAGTAGCTGAATCTGCAGGTGTATGGAAGCGTACGGTCATACGGGTCTACCAGCAGTGGATACAATCCCAGTCTACAGGAAACTCTCCTCAGAATTGTGCCAGGGAAGGCATCCACCAAATCTGGCCCAACTGACCCATTCTTTGATGCAAGAGTGGCTGAACACTGATGTGGCCTACATCCAGAAACTTGTCCAGTCCATGCCAAATCCAAACGCAGCTGTTATACATGGTCATGGAGGTATTACACGCTGTTAGGTATGTTTCAGATGCAGGTGACTAATTTGTTGTTTGGTGAGCTTATTACAGTACTACTCTTCTTTCATGGTAAAGATTAGGAATTAAACCAATCAAGCTAAAGTTCTTAAAATGCTGTGCAGGAACTGGCCAACCTGGAAATCAGTTTTGCTCTGTGGGGTCTAGCCAGGTAAGCTCTCTTATTGGTCAGATCTGTCAGGAGCTGAACAGAAGTGCTAACAAGTTAACACAAAGTGATAGAGGAATCATCCACTCACGTTTTGATGTCTGAAAAAATGGCACTCTAGGCCTTCTGGAAGTTCTAGATCCGTCACTGACAAAACAGGAGCGGCAGTCTAATCAGTAGGCCTTTAGAAAGCCAGAGCTCACCAGTGAAGGAGTCACTGTGAAACTGCTAGGAGGTGAAATGTAAGCGAATGTGTCTGTCACAAGCTTCAAGTAAAAGTCTTACAGAGGCATCAAATTAGTATCTTTAATCTAGAACATCCTATTTCAAACTTTCCATTTCCACCCTTAAATG
>CM067480.1:2534167-2551324 GCA_034552555.1 Semaprochilodus insignis
GTAAGTGTAATGCGTTAGTGTACTGTAAGTAGTGTGACGGTGTACAGTGACTCAGTAAGTGTAATGCGTTAGTGTGCTGTAAGTTGTGTGTCGGTGTACAGTAACTCAGTAAGTGTAATGCGTTAGTGTACTGTAAGTAGTGTGACGGTGTACAGTGACTCAGTAAGTGTAATGCGTTAGTGTACTGTAAGTAGCGTGACGGTGTACAGTGACTCGGTAAGTGTAATGCGTTAGTGTGCTGTAAGTAGTGTGTTTGAAGTGAGCCCACCAATCAGGGTACAGGGGTCACTTTGTTTTGAGCTTGTTTTGATCTGTTGGACAGAGCTTGGTTCTAGCTAACAGAACCTGTTCTCCTTCAGTGTTCTGTGTTGATGATGATTGTAATAGACATCAGTGTCAGACTAATGAATGAGCTTCTATTAAAGACTGGTGGACTGAGAGACACTAGAGTCTCTTCACCTACACTGAGCTGATTAAGAGTCTTGTTCCAGAAATGATAATAGGACGTTAGAGCCATAATAAATCATACTACTGTTACTCTCCATACTTAAGTACATTTGAAGGTAAATACTTTAGTACTGTTACTCCAGTGGAGGTCTAAAGGGATGAACTACTACTCTTACTGGAGGAGTATTTTACCTAGGGGACCTACTTTAACTCAACTACACTGTTTGTGTACTTCATCCACCACTGTGCTCAATTGACTTGTGACTTGACTTGGATGTGTGACGATTACTCGACTCAAACTCATTTGTGGCTCAACTTGGACTTACGTTTAACCGACTCATGACTTGACTCGAAATTTAGGATTGATAGTTAGCCAAGGTCGTGGCGGGTCAGACCGGATCTTAACCTTGCGGGCACGGGTTAGAGCTTCACTTTTGTGTCCTTGCAGACCTCTTGGGTGTGCGAGTGTGTGAACGTGTATGGGTGTACCTGATGTGGACTGGCGGTTCTTGCGTGGAGAACGTGTGAGGCGCTGGAAGGGATCGGCTGCGCCGTATAGTTCCACAGTGCTCATACACAGGATCACTGTCTTCTGTAGATAATCCACCACCGCCAGACCATTACAGTTACCTATAGCCAAACTGCACACAAGAACACAGGCAGTTAAGTCATCTATAAGTAAATTTTCACTGCAAGTACCAGAAAACTAGAACAAGTGGCCAGTAATGAAGGTGCTAGCAGCTGAAGCCAACGACAATTTGGCAAATGACTCATACATTGCACTGTTGACTGACTCACAACCAAAAAAACCCAAAAATTTCAGCATGGAGAAAAAACACAGCTTGCAGTAGCATCAGGTTCAACACAGCTTCAAATGTGCAAGTCTTTTATTTCAGAAAATCCTTCAGCCTGATGGACTGAATAAAGCGGTATATGTCGTAAATGAAAATAAACAGGCAAAACAACTCAAAACGGTTGGCTAGCAAATAGTTTGGCTTGAAAATATGCTAGCCATTATAGTTAAAATTGTAAGCTAATATAGCCAAAGTTTTTGTAAATAACATATACCATTCTTTCAAACTTTCTAAACTTTTAGTTGGATTAGTTTTTGTGCTGGTTAGGTAGTCACACGCTAGTTTACCTACAAACTAGCCAGGTCGCTTCAAGCCTCTTTCCTTTAAGCGCTGTTCCTCGGAAGACAAGCCCTTCACCAATTTTCAATTCTACTTTATTCAACTTGCTATCAGTGATCAGATTCATCTGCCCGGGTAAGGGGACTTGAAACACAACTCCAACACAATGGTACAAAATGTTGCATGTTACATATAAATACACATTCACACCAGAGACGTCTCCAAATCCCCAAAGCTCAGATTTAAATGCAGCTTTAAATGATAACTGGTTCACGCCCTTTCACGAATTAGCTGAATTAGCTCTATATAAAGGTTCATATCACGTTCTGCAATTTGCTTGTATTTTTCCCCTGAAGTACTTAAAGTACTTAAACCTAAAGTTTCTGTGTGTTCATGTGGCTAAAAACACACAAAAAAATTGTTAATGTATTGTTAATAATTAATTTCTCTGAACAAAACCTCTCCAAAATGGTTTTCAGAACAAGGAAGAACACTGTAATGAGGTTTTTCACATGGCTTCACAACATTTAGTCAGAAAGTAAAGGGCAACTAGCAATTCAAAGTATATTAATAAATCAATTAATAACAATGCAAACGGTGATACAAGGTTTTGCTCGATCACATTTTTCTGAACAATGATTACAATTTACAAAGACTATGGGAATTCTCTGGAATGGCCACTCACAGTCCATAGGCGGAGTTCAAATCCAGGCTGGTGATTTGCTGTGGTGGCTCTCCATCGACCCATAACAGCTGCACCACCAGTTCCGCCTGGTAACCGGGGGGCATCCGAATCACACGGTCCTTTACCCTGAAAAAGAATCAGCATTTTTATTCACATAACACAAAAGAATCAGCATTTTCAACAAGAAATTTATATCTACTCAAAGCTTGTTCCTGCTCTCAGATTCCCTTACCAAACTGTTAAACTGAACAAACTGAAGTTTTTCTTATTCAAAAGAACCAATTTTGAAAAATCAATTCAATAAAGTTTGGGCACAATTTCTGGCACAGTTTTTGGTATTTTTCAAAGGTAAAAAGGTAAACATGCTGTACTTTTTGTCTGTGTGTTCATTACTGTGTAAATGTTTTCAGTTCCTCTATATACGCCTTCAAGCATTTCTCTAATAATTAACAAAATAATTGGAATGTGAAATTTCAGGTAAAATTTCAGATTTGATGATGTAATAATTTGTCTACTATACAAATTGTAATCAAATCAAACTGAATCAAATTGTGTTGAAATCTGAGATTTTGTGACTCATTAAATTGTATCCTAAAGAATCATAATCTAGCTGAATCCAGTCAAATGGAATCAAACGGTACTGAAAACTACTGATTTTGCGAGCCACTGAATTATTTCTCAAAGAATCATAATATAGTTGAATGAAAACAAATTGAATTCAGTTGTCCTGATGCACTGAATAATTTCCTAGGGCATCATAAACTGATCCGATTCCGATATGATTCCGATCAAATTGAATCAAACTGTACAGAAAACTGAAATTTTGGATAATTTCTCAAAGAATCATAATATAGTTGAATCAAATCAAATTGAATTCAGTTGTGATGAAATAGAAGAGTTTGTGATGGACTGAATAGTATCTTAAAGAATCATAATCTATCTGAATCAAATCAAACTGAACTGATAGCTAAGATTTTGTGAGCCACGAATCATTTCTAAAAGAATCATAATCTAACTGATCCAAATCTAATTGAATTCAGTTGTGCTGAAATAGGAGCCAGTAAATTGACTTCTTGAATGATTTGTTGTGTGTGGTGCAGAGGCAATATCTGACCTGAGGCAGGGAATACTGTCCCTCACACTGTCCGGCGTGTTGCTGCGGGGGCTGGGGGGCTGCGGCTGAGGCGAGTGACCGCCCGGGTCCGTCACACACACCGTGTTCTCCGTGTCCGATGGAGAGATGACGTCCTCCATCTCACATTGTAAACGTACCTCTAAAGACTGGAAGAGGAGAACACAAACAAACACACTAAGAAACCACACACACGATTACTCTCCAACTCCTGTTCTCCAACTACGGTCACAAACACACACTGTCTGTCGAAAGTTTGGTGACACTTCACTGTTTACAAAACAAACATGGACACGATCCCCAAACATACACCCCACACATATGTTCTGACCGTGATGGTGGTGTTGGCGTCATGCTTGCTGAAGCGGTACAGGATGACATGGGCGCTGATTCCCACCACGCAGAAGACGCGACTCTGAGGGCACCAGCTGACCATCTGGACGGCGTAGGGGTCTTCTTCCACCAGCTCCGCACTGCGGCCCACATCTCCACCCTTCGGCTTCTCAAACACTTTTGATGTCTTCAGCTTATAGAGCATCTGCAGCGTGACTGAGAGAAGACAGGTGGTCATTCCTGCTGTACGGACATTTATTACCAGTGCTAATCTGTTGACTGTATTTCTGCTTTCTTTGATGGTCCACTATAGATGCTATCAGAAACTTACATTCAGCTAAAGGAGACTAAAAGAGATAACTGGTGCTTTTCAAAGCTCCTCCATCCTTGTTCTACTGACTGCCAATCTGAGCTCTGTTTCTTGAGTGCTTGATTCACTTTCTTAATAACTAATCCAAACGGATGGAAGCCGTCCATGATTTCCACATTTTCTCCATTAATGGGAAAGTTAACCCTTCTTCAAACTGAGCTGAAGTCCCATCTCTTCACTCTGTTCTCCAACCTTCCATATAAGGGCTTTCAGCTCTTCAGAGTGTTGTATCATCCAAACATTGAAGGTTTTTGATGCTCCTTCCACCAATGCTGAATCTTCATTCATCTTCATCCAGTCCTGCTTCCCTCATTATATGTTCTGCATACAAGTAGAACATCTTCTACATCAACGGTAAAGCTTACAGTCTTCCCAGTCCTCACAACTTCAGTCTTTCTCAAATTAAGTTGAAGTTCCATCTTTTCTAGAGCTGAACACGCTGAAGACTGTGGAGATGACTATAGACTTTAGGAGACACCCCTCAACACTGATCCCCCTCACAATATCCAACAGCCCTGTGTCAACCGTGGACACCTTCAAGTTTCTGGGTACTATCATTTCCCGTGACCTGAAATGGGAGAGTAACATCAACTCCATCCTCAAAAAGGCCCAGCAGAGGATGTACTTTCTGTGGCAGCTGAGGAAGTTGGGTCTGCCACAGGAACTGCTGATCCAGTTCTACACTGCAGTCATCGAATCAGTCCTGTGCACAGCCATCACAGTCTGGTTTGGAGCGGCCACAGTACAGGACCGGAACAGACTACAAAGGACCATAAAGACAGCTGCAAAGATCATTGGTGCTCCACGTCCCACCCTCCAGGACTTGTACTGTTCAAGAACCAGGAAACATCATCACAGATCAGTCTCACCCTGGACACAACATATTCCAACTCCTCCCATCCAGCAGGCGCTACAGGACCCTGTACACCAAGACCACCAGACACAGGAACAGCTTCTTTCCTCAGGCCATCACCTTCATAAACAGCTGACCAGTCGCACCATCTGCTGGACCATAGTTACTCCAGCCACATCATCTGCTGGACCATAGTTTCATGCCAGATTATACACCATAGTCTCTTCCCCATACATGTACGCTAATACTGTTGCACTACCATAACACTACTACCGCTACTTCAACACTACTTATACTGTTTGTAAACAATATGTAAACTGTATACCATTTGTAGTTGGTTTATTGCTTGTATATTGTTTATATTGTGAAGATTGTATATTGTAATCGTCTGTATTTATTGTGTATATGTGGAGTTATTGTGTATATTGTGGACTGTCAGTACTAGAGAGACACAAATTGCTGAAACCAAATTCCTTGTGTGTGTCAACATACTTGGCCAATAAACCTGATTCTGATTCTGATTTTCACTCTATTCTTTCACCTTCCCTATAAGGGGCTTCGGGTATTTCAAGTTTTCTGCTATGGGTGTTATATCATCCACATATCAAAGGTAATTGATTTGCTTCTTTCACCAATCCTGAATCCTCGATCCATTTCTCTAGTCCTGTATCTCTTAGTACATGTTCTGTATACAAGTTGAGCAGTTATGGTGACAATGGCCACTTCTTGGCCAGTGTGGAACCATTCTGTTTGCTGATTTTCAAAATGCCCTCAAAATGCATAGAAGACAAGCATCCAGACTCTACTCTGTTCTGGCTCCCAGATGGTGGAATGAACTCCCACTGGCTGTCCGCACAGCAGACTCTCTCGCGGTCTTCAAACGCAGACTAAAGACCATCTCTTTGTGAAGCCCTTAAGTGAGTAAGCACTAATAGATGTGTATATTGAAATGCTTTGTTTTTGCACTTATACTGAGCTGAACGTTTCTTCTATCTAGGTATGAACGCTGGCTTGGGGATTGCTTCGGGGTGGTGCTCTTCTGCTGTATTTAACTCTGTATCCTTCTTTCTAGGTATTAGTACTGGCCCTGTTAGGGCAGCGTCTGAGCTCAAGGTAAGTTTTAGACTCTAACCTTCCTGTACTAACTAGGAAACATTCTCTGATGGAACACTAAGCACGGTTATAAGTTGCTCTTGATAAGAGTGTCTGTTAAATGCCTTAAATCTAAATGTAATGTAAATGTTGCTGACCATGGCTTGTGTGTCAGTGTAGAGGTGTTCTAGTAATGTCATTTTATGTGGCCAAAAACCTGGCTGTAGTCAGTGAAACACATGCTGAATTCCTTCTTGAACACCTCAGCTTTTTTAGAGGTACATATATCCGTTCGTACATTCACAATGATATCTCGTGTTCTTCTGCTTTGCATTGGATGATCGTAAGCATAATTAAGCATAATCGAATCTGCTGGCCATTGAACTCTTTGTTGGCATGATTTGGTCAGTACTTTAAGCAAACCTTCTTCAGAATCTCCTGATGTTTCTATTGCATCAATTCCTCTGGCTTTCTTCTTTAGCAATGTTCTCAAAGCCTGCATGACTTCATCTTCTGGCACTAAAGGTTCTTCTGTGTAGCCAGCAAAAGTGTATTGGTAATTGGCTTTTGTTTTTGTAGAGGTCATCCGCATATTCTTTCCATCGTTCTTATTATTGTTTCATCTGTTATGATTTGTCCATAGACATCTCTTAGAGCATCTTCTCATGGCTGATGTGTATCTTCTGAAAGATAGATGTCCCCCCCTTTTGTATATACTTATAGCTGTTGATATGGTATTGCTCGTTATCCGTCCTGGCAACTCCGTGAAATTAATGATTCATTAATTCATTGATTGATTGATCCATTCATTGATTCATCTTCTAAGCCCTTTTTCTTCTGGGTTGGATGGGAGTGCTAGAGTCTATCCCACCATTCACTGGGTGGAAGACAGAAAACACTTCGGACAGAATTCATGATTTTGTTCTCCTAAATGATCTAAATGATGTCTGACTCCCTCCACTGTATCATCAGTTGCCTAGTTTGACTTCTCCTTTTCATTCTTTCCAAAGTGTTTCTCTGGGTTATCTTTGATCACCTCTTTGAGTTCCTTCTGTAGCTCCTTCAAGGAGTCTGTCAATTATGCCCAGCCCAGATTTGAAATCAATTCCTGATGTTTTCTTTGAAGACAGGTACTATGTTCTCCAGGTCATATCTAAAACATCAGATGGTCTAGTTTTCAAGTTTCAGCTTGCCATTAGTGGTTCATGATGTTCCATAGTCAGCCCCAGTCCATGTCTTTGCAATCAAAATGAAGGTATTTCATTCCTTGGCGCAGGAAATGTATTCTATTTGGTTTCAGTGAACTCTGTCTGGTGATGTCCAGGTGTAGATGTGATTTTGGTTGCTTGTAAAATGTATGTAGCTGTTCCCCTGCTTCATTCAAAGTGTTGTTCAACTGTTTTTCCCTTCTTCTAGGCTCCTACATTAGCATTCCAGTACCCAACCACCAGCAGTATGTCTCGTTTGCGGCTTGTCAATGTCAGCCTGAGTTTGATCTTAAAACTTGTGTCCCCGTTGGTGCATTAACCTAGATGACTGTAATGTTGAATGCCTGTGCATGAAATCGGATTGATGTCAGTTGATCCTTCACAGCACTGAATCCAATGACAGTCTTGTGGACATTTCTATTGACAGTGAAGCCACTCCTGCTTTGAGGACTTAGTAGAACATAATGTGTTCCCCTGAATGAAAGTGCCTTAATCCCTTCGCTGATCCCTTGAGCGTTGATGTGTAGACGATCCTTTTCCAAACTTGTCATGATTCCCAGTTTGTGGATTCCCAGTTTTGGCTGTGAATTCTCTTTTCTTGCTTGTCACTTCCGTACCTAGACCTCTGGAAAGCGTTGATCTAGCCACATCATGCAGACCAGCTGTTCTCAAAGGAAACCTAAGCACTTCCTCAGCAACAATTTGAACGCCTTCTGACCGAGTCCCAGCAACCGTCAATCATTTCACTGTGGTTTTCTTGGTAATGTACAGACGTGGTCTACCATTTCATGTCTTTGCTGTTCTGATCTTGGTCACCAACATCCACCGACGACAGTGTCCTATCTTGCTGCTGCCAAATGTGTGTCTATTTTCCTACTTTGCTTCTTAACAGTGTTACAAGTGTGACATATGTCCATCATACTGCATACTTAATGACCTTTGTGTCAATACCAAACCACAATGCTTATTCAATGCTTATGGATGTGTTATGCCGCCCCAATGCACACAGCCCTCAAATTAAGTGCTACCAGAGACAGCTTTGGTACAGTTAATGTTCATTTCAGAAACATTATGCACGCATACTGCGGGCACATCAGGACAACGAGCATTCTGAAGTACGTACATCTGGTCCTCATTGACTAAAGCTCAGTCACTTAAAACAGTTTTGCTCTGTGTAAGAAGTTGTTCTTTGGAGATCCAGCAGGAGGGTGGTGATATGGATCGTGAGGAAATATTAAAGAAAGGGAGAGAGATCTTATATAGTTTGTTATGTGTTTTTTTCGGAGCGGTTTTAAAAGCTTGGATAAGAAGTGTAAGTGTAGCGTTTGACTAACAGAGAGCGGCGTATTGGACATTTCAAAGGGTAAAGCACTTACTGGCTGTGGCGTCCCAAAACTTTATCGATCCGTCTGCATGTCTGCACAGAGTGGAAACAAAGAAGAAGGACAAAGAATGAGCGAACGAGTGCAAGTTTGTCCTGAACGGTCAGGGCAATGGCAAAAAAGAGAGAGAGAGAGAAAGAGAGAGCGGCATGCAGCTCAGTCAATATCACTATTGAATTAAAGTTACGGAATGTGATCCATTTACCAATAAAGTCGACCGGGAACCCACATCTGAGACTTTATTGACTTCAAGTGAAAACCAAAAATGTGTAAAAATCTATAGGCAGTTTGAATGAAGCTAATCTTTAGCAGGGAGACGGGTCTAGATGTGTGTGGTCAGCCAGTTACACCATACGTTATACTTAACACTTAGAAGCTACAGTTGTGACTGGTGATGAAAAAGACATGGTGCTGTTATTTCTGACTGATTTTCTTTTTTGTTTTATTATGACTTGAAATGTGATGAAATATTGCTATATGTTATTGCATGTTATTGTCATTTTTTGACAATGTAGATTGTCCATACAGAATGTACACTGGTTTTAAACATAAACCATTGCATAACTATTGAAGAAATGTAATTATGTATAGCACCATGCAAAGGTCTGAGACCATTATTAATTCATTCATATGGAAATTTCTAGTCAAAATTACCATTAAGATTTTGTATTTATGCTTTTTCCTATATATACACCAACCGGTGCCACTTCATATAGTAGACCTCCTCTTTTATAGGTGTACAGGCTGTAGTCCATCTGTTTCTCAGTATACTTTGTTAGCCCCCTTTCACCCTGCTTCTCAATACCCGCCACAGAGGTATTATGCAGCTGGTGGATCATTCCCAGCACGGCAGTGACACTGACATCCTGGTGGTGGTATGTGTGGATCAGACACAGGAGTTTTAAAGCGCTGTGTCCACTCACTGTCCACTCTATTAGACACTCCTACCTTGCTGGTCCACCTTGTAGATGTACATTCAGAGACGATAGCTCATCTGCTGCTGCACAGTTTGTATTGGTCATCCTCTAGTCCTTCATTAGTGGATGCTGCCCACAGGATGCTACCCACAAGACACTGCCCACAGGACGCTGTTGGCTGGATGGTTTTGGTTGGTGGACTATTCTCAGTCCAGCAGTGGCACTGAGGTGTCCAGCAGCACTGCTGTATCTGATCCACTCACACCAGCACAACACACACTAACACATCACCATCACGTCAGTGTCACTGCAGTGCTGAGAATGATCCACCTACAAAGTGCTACTATATGGCAATTAGTGTAGAAACAAGGAGCTGTACTTAATGAAGAAACTGCTTGGTGTGTATATGTGTAAATATGTGTATTATGTATATATAATGCATTCAAATGGTGCTTTTGGCCATCATGGTTTTATGTAACTGCTGTCTTTACTAAAGAGCCCCTCTAAGGGTTAAGATTTACTAGTTGCAGTCTCTATGCATACGCAAGCATACCCAGTTATAATGATCTCGGGATACGTCTGAGAGCCGATTGTCCACGTCCCTCCACTCACAGGCCACTCCTGAGAAACAAATAACACAGTGCGTTCAAATCAGTGCAATTATCAAACCCAGACATGCAGAGCAATTACAGTGCACCTTATATTACAACACAGCCGTGAGGCCGAGAAAATGAATAGCTCCTAACAATGAACTCTATAAAACAGATAGTCCAGGCTCTGAAAACTGATGTTAAATGACTTCACCTACACATATCAGTTGAATTCTGCATTAATATGCCTGGTTTGAAATATTCATTCCTGTCTTATATTGTTCTTGGTTGTAAATGTTTCATTTTGAGCTCCACTTTTGTGACATTTGTGTAAGTTTATCTACAAAAAAAATCATAACATTTTACAATATGGGTACATCTATTACGGTACTTAGGAAAGTTATAAGCATTATGGAATGTTTCAATGAGTCATTAACTAATGCTGAAAATAGGAGCTAACATTATATTAGATTTTATGAAGTGGATTTTATGAGTCTTCATACCCTGCATGTTTAAGTGTTCCAACTGATCATCTCCCAAAAGGATATCTTATATATATATATATATATATATATATATATATAGAGAGAGAGAGAGAGAGAGAGAGAGAGAGAAAGAGAGACGTGTGTGTGTGTGTGTGTGTGTGTTTTATTTCTAATTATGGCCCAGCAATTGTTTGCAATAGTTTAATAGTTTATATGTACATTACAATTTCATTAAGAACTGCTTAAAGGTACATATTTAAGACTTGAATTAAGATTTAATATGAAATTCAGATTCATAGACTTCAATACACTGTTCATTAGTGTTTTTTTTCTTTCTGTCCAACTGTTGAACCACCCAGTTATAATTACTGTGATTATTTAATGATTAATTAAGACATCAGTTAAGCATAAAAAAAGGATTTTATACTTCATAAATTCTAAAATAATGTTAGTCTTATCATTAACGTTAATGATTAATTGCAGCATTACTTAACTATTTAGTAATGCTTATTACTGTCTTAAGTAACATTAATAGATGTACCCTTATTGTGAAGTGTTACCAAAAACATAATAATTCACCTCTACATGACCAATTTCTGACGTCTCTTTACGCTTTACACTTAAACAGGCTGTTCGTGTTCCTGTGCCTTTAAGAGTGATATATTTAAATGAGCTCTGTTATGATTGACAACCCCTACATTGTGCCTACTTCGAAAAGCAGTCCTAGCTGAAACATCCCTTATAACTTCAAGTTGAATGAGTGTATGCATCTATATCTACAACACCACTGAACAGTATGTTTTGTTTTCCCTTAAGGAACCTGTCAATGGATGGTTCTTTGAGATACTCAACTTAACAACTCATTAGTACGGTTCTGTAGGAGCACCACTGTGATTCTCTTATAGCATTGGTCCAAAGAGCCCTCATTAAGACCTCATGTACCTGCTTCAGCTAAGCTCGGCCTACCTTGTGGCTGTAGCCGGTCTTTTTGTGCTTTGCCCCAATGGAGTAGAGCACAGGGATGATGTCTGGTGGGCAGTCAGCGAAGTAGGCCGTGCAGGTGACCGGAGACTCGTGGATGTCCATGGGGTAAGGGTTCTCAAAGATGGGGAAACTGGAGAAAACAGGAAAAAAAATTTAACACAATTTCTTAATGCTGTCCAATGTGTAGGCAGCCTTACGAGTAGTTGGTTGGTGGTGGATGGTGGTGAAGCACCAACTTGCTGGAGAGATGTGGTGACCATGACCGGAAGTCACTTAAATGGTAGGTGAGGCTGGATTGACAGTACAACTCACGGTTATGTTTAGTGGGGTAAGACTGGGAATAAACAGCTGTGTGACCATAAGAAGGCCACTTGTTAGTGAGGCCAATAAGGAAACAAGGCTTCAGTTTGCCAGGGAGCGTAAAGACTAGACTCTGGAGCAATGGAAAAAGGTCATGCGGTCTATAGAGTCCCTGACCCTATTTCAGAGTGATGGATGCATCAGGGCAAGAGGGGAAGCACATGGAATGATGCACCCGTTGCCCACTGTACAAGCTTATGGAGGCAGTGTGATGATCTGAGGTTGCTTCGGTTGGTCAGCTCAAGGCTCAGGAACATTATGTGCCAACAAAATGAAGCCAGTTGACCACCTGAATGGCCAGATTATTTTGTCAGTGCATTTTGCTTTCTTGATGACACGGCCATATTGGCCACCACAGAGTCCTGACCTCCAAGTCTTTGGGATGTGCTGGACTGGTTTGACTTTCCTGTCATCAGTACAAAATCTCAGCCAAAAGTTAATGTGACTCTGGATGTTGCATGAGGTTGTTGAAGCAATGCCATGGTGAAGGTATGCCATAATCAAAGCTAAAGGTGCTCTGATGAAATATTAGAGTGTGCCAGGCGGTATACATTGTTATTTCATGAGTGTAACAATTTAAGGCTACTAAAGTGATGTGCGTTCTTGTTTAGCCTTGTCTACTTGCCTAGATTATTGTAACTCACTGTACCTGGGCATAAACAGGAATTCACTGGCTCAAAACATAGCAGCTAGAATGCTGACTGGCACTAAGAACAGGGACCATATCACTCCGGGGATTGGGCTTCACTCCAGTGGCTTCCTGTCTATTACAGCAGCAATTTCAAAGTACTTTTATTAGTTTTTAAAGCATTACATGGGCAAGCACCATCGTATATTAATGACTTACTCTGCCCATATTCTGCTCCACGGTCTCTGAGGTCCTCTGACCTGTTACTGTTGGCTGGTCTTGACTGAAGCTGATGACCGATCATGCCTTTTTAGTCACAGCACTGAGGCTATGGAACAGTCTTCCTTTGGATATTAGATCTCTGCTCCCTCTGTTTTCATTTTTATGTCAAGATTTAAAACATATCATATGTTTTTTTAATTTCATGTGCATGTTTTATATTTTTTATCATATTTGTTTTATGTTTTATGAGGTTTATTTCACACTCATCATCAAAAGAACAGCTGCACCCAGAAGGAAGTGTGGGATTGCAGTGCTATTGGGAAGGAAGATAAAGGTTACCAGGAACAATAAATGATGATACATTTAGACTGATATGATCAATATTTGTTGAGCTACACATACAGAAGTAGTGTGTCTCAGTACGGCTAATGCAACATGCCAGACGTCTCGGCATGGAGTTGTAGGCGTTCCTAATGGTGTCCTGTGATAATCCATCCCATGCAGCTTGAATATCCTCACACAGTTCCTGCAGATGGCCGTCTCGTCACTGAAGATGACCCGCTGCCATTCTGAGTCACTCCATGACAGTCTGGTACGACACCATTGCAGCCTTTGGTGACGCTGATGTGGTGTTAAGGGCAGTTGTCGCAACAGTCTGTGTGTATGTAGTCCTGCGTGGTGCAGCCGTCCGCCAATGGTGCTGGCACTAGCAGGATGACTCATGGAGGGCATCACCGCTCACTGAATGTCTGCAATCGTGGCTGTTGGGTCAGTCAGGTACAGTGATAAGGCCCGTCCTTGCTTACGTCACATGCATGGCTGAGAGTGAAACTTGAATCATTTGCATGTCTCACTATGTCAAACCTATACACCAAGTTTCATTCCTGTTGGTTGATTCCTTCTGGGTGCAGCTATTTATGCAACCATTCTTTTATTGATGGTAGTAAATAAAGCTTACTGACTAAGCTCATTTACCTTATTTGTATATAAACTCTATGAATCGTTGGGAAAATGTAAGCGACAATAGCTATCTTATTGATGTGTTAGAACAGGTGTTTTCATATGGTTGTATACATAGGACAATCTTGGCAAGAGGAACTCCTATAAACTTTTAACCCACCATTTGGGACAAAGCAGGTAACAGGAAAGCTGAGTTGACCCCAGAGACGGTTCATTTGAAAGGGGAAACAAAATCAGTGCTTTGAAATTTTGAAGCTTGGAAATATTTTCAAACGCTTTATTCCTTGTCCTTAAAGTGGCCTTGCTGCAAAGCTAACATTTGATGTGAATCTGACGAGCGTCTCTAGAGCAGCTTAAACCATCCACGTGTCTGAGTCGACCTTGCCTCTGTCTCTTAATACTAACACTGACTGACACTGCCATACAGACACATACACCACACACATACACACGCACGCCACGCAATGTCAAGATATGAGTTCATATACATTTGCTTACTTTGTTACCCGCTTTTACCCTGTTCTGCAATGGACCCCCGCAGGACCACCACAGAGCAGATATCATGTCGATGGTGGATCATTCTCAGCGCTGCCTGTTAGTGTGTGTTGTGTTGGTGTGAGTGGACAGTGCAGTGTTGGTCATCCTCTAGTCCTTCAACAGTGGTCACAGGACGCTGCCCACAAGACGCTGCCCACAGGACGCTGCCCACAGGATGCTGTAGGCTGGATAGTTTTGGTTGGTGGATGATTCTCAGTCCAGCAGGGACACTGCGGTATCAAGCAGCACTGCTGGGTCTGATCCACTCACACCAGCTCGACACACACCACCACCACATCAGTGTCACTGCACTGCTGAGAATGATCCACCACCCACATAATACCTGCTCTGTGGTGGTCCTGTGGGGGTCCTGACTATTGAAGAACAGGTCTAATAAAGTATGCAGAGAAACAGATGGACTACAGTCTGTAATTGTGTAACCACAAAGTAGTAGTTTGGTATACTATATTCTGTTTCTGCTGTTTGATCCACCCCCTATATATTACACACTGGCCCTTCAAACGTGTACTGCCTTTTGTCCCTAAAAATGTCCCTAACAATATATAGGGGGACTATATGTTGTAATAACAATGTAATAATATGTAATAACAATATGTCTCATATGTAACATACTGTATATAAGCAACTATAGCTAGCCTTGTTTTTTGACCTCTGAAACTATATGAAAACAAACACTCACACACACACACACACACACACACACACACACACACCTGGGTCCTAGGTGTTGAGAGGTGTTACTGCAGGTCAGAGACACTGCTATCTGTAGTGTGAAGTGTGTGTTTGTGTGTGTGGGTGTACTTACTTGCTCTGTGTGAGATCCACCACAATGAAATCTTTCTCCAGCAGCACCACCACAGCGTACGGCTCCTGCACCTCTGTTACAACACAAACACAGTGTTCTATTGGTGTTCTATATACGTTCTATCTGTGTTCTATCTGACGGTGATGTTTTACAACTTAAACACATTTAGAAAGAGCGGATCAAAATTTTTCTTTAAGCTCACTGGACAAAAAATTAGGCTAACCTTGTATATTAAGCACCTCTAATAACGGTGTAGTTACACTTTAACGACACATACACCAACAATCTAATTACATGTATATTACAATGTAATTACAATTATATAACAGAGTGAACTGGTGTTTTTTTTCAGGGATACTTTTCTGATAATGTTACATAAGCTTAGTAGCATGCCTGTGCTGTGAGATGGTAACAAAAGTTACTATATGATGTTAATGACATGGTATTTATACAGATCTTCCGATCTTCAGATATTCAGATCCGAACTGACGCATCATCAAAAAAAATTAGTTGCACAAATAGTTCCTCCCAGAAGTAACTATCAACAGGAATGAAACTTGGTGGGTAGGTTTGACATTGCGAGACATGCAAATGATTCAAGTTTCATGCTCGGCCGTGCATGTGGCTGAAGCAAGGATGGGTCTTATCTCTGTACCTCACTGACCCAACAGCCACGATTGCAGACGCTCAGCAAGCAGTGATGACCTCCATGAGTCATCCTGTTAGTGCCAGCACCATTGGCAGACGGCTGCACCATGCAGGACTACATGCACGAAGACCGTTACGACGTCACCACGTGAACATCGCCAAAGACTGCAGTGGTGTCGTGCCAGACTGTCATGGAGTGACTCAGAATGGCAGCGGGTCATCTTTAGTGACAAGTCCCGCTTATGTCTTGGTGGAGATGACCAACAAATCTCTCCACCTCCACCCCCACTGCAAACTCTGC
This sequence comes from Semaprochilodus insignis, assembly GCA_034552555.1. Classification (NCBI taxonomy): domain Eukaryota; kingdom Metazoa; phylum Chordata; class Actinopteri; order Characiformes; family Prochilodontidae; genus Semaprochilodus; species Semaprochilodus insignis. The sequence continues at coordinate 2,550,261 of CM067480.1, forward strand.
AGGAACTGTGTGACAATATTTAAGCTGCATGGGATGGATTATCACAGGACACCATTAGGAACCTCTACAACTCCATGCCGAGATGTCTGGCATGTTGGGTTAGCACTACTTCCGTATGTGTAGCTCAATAAACATTGTCCATATCAGTCTTGTGTTTGTGATGTTTTTACTACGAACTGATGAAGAAAGAGTGCTGTTGGTCCTTTCTGTTGAGAGATTTTTGAAAGGAATTTTTGGTGGGACAAAATTTGTTGCAGGTGACAAGAAAACCAACCAATGAACCAATCAGAGTTGGACGGTTGTTATGTAGGCAATACTGGTTATATGGACATCACTGTTGGGGTTTGTTGAATACTGCACATTTGAATTAATTCAATTAGAACTGCTTTTACTGTGTATATGCTGCCGCAATACCGAATGGAATAAAGCCAGAACTTTGGTTACCACGTCAGAACAGAAGCATGCTACTACAGCTAGCTTAAAGCTAGACCACTAGGGATGCATTGATATGAGTTCAGTTATGGGTTCATTCGGTCATGCCCATCTTAGTGTACGCTGCTGCGCTAATGAACAAGCGACTCGAGCTGGCAGTGAAGAAGGGTCAGCTCGCACAGACAGCTGCTGACGCTGTGACCATCGGACATAAACAAGATCTGATACATGCTTGTGTGTGCATTACCGTTGAGATACGGTGTCTCACAAAGCACAGTGAACTCCACTATAGGGTGGTCCATCTCCAGCACTGTGATGGCCTTGCCATGCATGATGGTCAGAGTGGGTCTGTGTCCAGCTTTATCATACGACAGACCTCCAGAGAAGATCACAAAGGGCTCACTGAGAAAGAGAGAGAGAGAGATAGAGAGATAGTGATGGAAAAGAGACAGAAAGAGAATGAGAGAGAGAGAGTGAGGAAAACAGAGAGAAGGTAGAGAGAGAGTGAGGAAGACAGAAAAAGAGAGAGAGAGACAGGGAGAGAGAAAGAGAGTGAAAAAGACAGAGAGAGAGAGGGGAGTGAAAGAGGGAAAGAAAGAGAGGAAGAGAGACAGAGGGGGGAAGAGACGGAA
>CM067480.1:2551824-2565720 GCA_034552555.1 Semaprochilodus insignis
ATATAAAATACAGTTATATCCTATATAGACTATATACAAAACTATATTAACTTATTAACTTATGCTTCACAGAACCAATAGGTTAATTGTTTTGTCCTGTTCGCTAAAGTGTGTAATAGCAACTGGTTAGCATTGCAACAGCTATTGCAGTGACAGTTTGCTAACCCACAACCTAGTTCACAATATTATTGCTCTAATATTATATCATGGTATTTGTCCATACAACAAATGAAGGGATCTAAAAGAACAAGTTTGCTACTCCAGTGCTGTTTGAGCAACTCTGGTGGCTCATTAGAGCAATAATATTGTGGTTTTGCACAGTGCAAAGCAGAGTGAAATCTCTGTAATGGCCTTGAGGGCCTCACTGCTTTTACAAAATGGAGAAACCATGGTTCTTTAATGCATAATATAGTTTATGTCTGCAGCCAAATCTGTTCTAGAATTACTTCTATAATTCAGACCTTAGGAAGAGAGGGTAAAGCACATGCATTTCTCAAAACAGAATAGGAACCTCGTCTTTTCTATATGCCAAAGGAATAGAAGACAAATGTTAATTCTGTTTTGGGTCTGTTTACACATCCTTTGCTCTGTACTACGTTCATTCATCAAACAAACTGCACCAAAGTTTGTTTTAAGGCAAACCAGGACTGACCTGCTCAGGACCTGCTCAGGACCTGCTCGTCTGCTTATTTGGAGCTCCCCAGAGTTCAGATGGGGCCGTTCTTACTTGCTCTAATGAACCGCCTTAAATTATACTGCACCAAAGACTGTGCAGGACTAGCTTTGAGTCAGTCAGTCTGAGAAGCTAGCTCAAGCCCCCATCTCGGCATGGCAATCAAATGTACAACACAGAAACAGCAGACCGAGGTAAGACTGAGCAGGGGTGACATTAGATTGCAAAGTCTCCAGCTACCAAAAACATCTTGATTGCTCTTAAAACATCTTATTTATAAACAGCGTATCATCTGAGTAAACTGGGTAACTTGTGACAATATGGATCGAAAATTAAACTAGAACCCGTGACCATCCAGCAGGACTCCACACAGCAGACAGTAATGGTTTGAAATATGGGGGGGATTCTGGAGGGAAGCTGGATGAACAGTACCCTGTGTGGTGCAGGGATCAAACACTGTAGCCACCCACAAAATGTCACTAAAGGTCAGGATACCACTCGTTCCTACTGTACAGTTCCTACTGATGCTCCACACAGAGTATGCAACAGCTTCACTGTGATACAAGCTGTCTAAATCATGGTAGCAGCCTATAACCCTCATATACATGCCCAGTATAGTACTGTCAAACTAGTCCTACTAGGCCTGCCTGGAAGTGTACATGAGAAGTTTGTCTTTTCCAGATATATCCTGGCTCCACCCACTTTTCCATTACACATACACCTGAAGATTGTTCTCTCAGCCCTGTCTCATAATTTGCACCTTCAGCCTTGCACCCCTAGTTTGCAAGGCTATAGGGTCCCCTATGAGCACTTGATGTGGCCCTCTCATAAGTTCATGTCACACCATACTTTCCCCATGTTACCCAAGTTCCTCCGTGATCCTGTTCCTCATAAAAAGGAAACTTTTTAAACTGTTTAAATGTAAGTGGAACCTTTTATCTTGTTCTTTATGAAGATTGAGATAGATTTGAGGTTCACATACTTGAACATACTGAGGTTAGTCTAAAAAACACATTGTTTAACTTCTCTTTTGACTTTTGGTGTAACATTATAGATCAAACAGCACATACACTCAGTCAATCTTTGTACATCAGAGAGGCATTCACGATCAAATTTGTCTGACGTATCTCTCAGTTTTATGGAATCAAGTTGAGCAGAGCAGAAAATGAAAGGCTGTTCACGGGTCACCGAAATGCATCCACACATGGAAATGAGTGAGTCTCATCTGCTTATGATGAATTTGTCTTAACAGCTTTCTACACATTTCTGTTTCTACTATATCAAGTCTCTAGTAAAACATTGTAATGAAAAGGAATGGCTTTATTAGGAAAATAATCAAAATCAGGAAGCTAGGGAGACTCCACAGCAATTCAACAAAAGCACCCAGAAGGAGTGAGGGAAGTGTGGGATTGCAGTGCTATTGGGAAGGAAGATAAAGGTTCCCAGGAAGAATAAATGATGATAAATTTAGACTGATATGATCAATATTTATTGAGCTACACATACAGAAGTAGTACGGCATCACAACATGCCAGACGTCTCAGCATCTCAGAGTTGTAGAGGATCCTAATGGTGTCCTCTGATAATCCATCCCATGCAGCTTGAATATTCTCACACAGTTCCTGCAGATGGTGTGGTAGGGGTGGAGGTGGAGTGACACCAGGTCTTCTGGACGTGTGATGCACGACAACAAACCGTTCATTTTGGCGCTGACCACGGTGCCTCCACACACGGATTCATTGGTCGTCTCCACCAAGACAAAATTGTGACTCGTCACTGAAGATGACCCGCTGCCATCACTCCATGACAGTCTGGCACGACACCATGCAGTCTTTAGTGACGTTGACGTGGTGTTAAGGACAGTCGTCGTAACGGTCTGTGTGCATGTAGTCCTGCGTTGTGCAGCCGTCTGCCAATGGTGCTGGCACTAACAGGATGACTCATGGAGGACATCACTGCTCGCTGAATGTCCGCAATTGTGGCTGTTGGGTCAATCAGGTACAGAGATAAGGCCTATCCTGGCTTATATCAGATGTGCAGCCGAGCGTGAAACTTGAATCATTTGTATTTTTCACGATGTCAAACCTACCCACCAAGTTTCATTCCTGTCGGTTGATTCCTTCTGGGTGCAGCTATTTTTGCAACTATTCTTTTGAGGATGAGTGTATATAGCTAAAGGGACTTGAGCCGAAGTGTGTACCAATTCTGCTCTCAACCTTCCGCTCACCCTTAAACAACGGACACTTCAAGGGAGGACCTTAAGGCTTTGAGTCTAAATTTGGGAAAGGGCCTCTGGACTTGTTACATCCCCTACACCTTTTGTCTGGACAATTAGTTTACCATGTCTCTGTGCTTTATATGGATCTACTATACTGCATATGGATCTACCTCTGATGTTGTCTGAAACATCAGGCCCCTGCAACCTACTTACCTGCCTTATATAAATCAAATCAAATCAAAATCAAATCACATTTATTGTCATGTCACATCTACACAGGTGTGAAAGCGAGTGTAAATCTTAGGTGCATAGTCCCTTGCAAAAGTGTACACAGTTGCCAGTAAATGGTATCAGTTTGTGAGCCAAAACTTAAGAGTGAAGCTGAAACTGGCTTCCTATTTGACAGCTTCTTATTGGAATATTCCATTCCACCTTAAATGCTGCAGGAGCTAATAATGAAACTGATAAAAGAAAAGCAAACTTATTCACTGTTGTTTGTGTGTGAATTTACCCATAGGACCCCTGACCGCCTGCAGCCTCAGGGTCCGTGAGCAGGGTAACAGACCACCGACTTCTAATGATAAAACATGAAGGCTTTCTGATCTGAACCTACAACCCGCCGAGGGAAAGGAAATTTCCTGCCGGACAAACATGCTGAAAACAGTGACCGGAGGTTGTGAACCCAGTGGGTAGACGTGTCCTGGTGAATGAGAGGGTAAGCGCAGAGGGAATTACAGGGATGGTAGGAGAAAATGAAAAACAGCCACAATATCCCGTCACCCTGCATGTAGACTGTATGCACTGAGACTGAACCCTGGCGTCATGGCAACAAAAGGACAAAAGCAAGGTGGTCGAGGAAAACATGGAGAGGATTATCAGCCAAATCACTCACAGTTTTAGTGTGTGTGTGTGTGTGTGTGTGTGTGTCTGTGTATCATATAAGCTCACCAGACAAAAAATGATTTACCTGTGACAGAAACAGACCTAATAGCATGTAATCCCTCCACAAGCACATATAAAGCTGTGACTGGATTTGGCATGGACTGGACAAGTTTCTGGATGTAGGCCACATCAATGTTCACACACTCTTCCATCAAAGAATTGTGCAGTTGGGCCAGATTTGGTGGATGCCTTCCCTGGCACAATTCAGAGGAGAATTTCCTGTCGACTGGGATTTTAGCCACTGCTGGTAGACCCATATGACCATACGCTTCCTTACACCTGCAGATTCAGCTACTTCCTTCACACTATGGTCTTTGACACACCCAAATGCAGTCACTCCTTTCAGCCAATCATTAACATCTGCTCTGGAGCCATTTTCCACGCATGGAACAAGACATTCCCTGCACTGTAGCACCTCTTCTCAATCTATGGATCCCGTCACTCACACCCCGCAGGCATTTATAGCCCCTTTATCCTTGTGCAGCGCCACCATGCTGCTGTTGTGCGGTTGGGCCAGATTTGGTGGATGCCTTCCCTGGCACCATTCCGAGGAGAATTTCCTGTAGACTGAGATTTCAGCCACTGCTGGTAGAGCCGTATGACCGTACGCTTCCATACACCTGCAGATTTAGCTTTGGCACTCGCAAATGCAATCAGTCCTGTTAGCCAATGCAGTGTCCTCTACAGGAGGCTGAAGTTACTACTAATTTGTCTGGTGTGCTTACATACTGGGCAAATTATTATTACATAAAGGAACCCAAAATTACTTGCAAAAAGATTTGGTTATATTAACGTCCATTAAGAACATCCTTTTCCTGTTAAGTTACTTTTTTGAAAATATAAAGTTTTGCTCCAGCAGTAACGATAACATCCTGACATCCCATCACATCCTGACATTGTATGAAAACAGACTGGAGCCTGTGTCTGTATGTGGACTCGCTCTCTTTCTCTGTCAGACATACTGTTTTCAACTTTATATCAGCCACAGTTGTAACTGTCATTGGCCCTGTTATCGTAACATTACACTGTATAGTACGGACGGCTATATATATATACCACACTCTCTCTCTCTCTCTCTCTCTCACTCTCTTTCTTTCTGACATGCGGCATTCCCCTGCAGCGCTGGATGTCGCGGCAGGATGATGGGCTCGTTCTGCTGACTCATCGGCCGGATGCTGCAAGGTGCTGATGCTGCAAGGGATGCGGTTACCACCGAAGTCAAGGTAACAGCAAGCTGAGAAAGGTCTGCGAGTCAGGATTTGACCTAAATTCCCCCCGTAGACTGGGTTTATATGAACACACACACACACACATACATACACACTCACCACACCACCGTCAGGTCTGTATAATTTGTGTTTGAAAAGAAAAACGGTGGTGAAAATTAATTTTCCCAAATCAGTGTGCCGCCATGGGCTCAAAGCAAACAGCCAATATGTTGGAATCTTTGAAGTTTCCCCTTTTTTCATTTCAAAGACAAAGACATCTCTGATACCGCCTCACTTACGAACATTCTGATTTATGCTACGCTACTTTTCCAACAAACAAACAGCAGCAAAAAAAAAACGAAGCCAATACGCATCTCTTTCAGGATTAGGGGGAAAGGACGGCCTTTGAAGACTTTGATGCTAATAGACTGTTGCGTTCTCAAATGATGCGGAGAGCACGCGCTCGCCTTCAACTCAAAACCCTTTAAAAGTTCATTAAAGATTTACTGCTTGTCTGTGTGATTCAGAGTAAGTCACATTTTTGCTATTCACATATGTGAATCTGTAAATGAATGATTTGAGTATCCAGTAAATTATATGTTAATAACTATATATCATGGATGGGAAGCTCTACTCTTTCTTTTGTCTGTTCATTTGCACAAACAAGAACAGCACAAGCATTTTTGATATATTCAAGATTTTGCACCAGCCATGCATTTCGTTGCATGCTATTATCCACAGTCTTATGCAGTTTGAAGTTTTAATACCTCCAGCTAAAGTTCAGTAAAATATTTAGTTGATTGTTAAGCAAAACTAGGTTAACACATCATCATCCAAATTTACTGCCAGTTTCTATTTAACATACATTATTAAATATATAAAATTATAAAAAGAAATATATATAAAACTTCCCAAACTTTTGCACGGTACCGTTTATCTGATTACTACTTTCATAATCATGCTAGTTTCAGATAGCACAGGTATGGTATTTGCAATGTCATTTTAGCATCAAGCTAATGGTGGTGTACATTCACTGTCCCACACTGGGTTGAATATTATTTAAGGTAGTTTTAGCTTTGGCCATTGACCACTGGCTGTAAGGAAATCAGGGTAGGACTTGCTATGGACATTCTAGCAAATTAGCTTTAGCTGTGGTCCTACAGGCAAAAAATAAAAAACAAATAAAAACAATGTATTCAGACGTATAGATATATGTACAAGGATAATGTTATGATCTATATAAACACAAAGCATTAACATTTGAGTGTGTATTATAATTATTATATATGTATTATAACAATAAGCTAAATATATCATAAGCTAAACGTATACAAAATCATATTTTATAACATACTTTCTGCTACTGAAACATAGTGGCATGAAACATAGTTCGTAGGTGGAGCCTAATTTTAGCCACATCCTTGCCGTCAGGTAAGACAAACTTAAATGGACGCACGCTGAGCTGAAGGCAGAGCAAGGGTTTATTAACAAACCAGCAGGACAGCCAAACGAGAATCCAGGCAATCAAACCAAAGGGAACGGACAGAGTCATGAAACCAGAGGGATAAGCCAGAGCCAAAACCAAAAGACACTCAGTTCAGCAAACAGAACCAAAGGGCAAAGACAAAGAGTAAACAAGAGTCACACAGGGTCTAGATCGGAGTAACAGTCAGAAATATTAATATTGCCGGACAAGTCCTTATTCTCCACAAGTGAGAGAGTGGATGCGCTGCATACATAAAGAGAATGGATCATGTTTCAATACCTGACCCAAACAATGACATGCTAGGTCTAGTAGTTATGCTGTTGGGGGGTATTTTGTTGGCATGGTTTGGGTACAGTTAGAGGTATGGTGACTCATCACCTTCAGTTCTAACGTGAATGTTCTCAGTACATGCACTGTAGCACTGTACACTATTACATATACCTCTACTATCGATATACACGTACATCTACTTAACACTAAGCTGTATTTTGCTCTACTGCATATGCTAAGTACTATCATGCATCTGTTTTACTGTCTATGCACATATCAGAGAGGTAGCCTGATAGTGTTTCGATATACTGTACAACACTGTACTGGTATAATGACAAGTTTAATTGAATTGAATTGAATTGAATTGAATTGAATTGAATTGAATTGAACTGAATTGAATTGAATTGAACTGAATTGAATGTTGTCTTGAACAATGACAACGCTCCCCATTCACAGGGCATGGGCATCACTGAATAGACTGATGAGATGATAATGATCTAAAATCACCAGATCTCAGTTGATGTATTAGACCACCATCTCCACCATCCTCAACAGCAACTGATTGAACAACTTTTGGAAGAACGGTGTTCCATCCCTCTAATGCAGTTCTTACCAACACACTCTAGGTTGTTCATATCTGCTAATAGAGATGCTCCACATCAGATTGCCTTGTCATTGTAAGATTGCATTTCTTTCAAACTTCAGACCTAATACACCTAACCTCAAAATGCAACAGAGCCACCCTTCCAAACAGCCCTACTAAAAACCAATACACAACATGACAAAGTGGTCTATCCAGCCATCAAATATTGAAGAGGAGGGATCCGGGGAGAATGTGAGAACATGTTGCTAGCAGGTGTCTCGGATAATGAGATCGCTTGAGTGAGTGGGCGAACGCGCGCAAGCAGCGGAGAGGAGAGAAACCTCAGAGATAACACACGTAAATAGTGTTAGCTATTAAAGACAGTCCCTCTCTATGTCGACCTGTGCAGTCCACGTCTAATTGCCCTCTGTTGGAGAGTCTGGCTTTGCTCTTCATCATCGTCACGAAAGAAGGAGTGAATCTCTCTTTCTTTCTCTCTCTCTCGCTCCCTGCTCACCACACGAAGCCTATTATTGCTCTCTAAAACACTGGAGGCCAGTGTGAGCTCAGGATAATTCACTATTCTCTCTTGCATTCTCTATCCAGGCTATTTTTGGCCTTCTCCATGGGCCTGCTTCTCATTCGAATATATTTCTCCTCCTTTGTTTATTCGGTGTTCTTTCCTTCATCGTGCCTTTTTGCTCCTGGTCTTACAGTTCCCATACAGCTTTAATGAGTAGCATTTGAAAGGCTACACGACACCTACACACCTATAAACCTATAAACGCATGTGTGCTTATACCAGCAAGTGTCAACTGTCATAAAAGCTGCTTTTGTGATTTGTCATTTCACCTAAGCGAATGACGGTCTGTGAACATGTCTTCATAAAAGCTTATAAGTTTATATCAGTTGTCCTGAAAGGCCTATATGGGTTTAATTTAGCCTAATAAGGGGTGTTACACTCATCATCAAAAGAATAGTTGCACCTAGAAGGAGGTGTGGGATTGCAGTGCTATTGGGAAGGACGATAAAGGTTACCAGGAACAATAAATGATGATACATTTAGACTGATATGATCAATATTTATAGAGCTACACATACAGAAGTAGTGTCTCTCAGTACGGCTAATGCAACATGCCAGACATCTCGGCATGGAGTTGTCGAGGTTCCTAATGGTGTCCTGTGATAATCCATCTCATGCAGCTTGAACATTTTCACACAGTTCCTGCAGATTGTGTGGTAGGGGTGGAACGTTGATAGCGTGTCCAATAGCATTGCACACATTTTCAATTGGGGAAACGTCTGGCGCTGACCACACTGCCGTCAACAGTGTGCTATGGTGATAACCGCATGACCAGTATGGCGAGCGATACGTTGATAAGACCATCCCGCTTCCCAAAGCCCTACAATGCGACCCCTCTTCCAACTGCTCAAATTACTTTCGAACATCTCTCTGAGGCGTACTTCATTTGGAAAGGATGCTACCAACACGACAGCATGGGAAAGCACGCACAACCGGACGACCTTGGATAGTCAGTCAGGTATATCGCTAAGGCCCGTCTTTGCTTAGATCACATGGACGGCCGAGCATGAAACTGGAATCACTCGCATGTCTCACAATGACAAACCTAACCACCAAGTTTCATTTGCGACGGTTGATTGCTTCTGGGTGCTTCTGGGCACCAGTTAGGATGATGTGTTGGGCCCTAGTTAGCCTACAGTTGTGGGCCCCAGATGGGTTACAGTTGTGAGACCCTATTGGGATAATGTTGTGGGCTCCAGTTAGACTACAGATGTGGGCTGTAGTTAGGCTACAGATGTAGGGCCTAGCTGATATACAGTTGTGGGGCCCCAGATGGGTTAAAGGTTGTGGGTCCCTATTAGGATAATGTTGTGGGCTCCAGTCAGGGTACAGATGTGGGCTTCAGTTACGCTACAGATGCAGGCTCTAGTTGATATATAGTTGTGGGCCCCAGATGGGTTAAAGGTTGTGGGCCCTATTAGGATAATGTTGTGGGCTCCAGTCAGGGTACAGATGTGGGCTTCAGTTACGCTATAGATGCAGGCCCTAGTTGATATATAGTTGTGGGGTCCCAGATGGGTTAAAGGTTGTGGGTCCCTATTAGGATAATGTTGTGGGCTCCAGTCAGGGTACAGATGTGGGCTTCAGTTAGGCTACAGATGCAGGCCCTAGCTGATATACGGTTGTGGGCCCCAGATGGGTTACAGTTGTGGGTCCCTATTAGAATAATAGTGTGGGCTCCAGTTAGGCTACAGATGTAGGTCCCAGCTGGGTTACAGCTGTGGGCCCCAGATGTGTATAATAATGTTGTAGTCCTCAATTAGGCTACAGATGTAGGCCCCAGTTGTACTAATGGACGAATCATTATGGTCCTCAATGGCAGCCCAGTGTTAACATACGTGTGCATGTGTTTATGTATGTGTGTGTAAATATATATATGTGTGTGTGTGTGTGTGTGTGTGTGTGTGTGTGTGTGTGTGTGTGTGTGATATACTTTTAAAGGCTCAAGACATCTGACAAATGTTGTCAGGCTGATAAACTGGAGTGCTAATTAGAAAATTATGGCACTAATTACCGAGAGATGTAAAGCATTACTGCCATTACACACTTCAGCGGCAGTCATGACTGTTTACTTCCTAAACAAGCCCATAAATAACTTGTTAACATGATAGCATGAGAGACAGAAGAAGAACAACATGATGGAGGATGCACTGCGTCGGAAGTTTGTGCGTGTGTGAAATACTTATGGGGCATATTATTATTATTATTATTATTATTATTATTATTATATGCAATGTAGAGACTAATATACTGTATATACATCGATTACCCATAAACTTAAAACTACCTTGTATCTACACTCACTTTCCATTTAATCAGCTCCACTTACTATGTAGGAGCACTTAGTAGTTCTACAATTACAGACTGTAGTCCATCTGAGCAGGTATTACGTGGGTGGTAGGTCACTGACACTGACGTGGTGGTGGTGTGTTAGTGTGTGTTGGGCTGGTGTGAGTGGATCAGACCAGCAAAGCTAAGAAACGAATTCTAATTCTGCTGCAAGGAAGCAGGAAAAGAGCCGTATGTTGCTGAGCCCTGCCCTTGTACATATGCGTTATACAAATAGCACATAGTGCCTATTATTGCATATAGCATTGGTGTCCAAAGAAAAACAAGCATCTCCAAAATGGCAACTTTATAGGAGAGGGCAAAAACCTCATTTCACTTGAATGTAAGTCAATGGAACCAGACTTTTTCCAAGAAATTTGCTTCAAAGTGAAATTGAGAAAAATGAAGGTACATGGTTTACTTAGGATAGTGATACAGACAGGTGCATACAGGTGCTATATAACTGATTAATGACAGTGATGATACATCATCACATCAGTTTCTCTATATCACTTGAGCAGAGAAATCATCCTTTACTTAATGGAGAAAAAAAGACCTGTGTTCTTTTAGGACAGAGACAATATATGGACTGTTCATATAATCCCACAGCCAGACGTCAAATAAAACCCTCTGTGTGTGTTTGTGTGTGTGTGTGTTGAAGTGAGAAGGTGATAGGTAAATTGAGAACAGGAGGCCTTTTCCTTATCAGCAGGAAAAGGCAGAGGACCCGTTGCGTTTTCCTGTTATCGTCCCTCGCTTTCCCACGTGATCGTATCAGCCCCAGCGCTTATACAACAGACTTTCAGCCGTTTCTCATTCGGCCGTCATGTTCCGCCAGCAATGACAGGCACGTCCTCCTATCTTTAATGTCTGCCAGACGTGAGGAGCGTACCAACGTCAGCACGTTGGAGCGGCAGCTAGTAGTCTGAGGCACTGCCGTCTCTGTTTGGGTGCAACTTCAAAGCCGGTCTGATAGCAGCCTCCCCCCACACCTCCCGAGGTGCTTGTGAGGGTTGCTGTGGCAATGGCAGCCGCAATCTCATACAGGATAATGGGCTCTGAATATTAGTGTGCAAAAAAATGGATACTGGTTGATCGCAATTTGGTGGGCTTCAGTGAAAGGCCACTGTGTTTGGCATGAGATTCGCAGCTTGAGAGATGCTTGAAGCGCAGAGCGGTTTTAAGAAGCGCTGCTAGGAAGCAAAAGCTGTTATGAAGGAACACAGTGTGCAAGTGGGGTTAGTAACTGTATGTAGGTTTGGGCCTAAAATGCTCGGTTCCTCTACAAGATCTCATTTCTCTAATTATGGTCTAAATCTTTAATGAATCAAGATACAATACAATGCAATACAAGCCAGAGATTACTCCTTCTTTGGCCTGATTCCAAGCAGAAATGACCATCTAGTGCAGGTTATTGATATATCTGGAAAGCTCCAGAGAAAATGGGACCCCTAATAAGCCACCTGCAAGACCTGGTAAACTACCAAAACTGTTCCCATCAGTTAAACAGCTCTTCAAGCTTTCACCTTTGGGATAGAGGGGAAAATCAAGGTCTACTCTGGCTTCAGATCTGAAAACATCCACAGGTCTTTCTATCCGTCCTTTCACTGTTAGCCCTTTTCCACCAATGTGGAGCGTGTCCCATTCCAGTTCACGCACCTAATTTTGAAAAGTTTGATGCATTTCCACCAAAAAGTAAATAGATTGGGAACTCGAAAACTTTGTTCCCAGCTGGAACCAAAGAAGAGCAGGTTCTTCAGCACGAACCGTAACAATATCTATGGTCGTGTCTGTTGTTGAGCGCTTAAGCACTTATTCACCATCACACCTAGGGGGCAATTTAGCACCTCCAATTCACCTGACTGCATGTCTTTGAATTGTGGGAGGAAACCACAGCGCCCGGAGCAAACCCACTCAGACACAGCGAGAACACGCAAACTCTACACAGAAAGGTCCCTGGATGTCTCAGCTGGGAATCAAACCAGGCCCTTCTTGCTGTGAGGCAACAGCACCACCAACTGCACCACCGAGCCACCCGGATAAAAGCAAACATCTGGAATAACACCACAAATGCTCTCAGGTAACCTATACGCTCTGTCATCTTGTTAATACCACTGTATAGCACCCCTCTGTTGATCCTTTGACGTCCTTTGGGTCCAGTAAAAATTGGTGCAAACACAGACTGGTTTCCAGAAAACACCAAAGTTCAAATAAGCCTAAGTTCAAGAACCAGGGCTCTTTTGGTTGAAAAGGTCTATGTTAGAAGACAACTCCCTCTGAAAAGGTCTGAAAGGATACAAAGTATGTGTTCATTAGGGTGTTGTTCCTAGCGTAGTGTACCTGGAACTACAAACAACTACCTTCATATCTACATGGGGTGGTCATTTTCCAACAGTGGCCGCCATCTAGAACCATAATGTTTCTACAGTAGCCTAAAAGGGACAAACATTTACGGCATTTAGCTGACGCTCTTATCCAGAGCGACTTACAAGGTCATTCATATTACAGGTAGGCCAATGTAGTGTTAGGAGTCTTGCCCAAGGACTCTTATTGGTGTAGCACAGCATAGTTACCCAGACCCAGGAATCAAACCCCCATCTGCCACATGGGGTGGTAGCTCCCTGGAGGTTAGTGGTGTTATCCGCTGAGCCACACAAACCACACCCTTGATGTAGAGAGAGCTTTTGACGTTTCTCAGTTTTACGTTGAAGTGGCATTTCAAATATGGTGGTGTCAAAGCATTAAGTAAATGTTCTACAGTAGCACATTTATCTGTAGCTCTGTACAGTAAACTCCAGGTAGGATTTTTAATGACTTAAATCACTTTTTCAGAAACACTATTAGTGTTAAAACTGTGAGGCAGAAGTCACCTTCTAATACGCCAGTCTACGATTCAAATTCTTCTGGTCCACCTTAAATAATCCAGTATTTACATTCTAGCCATGTCCATGTTTTCATTCAGACTTTTTTCATTCCATCTAAACAATTCCATCCCATTCCACTCACAAAGGGAGGGGTGTACTTATGAATCAGCATGGCAAAACACAAGAAAAAGCAATGGAGGGTGAATCCTCACCGCCAAAGAAGAGAAAACATGAAAAAGACAGATGAAATTGGGACAATCACTGAAACAACTTGATGACCATGGCTGATGGCTGGGAAGATAGGGGTGGGTGGGCTCGCTTACACACTGCTCCATCAATGGCCATTTTTAATTCAACTTTTTATCAAAACTGTAGGAAGGCTCATAAGGAACATGGGCTTATTTAGGGCTGTACCCGACTCGGATTTGCCCGTCCTGGCCGACGATTCGACTATTGGTTCATGTTTTTTCTCCATGTACTTTATCTAGTAATCAGTAAATCAATCTGCATACGTTTCAGATCTGATGTCCTCATTTAGAAAGTCAGCAGAGTCACAGGATCATATTACTGAACTAAAAGAGACGTGGCATATGATGAACGATCTGGAGCCTGATTTAATTACAGAATATAGCGTCCGGCAGCGAGCACGTATTTATGCTAAACATTAGCGCTTCTAGTCTGTCTTTTTAATTTCACTTTTAACAGCTTCTTCAGTAGGATGACCCTTCGTCTTTCATCTCT
>CM067480.1:2569231-2584231 GCA_034552555.1 Semaprochilodus insignis
CTGAGCATGGGGAAAAATCCCTGCAGATTTCCTTGAGGAACTGAAAGTCTGAGAGACTGAGGGTCTCCGGAAAACAAAGTATGGACACATTAGAGAAAAAGAAATGATATTATATTTAGTTGTTGAGGCTTTTTTGAAATTTCTTCATTCATTGATTTATCTTCTGAGCCACTTATCCTTCTGGGTCACGGGGGGTGCTGGAGCCTATCCCAGCACTCATACAGCGGAAGGCAGGAAACAACCTGGACAGGCCGCCAGTCCATCCAAGGGTAAACATACAGATATACACAATCACACTCACACATAGGGGCAACTTAGTATCTCCAAACCAGCCTGACTACATGTCTTTGGACTGAAGCTCCCAGAGGAAGCCCACACAGACACGGGGAGAACATGCACACTCCACAGAAAAAGGACCCCAGATGCCCNGAACAAAGTTTATTTCTAAGCCGTTTTGGAGCAATTCTATTGGTCTGTCCATCATGAATATTCACTAAACTTAAAAAGGTTACTAGAGCTTTTGGCAGAAATCTAATACCCTACATATAATACCTAACCCTAACGCGTCATGAGTATATGTGGTATTTCAGGATATGTATAGTTTCAGACATCTCTTCTGTTGGAGCCGTTAAGTGTAAGTTAAGAGTCTTTAAGATCACCAACACCATCCATTCAGATGGGTGTGTCTAAACTTTTGCCTCATTCGGCTAAGTCCCTCCTCGAGGCAACTTCTGTTTAAGTGTTCCTGGGCTGAAGACTCTGAGGTATACACATTCAAGCAAATCAAATTCAGGAGGCAAAAGAATGGCTCATTTACCTCATAAACCGAACCCTGGCATTAACGTCAGTGTCCAAAAGGCTGTTTTTGTGCTCTAATAGACTTTTACAGAAACACACCTGCTCAGGTGAGAACCAGCTGAATGAGCTCACTTCAGCAAACGTTTACTTTTGAGGATATATGGCCCTCACAAATTAAGCACTACAAGACTACACACACACACACACACACGCACACACAAATATACCCACACATCCACCCACACACACACTCTCTCTCTCTCTCACACACACACACACACAAATACACCCACACCCATCCACCCACACAGACCCAAACCCACAAATACACTCACACCCATCCACCCACACACACACATATACACCAACACACTTAATAACACTCATTTTCTCTGAGGGCACTAAGCTCGGCCCCCCAGCACATATATGCCTGTCAGACAGCTAGTCACAATCTCTCTGTCTGCGGCTGGATTATTGTCTGCATACGGAAGGTAAGTAAATTGCAGATTTCGATGACGATTTTTCGATTATTATGACGAAGGACCCCACAATGGAAATGAGAGAGAGAGAGAGAGAGAGAGAGAGGGAGAGAGAGAGAAAGGGAGAGAAAAGGTCAGGACCCCCACAGTGGATCAGACACAGCAGTGCTGCTGGACACCTCAGTGTCACTGCTAGACTGAGAATTGCCCACCAACCAAAACCATCCAGCCAACAGCGTCCTGTGGACAGCATCCTGTGGACAGCATCCTTTGGGCAGCGTCCTTTGGGCATCGTCCTGTGGGCAGCATCCTTTGGGCAGCGTCCTTTAGGCATCGTCCTGTGGACAGCATCCTGTGGACAGCATCCTTTGGGCAGCGTCCTTTAGGCATCGTCCTGTGGGCAGTGTCCTGTGACCACTGATGAAGGACTAGAGGATGACCAACACTGTCCTGTGCAGCAGCAGATGAGCTATCGTCTCTGACTGTCCATCTACAAGGTGGACCAGCAAGGTAGGAGTGTCTAATGGAGTGGACAGTGAGTGGACACAGTGTTTAAACACTCCAGCAGCACTGCTGTGTCTGATCCACTCACACCAGCACCACACACCAACACACCATCACCACATCAGTGTCACTGCAGTGCTGAGAATGATCCACCACCCACATAATCCTTGCACTGTGGTGGTCCTGTGGGGGTCCTGACCACTGAAGAACAGAGTGAAAGGGGGCGAACAAAGTATACAGAGAAACAGATGGACTACAGTCAGTAACTGTAGAACTACAGAGTTTTCCTATATGGAGCTGATAAAAATGGACAGTGAGTGTAGATACGAGGAGGTGGTTTTAATGTTATGGCTGATCAGTTTATGCTGTTTGTCTGTACTGGTTGCTGTTCCTATAACAACATGGTTTGCTTGATGACACAATTCAGTCCAACATGCTGCCTGGCTGTGTGGTGGTGGACACGCCCACCAGCGACTCATCATCTGCTGCACAGGCAATGGCAAGGACAGGCCTTATCGCAGTACCTGACTGACCCAACAACCACAATTGTGGACATTCAGCGTGCAGTGATGACCTCCATGCCCTCCGTAACTGCCCTTAACACCACGTCATTGTCGCCAAAGACTGCAATGGTGTCGTGCCAGACTGTCATGGAGTGACTCAGAATGGCAGCAGGTCATCTTCAGTGACGAGTCCCGCTTTTGTCTTGGTGGAGACGACCAACGAATCCATGTGTGGAGGCACCGTGGTCAGCACCAAGATGAACAGTTTGTTGTCACACGTCACATGTCCAGAAGGCCTGGTGTCACTCCACCTCCACCCCTTCCGGATCTTTCGGATTCCGAAATCTCCAGGAACTGTGTGAGAATATTCAAGCTGCATGGGATGGATTATCCCAATAGCTGCACTTCCTTCTTGGTGCACCTAAACTTTTTGACTAAGAGTGTATTATACTTCATGATTTCCCAAATGGGATCCAAAGCTTAATTCCAGGGAGCCTTCACTATAATGATGGAAAATACCTTGTATTGTAAATGTGCAAAGCACTTCACTGCGGATTTGGATCTCCCATCAAGCAGTTTGGAGTCATTTAGAGACAAAACAGCCATAAACCTCAGCAGGATCTACCAACGGCATTGCTACAACCTTCAACACTGCTATTAATGTGATTCACATTAAAGAACTGAATTAAACCTGGTAATGCTAAAAAGTATGTAAGCTACAGATGGTTTAGAATGCATTGGGCCATGTTCATGTGGCACTGTTGATCTACTGCTGTTCAAGCTGTTTGAACCCAGCTGTGCTGCCTGGCACAGGAAAGCAAGGAACGCTCACAAAAAGCAGCGTTCCTAATCACTGTTTCCCGTTTTCATTAACATGCTTTCAGCTTCCTGCCAACATTTTTTGGTGGCAAAACGTCAGAGTATGATTAATCAATATTGGTCTTTTTTATGGTCTATCCAGTTTGTTCAGTGCGTACTGACCATACCCATCATATACTCAGCAAACAGATAACATATCATCGTTTTTCCCGCCCCCAGCACCAGCAGTCTAAATCCCTTCAACGATCAATACATCATGCAGCACGTCCTCCTTGAAAGCTAGCAGTTTGATTTGCTGCCTCTAATTGTAATCCAATAACAGCCTCTTTGAAGAACCATTTAGAGGAAGGTAGACCCAAGTGGTTATTTGTCCAGTCGCCTGGATGGTGCAGAATTGAAGGGCTTACAGATGACTACCTCTTACAGCCAACATTAAGACACTTCAGCAGACTACAGCCCTGGGCACTACAGCACAGCCCACTTTCAATTAACCCCTTAAAATCCCAGACTGATTTAATCCTGAGGCCTGCTATCTAGTACCTATATGGTGTACAATACAAAATAGCAGATGTATCACAGCCTAGTGAAACCCTCCCACCCCTCCTTTCCCTAGAACCTATGGTGGGCATCAGGTTTTCTACCCTTGCCTCTACCTGTCCCAATTTCATTTAGCTTCTTTGATGGCACTGGTTTGCCCTCCTTTGCTTTTTATTGTGTTTTATTTGCTAAATAATAAATATGATTGTCCATTTGTGAAAAATTTGGGTTCTCAAACCTCTCACACCACAAACAGTTGGCCAGCACTGGAGCGGTCTTATCTAGCATGCTCACATCATTAGAACAGCATAGTAACTCAGTGTTTCAAATGTTTTATTGCGTTTTTAATGCTTATTCAGTTCAGACCCAGCTTAATATCACTATGGGCTAACATTCTGGGGGCAGTGTGGTGGCAACTCATGCACCTTGAATATTCTCACAGAGTTCCTGCAGATTGTGCGGTAGGGGTGGAGGTGGAGTGACACCAGGCCTTCTGGACATGTGACACGTGTCAACAAACCGTTCATTTTGGTGCTGACCGGATATATTGGTCTTCTCCACCAAGACAAAAGTGGGACTCATGACCCACTGCCATTCTGAGTCACTCCATGACTGTCTGGCATTACACCATTGCAGTCTTTGGTGACGCTGAAGTGGTGTTAAGGGCAGTCATCATAACGGTCTGCGTACATGTAGTCCTGCTTCATTCAGGCTGACTCATGGAAGGCATCACTGCTTGCTGAATGTCCACAATCATGGCNTGTCTGGCATTACACCATTGCAGTCTTTGGTGACGCTGAAGTGGTGTTAAGGGCAGTCATCATAACGGTCTGCGTACATGTAGTCCTGCTTCATTCAGGCTGACTCATGGAGGGCATCACTACTTGCTGAATGTCCACAATCATGGCTGTTGCGTCACTCCGTGGTGGTTCGTGTAGGTCTGTGTAGGTCTCCAAGATCCTTCATGTTGTTTATGCATACCTTCTATCCACTATATGGTGGCTATGGTAGTATTTGCACGACCGGTACAGAACAGAATACACAACTCTTCCAACTGCTCGAATTGCTTTTGAACTGTTCTCTAAGGCATACTTTGATTGCAAAGGATGCTACCAACACGACAGCACGAGTCAGAATGGAAAGCACAAGCAACAGGATGACCTTACATAGTCAGTCAGGTACAGCGATAAGACCCGTCCTTGCTTATGTCACATGCGTGGCCGAGCGTGAAACTTGAATCATTCCCATCATTCATGATGTCAAAGTTATCCACCAAGTTTCATTCCTGTCAGCTGATTCCTTCTGGGTGTAACTATTTTTCCATGTACAATAAAAAAAGCATGGTTTGGTATATTATATTCCATTTCTGCTAATAGATCCCCCTAAATCCTACACACTGCTTCTCTAATGGCCTAACTCAGTTTGATTTTCATTTCTTTACTATTGATAACTATGACATATACTAATCATGCCAATGAAGCCTGGTTAAAATGTGTTTCTATTATCAGTACTAAATTATATTTTTATAGAAATGAGCAAATATTACATTAAAATTTGAAATAAATGCAACTCATAGAAGCTAAAGCTTAATTTGACAAAGTCACTCACTTCTACATACAGGGTCTACCGACAGCTTCAAGGCTGAAGCTTTAGCATTAGCTAGAAAACAGCCCCCGAAGTAGTCAAATCAACGGCTAATGCTTAATAGCTTTTTGATCACAGGTTGTGGTTCATAGATAGCATAGTGGTTGTGATAGGAGCCAGACGTCTGAACCGTTTACTGCCTCTAAAAGGGGCATTCAGTTCCTGAATCAGTTCAGCCCAACATTTCATTAGCCCTCAGAAGCAGAGCTCGTCACCTCTGGAAGAAGTATTGATGTAGATATTTAGCAGTTTACCTGAATTCCAAAGGGAAATAAGCTGCTCGCTTCAGGCTATGACAGCTCTAGTAAACAAAGACCTCAATGTCCGACTCAAACATAAGCCCGACTACTTTTCCGAACTTTCAGACCATCAAGCCAAGTCAAGGTCTTCCTCCTCTAAATGGACGTGTGATGGAGGTATTGGAACGAGCGGCTGAAAGGCTAGTCGTGACTAGCCTCTAACGTCCCTCCTTTGCTCTCAAGGCTGCTCCGTTTGTCCGAGATGACTCAGAGTTACAGTCATAGCTCCGACTGGATTAGCCACAGCCACAATGCGCCACAAAACAGCCAGGATCCACAACTAAAGCAGTGTTAAAGATTTGATTTCATAACACAGAGGAGTCATGGCGTTTAATAGAATCAGCCCTGACTCACTCGTCACTAAGAGGAAGTTTTATTTGTTATGTGATGTGGTTTTCACCGTATTCTATAAGAGCACACCAGATATATGTCTTATATACGTCCTACACATATATGTCCTTGAAGCTTGGACCTCTGCAGGTTTGTTTAGCTACACTCACTGAGCACTTTATTAGGTAAGATTCCTTAAATCTACACTCATTGTCCATTTCATTAGTTACACTTGTCATGTAGGACCATTAAAGACCACTTACAGACTGTAGTCCATCTGCATACTGTGTTGACCCCTTTCACCTGTTCGGACAATAGTCAGGGACCCTCACAGGATCACCACAGAGCAGGTATTATGTGGGTGGTGGATCATTCTCAGCACTGCAGTGACACTGATGTGGTGGTGGCGTTTTAGTGAGTGTTGGGCTGGTATAAGTGGATCACTGTATATATATTATAATATTATAATATTTATTGAGGTACACATACAGAAGTAGTGTCTCTCAGTATGGCGTTGGGCTAACGCAACATGCCAGACGTCTCAGCATGGAGTTGTAGAGGTTCCTAACGGTGTCCTGTGATAATCCATCCAGACAGTTCCTGGAGATTTTGTGGCATGGGGTGGAAGTGGAGTCACGTGGGTCATCTTGGCGCTGACGACGGTGCCTCAACACACAGATTCGCTGGTCTTGTCACTGCGGGACTTGTCACTGAAGATGACCTGCTGCCATTCTGAGTCACTCCATGACATTCTAGTACAACACCATTGCAGTCTTTGGTGACGTTGACGTAGTAGTCCTGCGTGGTGCAGCCGTCTGCCAATGGTGGTGGAACTAACAGCATGACTCAAGTCCGCAATTGTGGCTTGCAATGGCATTGCAATCTGACCCTTCTCTCTATGTATGTACTTTTGTAGGAGACATTAGTAACAGCGCATGCGTGCGGGTGTGTTCTCCTACCGTTCTCTGTTGAATTTGAGTGAGTGCAGTATTGCTGGACGTCTCTGCCGCAGGTTCCACAGGTGCAAAGTATCGTCCGCACAGGCTGTGACCAGCGCCCCCTGCACACACAAACAACCAGCACATTATCAATCTGATACAAAACAGTCTGATAACTCAGTCATCCCTAAAGCATCACTGGCTGTTCAGAATGGTTCAGGTCACAGTAAAAAGGATCACCATGCGCACTGGAGCTTTCTACCAATTGTCCCATCACTGTATATGAACATCACAGAAGCAAAGAGCCTAATTCTGGGTGGATAACACAGGTAGCTCTACAGTGAATTCTGAGTTATTGGAAAATCCTCCCCGATCAATAACGTCACGCCGATGTGTGGGTAATTCTTTCATTTAACCGTGCATTTGCACCAGCCGCACATGTAACTGAAGGGTTTGCTGAAGGAATGTACTCTTATAAAGATGTTTTCACACCGCACAGTCAATAACAAGAACCCAAACATGAACCAACTGAACTGACGGTTCTAAAATTAGTTCATTAATCATCTGCTCAAGAGACAGCATGAATCATAATAATTACTGGGATTAATGACTTAATGGTCTTTAAGTTAGTGGTCTTTTAATGTTTAATGTTTATTAATACCTGCAAAAACACTCGTCCTGTGGCTGCTAAGCCTCATAGCTGGCCCCTTATGTAATATTCTCCACAAAGTAATAAATCTAAAAATAGCAATCCACACATCAACATACTGTCCTAGTTTACATACTGGAGCTCTTACTGAACGGATAATAGTGATTAGCAACTTCATCTTTATCTGGAAGAGTATAGAAGTCGCCAATTTGTGGTTAGCTTCAGCTGGGAGTGTTAACAAACGCAGAGGATCCCCGATGGGATTAATACCGCCTTAGAAAGCTGGCACACATGAAAAAACAAAAGGTAATCTTTTGTTGAATAACTAGTTCTATACTGCTGCCACAAGAAAATGTCTTTATATAGCTAACTTAATAGCAACTTTAAAGTGTTAGCATATCAAAGAAGTAAAGGTTTACTTATATGAATGACCAGATGCTCTCTCCAGCTGAACTGGCAATCGTGTTCTTTAGTAATGTTAATGGAAATGTGTTTAATATGAATTATTGTTTAAGCTGCTGTAGCTTTGCCCATTTCACCTCGACATGGCCGTCTTTGTGTAGAGCTGTGAATAGTTTTTACTTTATATACATAACTTAATAGCAACTTTGATAAAATTGGAGCTGTCTTTAGAAGAACGACATGATGCTTTCTTTCGGAAGACAATGTGAAAGAATGAATAAAGGAATCCTTCATTTAAAAAAAAAAGAAAAGAGTAATAAGCTCATAAACAAAAGCGAATATAGAACAATTAGTGGGATGTCATTAACACAACAATTAGCCACCGCTTTCATTCATTGTCAGCCCCATTACACTTTTAGGAGAACTAGGCTTTTAACGATGATCTTGAAGTTATTGCATAATCATGCATAAACTCTCATCTGTTAGTTAAATGAGTGGTACGGAGTATCTACTAGATGTGAACTTGAGATGAGGGCTGATTGCATGCATTTAAAAGAGGAATGTGAAACAATTTTCCCAGTTAAATTTAAAGTAAAAGATGGCTGGTATGGAAGCCCTATTTGGACGGGATTAGTTTTACATGGGAAGGTGGGGTTATGTGTTAATTACCAGCGCTTCTCAGTGACTTTAGTCCTGTCCGAATGCGCCATGTCAGTCATTTTTATTCTAGCATGTTGTACCTTCTGTAGAACGAGCCACAACAAAAAGTTCAGGTCATATTAATTCAGTGCAAATCAACACGTGTATGAAGATTCCAACATTTCGTGTGGAAAAGGAGTCTTTCATGGTTTTCCTCAAGTATGGAGGCGCTCAAGGAGGTACGTAGTTCAGTTGTGCATGGTACAGATATGTCGGGGCATTGAAGTCTGGAGCAAACCTCTTGAAATATGGCTTCCCAGACAGACTGGTTATGTACCATTTGTGTGAACTCGGGTTGACCAAAGAGACCCTTTGATCTGGTACAAAGTTCAGCCCTTGTCCAGCTGCGTGTTGTCTTCCCTTTAATTAAAATCATAACCTAACCTGCATAACACATAAACGATTGCTTTACTCACCTAATTGGGTGGAATGGATGACATTCGTGAGCTTACTAACTGACTACCATTTAGAGGGCTGATCTCTGGTTAGCTAGTGGGCAAGTCACAATGTCACATGACCTTGTTAAACCAATAGAAGGCAAGGCATGTCTTTTGAGGCGGACGTGAGCCAACAGCACACATAATATTGTTGGTGAGTGAACATTTTAAATAGTTCATCCCGAAAAGAGGACTAACAGGCGTCCGTCCAGGTACTGCGCCGGACGGAGGACTGGGAGTTGAAAAAACGGACTGTCTGGCCTAAAACCGGACGTGTGGCCATCCTAGGAGGTCATGTATTACGCACGTTTTGTGGAGGTGAAGGCAGTGTGTAAATGAGAGTAGCCTCTCCCATCTCAGTCATTTATGCCGAGATTTGTTTCACGCAAATCAGTCAGAAAATTTATAGACCTCCTGTAGTAGAACTACACTACCCCACCTCGCTGTGTAAATCTAACCCCGTTCGAACAGGGCTCAAGTCTGCATAAAGCATTCAACTCTGGCAAAGGACTTTTTGACCACAAAGCAGAACAGCAATTTTTTTCAGGAGTAAACTGATATACAGCTCTGGAAAAATTTTAGAGACCACCTCAAAATGATCAGTTCCTCTAGTTGTACAGTTTCTGGGTTTGTGTTTGACCAAAATGAGCAGTTCTGTTTTATTCTACACACTACTGGAAACACGTCTCCCAAATTCCAGATCAAATATTGTATTTAGATCTGTTTATTTAGAAAATCACTAATGACCCTCCAGAAGCCTGTTTTTAGAACCATGCTCGCTGTGCATTTCACCGCAGCCACCTCTCGCCAGTCTTTCTGTAGGTCACTTGAGGTCATCTTACGGTGGTTAAGTGACATTGGAATGAGGTGGCGCTCATCACGGTCAGTAGAGAGTGGGTTTGGCCCTCTGCCAGACTGTAGCTGTGTTGTCCGGGTGTGTTTGCTGCTTGACCTTCTTATGAACCAGACGCTCACTGTATCTGCCAGTAAAGCTAGAACCCAACCTTCTGTTCCTCACTAAGAACCTGCTGTACATGTGGAGATGCAGATTTAAGAAGAAACTGGAGTGCTCTCTTATTTACTTCCAGAGCTGTTTATCTTATTAACCTAGCATCTATAGAATGCTTTGGATGAATCCATGCATAAATTGAACCAACGTCTTCTCCTTCTTCTGCAGAACTTCTTTGGTTCGGGCGAAAGATGAGCTTCTGATACTGCTTCGACACATGCGTCTGTTTTATCATTTCTTTTTAAACACTCCAAAATAATAGAACAGCCAGTTTCAGCTGTAAAATGAGGCTGAGGCTCGGTTAAAGTCATAATTACATACTCTATATAAACATTTGTCTGCAAACATTCATTATATTATGCATTAAGGCACCAAATTGTCTCCGTTTTGTAACAACGCTGAGCCACTCCGGGCTGTTCGAGGGAAACCACAGTAATGTAGAGATCTTGTTGCCTCCTGTTCTGATCTCACAAGACAGATAAAACAAGATACAATTAAAAACAATGAGCCCAGCTAGAACAGAGAACAGCACGATTCAGAAAGTTTGGTGAACTTCATAAGAGTTGTCATATGTTATACAATCTGGCCCATCAGTTATGATCTTTTGTTGAGTTTGATGCTAAATATGTTAGCATAAATGCTATGCAAATCACCAAGGGACTGTCCATACCACAGGAACTGAAATATGAGTATGAATACACCCTAAAAGTTGGCTATCATGCTAACATTACCCAAGCACTCTAATACCTCACAGGAAGAAATACACAGCTAGCAGCATCACGTCACACGGTGTGAGTGAGTCCTATTTCAGGATAGATTTGTTACAGGTTCTGATATCCCATCCAGCATTGACCCAATACCAGAGATGTACAGTAACGAAGTAGAACTACTTCACTACTGTACTTAAGTACTAAAATGCTGTATCTGTACTCTACTGGAGTATTATTTTTTTCTCCTACTTCCACTTTTACTTCACTACATATTTTGGATGAGTTTAATACTTTTACTCTGTTACATTTTTTATGTGTTGCATCGTTACTCGTTACAATTATAAAATGGGTACGAATCATTTCAAACCCACATTATCACCGCCAGAGCGGTAGATGGCACTGTCACCGGGTTTGATGAAGCCGCCTCAACATTGAGCAGAACAAGCGTTCAAGCTGTGGCCGGGCACACTGCTGTTCTTCCGTTCACACTGCTGCTGCGTTGAGAACACTAACGCTAGAGTTGTGTAGTTTATTTGCTTTATGCATGCCATTTTAGGAATGGCACAAGCTGTGGAGAAAAAAAGCACAAGCAGGGAAGAGAAGGGAGGGATGCTTTAAAGGGGGAAGGGACATCTGTTTTTGTTTACAGTGTGTTAAGCTCAGTGTTTTAAGGTGCACTAGTTGCATTTATTTCCACTTAAGTATGGTCCTTAAAGAACACTTCTACTTCTACTCAAGTCACTTTTTTGATAGAACACTTGTACTTTTACTCAAGTCTGGGTCTCTAGTACTGGGTCTCTATACATGTCTGCCCAATACCTAGTTTCAAACTGTTGCCATCTGTAATTCAATGTTCTAGTTATGCTTTTGCATTATTGTGCTATCCAAATACAGTATATGGAACATATAGGTAAAAAAAATGACACCATGAATCCACGTGTATTGGTGCACTAACTGTGATGATGAACTGAGATTTGATACACAGGTTTGTCGTCAAATCTTGGCATGTTCGGCTGACATCTCTTCATGGACCACCTGAAGTTCAAACTAGTAGCAAGACTGGGTTGCTGTGAATCCCTGGTTCTACAGCTCCTCACTATGATCTCGCCATCTCACTCAAGAACGCCTCCCTTCTGAAGATACAAGAGGCCTTGGTATGATTCTGGACGACCAGTTATCAGTTATGGACCGTTCTCAGTCCATATCGCGAACCTGACTTGCTCATGCAGGTTTCTCCTCTACAACGTCCGGCGGATTCAGCCCTTTCTCTTTCAGAAGGCCTCCCTGGTGCTAGTTCAGTCTCTTGTCACTTCAAGGCTTGTCTATTGTAGCTCGCTCCTGGCTGGTCTTCCTCTGCAGGCCATCAGGCCCCAGTGCAATATATCCACACTGCAGCAGCTCGGTTGTCTTCAGTCTTCCCAGGTTCACTCATGTCACCCCAATGCTGCACTCTTCTCACTGGCTTCCTGTAAAGCTCTAAAGCTTGCCTACAAAGCCAAGAATGGACCAGCCTGTCCCAACCTTATTGCAATGGTCAGGAGACAATCTGTACCTCGAGCCTTTCATGCTTCAAGTACAGCGCAGCTTGACCCACCATCCTTCAAGATGCATGGAAGATACGCCTCCAGAGTCTTCTCTGTCCTGGCATCCAGTTGGTGGAATGACGTTCCCCTAGCTGTTTGGCTCTGTAACACTGGTTCCATTACTTACATGGTATTTGTCATGCAATGGACAAAGTGTCACTCGTCTTGGGAATGCATGTGCATGAATTTTGGGGGTGGAGCTTCTGAAGCTCCTCATTAACATGCATAGTGCAATATCCCCATTAGCCTTAGCACTGAAAAACCTTCATCGCTGCTGCAGACTCTTGCAGCCCACTGGGGCGATCTGTAAATACTACAGCAACCCAGATACATCTCCTAACCTCACAGTGCAGTCACATGCTATAGTGTGGTACTCCTCTAAGCACACGCTGGTACTAAAAAGTGCCGGGTTATATCAGAGCAACCCAGAACGAGCTCAGTTTAAACTGCACAACAAACTCAGATCAAAGTGATGATTAGCCTACTCTGCTAATCTCTCGAGTTTTGCATGTAGCTCGCTCTCTCACTAACTCTCTCTCTCTTCTCGGCCTTGTTTCTTTGCTTCCGCTCCTCTCATCACACACTGTTTTTGTCTCTGTGGTGCAGCGGCAGTAAACATGTTTATGTAAACACCATCACCATGGAAACGCAGGTGTCAGTCACCTGCCTGGTGGTGCACTACAGTGAAAGAAAGAAAGAGAGAAAGAAAGAAAAAAAAGAGAGTGATAGCAGACTATCTTCAATGAGAATGTATTAGCTCCTCTCAGAGCATCTATTAGCTCTTTACCTGAGCACCTATCAGCTCTTCACTGAGTGTCTATCAGCTCTTCACTGAGCATCTACCAGCACTTCTCAGAGTATCCATCAGCTCCTCACTGAGGATCTATTAGTTCTTCACTGAACATTTATCAACTTTTTACTGAGCATATATCAGCTCTTCATTTAGCATCTATCAGCTCTTCACCAAGCATCTATCAGCTCTTCACCAAGCATCTATCAGCTCTTTATTTAGCATCTATCAGCTCCTTACAGAGCATTCATCAGCTCTTTATTTAGTATCTATCAGCTCTTCACCAAGCATCTATCAGCTCCTTACTGAGCATTCATCAGCTCTTTATTTAGTATCTATCAGCTCTTCACCAAGCATCTATCAGCTCCTTACTGAGCATTCATCAGCTCTTTATTTAGTATCTATCAGCTCTTCACTGAGCATCTACCAGCACTTCTCAGAGCATCCATCAGCTCCTCACTGAGGATCTATTAGTTCTTCACTGAACATTTATCAACTTTTTACTGAGCATATATCAGCTCTTCATTTAGCATCTATCAGCTCTTCACCAAGCATCTATCAGCTCTTCACCAAGCATCTATCAGCTCCTTACAGAGCATTCATCAACTCTTTATTTAGTATCTATCAGCTCTTCACTAAGCATCTATCAGCTCTTCACTGAGCATCTATCAGCTCTTCACTGAGCATCTACCAGCTCTTCATCAGCTCTTCACTGAGTCCAGTGAAGTCCTCTCTGAGCATCTACCAGCTCTTCCCAGAGCATTTGGGGGTCCTAGAGTTTAGGAAAAAAGTGAGAAAGACAAAAACTTGTAAGCTGTGTCGAACGCCTTAAAAAGAACACTGTATGCATGTGCATTGTGCAAAGCAGGAGCACTCCATTACCAGAACAGTGTATAGTACATTCTGACACCTTCGCACCTGAGTAAAGCTGGATACAATTACAAACATATTATCACCTCTCAAGTTCACCAAACAACCGAAAACAACCCTGTCTTCAGACTTACATTCAAGACTTGAAAAGAATAGCAGGCATGCACAAGTTAACAGCATGACGTCAATGTCTCAAACAGCTGCATTTTGCCCGTTCATGTGAGGTCAGAGTACGTGTGGATGATGCCTTAGATCCTGAGTAATGTATGTTTATGCGTGTGTATTACCTCGTTGATGAGAAACTGCAGTTGCAGTACAGCGGCTCCGCTCTCATGCTGACAGTAGCAGTCCACTCCTGGCCGACCCAGGCTGATGACATCACAAAGTTAAGGGAAAGCACATTTGTATGATTTTAAACAGATTACCTTAAACTTTATTTACTTTAAATAAACTTTATTAAACTTATTATTTACAGTTATTTCAATGATGATCTGTAATCACTGCACTGTAACTGTACTGCAACTGCATATGGATCATTCTACTAAACTGGTTTAAAATCAGAGGAAAATGACACATACACTGATCGTATAATGAATAGCTACACAAATAGTTGCACCCAGAAGGAATCAACGCTCAGCCGCACATTTGACGTAAGCAAGGACGGGCCTTATCTCTGTACCTGACTGACCCAACAGCCACGATTGCGGACATTCAGAGAGCAGTGACAACCTCCATGAGTCATCCTGTTAGTGCAAGCACCATTAGCAGACGGCTGCACCACGCAGGACTACATGCATGCAGACCATTACGACGACTGTCCTTAACACCACATCAACGTCGCCTGCAATGGTGTCGTGCCAGACTGTCATGGAGTGACTCAGAATGGCAGCGGGTCATCTTCAGTGACGAGTCCTGCTTTTGTCTTGGTGGAGACAACCAACTAGTCTGTGTGTGGAGGCACCGTGGTCAGCACCAAGATGAACGGTTTGTTGTCACACAT
>CM067480.1:2586731-2589727 GCA_034552555.1 Semaprochilodus insignis
AAACACTTTCAGCATTCCGGGTGGGAGAAAACTGGCTTTCACACAGCCCATATGACACGGATATGAGAAAAGAGAGAGAAAGAAAAACACACTCCTCTTTCTCTTTCTTTCTGTCTGTCTATATACACTATATTGCCAAAAGTATTGGCTCCTCTGCCTTCACACGTATATGAACTTGAGTGACACCCCATTCTTCATCCATAGGGTTTAATATGATGTCGAACTGCCAAACTGTTCCCACAAAGTTGGGAGCATGAAATGGTCCAGAGTCTCTTGGTCTTCTGAAGCACTGAGAGATCCTTTCACTGGAACTAAGGGTCCGAGCCCAACTCCTGAACAACAACCCCACACCATAATCCCCCCTCCACCAAACTTTACACTCGGCACAATACAGTCAGACAAGTACCGTTCTCCTGGCAACCGCCAAACCCAGACTCGTCCATTGGATTGCCAGACGGAGAAGCGTGAGTCTCCACTGCTCTAGGTGTTTGGTTTAATACACCTGTGGCCATGGAAGTGATTGGAACACCTGAATTTAATGATTTGGATGGAGTGACCACTTCCTCACTCTCCATCCACCACCTCCTCACTCTCCATCATTTCCTCCACACTCACCATCCACCTTCTCAGTCTCCAAACACCACCACGTCACTCTCCATCCACCACTACCTCACTCTTCAAACACCACCACCGCACTCGTTATCCACCACCTACTCACTCTCCATTCACCACCTTCTCACCCTCCATCCACCTACTCACTCTCCATCCTGTACCTCCACACTCACCATCTACCACCTCACTCTCCAAACAACACCACCTCACTCAAGATCCACCACCTCTTCACTCTCCATCTTTTACCCCCTCACTCTCCATCCACCCCCTTACTTTTAAGAATTTGGAGAAGATAGAGCCCTAATTGTACTGTGTCTCTAATAATAACTGCCCATGCTGTTAGGAGTGAGGAGGCGATGCTTGGCAGGATTGTTTTTAATGCGTCTGTTTTGAGAGCAGTGGTCAGCACATTAGAGGGCTAAATGTGATTCTGGAAAAAGAAATGCGATCATCACTTCCAGCTGATCCGGTGCACTGAACTGAAATGACCCCTGAAAATGCCTGCAGGCCACAAATCAGCAACACTGGGCTACTGATATGCACACTGAGTCACACTGAGTCACGTCCACACAGGCTGCTGGGAGGAAGAGGGAGAGAGAGAGACAACGAGAGAGGGAAGACAGAGAAAGAGAAGGACAGAGATGGAGGAAAAATAGAGAGAAAGAAGAGAGGGAAACATAAGAGTGCAAGAGAGATAGAATCGAAATGTAAATCAAGTGAGGGGATGATGAAAGAAAGAATAGAGAATAAAGTGAGAGAAAAAGAAAAATGAAAGAAAGCAAAAAGGAGAGAGATAGAAAGAAAAACAAGAGAGATAGAGAGAGAAAGATGGAGGATAATGTCAGTGATGGAGAATGAGGGGGAGAAGGAGTAACAAGTCAAGAGAGGTGGAAAAAATAAACGAGTCCAGAGAAACGAAAGAGAGCGAGTGGAGGTGTGAAACGAAGGGAATGGTGAGTCAGACATCATGAAAAGAAGGGATGGCAGAGATGAAGAGAAAAAAAACTATACAGGGTAACAATGAGACAGGTGGTGATGGAGAGGTGAGTCAGAGAAAGACAGACAACGAGAGGGAGAGAGAGAGAGAGAGAGATCACTAGAGAGTGAAAATAGAGAGAGCAAGAAACAAAGAAAAGATAACGAATGCATATAAAAACAGAGAAAAAAGAGAGAAACAAAGTAGAGAGAGGCAGAAGGAGTATGTGTGAGAGAAAAAGAACAAAGAGAGGGAAAGAGAAAGTAGAGAGAAAAAAACAGAAGTGAAAAGAAAGGGAGAGGTAGAGAGGTAGAGGGTAAAAAGCAAAAAAGTAGAGAAAGTAGAAGGAGGGAGAGGGACAGAGAATTAAATGAGAAAGAGAAAGTAAAGACAGAGAGTCTGAATAAGAGAGAGTGAGAGCGAGAGATAGAGAGTCTGAATAAGAGAGAGTGAGAGCGAGAGACAGAGAGTCTGAATAAGAGAGAGAGAGAGATCGAGAGAGAGAGTCTGAGTAAGAGAGAGAGAGAGAGAGAAAGACAGAGAGAGAGAAAGAGAGAAACTCAGGTAGAGTGCATTCAGTGAGTCAGAGTTGGGGTGGGCGTTTGAGGGCTGATGGTGTCAGTGCTATAGAAGGCATGCGTGCGGCTCAGGTAAAGCAGTGACTCAGTGCTGGAGATGCTGTGTGATGTAACCCTCCTAAAGCTGCAGCTCCGTTACAGTGACTGACGGCTCCTTCCATAAACAGCACCATCTCCACATGTATCAAATGTCTCTCCAGCGTGACGTGGGCGAGGCTTCAGTATTCGGGTTTCAGCAAAATTTGATTTGCTTTGATATATAAGGAACAGCCGATATCAAGAGGTTTTAAGGTCCAGCATTAATTCCTGTGTAGAGACACCTGTGAAGAACGTCAGGAGTCAAGCAAGGTTTTGGACTGATCAAGATTTAGCGGTTACTGACCATCTAAGACCTCTAACTCGGTCACGTTCATGGTCTTATAAGCTTCTCCTTACTCTGTGCCAGTCACCCGATGCACAGCTTGTGAGGCCTGGGCTTGAACTAAAACCGCAGGTGATGGTGGGAGCAGGCACCCATGAGAGAGGGTGATAGAATGACGACAGCCACAAGAGGCATGAGGATGGTGCACGAGTTCTCTGTTGATCACTGTTCCCGTTCTGCAGCTAGACCACCTGGATCAAATATCAGGCATAGTGTAGCTGTCACACTGCGAAACGGGAGCAGGACAGGGGAGGCAGTGTTTGCGTGGGTGGGTGTGGTTATTCAGTGCCTGTATGAAGGCTGGGTGAGTGGGTGTGGTTATTTAGTGACATTATGAAGGCTAGGTGAGTGGGTGTGGTTATTTAGTGACATTATGAAGGCTAGGTGAGTGGGTGTGGATTTCAGTATG
>CM067480.1:2590051-2607337 GCA_034552555.1 Semaprochilodus insignis
ATATATATATACATATATATATATATATATATATATATATATATATACACACACACACTTGGGGAAAGGTGGGTGATATGGGCCCTTTAAAACTGAATCTGAATCAAGTCAATGCATCTCTTGTATCAGTGCAGAGGGTTCCATTTGAGTGACAGTACAGAAGATTAGATAAGCAATTCAATCAGGTACCGAGTTACCTAAGACCTTGCCTTCATGAGCTCCGCACACAGGCCCTCAACAGGGGTCCAGGCCATGTTCATGGTGGAGCCGAGGGGAATCAATCTGATTGGTGCATTGACCATGAATGTTGGAGGAAGACTGGACTTGACGGCAGCAAATCCTGCCTCGACACGCTTCTCTAGTTATTTGATTTGGTAGATGAAAATCGCTGACTCGTGCTTGGTTTCCATTTTCCCCAGAACAGTGTCCGGCTGACCCTATCTAAGGCCTTAAAAAGTCTCGACTGAAAAAAACAAAAAAAAGAAAAGACGGAGACCCGAGGCGTTCAGTTCAGCAGCCCTGCCAGAAAGGTCGGATTAGATGGCTCACATCCTACATTATTTTGTTTTTACCCCTGAGGTCCAGTTATGGCATTTGTGTGCTCATATGAACCAAAAAAATAAAATTGGCTGCCATGGCTTACTGTTATGATATGTTGCTTCTAGTCCAGGTTATTAATGGGCATGTAAAACTGTATCTGGGCCCCCACCCCCAACCAAAGTCATATACCTTCTATGTAGAACATCAGAGAACAATTTAAAATGCTGAATAAATGCATTCCAAGGCATTTTTAAAGACACTGTGCCTTTGAGACCAATATATGTAAACGAGCTTCAGTCTGACATTTTTTCCAATTTGTTGATTAATAGAAGGAATGAAAATATTTTTTTCTCTAAAATTAATGTCATGTTTTCTTATGCCATCACCTAAAGGTAACATGTACAAAGCGAAAGGCAAAAGCCCTAAAACTGATCCTTGGGGTACTCCACACAAAACAGTATTATTATTATTATTTTTATTATTATTATTATTATTATTATTATTATTATTTATTTATTTATTTATTTATTTATTTAATTTTTGTAAAATCGTAAACTCTACAGTAGACTGAACAAGTCAGCAGAAAGCTAACCAGCTAACCGACTAAAAGGGCACCACACACCAGATGTGCCATGTTGGGTCTCGCAGCATCCAAAAATTTGGAATGTTACAACACTAACCTTTTTCAGTTCACTTCATCTTTCAGCTCCAAAACAGCCAGTTAGTGAAGAGGAAGTAAACGGCCAAGTGTGATTTATTTCATTTAACTTATAAACTCTCCGGACAAAAAATAAGTCACCTGTGACTGAAACATACCTAATAGTTTGTAACACCTTCACAAGCACGAATACTAGCTGCTATTTGGTTTGGCCTGTACTGGACAAGTTTCTGGATGTAGGCCACATCATTGTAGGCACTCTTGCATCACAGAATTGTGCAGTTGGGCCAGATTTGGTGGATGCCCTCCCTGGCACAATTTGTAGAGCATTCCCCGTAGACTGGGATTTTAGCTTCTGCTGATAGACCCGTACACTTCCATACACCTGCAGATTCAGCTACTTCCTTCACACTATTGTCTTTTAGCCAATCATTAACATCTGCTTTGGAGCCATTTTCCACACATCGAACGAGACATTCACTGCACTGTAGCACCTCTTCCCAATCTATGGATCCCATCGCCCACACCCTGCAGGTACTTATAGCCCTCGTATAACCCCGTGCGGTGCCATCTGCAGGAGCCTGAAGTTACTGCCACCTCAAACACACAAGGTGACTTATTTTTTTTTGTACAGTGCGCATACAAAGACAGTGTAAAATTGAACTTGAGCCAGCTGTATTGGCTCCACCAGTCTGCTATGTGATGCTATACTATGCAATGCTATGCTATGCTATGCTATGCCCAGTGTGGAGACTCTGAAAATCTAAAATCCTAAAAATCCCCAAAAAAGACCTCAGAGAAAGAGAGACTCAAATCCCATCAAATGACATTCACAATAGGCATTCACCTAGGCATTAGACATAGACCAAAATGCACTCAACAGACATAAGGCTTCATTATTTATACAGGTTGCTGGGGTGATAAGGTAGTCACCCCTCCTTCTTTTAATATTCCATTCTCTCAGTCATCTACCATTATCCCCAAGAATGCTTTTAACACACTTTCATTTAGGAATGATTATCTCCGAATGATAATCGCCTCCACTTTTTTAAAAAGTAGTTATCTTCTAATGACTTCATCCGTGCCTGGCACCAACAGGTGCCAGACCTTAAAGTTTGGGGTTCACGCAGAGTTCACACTTCTGGAAAATTCTATGTTACTGCATGCTAGGCCTAAATCTCACAGACACAAAGATTTTTAATGATATTCCTTTAATTTATCAGTGGCCTGATGTGTGCGGTGGCCTTTACTTGTAATGGAGACAAAATCTGTATCTCAATTTTTGTTGATTTTTACATTTATGCATCAATTGAACATAGCAGCCGCTGTTCACACTCTGTGAAGGTTTCATGACGAATGGACCAACAAAAATGGCCCAAAATCTCTTGGAAAAGTCTGGTTCCATTGACTTACATTCAAATTAAATTTGACGTTTTTGTCCTTTCCTGTAAAGTTGCCATTTTGGAGATACTTGTTTTTCTTTGGTCAGCGACAAAAAATAACATTATTGTTCTGTCTTCAATAAAGAATAATGGAGTACTATATTCTAACTGCAGTGCCTGATTTCCTTTTTACTGTTTTGCAAACATACGTTAACCTTGCTACATCACAATATGAATATGCATTGCGTCAGTGGAGCTCTGCAGTAGGTGTTGACGTGTGATATCCCAGTTCTACACTAATGTAGTCATCATAGGGATGATAGGAAGATGATTAATGCAGATTAACACTTCCCTCCTGTGGCATTATGCTAATTCAACCTTGATTCGGTGTCTGTGTATTGTTGTGCATTAGCATGCTTTGTCTTAGTGCAGGTAATCTGCATATCTCTGCATTACCATATGCCACACAACACAAACAAACCACTATGGCGCCTCGGAACGTCAAAAAACTGAAAATGTACACTGCATTTACACCTGGGATATCCAAAAATTGTTCATTAAGCAAGTGTAGTTTTCAGTGGTGAAAAATAGCAGGAATCTATTTTCATTGCTGATTGTCATTCAAGAAAATAGGTCATCGAAGGGCTGCACAATTCTCTATATAGCAAAAATGATGCTATATATAGTACCAAAGCCCTCTTCTTCGATGCTATGAAGAACCATTTTTAAAAGGTTATTTATAGAACCACATTTATCCATACAAAGCCCCCTTTATACATCCAAATGGTTCTTTCAGTGTTTATAGATCTGCGTATCGTCGCTGTCCAAAGAAAAGCATCTCCAAAATGGCAAATTTACAGGAGAGGGCAAAAATTCATTTAGTTTGAATGTAAGTCAATGGAACCAGATAATCAGCAATTGTGGGCCATTTCTGTTGGTCCATTCATCATGAAACTTTCACACAGTGTAAACAGCAGCTGTCGTGTTCAAATGATGCATAAAATAGAGACACATGTTCTTTATTGGGCAGCGACTAAAAACAACCTTTTTTTTTTTTGCTAAAGAGCCCTTGAGGAACCACATTTTTAAGGGTGTAGCATGCAAACACTGTAAATATGTTTTTCTTTTTTAAACACACCATTCGCTGCCTAGTTCATGTCATCCATATACAAAAACGCAGACTGTTTTTTTGATGTCACAAAAGCCTACACATTTACATATCATCATCACTGTCCAAAGAAGAACAAGTATCCCTAAAACACCAAGTTTACAGCAGAGGGCAAAAACCTAATTTAATTTGAATGTTGTCATGCCCCCCGGGTATCCGCCGATCTCCCAGACTCCATTTCCCAGAATGCACTATCCAATGACGTCACACTCACATGTCCCAAGTCAACCAATCATTCACGTTCTAGCTCGCCCAAGTACTGATTTGTTTCACCTGACACTCTCCACACTTCCTGTTTATAAACCCGCAACCGTTTTGACAACCTTGGTTGCATTACCGAGCGTTTCTCTCTGCCTTTCTCTTTGCTCGTACTGGTTTTGACTTTCCTTCAGCTTCGACTCTCTCTCTTTGGATTTTCCCCTTTGTCTTGGTTACCTGTTTATTAGCCTCGCTGGTTTTTGACCCTGCTTCCTCCTGACTATTCTCTTGTTACCCCCCTCTAATTCTTTCTGCTGGTTTGTTTGACTCTCTGGTTCTCGACCTCTGCTTGTCTCCTCTACTTATGACCTGGCATTACTCTTTTGCATTGCGTGCTCGTCCTTTGTTGTTGTGTATTTCTACTGGTTTGTTCAATAAAGCATCTCTGACTTTTAGCTCTGCTTGCGTCGTGCCAAGTTCTTTGCGCCTGACAAATGTAAGTCAATGGAACCAGACTTTTTCCAAGCAATTTGGGGCCATTTCTGTTGGTCCATTCATCCTGAAATTTTTACACAGAGTAAACAGCAGCTGCTGTATGCATAAACATAAAAATCAACAAAAATGGAGACACATGTTTTTTGTTGGACAGACAAATATATTGACCTACTTGGTCTCCAGCAGTTACATTAAGTCCATTCAAGCTGATGTCATTAGGAGTGTTTCAGGCCAGACTGCTTTTTGAATGTGGCATGAGACAAGGCAGCCAATCAGAAGAATAGTCATTAGCATATCAGTCTTAAAGGTGCAGTACCTATTATTTTATTTTAAACCGCCTCTAAATCTATCCTGGCTAATTGATTGTGAATGCAATTCTTTCTCTTGCTCTCCTTTTCTTCCTCGTCCTCTCTCCTCTGCTCTCGCTTTCTCTCGCTTAGGTGTAAATTATTCAGTAGACAGTGAATGCGCCGAGTGTAATTCAAGGACGGAGCTTTTCTGAACTTCCTATCTAACTTCTCATCTAAACTCCTCAAGGACGGAGCGGGAAGGCAAATAGATTTGAGCGTTTCTTGTATTATGTATTTTAATTGAGCAGAGCAGCTCAAGGCCAACTGCTTTATTCCACACCGAGTACCATTTATACTGTATATAGTAATACATTGTGACTAACACGTTAATCATGATGTAGCTGGCATGCTAATTTCCACTAGCTGTGAGCACTGATTTGACATAATGTTGACAGTGGAATAGAAGGCAAAGAGAAATCAGATGGCACTTTATAGTCCACAACTTTTTGTTCCTGCCACTCTTCCGGGTTTCCCCGCTTCCTCCTATCTCCTGGACTCCATCTCCCAGAGTTCATCCCGTGATGACGTCATAACCACATGTCCCAAACTCTCCATTCACACTCCACTTCCTAGAATTCTGATTGTTTGACCTGCATCTCGTTTCCCCTTCCATATATATATACCCCGCACGTACACACCCTCTTTGTGAAGTATTGCCAAACTCTGTTTGCTTACTGAGCGTTCTCCCTGTCTCTCTCTGGTTATATTTTCGGTCTCGACTGTTCTTCGTTCTCTGACTCTCTCTCTCTCGGATTCTCCGTTTTGGTTTTGATTGCTGTTCTGATTCTTCACTCTGGTTTTGACCTCCCCTTTTGATTTCTCCCATGGACTTTCCCTCTGGTTTGGTTGCCTGTTTATCTGACCCTCTGGCTCTCGACCCTTGCCTGTCTCTCTCTTCTCCTTCAGCCTCACCCATTACTGTTCTGTCTTTGCTGCTGACTTTGATTATCAACTTGTCTAATAAACACTCTTTGACTTTTAGCTCGGCACGCGTTGAAGTACGTCTGTTCTTGACAGTTCCTGATATTGTATGAGTATGTTTTTATTATAGCAGCGACATTCATCAGTGTTTCTAACCCTTTAACCCGTGTGTTAGAACTTAAGGCTTCAGTAACTACTATTAAGCGTTCAGTAACTATTATGAATTAACTATTAGAAATCACTGTGGATTATTCATTCACCATTATCCATAACTACTAGGAATTATTTAGTAACTAATACAAATAATTCACGAACCACTATGAATTATTCACTAGAAATAACCAGTATGGCTTAATCAGCAACCACAAACTATTATTCAGTAACTACAGTACAGTATTTGGTAAATGCTACTAATTTTTAATTACGTATAAGTTTAATAATTACTATGAATATCCCTGTAACTACTGTAAAAGGGTTCTGTAAATACTATGAATTATTTATTATCCGATATGACTTACTCAGTAACCAAAATTAATTGCACTCAATAATTGCTACAAACTATTCAGCAACCACTATGACTTATTGGTGTCACTTTCTATGATCCTCATTCATAAAAGCATTATTAAGCTGTTATATGGCATACGTAAAACTTTCTAATGCCAGGTATACGGCTGTAAAATTGCTCGTAAATACTTATTATTATGTGAATGGAGTGTATGACTCCATAAAGCCAGGTTTCACATGTCATTTTAATATCTGTTCATTTGAACATGTAGCATGGGTTGAGCATACACTAAAGCTGGAAAGTGTTACGCAAGGTCATCACAGACTTTTAGGTTAGATCATTTTTAGTTAGATAATTGTATCTGTTAATGCAAGAAGTTCTAGCCAAGCTAGCTTGAAGTCATTGCTAATGTTAGCTATATTACCAAACAAGGCAGCTGCGATCTACAGTTTAGATCAACTGTCTTACAAGGTTCTCTGTGCTGCTAATAATTTAGCTTTGGTTGCTAAATGCTAAGAGTCTAACACCTGTAGCCAGCTAGCCTACCATTACAATTTCCACTTTGCTAAAAATAAACCCTTTCAATATCACACTATATAGTAAAGCCAGCTAGGATAGCATTACAGTTTTTTTACTCACTAAAAACAAACCCTTTCAATTTCACACTATATTTTAAGGCCAGCTAGCCTAGCATTACAGTTTCCACTTAGCTAAAAAGAAACTCCTTCAATTTCACCCTATATATTAAAGACAGCTAGCCTAGCATTACAGTTTCCACTTAGCTAAAAAGAAACTCCTTCAATTTCACACTATATATTAAAGCCAGCTAGCCTAGCATTACAGTTTCCACTTAGCTAAATTTAAAGATATGTTTTTTAAATAAATATATGAATATATTTTTTCCACCAAAAATCTGCTCTTCCCAGTAAACATTTGAACCGTTTGAACCGTTGGAACAACGTTGAAATCACATATCTATATTTATCTATATTATCTATATATATCTACATTGACTATATTTAAACACATTTTAGACATCCACGGACGACCATTGTTTAGCAGGTTGTTCTCTAGTCCATTCAGAAGCTTTTCCTTTGCCCATAAAGTCAGTATTACCAACAAATGTGGGATAATATTAAAACCTTT
Organism: Semaprochilodus insignis; assembly: GCA_034552555.1. Lineage (NCBI taxonomy): Eukaryota > Metazoa > Chordata > Actinopteri > Characiformes > Prochilodontidae > Semaprochilodus > Semaprochilodus insignis. Next base: position 2,597,415 of record CM067480.1, read on the forward strand.
TTATAGTGTATTATAGTGCATTACAGTGCCACGTTATGTTTACAGTGTTCTCATGAACAGATATTATAATGCATTATGAAACCTGACATCATTGATAAATGACATACTTTTATTTCATACACGTATGTTATACATGTAACTATAAGTACTTACACACAATTATACAAGGTTATGACGGGCATTATAAAGCATTACGTATGCCACATGTCACCTTTATAAATGTAAAGTATTAAGAATACAGGATTACGATGGCCGAGAAGTGCAAAACAAATGAACATTTCATAAAACAAATAAAAACAAATTTACAAAGGAAAAAAAATTACATTCAAGAAAATATATATATATATTTTTTTTGTTTGTAAATTTGTTTTTATTTTTGTAATTTTGTTTTCTGAAATGTTAATTTGTTTTGCACTTCTCGGTCACTGTACACGATTCATAGAAAGTGTTACCAAAAAATGTAGTAACCACTACGACTTATCAATGGCTATTACGAATTATTCAGTAAATATTACGAATAATTTAAAAACTACTATGAATTATTCAATAAGCACTTTGTATGAGCCAGTGTCTACTATGACGTCTTCAGTATGACTTATTCAGTAGCCACTATGAATTAATCAGTGATTCTTACAATTGATTCAGTAACTACTACACATTATTCTGTAACCACTATGAATTATTCAATGACAGCTATGAACTACTGATCACACTTTCCTAATGGTTCTTGGTTTGAATGTACAGCTCATTCATTGGTAGAGAACCTTTCCACACTTCTTTAAATAGGCAGTTAACTTTAAAGAACCATCTACTGAAGGCAAATCTTCTGTGGCGTCAATTCTAAGAAGCCTTTTTAGTGCCTTCATTTTTAGGAGTGTATGAAAGCGAGAAGCTGAAGTGTGGACCCACATACAGGCCCTCAGGGTTTAAGAGTCTTAATGACTGCTGTTTTTAAACACGCTGTAAGGAACTAAAAGACTAAAAGCGCACTAAATTCGTTCATACACCCTCAGCACCAACCACACTGTAATCCAGCACCATTTCTTGGCTTTCTCCTGTATCTCTGTCCATCTAAATTTAGTCACCCTGCAGGCCACCCAAACCAACTCTGACAGGTGACCTCACCCTCGGATAACCCCTCCCCCAACTCCCCATTCAGACACCTTTACACACAACTGCCAGATGAGCAAAGCTGGAGTCACCCAGCCTGAACTGCATCGTACTTAGAAGGAATCTCATACTGCAGTGTACAAGGATAGAGTGCTGGTGGTGAAGCGGAAGCATACTGGTTACAGTGATCAAGAGTTTATATACTTTAAGCACTGCATTGCTGCCACACTGTATTTATACACTATAACCATTGCATTGCTGCAACACTGTATTTATACACTCTAACCACTGCATTGTTGCCACTCTTCATTTATACACTCTAACCACTGCATTGTTGCCACTCTTCATTTATACGCGCTAACCACTGCATTGCTGCCACACTGTGTTTATACACTATAACCACTGCATTGCTGCCACACTGTATTTATACACCATAACCACTGCATTGTTGCCACTCTGCATTTATACACTATGACCACTGCATTGTTGCCACTCTTCATTTATACACGCTAACCACTGCATTGCTGCCACACTGTATTTATACACTATAACCACTGCATTGCTGCCACACTGTATTTATACACTATAACCACTGCATTGCTGCAACTCTACATTTATACACTATAACCACTGCATTGCTGCCACACTGTATTTACACACTATAACCACTGCATTGCTGCAACTCTACATTTATGCGCTATAACCACTGCATTGCTGCAACTCTACATTTACACACTATAACCACTGCATTGTTGCCACTCTTCATTTATACACTCTAACCACTGCATTGTTGCCACTCTTCATTTATACACTCTAACCACTGCATTGCTGCAATTCTACATTTATACACTCTAACCATTGAATTGTTGCCACTCTACATTTATACACTCTAACCACTGCATTGCTCCAACTCTACATTTATACACTCTAACCACTGCATTGCTGCCACACTGTATTTATACACTCTAACCACTGCATTGTTGCCACTCTTCATTTATACACGCTAACCACTGCATTGCTGCCACTCTTCATTTATACACTATAACCACTGCATTGCTGCAACTCTACATTTATACACTCTAACCACTGCATTGCTGCAACTCCACATTTATACACTATAACCACTACATTGCTGCCACTCTACATTTATACACTCTAACCACTGCATTGCTGCAACTCTACATTTATACACTATAACCACTACATTGCTGCCACTCTACATTTGTACACTCTAACCACTGCATTGCTGCCACTCCACATTTATACACTCTAACCACTGCATTGCTGCAACTCTACATTTATACACTCTAACCACTGCATTTCTGTCACTCTACATTTATACACTCTAACCACTGCATTTCTGCCACTCTNACTGCATTTCTGTCACTCTACATTTATACACTCTAACCACTGCATTTCTGCCACTCTGCATTTATACACTCTAACCACTGCATTGTTACCACTCTTCATTTATACACTCTAACCACTGCATTGCTGCAATTCTACATTTATACACTATAACCATTGAATTGTTGCCACTCTTCATTTATACTCTAACCACTGCATTGTTGCCACTCTTCATTTATACACTCTAACCACTGCATTGCTGCAATTCTACATTTATACACTCTAACCACTGCATTGCTGCCGCTCCACATGTATACACTGTAACCACTGCATTGTTGCTACTCTTCATTTATACACTCTAACCACTGCATTTCTGCCACTCTACATTCATACACTATAACCACTGCATTGTTGCCACTCTGCATTTATACACTATAACCACTGCATTGTTGCCACTCTTCATTTATACACTCTAACCACTGCATTGTTACCACTCTTCATTTATACACTCTAACCACTGCATTGTTACCACTCTTCATTTATACACTCTAACCACTGCATTGTTGCCACTCTTCATTTATACACTCTAACCACTGCATTTCTGCCACTCTACATTTATACACTATAACCACTGCATTGTTGCCACTCTGCATTTATACACTATAACCACTGCATTGCTGCCGCTCCACATGTATACACTATAACCACTGCATTGTTGCCACACTGTATTTATACACTATAACCACTGCATTGCTGCCACTCTGCATTTATACACTATACCTGCATTGTTGCCTTCACCACTGCACTGCAGCCACTCTACATTTATACCCTAAAACCACTGCATTCCGTCCAATATGTGTTTATCCATTTACACTATTGCAGTCCTCTAACCCAGTGTTTCTCAGGTTTGGTCCTGGAGGCACCCTGCTCTGGACACTCCCTGCAACTCTGAAAGGGATTGTTAATGAGCTGATAAATTGAATCAGGTGTGTTGGGAGCAGGTAAAGCACTAAAAAGTGCAGGGCAAGGTGGCTCCAGGACTGCTCTAACCACTGCACTCCGACCACTCAACATTTATACACTCTAATCAATACATACCTGTCACTCTATAGTTACACACTCAAACCACTGCACTCCTGTCGCTCTGTGTTCATCCATTCAGACTACTGCATTTCTGCCATTCTACATTTATACGCTCTAACCGCTGTATTCCCGCCACTGTACATTTAAACATTCAAACTACTGCACTGCTGCTCCTCCACATGCCTCTACCTGATTGCAATGGAATGGCTGCAAAGGACTGTGGGCTATATTGGCCAACAAAAGCTATGTCCACGCCAACAAACTGGCCAGATGGCAGTGGCTCATCAGGGAGAATCTTAAACAAACATTGGTCCGGGACATTTCTTGATGCCTTCTTGCCTCAACTGGCAGGATATTGCTCCATTTGAGAAACACACAATATCTCGCGGCTGGTTTTCAAGTCATTTTCCAGGAAGAAAAAGACGTTTTCTTTTCCCTCGTAGAGGCGCGGCGGCTGACTGGTCCATTCTTCGCAGTGTGACATTTTATGGTTTCTTTCAGACGGAAAAGGACAACAATTACAATGAAGGGCTGAGGCGCCATTTGCGTGGAACCGTCCGTGATGGCTTACGCTTGGCTGGGACAGGCTCCATTGTCTGATGGTTTTTATGATTTGCTTTTGCATAATAAACGTGACTGACACGTGCTGGGTGCCTGCGCGTGGTGGTGCGTGGGTTGGCTCGGGCCTGTGCTTTTATTCTCTCCATCCTCGTCTGTGCATTCTGGCCACAACCTGTCATTATCACGCAATTATGATTACGTCTCTCTCTCTACGGCGTCTAGTTTTCTTGTTTGTTTTTTTCCCCATAACCCTTCATCAGTGCATTGTTTGGACTTGTTTTTTTCTTCAGCGGTTTATACATTTGCTTTTATTTGTTGAGCCTGAGTCTTGTTATGTCTGCTTTTACGACGGACAGTTTAATGGTTTTGAATTTGGGCCGCAGTACCTCTCTTGTTTTGACTCCTCTTGTTATGGCTTGGCACAGGGCCGCATTTTTTGCCCTGTAGTGCCTTTAATTAGCCACAGGAACAGAACGGCCTGTTCCACTGTTGACGGGCAGACGGGCAGCTGCATGGCACGACAAATTAGAGAAGAAAATAGATCACTGTGATTAAAGAAGAGCTGGCTTGCCCCCATCTTCTTCGTTCCTTTCATTTTCTGTCCATTTCCTTTTCCTGTGCCGTCCCCCTTCCTCTCCATCTCACTTCAGGGAGACTATATCTGGGGTTTAACGGTTGAAAAGGCCAGTATAAAACTGCTGGACATGAGAACTTAAATACCTGTAATTACATTGCACACATATACCCAAAAAACGCCTTTATGTTTATGTAGAGATTCATGATGTTAATGATCCTTATAATGAATGAAATCTGGCCACCATTCAATGGCTGTATTCGAAATGGCATACTACATACTACTCGTGTATTAAATCTACCTAAAAGTATATGTAGTATGGAGTATGGGACCAAACTCCAGTCAGAGGTTCTAGTATACAGGGGGAGCTATCTTTGTGGTGTACTGCATCCCATAATGCACCACGGCCTCACCAGCTGTCAGCTTGCTTCAGCCAGAGAAAATGGCGGTGGGTAACACTGGGGAGCAAAACGCAGCCAACTCCGAGTATAAATGTGGGTGTAGTGATTGTAGTGGGGTGTGTTTTCATCAGAATGAGCCTCAGAAAGTTAAAATATACAGGTCTGAAGATTAATAAAAGATGAACTCGCTTTAGAGGTTCAGTTTTAGAGCCAGACAGCCGAGGGCAGTTAACAGCTAGGCTAAACATGTTTCAGGAGGACTGAGCAGCGTTAGCAGCAGCTAGCTCTAAACAGTGGAGACAGTAATAACAGCTCTGAGGTAAATGTGGGTGTAGTGATTGTAGTGGGGTGTGTGTTCATCAGAATGAGCCTCAGAAAGTTAAAATATACAGGTCTGAAGATTAATAAAAGATGGACTCGCTTTAGAGGATCAGTTTTAGAGCCAGACAGCCGAGGGCAGTTAACAGCTAGGCTAAACGTATTTCAGGTGAACTGAGCAGTGTTAGCAACAGCTAGCTCTAAACAGTGGATACAGTAATAACAGCTCTGAGGTAAATGTGAGGTAACTGGTCATGTGACTGTATTAGTATACTACACTGTAGGTCAGAACCTGTTACTCTACTGCATACTACACACAGGGGGAATGTCGAATACAGCCAATGTCAGTCCATGTTCACAATACTGACATTTTAAGTGAAATGACTTCCTAATAACATTTTACTTCTTTCCATATTAGCACCTTTCTAAAAAGAACTCACAGCTGAGGTAAACAGCTCCAATGCTACAGCCCCCCTGCAAAGTACACGCCAGGGACTGACGTTTCAGAAGCCAGTAAATAACAGTGTTTGTTGGCTATGCCTCATTTAATGAAGACAAGTCAAGAACAGCGCTGACGACTGGCTTCGGAGGGATGACACAATGAGAGCCATGGGGCGAGAGTGATGGAGTGTGTGAAAGAGAGAGAGAGAGAGAGAGGGGGAGAGAAAGAGAAATGGGATGGGGTATGGAAGGCATCTAAGGCAGGTCTAATCAATAAGCCTGGTGTAAATTGCTATTGACATGAGCTTGAACATGTAACTCCCCCACCGCTGCTCTTTTTGCCCTGGATTTTGCAGGTAAGATATCATATGCTGACACCAATGCCAACAATTTTTAATTATTTTTGCATAACCGGGATGTAAAAATGAAGCAAAATCGTTGGATTGTGGGAAATGGTTGACTGTGGAGAAACTTTACAATGGTGGTGATGGGAACCAAGAACCTACCAAGATGTCTACCACTCAAATATAGCCATTTTATTTACTACCCAGAACCACCTGTGAACCTTCTGTGAGTCTTTGTATGTAATTATGACGATGGTAAAAGAGTGGTAAATTGGAATAAACAGGTTTTCTTTGGGGACTACTTTGCCCTGCAATGCCATGCATGTAACATGAAATAACATGAAATGATGCATTAATTAAGATGAAGTAATACCTTAACAATGGTTAACTAACGTTAAGTAAACATGCTACATATGTTATATGTTTGCTTAACATGTAAACATGAAGTTGCTATATGTTTATTTAAGATTAGTTAAGCACTGTAACTATTGTTAATGTAGTTCTCCATGTTAACCAATGCATTACTTAATGTTAGCAGGTCAATACTTAACATAAAGTGTTACCGATAACTCTTTGCAGATTTGGTTCCTATCACCACCACTGTGAACAATTCATACTCAGTATATTACTTCAATGGTTGATTGTGGAGAAACTTTACAGTGGTAGTGATGGAAACCAATGGTGGTGATTTTATGACAGTGGTTGATTGTGGAGAAANTGGTAGTGATGGAAACCAATGGTGGTGATTTTATGACAGTGGTTGATTGTGGAGAAATGTTGGTGATTGGAACCAGGAACCATAATGTCTACAATTCAAATATAGCCATTTTATATACTATCCAAAACCATCAGTGAACCCACGCGACTCATATGTAATTATGAAAATGGTAAAATAGCACCTTCTGAATCTGAACAAACATGTTTTCTATTTTGCCCCAGAATGCCCTGCATGTTTCAGGCCACAATGAATAGTTTTTTTTATGTTTATAACGTCTCAGGTAATAACTCGGTAACACTTTACATTAGGCATTGACTAACATTAAATAATATATTAACAATGGTTAACTAATGTTAAGTGAACATGTAACAGCATGTAGTTGTTATATGTTTACCTAAAATGGTTACCCATTGTAACCATTGTGAATGTATTACTTCATGCTAACTAATGCAAACTAACTTCATGTTAGTTAATCAACACTTAATGTAAATTGTTACCAATAACTCGTTGCACATTCACTTTCTATCACCACCACTGTGAACAAATGGACTGTGGACTCAAAACGTTCCTTTAGGTCTGAGCATTTCACATCAAACCTCTCACTCTAAATGACTGTTTACATCTTTTGGATCCTCAGTCAGAATGTCCTTGCTAAGATTGTAGCGATAGCCTTTGCTAACAGTTAGAGGCACAGTGACTAGACGGTCAACTAGTTAATCTCCTAACAGGTTAATGTGATGGGCAGCTGCATGTTTTGTGCGTACCGGATGAAGTCTAGATTTAAAGCCTTAGGGCTGTATGCTAATATTAACACATCTCTGTCTGTGAGTGTTCTCCTTAAAATGATAAACAGGCTGAAACACACCTGTCACTCCACCTCTACATCTTCATTTTGCCTGTAAGGCCCTGCAGCTACCGTCTCGCTGCTCTCTCTAATCCTGCACACCTGTGCGGCTCAGATAGAGGATGTTCAGAGCCGATGTCATGCTGTTTTCTGCGACGCCGAATTGACTTTCCTCACTCTTTCTCCGATCTGACCACCCACACATGCACACAGCTGTGTGTCCCAGGAGGTGAACAAGTTTTGGGCCATCGTTAGTCTGTCACTCAACAGCTGACCACGGGGCAGAGAGGTGAAGGGGTCTAATTACTCTGATTGGGTTGCTATCATTACCCTGCTAAAGAAAAGACTGTGAGTCACAGCGAGAGAGCAAGAAAGATAGAAAGAGAGAGATAGATGAAGATGAAGAAAGAAAGATAAAACATGGAACAAGAAGAACAAGATATGGGAACAGAACAGAAAGAAGGATGAAATAGAGAAGAATGGGAAAGGGATGCAACAGAGAAACATAAGAATGAAGAATGGAGAAGAATGGAGAATAGAGAAAAAGAAAGAATGCACAAGACAGTGAAATGGTACTGGAGGAACAAGTAGGAATAAAGAAGAAAAGAAGAGGGATCGGACAGATTAAAAAAGAAAGACTGAATACAGACGAAGAGGGATGGGATAGATTAAAAATAGGGAATGAATGGAGAAGAAAGAGGGATGAAATGGATTAAAAAGAGGGAGAAGAAAGAGGGATGGGACAGATTAAAATTAGGGAATGAAAGGAGAAGAAAGAGGGATGGAACAGATTAAAAAGAAGGAACTGAAATGAGAAGAAGAGGAATGGAACAGATTAAAAAGAGGGACTGAATGGAAAGGAAGAGGGATGGAACAGATTAAAAAAGAATAAAAAGAGGGATGGAACAAATTAAAAAAAGGATGGACAGATTAAAAAAGAAAGACTGAATGGAGAAGAAGAGGGATGGGACAGATTAAAAAGAGGGATTGAATGGAGAAGAAAGAAGGACAGAACAGATTAAAAAGAAGAAGAAGAATGTAACAGATTAAATAGAAGGAACTGAAAGGAGAAGAAGAGGGATGGAACAGATTAAAAAGAGGGACTGAATGGAAAGGAAAAGGGATGGAACAGATTAAAAAAGAATAAAAAGAGGGATGGAACCAATTAAAAAAGTGGGACCCAGATTAAAAAGAGGAGCTAAAAGGAAAAGTAGAGGGATGAAACAGACTAAACAGAGGGACTGGATGGAGACGAAGAGGGATGGGACAGATTAAAAAGAGGCATGGAATGGAGAAGAAGATGGATGGAACAGATTAAAAAGAGGAGCTGAATGGAAAATTAGAGGGATGGAACCGATTAAAAAGAGGAGCTGAATGGAAAATTAGAGGGATGGAACAGATTAAACAGAGGGACTGAATGAAGACAGATTAAAACAGACGAGAAGGAAAGAGGGACGCGGATTCAGGGAGGAAGTGTTGTGGGTGGCTGATTAGTCATATAGAAACCCTGGGACCAAATGGAGAAGAAGAGGGATGGAACAGATAAACAGAGGGACAGAAATGGAGAATAGGGATAGAACAGACTAAAAACAGAGACTAGATGGAGAAGAAGAATGGAATAGATACAGAGAAGGTCTGAATGTAGAAGAAGAAGAATGGAACAGATTAAACAGAGAGACCGGATGGAGAAGAAGAGGGATGGAGCAGACTAAAAAAGAGACTGAAGACAGATTAAAACAGAGGGAGAAGGAAAGAGGGATGCAGATTCAGGGAGGGAGTCTTATGGATGGCTGATTAGATCAGTCATATAGAAATGCAGGGCCCGATTGGAGAAGAAGAGGGATGGAACAGATTGAAAAGAGAGACCGGATGGAGAAGAAGAGGGATGGAGCAGATTAAAAAAGAGACTGAATGAAGACAGATTAAAACAGAGGGAGAAGGAAAGAGGGATGCAGATTCAGGGAGGGAGTCTTATGGGTGGCTGATTAGATCAGTCATATAGAAATGCAGGGCCCGACTGGAGAAGAAGAGGGATGGAACAGATTGAAAAGGGAGACCGGATGGAGAAGAAGAGGGATGGAGCAGATTAAAAAAGAGACTGAATGAAGACAGATTAAAACAGAGGGAGAAGGAAAGAGGGATGCAGATTCAGGGAGGGAGTCTTATGGGTGGCTGATTAGAT
>CM067480.1:2610280-2620836 GCA_034552555.1 Semaprochilodus insignis
ACTTAAGAAAGCATGAGTGTGTGTGTGATACCTGCATACACAGACTTCAATTTCTATATATATATATATATAGTCTGAGTCTGCAGGTATCACACACACACTCATGCTTTCTTAAGTCTCTCTCTCACAATAGCCCACTCCAATCAGACCACTCACCGTCTCCCTGTGAGTCACTCAGTAATGGTAGTGAGCAGGTAAAGTGAGAGAATGGTTGAGAAGGTGGAGAGCGAGTGATTGAACCGGCTGAACAGGCCTCTTCATTTAGAGCTGATTATAGCAGTTCTGCTGCTGCTTTAACTCTGCTCCTTAACAATAGACCTCTGAACCTTATCATTGAACACATACAGAGGGAGAGAGGGAGCAGGTAAGGAAGGAAGGAAGGAAGGAAGGAAGGAAGGGAGGAGGGGAGGATGAAAGGAATGAAGAAGTAAGGGAAGGAATATAGGAAGAGAGGATAAGAAGTGAAGTGATTGTGTGGCTTATTATGACTCACATGCAGTCTCCACTAGGTTATTTTATAAACCATGATGTCATCTCTCCCTCTCTCTCTCTCCCTCTTCTCTCTCCCTCTCTCTCTCTCTCCCTCTCTCTGTCTCTGTCTGTATAGAATACTATAGGCTCTAATTCTTTCTCCCACTACAGCCTGAGGAGCTCTGGATGTTGTGTGTCAACACTTTTTAACTTCTCAGTCCACTCTGTCCAATTTGTCCACTTGGTCCACTGTGTCCTAGTCTGTGCACTAAGTCCACTCAGTCCACTCTGTGCCCGCTATCTACTCAGCCCACTTGTTTAACTCAGCCCACTCAGTCCACTGACTCCAGTCAGCCCACTCTGTCTAATCAGTCCACTTGGTTCACTCGGTCCACTCAGTCCACTGACTCCACTCAGTCTAGTCTGTCTAATTAGTCCACTCTGTCCACTCAGCCCACTTGGTCCACTCTGTCCAATTTGTCCACTCGGTCCACTCAGTCTACTCAGTCCATTGACTCCACTCAGTCCACTCTTTCCAGTCAGTGCACTTAGTCCACTTTGTCTACTCAATCCACTAATTCCACTCTGTCCACTCCTTCTACTCTGTCCACTGACTCCACTCAGTCTAGTCTGTCCAATTAGCCCACTCTGTCCACTCAGCCCACTTGGTCCACTCTGTCCAATTTGTCCACTCAGCTCACTCTGTCCAGTTAGTCGACTTGGTCCTCTCAGTCCACTCTTTCCAGTCAGTCCACTTTGTCTACTCAATCCACCAATTCCACTCTGTCCGCTCAGTCTACTCTGTCCATTCCTTCTACTCTCTTCACTTAGTTCACTCAGTCCAGTCAGCCTATTCAGTCCACTCTGTCCACTCAGTCTACCTAATCCACTCAGTCCACTCCGTCCATTAAACTAACCTGAAAGACAATTTAAATTAATCGGTTTTGTTTTAAAACCAACACATTTACCTACATCCACCTGATCACATTAGTAGTAGTGCTTTTTGAATGAGGCACAACTCAGGGCAGCCAAACAGAGCAGACCTCCTTCACATACATCAATCCTATGAGTCTTAAAGGCACCCTCACATAAAACAGCCTGTTTAACTGTAAGGAACAAAGACAGGTTTGGACACGGTCATGTACAAATCCAGACCACTGCAGCTTGAGAAGGGATTTTTCACTTATCTCCATTCATGGAGATAGCACTGCTCTGACAATGCGATAGCTTACTCAAGGGTGTGGCTTGCATTATGGCCAGTCAGCATTTGCCAAGCTGTTAACTTTCTCAACCCTCCAATCACTGCTTAGCAACTGTTGCTATGCCTCAAGTCATCAGTTCGTCTTCAGCACCCATCACATCCACAGTTAATGTGGAAAAAATGACAAAGCCACACGCTGACCAGGGGCTGGTCCTCGGCTGACCTCAGAACAGCTGTGGTTCAGCCATCGCCTGCCCTGTCTGCCTCTGTAAAAGCTGCTACACTGCCCAGAGTAACATTAAGTCTGACTCTGAGATGTTCAGGTATGCAGCACACATGCTATAGGCTAACACATAACTATTATTGCTATGATAAAAGGGAAAGTTTATGAGGAAAATTGACAGATTATGGTCGTGAAATGCAAACCCCATTTTTCATTTGGACTGCTTGTAACTAGCTAGGCTTCAATCTCGTTCCAGCAGATGCTGAGTTTAAATGACAGCCTCCATAGTAGTAGGCAATTCAAGTTGTATTGTTTCACCTACTACTCATAACACCAGACATCCCACCTGTCCCAGAAGTTCTGGGAGTCTCATGCACTTTAACAGGGGCTTCCTGACGCCCATAGATTATAGACAGTATCCCAGGAATCAACTTTTTTTTATAGCAAGCGAGTGAGAGACAGGACAAGCGCAAGAAAGAGAGAGCAAGACAGAAAGACACAGACACACGCTTACACACACACAGTGAAAGAGTGACAAAGAGAGCATCTTGATTGGTCTCTCTATGTGCTTAGCAGACCTATGAGGCTTCTCTGTGGGCAGCAGGGCTTTACAGTCTGCCTTTCCTCTCTTTCACTGTTCATGGGGTTAGTGTCGTGCAGTGCTATGGCAGAGAGTTCAAATTAAAGGCACTCTAAAACACAACTACAGACTACAGACTAACTACCCAGACTACACTACAACGTATGCCTACATAATAGGGGTAGAAAATAACGAAGGTGTTGCTCGCTGCATTGTTTGCAACAGTGATTCCTCCATTGATCATGGCAGGTTAAATGAAACATGTTGAGGTGGGTTTAACGGTATGAGGATACTCAAGCTCCATGGGACGGATTATTGCAGGACACCTTTAGGAACCTCTACAACTCCATGCCGAGACGTCTGGCATGTTGCGTTAGCCGTACTGAGAGGCACTACTTCTGTTTGTGTAGCTCAACAAATATTGCCCATATAAAACACTTATTGTTGGTGTAATCCTCATATCCGGCAGTTACTTTATTCACTGCCACATTACTGCAAAGTGGACCTCACTAAATGCTTTATCCTGGTTACAGCCTGATTATGGCTGCCATTATGGGCATTTAAAGCCAGATTAATTCTTTCTCCTTTCTCTGGAAGTAAAAACTGCAAAGCAACGTTTCACTGAGATGAATCAACAGCAAGGTGGCTCACGGCTGGGGTCGGACTGCTCCTCATAAGGAAGACTGATGCATTCTCATTATCCACATGTAACGGGTGAAGGCAAGTTGATGCAGCATCTACTGTGATCTCCTTATGTCGCTGTTTACAAACTACACGGGGAACGATCTACTTGAAATGTACTACATAACCACACAAGCACACATCGCCTAAGTAAAGTCCAAATCTGATACATTCATCCTTTAAAAGGGGGCAATCCACCAAATTTTCAAATTTCCACATAAAGGCTCATATCATGCAGGATATTGTAATGAATGTATTTCTTTACTCACACTAATGTGCGCGTGGGTATATGTCCAGATATGGTCAAATCATTTTTGTATGAGCATTTTCCGAATTCAAATTAATCGGTCTCTTATTGGTTTTTAAACACTGAAGGAATTTTGAAAAGCTGGTGGAGGTCCCCTGTAAAAGATGACTTGTAAAGAAGGACACGGATTAATCATGCTTAGTGGGGAGAGAGAGAGAGCAAGCGAGAGAGAGAGAGAGAGAGAGAGAGAGAGAGAGAGAGAGAGAGATGTCTCTACATTTTAGAGCTCATGAAACATGACAGCCCGTGACAGGAGTCCTTGTCAAAGCCCATCGCTGAGGGATGTGATCACAACTGCTGATGGCCTTCAATGTCCCTTTCTCGGAATATGAGCCATTCAAGCCCTCCAGCTCCGGTTCTCCAGGGTTCTCTCCTTCGCATTGGACATGCAGCTAAGGAGCCCAGTCTTCCTCTCCTGCCTGGTCAGCATTAACCCACAACTTTTGTTCTTTCAGTCTTACATCAACATCATCTTCAGTGACCCATAGCATGGATGATGTGGCATGCAGATGTACCATTTACAGTCCAGTCCATGTGTGGGTAGGTTTGACATTGTGAGACACTCTTAAGTTGACCCAACAGCCACGACTGCAATCATTCAGGGAGCAGTAAGGTTCTCCATGAGTCATCCTGTTAGTGTCGGCACCATTGGCAGACGGCTGCACCACGCAGGACTACATGCACACAGACCGTTACGACGACTGTCCTTAACACCACGTCACCGTCACCAAAGACTGCAATGGTGTCGTGCCAGACTGTCATGGAGTGACTCGGAATGGCAGCAGGTCATCTTCAGTGACGAGTCCCGCTTTTGTCTTAGTGGAGTCGACCAACGAATCTGTGTGTGGAGGCACCGTGGTCAGCACCAAGATTAACGGTTTGACGTCACACGTCACACGTCACACGTCCAGAAGACCTGGTGTCACTCCACCTCCACCCCTACTGCACCATCTGCAGGAACTGTGTGAGAATATTCAAGCTGGATGGGATGGATTATCACAGGACACCATTAGGAACCTCTACATCTCCATGCTGAGACGTCCGGCATGTTGCATTAGCAAACATGGTGGCCTGACACCATACTGAGAGACACTACTTCTGTATGTGTAACTCAACAAATATTGATCATATCAATCTAAATGTATCATCATTTATTGTTCCTGGTAACCTTTATCTTCCTTCCCAATGGCACTGCAATCCCACACTTCCTTCTGGGTGCAACTGTTGTGTTGATGATGAGTGTATATATGTTCGCTGTCCAACGACAGTGTATCTCCATTTTTGCTGATTTTCACTTTTATGCATCCTTTGAATACAGCAGCTGCTGTTTACACTGTGTGGAAATTTCATAATGAATGGACCAACAGAAATGAATAAAGTCTGGTTCCATTGACTTACATTATAATTAAATTAGATTTTTGGTCTCTCCAGTAAAGTTGCTATTTTGGAGACACTGGTTTGTCTTTGGAGGGCAACCATGTTTCTGTGCCACTGATAACCTTTTCTTCCGTATCATAGTGTTAGTGCTAAAAGAGAAACATGTTGACAGGAGCTTTAACTTGATTTTGATTATTCCAGCACTGATAATTTGAGCTACAAGCCAATTCTTAGTTACATGGGCTCAGCAAAAACCAGATGTATCCAGGGAAGGTTCTGCAGCTATGGGGTTGTGTCGATGAAGCAGGACTCCCTGGCACAGCCGAAACCCTATACGACCCGAGCAAGCACTCTAGTGCTGGGCTGAATCCAAAATGACTCACTGCTGGATGTACTGCGCACTATTTGGGCCTTATCACCTGCATAGTGTACTGTATAGGGACATTTGATTCAGCCTTGATCTGTAGGTGGTGACTTATTACATTTAGGATTAGGAAAAGCTTTTTGGTGAGCTTTTAAAAAGTGTGATTTATACATATTATAAATATGCTACTGGATGTATTAATACACTTTGTGTTTCCAACCTTTACCAACCATCATATAAACAATCATCACTCACCGCCGCCCTCTAAACGTTTTATTAACAAACATCACACAAACAATCATCACTCACCGCCGCCCTCTAAACGCTTTATTAACAAACATCATACAAACAATCATCACTCACCGCCGCCCTCTAAACGCTTTATTAACAAACATCATACAATCATCACTCACCGCCGCCCTCTAAACGTTTTATTAACAAACATCATACAAACAATCATCACTCACCGCCGCCCTCTAAACGCTTTATTAACAAACATCATACAATCATCACTCACCGCCGCCCTCTAAACGCTTTATTACCAACCATCAAATAAACAATCATCACTCACCGCTGCCCTCTAAACGCTTTATTAACAAACATCATACAAACAATCATCACTGAATAAGGCATTATTCACTGAAGCTTCACTGGTGGCTCTAGATAGTAAATAAAACACCCTCACCAACACTGTAAAGAAATGTTTTGACACAAACTGTGCTTCTCCATCAATATTGAATAGACATCAATAGGGCTGTGACAATAATTGCATTACTGCAATACCGATGTTATGTGATACCTACCGCAGTGTGGAGCTCATTACTGTCATCACCTGTTCACCAGAACTGGGTCCACAGGTTGAGAAACCCTGATCTAAAAGACTCACTGTGACGTTATCATCATGTACCGTGGTGCTGGTATCTTACTTCTCCAGACTGAGTATACAGTGTTCTCATTATACTGATTGGTAAGACTGAAAGGCGTTCAGGCCCCCAGAGCTGCACCAACAACCAGCATCTTTAGTTTATTATATTAAACCAATATAAAAACCAACTACATTAAACTATAACTGTACGGCTCTGTGTTTGGCTGTAGGTCCTGTAGTGCGGTTTGCTGTGAAGGTAAAGTCAGGATTAACCAATATTTGCATAAAGAGGTTTAATCTGTAGAGTCCATATGCCTGTGCGACACGTGCACCAGCGCCAGTGTCTGTACCTTCATTCAAACCAATAGTTTGGAATGTTTGGACGTTGCTGGACTGGGAATGCGGCGGTGTCACGCCTGAGTATTTGATGCACTACAAGTGGGTGCAAGGGCCTCAGAGCCCCCTGCATGTTCATGCATGTCCGAAGTTTCTCACCACGTGTGCCGCTTCAATCAAAGAGGGTCTGCTGGCGGTAAACTGTCAAACCGTGCGGTCACAGTGCTTTATCACCGCCATCACATCATTAATACCATCACAGCCCCAGATATCCATGTGTTTCACGGATGCTCATGCCTCTTCCTCCCTAAGGGAACCTTCAACCTTATCTAACCTATATAATTATATATCCTACCTAATGAATTCATGTGGAAACGACGCTATCAATTAAATCCAGCGCTCCCATGTTTTAATGTCACTCCGCGTAAGCACGCATAACGAATGAATGAACACGCACAAACGCCAAGAGGCAGCCACTGGAGGTGGTCAGCGCTTCTGCTGCGCACTGGAGGGGGTTGGGAGGAAGAGCTTTATGACCACAGCAGCCAATATATTCTCACGCGCCTGAAGACGAGCCCATTCCCATTCATAGCGTTTGGCTACGCTGCTCAGAGACTGGAGCGTTTCCGCACATTCATTCCCGTGAAAGAAACAGAAAGCCTCGAAAGCATGTGAGACGTTGCCAGCACTTTATATCCTACACCATGTAGAAGGCTGGCAGTAGCAGTGGTTCTCTCCACCATCATCTGAGCTTTTCACCCACTCCTTCGCTTCCTGGGGGGACCAAAAAAAACATGACTGAATTGGTCTCCGAAGCCTTCGGTGCATAACAGATACACCCCTGTAACCTTCTCGCCGAACCGAACCGAGCCGCAGCAGAATGGCTGCAGTCAGCTCCCCGCAGCCGCAACGAAGGAGGGGGTGGGTTGGGGGGGGAGGCGGTGGTGAGGTGGCTAAAAATAGTTCCACTAAAACTCACCCCAGCCTGAAGGCTACCGCAGGCTCTCTCGCACTTTTTCATGCCAGACAAGAGGCCCTGGTTATGTCAGCTAGCCCGTTCCCCACTGCTGGAGTAGAAATCCTCACTAAAGCCTCATTAACATCCTTCTCTCTGGCTGTTTAGATGACACGCCGCGGTTTTGCTTTTAATACAGCTGCTGGAAAAGGGAGCATGAGCTGGGGTCAGGCTTTAGAGGTGGAATATACAACTGTCTGAGGGAAAGACATCAAGAGAGAGGCAATACAGTCTGTAATGAGCAGCGGAGCACAGTTTTCAGCTTCGGCTCTTTTCTTCTTTTGACGTCTTTGTATCTATCAGCGCCATACCGTGCCTTATAATGGATCATTTGTTGAGCACATTGTAAAGACAACAGTTACGTACTGTAGCAGCTGGCTAGCCTCAATAGTTTATTGTCATTTACAATGCTACGAAAAAGTATTTGCCCCTCATGCGGTTTCTCTATGTTTGCTGATTTGGCATATGCAATGGTTTCAGACCATCCAACTACCCATCCATCCTTCCATCTTCTAAGCTGCTAATCCTTCTGGGTCACAGTGGGTGGTGG
The DNA here is from genome assembly GCA_034552555.1 of Semaprochilodus insignis. Lineage (NCBI taxonomy): Eukaryota > Metazoa > Chordata > Actinopteri > Characiformes > Prochilodontidae > Semaprochilodus > Semaprochilodus insignis. The sequence goes on from CM067480.1 coordinate 2,618,251, forward strand.
AGCCCATCCCAGCACTCATTGGCCTGAAGGCAGGAAACACTGTGGAAAGGCCGCCAGTCCTTTGCAGGAATCATCCAACTACACTCATGATCAAAAGAATAGCTGCACCCGGAAGGAAGTGTGGGATTGCAGTGCCATTGGGAAGGAAGATAAAGGTCACCAGGAACAATAAATGATGATACATTTAGACTGATATGGGCAATATTTATTGATCTACACATACAGAAGTAGTGTCTCTCAGTATGGCTTTGGGGCCAGACGTCTCAGCATGGAGTTGTAGAGGTTCCTAATGGTGTCCTGTGATAATCCATACGTGCAGCTTGAATATTCTCACACAGTTCCTGCAGATGGTGCGGTAGGAGAGTGACACCAGGCCTTCTGGACATGTGATAACAAACCGTTCATCTTTGCTGACCACGGTGCCTCCACACACGGATTCGTCACTGAAGATGACCCGCTGCCATTCTGAGTCACTCCATGACAGTCTGGCACAACACCATTGCAGTCTTTGACAACGTTGACGTGGTGTCATGTAGTCCTGCGTCATGCAGCCATCTGCCAGCGGTGCTGGCACTAACAGGATGACTCATGGAGGCATCACTGCTCACTGAAGGTCCACAATCATGGCTGTTGGGTGAGTCAGGTACACCGAAAAGTCACATGCAAGGCCGTACATGAAACTATTGTCAATTCATTATTCATGTGTCTCACGATGTCAAACCTACCAACCAAGTTTCATTCCTGTCCGTTGATTCCTTCTGGGTGCAGCTATTTGCACGATATATAACGATGAACTGCCTGTTTAAGGTCTTCAAGTATGGTGAAGCTGGTCGAATAGCTTGGCCAGGCCTAGCAGCCTGGAGTTCAGATCCGATCTAATCTAATTTCTAATTTTCAGACACCTTTGAAGATCTTTATTACCTGGATCAGGTGTGTTAAATTAGCATTGGAGCTAAACTCTGCATGGCAATCAATCTTCAAGAGGAGGAGCTAGAACTTTTTCTTTTCAACAGCAAGCTTTTCCTCTTTTAGCCTGTTTAGCCAAGAGCATTCTCTTACTGAACCTGAATTCACCGTATACGGTCTGTGGCCACACGTGGTTCTTTAAAGAATAACAGCAAGTGTCTGAATGTCTGCACTGGGGTGTAAACAAAGTCATTCAGGGTGGTTTGGCTAGAAATGGTAGTTCTTCACAGTGGTGGATTCAGGAGATGTGAAGTATAAACTAATTTGTAGTGGACATCATGGTTACATCACTGGCAGTTGTGCACGCATTGCAGCGACATGCCAGAATAAAAATAGGAATGGAACAAAGCAAATGACCCTCACTGTATAGCCTTACAGCATGAAATGACTAGAAATAACATTAGCTGTAGCTCTAGTGATTTACATTGTTCTAACATACATTAAACACGGATGAAGGGGAAAAACTATTCAGCCATCTAAGTGCAGTTCTCCATCAGTATATAGTTGTTTGACTTGATTATAATAGCCCATGTCCCGTATAGCTATGTTTTATAATAATAATAACAATAATAATAACAATAATAACAATAATAATAACTATGTAATTGTGTATAATAATAAGTAATTAACTAATTAATAATAATAATAATAAAAACTAGTATTGTTATATTCTTTTATTTATTTATGTATTTATTTTTAATGCTTTTATTTATGTTTTATTTCTGTATTTATTTATTGATTTTTTTTATTTATGCATGTATTTATTTATTTACTTAGTATTTTTTTTAAGAATATTTATTAAGAGTATTTTTCATGTCTTTGGCATCTCAAAGTGCTTTACAGCTGGCTCACATTAGTAACAGCAGAAATGTATACGTTTTAATAGGTCAAAGACACAAACCCAATTTCTACATACCATTAAAATGTAGTTTTAATTAAATGCTAAGTTAAATAGACATGCTTTTATAGGTTTCTTAAACCTGTGGGCTGGGCTTGACTGTCTAATAGAAGACGGAATTAAGTTCCAACCACTGAGTTACATAATAACTAAAAGAGTCTCTCCATGTTTTGTGTATTTTACAACAGGTATGTGCAGAAGGTCCGTATCTGTAGATCTAAGATCACAAGAACCTAAACAGATGTAGGCTGGTGCTAGATTATTTAGAACTTTATAGACCACTAACAGTAGTAGTAGCTGTAGTAGTAGTAGTAGTAGTAGTAGTAGTTAGGAGCCAAGCTGCTGTGTTCTGTACTAGTTGCAGGGGCTGGATTGTTTTCTTAGGAACCCCAATAAGAGAACCATTACAGTGACCAACTCTGCATGAACCAGTTTCTCTGCGCCACTTTAAAAACAGAAATGGCCGAACTTAGCAATATTTCTTCACAAAAAGCTACTGTAGTGACTGCAGAGTCTAAGATGACACCCAGGTTTCGTACCTTAGGTTTGATATATTAGAAGCTAAATAGTAAATAAACCTTCTTTCAAAACTATCAATGTCTCAGGCAAAACAAGGTCTCAGGCATCACCACTTTGTATCTAACAGTCTTCTGTGAGGGAGCTTTTAGAGGCACTAAATCATTCAAACCCGGTTCCTATCACCACCCCTGTGAACAATGACT
>CM067480.1:2622069-2660731 GCA_034552555.1 Semaprochilodus insignis
CAGGACTTGTATATGTCATTCCCAAGACGAACTGACGCTGTATTGGCCGCAAAAGGAGGAGGAGGCCCTACACCATACTAATAAATGATTGTGGTCTAAAACCAGGTGTTTCAGTTTCATTGTCCAACCCCTGTATATGTACAGGTATGTATATGTGTATGTATATGTGCATATACGTATAATGACAGGTGACATCATTAATACCCCCCATCCATCACCTGTCTGTAAAGCATTTTGAGATGCCAATGGAATGCCAATTATAAATAAACATTATTATTATTATTATTATTATGTCATTTAAATACTGTATATTAATGCAACGTTTTCAATGTATTCAATGTTTCAATGCCAAATTCAGTGTGTCAGTAGCCACTGAGGCTGGGTATCAAAATGGGATCCAGACTAAATTATATCAATACCTCCTATGAGCCAATACATATCGTTGCTGTCCAAAGAAAAACAAGTATCTCCAAAATGGCAGCTTTACAGGAGAGGCCAAAAACCTCAATTAACTTTAATGTAAGTCAATGGAACCAGACATCTTTCCAAACAGTTTTGGGCCATTCCGGTCGGTCCATTTATCCTGAGATTCTCACTCAGTGTAAACAGCAGCTTATGTGTTCAAATGATGTATAAAAGTAAAAATGGACAAAAGCGGAGATACATGTTTTTCATTGGACAGCGACGATATGCTTGTTTCAAACTCTCGACTGTTGGTTGGCTGTCTAAATCGCATTCTATATTGCTGCTGTCCAAAGAAAAACAACTCCATTTTTATCAATTTCTACTTTTCTGCATCACTTGAACACAGCAGCTGCTGTTTACACATTGTGTTTCATGATAAATGGCCCAACAGAAATGGCCCAAAATTCCTTGGGGAAAAGTCTACTTACATTCACTTACGTTCAAATTAAATCTGTTTTTTGCCCTCTGCTGTAAAGTTGCCATTTTAGAGATCCTTGTTTTTTATTTGGACAGTCACGATATACATGTTATTAGCATCAGTGCTTCTTGACTGGTCTGTAACCCTGGACTCTATCCCAGTGCTTATACTGCGGAAGGGAGGAAACACCCTGGACAGGTCACCAGTCCATCGCAGAGTTGACACACACACATACACACACGTTCACACTCATTTCTAGAGGGGTAATTTAGCATCTCCTATTCACCTGACTGCATGATTTTGCACTGTGGGAGGAAACCCACACAGACATGGGGAGGGGAGAACATGCAAACTCCACACAGAAAGGACCCTGGATACCCTAACCAGGAACCGAACCCAGGTCCTTCTTGCAGGGAGGCAACAGCGCTACCCGCTGAGCAAATCACCAGTGAGTGATTAGCATTACAGCGACCGCGTATAAACGCAGTTCATTCACTCCTTCATAATAAGAGAAGCGACAAGCAGAGGCAGAGCCTCTAATTCCCAGTACTGATATACGGATAGCACTCGTACTCCGGTTCAGTTGCTGTAAGAGGCGGTGAACTCCATGTTGTTGTCGTCTGTTTGGTACAATGGGATGTTCCCAGTTTATGTACCTTTCCTTTTTCTGGCTGAAAAGAAAAGCACTTCAGCTAAACAGTTTTCAGAGTGTCTAGACAAAAAACACTCAGACTTAAAAATCACATCCACTGTGCATCAACCAAAATCACAGGCCCTCAAAGTATGCACACACTCACTCACTCATCTTCTAAACCGCTTTATCCCTCTTGGTCGCAGGAGGTCCTGGAAACTATCCCAGTGCTCACTGGGCAGAAGGCAGGAAACACCCTGGACAGGCCCCAGTCCATCACAGGGGAGACACACAGACATGCACACTCACTCACACCTAGGGGGCAATTTAGCATCTCCGTTTCACCTGACTGCACACCTTTGGACTGTGGAAGGAAACCCACTCAGACACAGGGAGAACATGCAGACTGGAGCAATAAAGGATGATACATTTAGACTGATTTGGGCAATATTTTTGAGCTATACATACAGAAGTAGGGTCTCTCAGTATGGAGTCAGGCTGCCACGTTTGCTAACGCCAGAAAACAGCTGCATCACACAGAAAGGACCCCGGACACCGCAGCCGAGATCTGAACCCAGGCACTTCTTGCCACCATGCCGGCCTGTTTTCCTAAGCTTCACCAGTTGAACAGAATTCACGTTTTTGCATCATTCCCATATTTTCATCATCCATCGTTGCTCTCTCACTACAATACCCAGCATGCATTATGCAAATGCTTCGCACAACCAGAGAGTCAATCCCTGCAGCACTGTATAAACACTGACTGCTAGCCACTGATCTACAGGCTAATAAATGCAAATGTGCTGCTAGCCGGCATCAGCCATATAGTACTAATCACAACTGGTCATCAAACTTATGTCATTATTGAAGGAACAATAATTCAGCCAGCAAGTATCCACCCAAATCCACTTCCACCGTACTCACCTCCACTCTCAGATCATCCTGGTCTTTAAACCAGTCAATCTTGCTGCTTTGTAGACAAAGTGGGCTTGTTTACAGGACATGCAGTGATGGTTATATGTTTCATTTTGTACAGAGTGATTCTTTAAAGTAGTGCTCGCAGCGCTCGGGTTGCAGTAGGAGTTGGCACTCTTCACCCGTTCTCACACCACGATGCGACAGCGCAAGAGACTGAAGATCACCAAAACACATCACAAGCTCCTCTCCGGACTGCTCCATACAGTCGCACTAGAAAGACAACAGTGCGTGCACCGAATAGACTTGATTCAAATGTGGATATCGTCTGTGTCCAAAGCAAAACAAGTACCTCCGAAACTGCATCTTTACAGGAGAGGCCAAAAACCTTTTAATTCTAATGCAAGTCAATGGAAACACACATTTTTACAAGCAGTTCTGAGCCATTTCTGTCAGTCCATTCATCATGAAATGTTCACCCAGTGTAAACAGCAGCTGTTGTGTTCAAATGATGCATAAAAGTAAAAATCGACAAAATTGGAGATACATGTTTTTCATTGGACACCGATGATATATTCAAGTGTGTACCCCTGTGAAAGAGCACGCCCCCATTTATTCAGCTGCATTTTGCAGACAATGAAATTTGATTGCTTTCTGTAAGTGTTGTTACTGTTTAATGGCCAACACTATCATTCCAGTCGACCAATCCCAAGTTCCATCTTATTTCCACAGCCCTCCAATCACCGCTTGCTATCTGCCATTGTCTTAAGCCAGTGGATCTGAAGCTTCAACTGTGGCCAAACTATGTTTATTGGAGAAGAGAGACTGTATCCATAATATATAAGCATGGCTACCCGTTTCCAAAGCCCAAAACTAATGTGGGAACTTGTCAAAAGTAAGGTAATGCAAAGGTAAGGCTAGCTATGGCAGTATGCTTTAGCCTAGCATGATTTGGTTCAAGTTGTTAAGCTTGCTGGGTCGTTTATTCCTGTCTTTATGCATCTCAGTTGTTTTAAGTTGATTTTAACTTTATTGGGCAAAGGTCGTAAGTGTGGTGATCAGGCATGTTCCTTATAGTGAACAGTATAGCAATTCATGTCATTCATGCCTTCTGGTTGATGTGTACACAGTCTTGCTACTGGCTGAAGAGCTGGATTCAAGTAGTGCGATAACTGCACTGCTGTCAGCAATAGTAGGCCTAATGTTGTAACACTAGCGCATTCGGAAAGTGCCTCTCAAAATTGGCTCCTGGTTTTTGCTGTCGACACCACTCGTTATATTATACAGTCCATCAACAATCAATTATTGCCAAAAGGGGGCTAAATAAACAGGGAAACAAAAAGGCTAATGCACTTATACAGCATACACATCAGCTAGTAGTGGTGCGAGTCAGGTTGCCGTAGATGCTTCCAGTATACCTGGTGCAAACCTGCGGATATATCATCATGTCAACGTGGATCCAAACATGCATCAACATGCATCTCATTTCTCATTGTTTGGGTTGACGTTTGACAACAGCGCCCATAAAATCCATATCACATAATATAATGGGCCTATATTGTATAATCCAACCCTGCCTTCTACAGTACGTTAACATACGATAAAGCTAAGAGCCTTTGTCTGTAACGTCACCACTCATGGTTTTACTACAACAGCTATGGGTGGGTGCCAAACTCAGTACAGTTAAGGGTCCTGACTTACATAGGTAAGTCTACTACTGAGCACCAATTCATGTTAAATCAATTGGTGCCAAATTTCAGTTCTAGCCCGACAGAGTCAACGGCAATGCCAAGCCTAAAGTGGTCTCCAGTTGGTAATGCAAAGTGCAAAGCTGGCTGTGGCAACACATCTGAGGAAATACCTGGTCAAACACAAGATATATCTACAAGTGTACTGATTTTTCACAGCCAAGTCCCCCACAGCTGCTGCAGCTAGCGTTAACAGCCTGGCTGCAGCCAGCGCCAAAGAAGTTGAACCTTCCACAGACAACGGAACTTTAAGTGAGGCATGGACACGTTCATTGACGTCTTCAGCTAATGAGCTTGTTGGGGAACATGGGGCTTTTTTCACTGTTCTGATCAACGTGAACTTAGCATTATTGCTAGCGTGAGCCAATACTGAGCTACTGGCTCAGGGCTGTAGAAAAGTTCCCTAGCAACATGCTGTAATCAAGCACATCCTTAACCCCATCTTTCTCCCAATCCCATTAAACTATCCTCACTGCTACGTCTCCTGCATTTAGGGAAGGATACCACGTGTGGTTCCTCCAAGACCAGACTGTGACAGGCTGGAGGTTTTAGGGAGTGTTCTAAAAATGTAATAATAATAATAATTATAATAATGTATCAATAATAATGATAATTACATTGTTATTACAGAGGAATTACAGTAAAGTACTATTTGGTACCAGCACTGAATTCCCGGTACAGGTGTCGGTTCAAATGTGAACGGTACACAACTCTAGTGCTCTCCAAAAGCGTCTAGACATCCCGTCTAATTACTGAACTGACTATAAGGAGTATAACAAAAGCAACCCCCTTGGAAAAGGCACTTCAAACAGAACGGGATGCTGTGGAGCAGCCACGCATGAACCTAAGGTCACCATGACCAACACTAAGACTCAACACCGGAGCAGAGGAGCTGCCTTGTGGCGGGGCTCCATCCAAGAACTGATCCAAAGGCACTGGAAAAATCTTTGCCTTTAACACCTTTCAAAAGGAGTAAGTTCAGTGGCAGGTTGCTGTCACAGACTCAGGAGATCCTTTGTCCCGAGAGCCATCAGGCTCTACAGCTCTTCCCAGTGGGGCCGGAAGAGGGAAGAGGACAGATGAGGACTGAATCTCATGCTGAGTCAGAGGTTTATTTATTTTGCACTGTTACACTTTACTGTATATCCTGTACATCTGCACTCCTGGACACTCTAGACACTTTACTTAAAAACCAATATATGCACATTGTCATTATCTGCTGATATCCACGCCCCTTGCACATTTATTATTATTGCACAGCCTTTTTATCTCCGGGTTATTTGCATATTTTCTACGGGTCTACAGTAAGTTTGTAGATAGACTTTGTTGTACATATTTCTTGCCTTCTTGTAATTACTTGACCCCCTTTGAGGCTGCCATCATATGCTCACAGCAATGTTCTGACATCTACTGTGCAGCTTTCCCAGGACACTAGAAGTACTTACTGCAGCAAAGGAGCCAAACTGCCTAATAATACCCTTAAAGCTGGTGCAGGATCTACAGAGCACCAGCCAAACATCCGCACCACACTGTAGTAAAGAAACGTGCGTGAAAAAGCATGGAAACATTTGGCCCCGCCCACTGGGTTGGTTTCGCTCGCGCCTTCAGAGCTGGTCTCGAGCTTCAATTAAGGACCCGAAATCATTACCAGGGGTGCCGAGATGTGCGCGAGCAGGGTAGCTATATGGGGGGTTGGGGGGGGGGGGGGGGGGTCGGTCACCCACCTTGCAGATGTGGAAGTGCTCGGACAGCAGCGTCTCGTGCACGTCCAGCTCCCGCGGGGTGGGCGCCGCGGTGGGGGTGCCTGCCGCGCTTCCGCACGACGGTGATCCGCCTGCGCTCGCGGGCGACGACGTGGTTAGGCCGTCCAGCACCTTCCGGAACTTCTTCATCCCTCCTCGTTTGTTTCCCCCACCCTTCCCGCGTCTTCCTCTTCTTCTCTTTCCTCGATTTCTCTGCGATGCACTCTCGAGCTCTCGCGTTTCTCGCTGCAGCGCGCGATCAGAGCGGCATTAGAGCGGGGGGAAAGAGGAGGAGGGGGAGGAGGAGTGCGCGAGGACACCCTCGAGACACCGGCGGGCCCTTTGGTCTTCCTTCACTTTCCGCGTTTTCTAAGTGCAGTTGAGAAAGTCGCGAGCAGACCTCATTTTCTGAGGGAAGAAGGCCCCCCAAAACCGCGTGTCTACGGAGAACGAGAGCAGGGAAGGCGACAGATGTGTTTCACACGCACCGGCGCGCGCACCTGGCCACGCACACGCGGACAAACTTCATCATACTTTCTGCAGGACGGTGTCGCATCCAGATAAGTGAAGAAGAGGAGGAGGAGGAGGAGGGGGGTTAACCGGAAACGATTCGGTCGGAGAAGAGCCGTTAGTGAGTCAGGAGGAGAAGAAACGGAGCTCAGTGCGCGCACGGGACAGAAGAAACGCTCCTGCATTCGACTGACCACAAAAACACGAACCGAGCAGGCGGGAAAAACACAGTGGCCCACGTAACGTCCACCCCCCGCGCGCTGCTGCTACTGCTGGAGGAGGAGGAGCGGATCGAACGATGCGCGCGACACCACCAGCAGCTCCGACACGCGCTGGAGTCTCTCTCTCTCCCGCCGCAGTGGAGCGCGAGTCACTGCGCTGCTGCTGAACACGCGGATGAAAGAAAGACGAGGGAGGGGGAGGTGGCAGAGAGAGAGAGAGAGAGAGAGCAGCCCGCCTCCTCTTTATCGTGATTGGCTGATGAATTTCAGGACCAATAAACAGTGAAATGGTGATTTAAAACCGCAGAGGAAAGCGCGCTCGCGCTGCATGGCTATGAGCGGCGCAGACCCGCGCAGACACCAGCGCGCGAGACCCGCGAGACCATGTTGATGGCAGACCTTTCCACAGCCGACTCTCGCGCCTTTCAGCCACTAGCGCCAGCGCGAGACACTCTCTCTCTCCCCCTCCCTTCATTTCTCCTCTCTACACCATCCCTCTCTTCCTTTTTCTCTCTTTTATTTCTCCCTGTTCTCTCTACCATCTCCCCCTCTCTCCCTTTCCCTCCGTCTCTTACTCTCTCTCTCTCTCTCTTCTCCATCTCTCCCCTTTCTCTCTCTACCTGCTGTCTCCCTGATTTCTCACCGTTCCTTCTACAGTCTCTCTCCTCTCTACACCATCCTTTTCTCTCACTTTGTTTCATTTCTTCCTGTTATCTCTACCATCTCCCTCTCTCTCCTCTCCCTCCTCCTCCTCCTCCTCCTCCTCCTCCATCTCTCCCCCCTCTTTCATTTCTCCCTGATCTCGCTACCATCTCTCTCTCTCCCTTTCCTTGTCTTTCTCTCTCTTCATCCCTCCAGTCCTCCTCTCTACATCCTTCTCTTTCACACCCCTTTATCTCTTTCATTTCTCCCCATTCTCTCTACCATCTCTTTCTATCTCTTTCTTCCTGTTCCTCTCTCTCTCCACTTCCTCAGTTTCTCACCATTTCTCGCTCTACACCTGTCTCTCTCTCTCTCTCTCTCTCTCTCTCTCTCTCTTTTCTTCCCATTTCTCCCTCTACTACTTCTCTCCTTCTTGTCCTCCATTTCTCCCTCTATCTCTCGACATTTCTCCACCCTATTTTTCATTTCTTCCCATCTCTCTCTCTACTACCTCTCACCCTCCCTCTCTCATCCCCGTCTCTCACTCTTTCTCTTTCTTCTCCTCCTTTTATCCCCTCTCTACCATCTCTCTCTCTCCATTTCCCCCCTTTCTCTTTCTCTTCCCCCCCTCTTTCATTTCTCCCCGTTTCCCTCTTTCTCTACCATCCGTCTGTCCCGTTCTCTCATTTCTCCCACTTTCTCACTCCCCTCTTTCATTTCCCCTTTCTCTCTCCCGTTCCTCTCTCTCAATCTCTAATTTATCTCTGTCTTTCTCTCTCTTGCCCTTCTTTCTCTCTACTGTTGCTCTCTCTCACACTCTGTCATTTGTCCACCTCTCTCTCTACCACCCTTTCTCTTTCTCTCGTCCTCATTTCTCCAGCCTTTCTCTCCTTCTTCCTCCTCTAACATTTCTCCCTCCTTTCTGCCTAACATCTGTCTTTTTCGCAATACCCCCCCATCTCTCTCTCTCTCTCTCTCTCAGGGCGTGGCTGAGCTGCAGACCAGCTCTCCTCTCTCTGTCCATAAAAGTCAGGGTTCCAGGGTTTGGTGCTAAGCAGCAGCAGCAGCATCGTCCTTACAGGGGGTGGGGTCTGTGTGTGTGTGTGTGTGTGTGTGTGTGTGTGTCTCGTGCACGGAGATTGCATAAGCGCTTACATCATCAGCCTCCGTTCCCCTTGGCCAGGCTTTACAGCGTGGAGTCAGTAGCGTGATGCGCTCCTTTCCTCTCTCACTGTATCTCAGCAGAGAAAGCTGAGCGGAAGCAGACAGTTAACAAAGCCATAGCCTGCTGGCGTCATAATTATGCCCTAAAATAGGTGTATTGGTTTAAAAGGGCCCACAGTGAGAAAACTGAATTCTTCTGCCTCTCTTTGAATCTAATGTAGTATATAAACACCCTCAAAGTTTCAGAACATACCGTTTACTCATTGCACATCAAAGTGCGCTTCTAAGTTACACTCATCATTAAAAGAATAGCTGCACTCAGGAGGAAGTGTGGGATTGCAGTGCTATGGGGAAGGAAGATAAAGGTTACCAGGAACAATACATGATGATAAATTTAGACTGATATGATCAATATTTATTGAGCTACACATACAGAAGTAGTGTCTCTCAGTTTGGAGTCAGGCCGCCATGTTTACATGTGTTAACATACCAGACGTCTCAGCATGGAGTTGTAGAGGTTCCTAATGGTGTCCTGTGATAATCCATCCCATGCAACTTGAATATTGTCACACAGTTCCTGTAGATGGTGCGGTAGGGGTGGAGGTGGAGTGACACCAGCCCTTCTGGACTGGGACGCGTTCATCTTGCCGCTGACCACGGTGCCTCCACACACGGATTGGTCGTCTCCACCAAGACAAAAGCGGGACTCGTCACTGAAGATGACCCGCTGCCATTCTGAGTCACTCCATGACAGTCTGGCACGACACCATTGCAGTCTTTGGTGACGTTGATGTGGTGTTAAGGACAATCGTCATAGCGGTCTGTGTGCATGTAGTCATGCGCGGTGCAGCTGTCTGCCAATGGTGCTGGCACTAACAGGATGACTCATGGAGGACATCACTGCTCGCTGAGTGTCTGCAGTCGTGGCTGTTGGGTCAGTCAGGTACAGTGATAAGGCTCATCTTTGCTTACGTCGCGTGCATGTCAATCCTACATTCAAAGTCAAAGTTACATTCATGTCTGTCGATTCAGGTCAAAAGGTCAGGAGCCCCACAGGACCACCACAGCTCAGGTGTTATTTGGGTGGTGGATCATTCTCATTAACATGGATTTAGGGATCACTGTCTGTACATGCAGGATTGCAGTGCTATTGGGAAGGAAGGTAAAGGTTACCAGGAACAATAAATGATGATCAGTTTAGACTGATATGGGCAATATTTATTGAGCTACACATACAGAAGTAGTGTCTCTCAGTATGGTGTCAGGCCACCAGACATCATGTAGTTGTAGAGGTTCCTAATGGTGTCCTGTGATAATCCATCCCATGCAGCTTGAATATTCTCACACAGTTCCTGCAGATTGTGCAGTAGGGGTGGAGGTGGAGTGACACTAGGCCTTCTGGACGTGTGACGCATGACAACAAACCGTTCGTCCTAACCTGTTTGGAATTGGGGTTTGTAGTCAAGTGGCTATGTGTCCAGAACCGAAATGCATGACATATCTCTAATTGTGCAGTTCGAATATCTTACAAATCAGCCTACAGACACTACATGCAGTGCATTGTTTTGTTTTTGGGTGTTCATTGCAGTGAATATCAGGGCTTAGACCCCCCGTGCATGTGTCTGCTTATTGGAATTGACTTTCTATCCTTTATCTCCAAATAGGTTTTTTTAAGATAAGATGCCTTGGCCTCTGTCCGACGCAGATAAGGCTAACCCTTGTCCAGCCTCATGTACTGTGTGATTTTAAACTCACTGCAACAGTTTTGCTTGTATCACTTTTGCAAGGCACACTGTGTCCAAAAGTATCCAGACGCCCCTGTTCATTGGCTCAGTGGACTACGTTAGGACACACGGCCACGGGTGTCCGGATTCATACATATCATGTATATTCTCCATTGAAAAGCAATAGACTAATAGAATGGGACACTTTAGAGCAGTATTTTAGATAAGGGAGCCCATTGAGGGGGCCAGGTTGAGGGTCCCATCTGGGAGACATCACAACAGACAGTATTAGACTGATGTCACACTTGTTGACAGCAGCGCTGATAAAATCACTGTTTGTACACCGTTAGTTAATGCAGCATCCTGACAGGTACACTATGATGTGTTGTGTGGTTCGTGGTTGTAGTGACCACAGCAGATGTGAAGATGTAAGCTTTTTTAGCTTCCCGGTTGTCTGACACCATGAGGGGAAAGAGGCTGAAGAGCTAAGCCGGCTTAGGAGAAATCTTTGGATGGCAAGAACAGGAAAAACCTTTAGCCAGCTCCTATTACCAAGGAGTGCTCTCATCATTCTGTCACAGGTAGACAGTTAAGTGGAAAATGAACTCTGTGTAATTATTCACCATTAACAACTGACATTGACTGATGATGGGCTGTTGCAATCTAACTCTTCTGTTTTGGCTAGTTGAGAAAACTCAGATACCCAGAAAGAATCAACCGTCAGGAATTAAACTTGGTGGGTAGGTTTGACATTGTGAGACATGCAAATGATTGAAGTTTCACGCTCGGCCGCACATGTGACTTAAGCAAGGACGGGCCTTATCGCTGTACCTGACTGACCCAACAACCACGACTGCTGCGAGCAGTGATGCCCTCCATGAGTCATCTGGTTAGTTCCAGCACGATTGGCAGACGGCTGCACCACTGGAAGGACTACATGCACGCAGACCATTACAACGACTGCTCTTAACACCATGTCAACATCATCAAAGACTGCGATGGTGTCGTGCCAGACTGTCATGGAGTGACTCAGAATAGCAGTGGGTCATCTTCAGTGATGCGCTTTAGTCTTGGTGGAGATGACCAACGAATCCATGTGTGGAAGCACCATGGTCAGCACCAAGATGAACGGTTTGTTGTCACACGTCCAGAAGGCCTGGTGGCACTCCACCTCCACCCCTACCGCACCATCTGCAGGAACTGTGTGAGAATATTCAAGCTGGATGGGATGGATTATCACAGGACACCATTAGGAACCTCTGCAACTCCATCCTGAGACGTCTGGCATGTTGTGTTAGCAAACATGGTGGCCCGACTCCATACTGAGAGACACTACTTCTGTATGTGTAGCTCAATAAATATTGACTCTGATATTGATGAATATTGTTCCTGGTAATCTTTATCTTCCTTCCCAACAGCACTGCAATCCCACACTTCCTTCTGGGTGCAGCTACTCTTTTGACAATGAGCGTATATAGCAGACAAAGCAATTACTTTTTTTTTGCAGCCACATGACATTTAATGGTGCAGTTGATGGAATATTGCTGACCTTTCCATAGACAAATACAATTATTATATAATTCTAGCCATATGTACGTTTTAGCTACTGCATTGTGTAGATTGATGCTGTATCAAAGATGTCTGGATGCGTTATCACAGGTTACTAACGCATAATTGGGACTCAAAGATAATTTATTGATTTGTTATGCATCAACAGCTCTATTTCTAATGACATGGGTTCCTGAGTAGATACTATAACATCTATTAGTTTGCCATGGTGGATGAAGGCTAATTAACCAGAATTCTACATTTACAGCAAAAGTTGTTGGCATGGGTAAGCAGGAGAGTCAGGAAAATGCCTGGTGGGCATGTGGCGGTTTAGGCTGGTTATTGTGAGCTAATGTATAATCTCATGTAAATTAGCATAAGCACGCTTAACCCAGGGGTGTACAACTCTAATTCCTGGAGGGCCAGTGTCCAACACAGTTTGGTATCTCCCAAAAACCTGGAAATTAACAGATTAGTTTAATCAGGTGGACTTAACCAGGTTATCTTCCAACCTCTGCTGGACACCAGCCTTTCAGGACCAGTGTAGTGCACCCCTGAAATCAGGGGTGACATCAGCACCCCACCACCTGAAGTAGTCCAGGTTTGCTGACTGCAAAAATCACAACTTACTGAAACTTGAGGCGGATGAGCTACAACAGCAGAGGACCACATGGGTTTCTGCTTCTGTCAGCCAACAGTAGAAAGCTGAGGCTGCAGTGAACACCAGAGCTGGAAAGTTGAAGCCTGGAAAAACATTGTCTGATGAATATTGGGTCCCACAAAAGGTAGGGTGAGAATTTGGCACTAAGATTACGAATCCATGGACCCAAACTACCTTATGTCAGCACTCCAGGCTGGTGGAGGTGGTGTAATGGTGTGAGGAACACTTTCCTGGCACACTTTTTGGGCTCATTAATATCAATCAATCATCGCTTGAATGCCAGAGCCTATTGTTGCCGCCTGTGTGCACCCCTTCATGGCCACAGTTTACCATCTACTAATGGTTACTTCCAGCAAGCATGATAATGCACCATGTCCCAACGCAAAACTCATCTCAGCTCAGTGAGCTCAGCCTTCTTCAGTGACCTCCCCATTCATCAGCATCACCTGAAAAATCTGCAGGAATGATGCAATCATCTCAACATGGACCAGAATCTCAATGGAACGTTTTCCCCTATCTTGTGAAATCCAATGTTTCCAAAGTTCTAAAATCACAGCAATCTTCCAACATCTATTGGGAAGCCTTCCCAGAGGAGTAGATGCTGTTCCAGAAGAACCTGTTGGTGTTGTTTACCAACCTTTGGGACATTAGTGTACACCATTAACTCCTGACCACAAAACTGTTCCTCAAGAGGTCTGCATGACTTTCTTACCTCTTTATAAGCCACATTAAGCAACAATAATACAAAGAACAGGCCTACAACTAAGTGCTTCTCATGGGAAGCCTATGAAACTCCTTATATGCGTGCCTCAATACAGCTAATTCAAGCCATCAGGTAATCATCAAGCCCTTCATGAGCTCAGTCAGAGAGTTGGAGAAGGTATAACTCAGCAAATGTGCAGGGTAAGGGGTCCTTGGATTGAGAAAACGACAAGGCCGATTTATAGTGAGGTTACATTTTAGCCTTCTAGCTGCTTTATACTTATGCATCATCACTAGGGATTGTGAGGCACTGGTAGTAAAGTAGCTGAATGGGAGTTTTTTTCCCCCCACTGCCGCTTGGTATGTATTACAGAAGAAATCCCCTTGTTGAAAGGATCCGGGGGCTAGGCAAAAGCAAAATAATCCTCTTCATCGCTCCCGTGGGGCAAATAGCATCCAAGATAATGTGACTGCCAAGACGACACGGTGGGGGGAAAGCATGCTAATCTCCCTGCCCGAACCTGCAGACACGGATTAGGGAGCTGGAGCCCATCAGGTGTTCCCAGCGCGAAATGAAATTAGGGAATTGCGGATGCAACGTTTGAAGATGCAAACAAGAATTAGGTGGCTAAAGACCAAGCTCCTCTCTCTCTCTTTGTTTATGGTGCTAAAATTGGCAATTATAGGCTCCGAAGGTTTGCTTTTCTGGTTAATGCTAAAATCACAATGAAAGAGGAAGCTAATGGGGCCAGTTAGCATGTTCTCATTATGATCCCGTGGCTTGTGCTAGATTTAGACATCAGCAGTGTAAGGCAGGGCCCATATCCTGTTTAAAGGTCTATTTAAGCAGTCGTCATCACTACCCAAATGGTAGGAATGGGTGTGGCTAAACTGCTGTAGACTAAATAGGCAAGTATATGTAAATATGCTCATTGACAACTGACTGATAATGCACCAAGAAGGAGTTGTTGGAATCAAATGAAACATCATTTGTGTAAATGTAATGATGAAATATGTAAGTAATTAAAGTAATAGAGTGAAAGTTTATTAAAGAAAACTGTGCAACTGAAAGTAGGATCTAGTACCCTGTTGGGCCGCCTCTAGCGTGGATGCAATATGAGGTTTGGTTGGGCATAGAGGCATCCTACGGCACATTCCTGTGCAATTGAAAATTGAAAGTAGGATCTAGTACCCTGTTGAGCCTCCTCTAGCCTGGATACAATATGAGATCTGGTTGGGCCTAGAGGCATACAGGTTCCACATGGCATCCTACGGCACATTCCTGTGCAACTGAAAATTGAAAGTAGGATCTAGTACCTTGCTGGGCCGCCTCTAGCGTGGATACAATATGAGGTCTGGTTGGGCCTAGAGGCATACAGGTTTACCATATGGCATCCTACGGCACATTCTTGGGCAATTGAAAATTAAAAAGTAGGATCTAGTACCCTGCTGGGCACCTCTAGCGTGGACACAATATAAGATCTGGTTGGGCACAGAGGCATACAGGTTCCATATGGCATCCTGCAGCACATTCCTACACATTGAAATCTGGTGGACACATTCCTGGGAAACTCTTCCCGTGTGTGGGCAAGCATTATCCTGCTGATGAATGCCAGCTGGAAGCCCTGCCAGGAGAGGCAGCACATGTGGCCGGAGGATGTCCTGCACATATCACTGAGCTGCTTCTACTGGGGTGGCCGAATGTTGCTTGCAATGGCTTCCCATATCACACCAGCAGTTGGCACAGTGTGTCACTCCACAGCAAAGGCAGGATTGACGCGTTCACCATGAGGCCTCCATACTCAAACCTGTGCATCGTCAGATCCCAAACAGATCCTGGATGTGTCGCTGAAGAGGATACGGTTCCAGTTCGTAGCAGTCCAGGTTTCTCGTTCATGACACCACTGCAAATGAAGGCAATGGTGGCTGGCTATGCCAGTGGCAGGACACGTAATGGACACTGTGACACCAAATTTCCTTCTGCTAAGCGCCTAAAAATGGTCCAGGCAGAGGCAGGGGTGTGTAATGAAGGTGCCACCTGTGTCTGAATGGTGGACAAGGAAACAGTGGGGGCTACTTGTGCTTGTTGGTGGATCAAACAATAGTCTCTACTGGTGATCTGTCTGGGCCGTCTGGGGTGCATGTTGACACCCCAAACAGCTAATTTAAGGTGTGCTACATTTATATTTTCAAACTTTAATTGCGACTTGTTTACACAAACTCCATTTCAAATGTGTTTTGCTGCAATATGTGGCTTTAACAGTGAAACATAACTAATTAGGACTAGCATTGGGGGAGGGGTGGGTGTACATGTTTGTTTAGCCTAGAGGGCAAAAGGCCTGTACAACCCTATATGCATCTACAGCACTACATCATTATCACAATCGGCTGGGTTAAGCATCAGGCAAGAGTAAACATACCAGCCCACCAGCACCTGCCGTAGTCATGCTCTGATACATGCACATGCATACGCATGCACGTCCAGACACTTCAGAGCCTGCTGTCACATAGCATGATTTCAGCTGTCAGCTATTCCCAGATGCCCTGGAAATCCATGTCATCCACGCTTAATGTGTGTAATTGTGTTTTCCTGTCGGAGCATGATAGAGTACCTGCCGGCAGTGGAAGCTAAACACGAGCAGGGCACTTCTGAAAGCAATGTATATAGGGGAGCGCCATGGCTGGCCATGTTGCCTTGAGCGACACTTGAGGAAAGCTAGCAATATGTACCAAATTGTACCTAAGAGCAACCTGATTAAAGAGTATGTCATGTTGCCAAGCTATCTAAAGCTGGCAGTATACGTCAAATAATGGAAGGGCAAAATGAAACTGAACTACCCCCAAGCACTTCTACAGATTTCCAGTCACAGTCAGGGGGGTGGGGGGAAATAACAACAGCCCTAACACAGTGATCAAGGCCAATCACAGACAAGGGAAGACCTCAGAACAAGCAACTTCAAGGGGAGGTCTTGCAGTAATTATGACCAATCACGGTCAGGGGGAAGTCCGGAGAACATAAGGACTAGTCACAGGTCTCATAATAAGTGATGTGGTGAATAGGACCGAATACAGACAGTTGGGGTTCTCAGAACAAACACAGTGATTAGAACCAGCCACCATCAGGAGAAAGTCTCAGTACATATTACATAGGGACTAGGACCCGTCACAGCTGTTCTGAGGGGTGGACCAATCACGGTCTTCTTTAGAATCCATTGTGTGCACTACCCTTTTGACATGGTGGGATTTCTGTACATGGCTTTTCTGCTTGAGTAACACATCTAACACACCCATCAAGCAAGAGTAAGTGTACCTCAAAGTCCGTTGAGTTTTGCACCGTTTCGACAAAAGATGTCATTCAAATCATAGAACTGTGTTGTAGGATTAAACAACCTGAAACTGAACATGACAATTCATAGCCCTTTTGGACCGAAAGAACCCTGGTTCTTGAACTGGTTTCGTTCTGGCTTCTTAGACCCTTGGTACTATTCAAGACACCAGTCTGCATTTGCACCAGCTTTTATTAGAACCGTGAAACGTCAAAGGATACAACATACAACCAACTATTCTTTGGTTCCAGCTGGGAATGGAAATGAACCAAACAGTTTAAAATGAGGTATACAAACCGGAACAGGGCCCATTCCATGTTGGTGGAAAAGGGCTAACAGAGATTCGGACCAAACCCAGATGGGGAAAGCTCAGACCAGATGATTTGCTAAACTGAACCAGTCACACTCAGGGCAAAGTTTCAGACCAACAATGCAGTGACTGGCCCTAATCATTGCATCACTCTTTCTGAGACCTCTCCCTGACTGTGATTGGTCCAAATCACTATATAATATGTTCCACAACCCTCTCCTCATGGCGATGGGTCCCAATCACACAGTCAGGGGAAGGTCTCAGAACAAATAACACAGTGACTTTGACCAGTTACAGCCAAGAGGACGTCTCAGATCACATGCTAGTGCTGTGTTTGAAATAGCATACTGTGTACTATATACTGTATACTCCACCAGTATACTGAATACTGCATGCTACTCTCCTAGCATGCTGTACTGTCTCAGGTATAGGACATAAGCCACGTGCCACACGACAGGGAAGGGGTGTTACCAGCCTGTCCACATCCAGCACCAATGAGACCATCTCAAGAGCCGCCCCATGTTCCTTATCCCTCCGATGTCTAGCAACCACTGCTAACAGGGTTTTCAGGGTGTACATTTATATTTTGGGGGGGTATATGTGCCTGTGTCACTTTTTTTTTTATACACCCTATACCATGACTGCGGGTGGGACATTGTACAAAACACCACATTGATTAGGACCAAGTGACAGTCAGGGGGAGGTGATCAGCAAGCAGCACACATCATGCCATACAAATTGTGCTGTTTTGGCCAAAAAGGCATGATTTTAGGCAAATGTTGTAACATCGTGTTGTATGCCCTCTTTGTTTAATGTGCTCTGGCAGGAGTGTGTCAGATGTTGCTCAGGCTGTCCCTATCTTACACTCAAACCCGCCCCTAAACACTATTGTAGCTTAGCAACTGAATTCTTGGTATTTATTTGGCACTAGATAGAACCATTATTCACCTTCTAAACTGCTTTATCCTCCTGCGGTCCAGAAATCCCCCCAGTGCTGGTGCTGGAGCCTATCCCAGCATTCAATGGGCAGGTAACACCCTGGACAGACCATCAATCCATTACAGGGCAGGCACACAGACATTCATTCACACACCAACTCACACCTAAGGGCAATTTAGCATCTCCAATTTACCTGACCACATGTCTTTGGACTGTGGGAAGAAACCCGGAGAAACCCCTCCAGGGGCACCCGGAGGAAACCCACACAGAGACGGGGGAACGTACAAACACCACACAGTTCGGCGAAAATCGAACCCAGGCCCCTCTTGCTATGAGCTGACAGCGCTACCCACCGCATCACCATGTTGCCCCTGAATAGATCCCTTGTGTGTGCAAATGACTAATCTATGTTTGCAACAGTGTATGTTGCTTCTATCACTGCTAGGTTTAGCTTAAACGATTGCCTCTAAAATGATTGAACACAAGCAATGAAATATTGAAAATTCAATAGGACGGAAAAGCACTACTCGTCCTCCACCCTACCAAAGAGACGCAATATTAAAAAGAGCAGAAGGAGAGGTTTCAACCATTTCCGCAAGGACATCCTCGCCGCCTCCTGTGGTCATAAATCAACTCCCGGCCCGAATAGGATTACTAAAATGTAATTGTCGGCTTGCGAGACAGGCCGCCTTTGTGCGCCTGCCCTTCTTCCATGGCTTCCACGGCAACAATCAGCACCGTCGCTGGCAATCAGAGGGCTTTACAAAGGCCAGTCACTCAGGATAGAGCCGTTGTTCTTCAATTAAGGCCGCCGAAATTTAACCAGAGCGGATTGGATTTTCTTAATTACTCCGGCACGTCGTTGCTAAGGTTACCACTTCTCCTTAAACGCGTGCATGTTGTGAAAGAGGGCTCGGGTATTGAACTGTTGGGTCAATGCCCTAAAGAGTCAGGACGGCTTGGTGCATGCTCGAGCACACCCATGTATTGTGACAGCTGGAAGAAAAAGAGTAAAGGATATTGATTATCTGTGCTCATGTGATATCGGTGAGGTTCTCACGGCTTATCTTTGTGAATTCAAACATGCCAATCATTCACCGCTAGTCAAACAACAGGCAGCAAATATGGCCACAAATACACAGATCAGCCATATTGTTAAAACCACCTCTATGGTGGGATCAGCTCCCTTTGCCTCATAGGTGCACCTTGTAGTTCTACAATTACAGTCTACAATTTCCATCTAATTCTGTGCATCCCCCCCCCCCCTTTACTCTGTTCTTCAATGGTCAGGACCCCCACAGGACCACCACTGAGCAGGCATTATGTGGGTGGTGGATCATTCTCAGCACCGCAGTGACACACTGACGTGGTGGTGGTGTGTTAGTGTGTGTTGTGCTGGTGTGACTGGATCAGACACAGCATCGCTGCAGAACACCTCAGTGTCAATGCTGGACTGAGAATCGACCACCAACCAAAACTATGCAGCAAACAGCGTCCTGTGGGCAGCGTCCTGTGGGCAGCGTCCTGTGGGCAGCGTCCTGTGGGCAGCGTCCTGTGGGCACTGATGAAGGACTAGAGGATGACCAACACTGCACTGTGCAGCAGCAGATGAGCTATGAGTGGACAGTGAGTGGACACAGTGTTTAAGCACTCCAGCAGCACTGCAGTGCTGAGAATGATCCACCACCCACATAATACCTGCTCTGTGGTGGTCCTGACCATTGAAGAACAGGGTAATAAAGTACACAGAGAAACAGATGGACTACAGTCTGGAACAGTAGAACTACAAAGCACTCCTATATGGTAAATGGAGCTAATTAAATGGACAGTGAGTGTAGATACAAGGAGGTGGTTGTAATGTTATAGCTGATGGATGTATATGGACTCAGCACAATTAGGCCTTTGGGGCAAGCATAAGGCCTATTTGCAAACATGTTATACTGTATATGAGGCAGTCAGAGCTCGGGAAGATGATTCAGGGTTCTGATGGAGCACTTAAAAAGAAAGTGTCTGCAAAGTTTTTTTTCAAAAATCAAATTGACCTTTTGACCTTGATACACTAAATAATAAACAGTCCAAATCATGGCAAGTTCTTCCATGAAAACTCAGATTACAAGACACCAATTGCTCATAAGCAAGGTGTGAAATAGTCTTGCAGGGTCTGGAACCTGCTAATTAATCTCTTCAACCCCCTGAATGTCTCACAAATGAAAAGTTCTGGGGGAGTAAAATACTGTGGATGCTTAAATGCAAATTGAGGAAAAGGACTTTGTTATGTAGCTTCACCCACAATCAACGAGCTTCTGTCTTTGGCCAGCTTAAACCAGCTAAAGATAACAGAACTGGTCTGCCTCAGGGTGGCGCTGTAGCAAACTGGTTCACCCAGTTGGTCTTTCATTGTCTGAAAAACATTATTTTCATTTGTCTTCAGCTGCTTATTATTCTGGGTGCTGGAGCCCATCCCAGTGCTCCGTGGGTGATAGGCAGGAAACACCCTGGACAGGCCGCTAGTCCAGGGCAGACACATAGACATACATATACACACATACTCACAACTGACCAGGTGTAATGCTGGGCAAACAAACCAGACATTTGCAGATATCATGAAAGGTTTGGGGTTTATTCAAGTCAAAGAACCAGGTCAGGTCAATACCGTGAGAACCAATATCAGAAACACGGGGAAGACCGGAGACAAAAGTTAGAACACAGGCATGGGTCAAAACCAGGAGAGCAAACAGTCCAAACAAACAGTACTAATCAGCCTAGAAAGAGAGAGGTCAAAAACAGTCGACAAGAAAAACCTTAAGTAAGCAAATGGGAAGTCAGCAATACCTTGCAAGGAACTGTCTGAAACACACAGGTATATATGCACAAAGGAGACAGGTGAGAGTCATTAGTACTCAGGGGAGAGTGATCTGTAGACTGATTCCTGTGTTACATGTTACAGTGATGTCATACACCAATGACTGCTGGGAGTTGTAGTGGACTGTGGCAGAACGAACTGAAATTAACTAAAGGAAACACAGTTAATTCACTGTTATAAGCAGGGCTAACACTGGCTAGCTAAATAGGCTAATATGTCAGTAAATGGTTCCCTCAGGCAGACAGTGGATGGCTTGTGCAGGCAGCACATGTACAAGATAAAGGATATATCTCAGAATTATGAAGGTTATTAATAGGCTTAATAGTCTTTCCAACTTTAAGTAACAGATTTAGGGTGGGAGTAACTGACGCTAACTCTTGCTAGCTAGCCATTTATTAAACTAGTAAACATTACTGAGCTAGCTAACTTTGCTCCAAGCATCTGATGGTAACTATTACTATACACCACATAAAGTATTCATTCATCACATCTGTCTTTTTGCTGTCTTGTCTTATTTTTCCTTCCTTGTTCACCAGAGGGCTTCAGCATTTTCAACATATTGGCTGGCAGCAGCTATGCTGTTAGCCAATCCTTACGTTTACCGTTAATCATGCTTGCCCTGGCAGCCCTATGGGTGGACGGCGCCCCTAGCAAACGCCAATACCCCCTATGCCACGGGCTGGGTCTGAACCATCATGCCACCATGCCACCCCATGTAGCACATTTAGCATGTAACCACAGTGGTGCTTCATCTAGGCTTAGTTTCAACAGAAGGGGCGTAGCAGTAAGTTGACTGCGGATGTGGGTGCCTTTCATAGTGTTGCTTTTACATAACTCATCCCTAAACTACTAACCCATTTCTGTCCCATCTCATTCTGTTGCCTTATTGCCTGAGGCCCTAGACGTGTGAGGTCACGCTAATGAATCCTTGAACGTGAGAAGGTCTAAGGCGATGTCCTTTAACGGCATCATGCCAAAGAGGCCTATACTTAGGCTAAATCCTTTTAACCAGTTGGTAGAAACAACAAAAAAATGCAGTGCTTGACCTTGGCTCCGTAGAGCCTACAGCTACTTTTGCTCGTCCGCTCTGTATCGATCTCACCACCTACATGCGCTCACTGTTTTTGGATCAAGTTTTTCTCAAGGCAGCCCAACACCAGCGTCACTGCCAGCCAGAAGGTGAAAGAGTGCCTGTTCTGAAAGTTCCCAGGTAAAACATGCACTCACTGACAGCTGCAGGCAAAAAGAAAGAAGGAGCTGCGTAGAGAAGCGAATGAGACAAAGATGACTAAACAAAGAAAGGCTCATATTAACAAACAACACTCATCAAAAGAGTAGCTGCACCCAGAAGGAGGTGTGGGATTGCAGTGCAATTGGGAAGGAAGATAAAGGTTACCAGGAACAATAAATGATGATACATTTAGACTGATATGATCAATATTTATTGAGCTACACAGAAGTAGTGTCTCGGGCCGCCATGTTTGCTAACACAACATGCCCGACGTCTCGGCATGGAGTTGTAGAGGATCCTAATGGTGTCCTGTGATAATCCATCCCATGCAGCTTGAATATCCTCACACAGTTCCTGCAGATGGTGCAGTAGGGGTGGAGATGGAGTGACACCAGGTCTTCTGAACGTGTGACGCATAGCAACAAACCGTTCATCTCGGCGCTGACCACGGTGCCTCCACACACGGATTCGTTGGTCGTCTCTACCAAGACAAAAGCGGGACTCGTCACTGAAGATGACCCACTGCCGTTCTGAGTCACTCCATGACAGTCTGGCACGACACCATTGCAGTCTTTGGTGACGTTGACGTGGTGTTAAGTGCAGTCACCGTAACAGTCTGTGTGCATATAGTTCTGCCAGTGGTGCTGGATGACTCAAGGAGGGCATCACTGCTTGCTGAATGTCTGCAATCGTGGCTGTTGGGCCAGTCAGGTACAGCGATAAGCCCCATCCTTGCTTACATCACATGTGTGGCCGGTCATGAAACTAGAATCACATGTCTCACGATGTCAAGCCTACCCACCATTTTCATTCCTGTCTGTCGATTCCTTCTGGGTGCAACTTTTTGTGCAACTATGTGCATGTAGTCCATTTGTTGCTAAATCAGCTTGAATTCAACGTAGGCTCTTTAACCGTAGGCATGAGAAGACAAAGGGAGAAAAGGTACAGCACAGAAGAAGGATGAAGGAGGATAAGCGACCGAGAATGAAGGCACTGTGAGATGAAGGAGGAGAAGAGAAGATAATATAGGCTCTGGACAGACTGATGCTGAAGACTCTGAAAAGAAGGCATCCGTCTCTCCATCACGACGCCTTCCTTTCATCCTAAACGTCTTCGGCCGCTCAGAGATTGAGCTGGGGAACCGATGAATGTGCCCAGAAGCTCTGAAAAGGCTTCATTCTGATCTCATCACCTTCATCTCATCACCGAGTCTAATGCATCCTTTCAGAAAGACGGAAGAAAAAAAAAAAGAAAACAAGAGGCCGCCAGCATTCTCACCTTCAGCAGCTTGCAGTCAAAACATTCACAGATCATGCTACTGGTTAGCACCTCTGAGATTAAAGTGAATCCGAAAAAAAGAGTGTTGTCTATTGGATTACGGTCCAGTCATTTCAAAGGCTCCTGATTCATAGAGCTGGCCGTCCTACAGCAGCGTCAACATCGACATCTTTGATAAGATTGAAAAGCTGTTTTTTTTCCCCCAGATGGGCCTTTTGAATCAATTCCATTGAACAAAGTTAGTTGCTCTTGCTAGGGACAAGCTGACTTCACACTGCAAGAAAGAAAAATGCCTAGGCATCATGTTACGTTTACTGGACAGGTTTAATATTTCTCATTTTTGAGGTTATCTCCTACAACACCGTTTCCAATAACGTGGGGAAGCTGTGCAAAATACACCCATCATTGAAAAAATAGCTGCACCCAGAAGGAATCAACTGGCAGGAATGAAACTTGGTGAGCAGGTTTGGCATCAAGAGACCTGCGAATGATTCAAGATTCACGCTTGGCCATGCATGTGACGGGAGCAAGCACAGGCCTTATCGCTGTACCTGACTGACTATATAATATGCCTATATGTTGTGGTGTTGGTAGCATCCAGTCCAAGCAAAGTATGCCTCGGAGAAGAACTCAAAAGCAATTTGAGCAGTTGGAAAAGTTGGCATACCTATATTTTAACATCAAATGTTGCAGCTGAGAAAAGGGCAGCGGGTCATCTTCATTGATGAGTCCTGCTTTTGTCTTGGTTGAGATGACCAACGAATTTGTGTGTGGAGGCACCGTGGTCAGCACCAAGATGAACAGTTTGTTGTTACGTTTCACATGTCCAGAAGGCCTGGTGTCACTCCACCTCCACCCCTACTGCAAAATCTGCAGGAACTGTGTGAGTATATTCAAGCTGCATGGGATGGATTATCACAGGACACCATTAGGAACCTCTACAACTCCATGCCAAGATGTATCCATGGTGCATTAGCAAACATGGCGGCCGACGCCATACTGAAAGACGCTACTTCTGTGTAGCTCATGTGTGCCCATATCAATCTAATTCCTTTTGAATAGCGCTTGGTGCAGCGAATTCAACCACACCTGTATTTTAATACCAAACGTTGAAGCTAAGAAAATATTATTTTTAAAAAAGTATGTGCCAGTTTAAAATTTGATCATAGCAGTTTAAAAGGTTTTGGGACAGGTTCATGTTTCCCACTGTGTTCATCACCTCTTCTTTTAACAACACTCTGCAAGCGTTTGGGAACTGAGGAGACCAACTGTTGTACTGCAGGAAGTACAGTTTAGCACCCAAGCTCTTTCACTATGGAGCCATGCTGTTATGATACGTGTAAAACGTGGTTTGACATTGTTATGCTGAAATAAGCAAAACCTTCCCTGAAAAAGACATCATCTGGATGGCAGCATATGTTGCATCAATACTTGTGTGTATATGTTCACCAGACAAAAAATTAGTCAGTTTGATTGTTTAAGGTGGTGGCAAAGTCAGGCTCCTGCAGATGGTGCTGCACAAGGATGATGGGGCTATAAGCACCTGCGGGGTGTGACTGACGGGGTTCATAGGTTGAGAAGAGGTGGTGCAGTGCTCGTTCCATGTGTGGAAAATGGCTCCAAAGCAGATGTTAATGATTGGCTAAAAGAAGTGACCTTGCCAGAGACCAAAGTGTGAAGGAAGTAGCTGAATCTGTCGGTATATGGAAGCGTACGGTCATACAGGTCTACCAGCAGTGGCTAAAATCACAGTCCACATGAAACTCTCCTCGGAATTGTGGAAGGGAAGGCATCCACCAAATCTGGCCCAACTGCTCAATTCTTTGATGCAAGAGTGTCTGAACATTGATGTGGCCTACATCCAGAAACTTGTCCAGTCCATACCAAGTCCAGTCACAGCTGTTACTCATGCTCATGGAAGTATTACACGCTCTTAGGTAGGTTACAGATACAAGTGGGAAATTTTTGCCCAGTAAGCTTATCCTTAATGGTGCCTTCACAGATGTTACCCATACCATGTGCACTAATGCCCCTGCATAAAATCATGGATGATGGCTGTTGACCTGTGTGCTAAAAACAAGCCTAACAACACTGTGTTCACAGACAGTGGTTTTGGGAAGTGTATGTACTGTAGATGATGAAGTTTCCAAGTTCTTTGCAATTTTACTTTGAGAAACATCTTGCATTGTTGCCATCGCAATCTTTCACGGAATGGTGATGTTGCTGGCACATCATTTCATTCTTTGTTTTTACTTATGTCTGCATAATGACCCACCTTTTTTGGAAGAGGGGTTATATTTCTAGGCATATTTTACTTGTGAAGGTGTCTTGCTTTAATGGCAGATTCCTGAAATTAGTTAAATGATCAATCTTAATTCCTGAAATCTCATTACATCATATTGTCCTGAATAACATTACGGTGATTCTTACAACAGTCTTAAACTAAGAAATATAAGATGCAATATGGGCGGGATTTGAAAGTGCCAGTCTATTTTCTCTGTATCCTGGTGAAGGAACATAGAACATGTGTCTAAGGAGGGTTCTTGCACACCTGATAACTGAGAAGGAAATCTTTTGTAAACATATTTAGAAGCCTTGGGGAAGTTACTGATGTTTAGGAGCTTTGGGGGAGGTACTGATGTTTAGGAGCTTTGGGGAAGGTGCCGATGTTTAGGAGCTTTGGGGAAGGTGCTGGTGTTTAGGAGCTTTGGGGAAGGTGCCGTTGTTTAGGAGCTGTGGGGAAGGTGCCGGTGTTTAGGAGCTTTGGGGAAGGTGCTGATGTTTAGGAGCTTTGGGGTAGGTACTGAAGTTTAGGAGCTTTGGGGAAGGTGCCGATGTTTAGGAGCTGTGGGGAAGGTGCCGGTGTTTAGGAGCTTTGGGGAAGGTACCGATGTTTAGGAGCTTTGGGGAAGGTGCCGATGTTTAGGAGCTGTGGGGAAGGTGCCGAAGTTTAGGAGCTTTGGGGAAGGTGCTGATGTTTAGGAGCTTTGGGGAAGGTGCCGGTGTTTAGGAGCTTTGGGGAAGGTGCCGATGTTTAGGAGCTGTGGGAAAGGTGCCGGTGTTTAGGAGCTTTGGGGAAGGTGCTGATGTTTAGGAGCTTTGGGGTAGGTACTGAAGTTTAGGAGCTGTGGGGAAGGTGCCGATGTTTAGGAGCTGTGGGGAAGGTGCCGATGTTTAGGAGCTTTGGGGAAGGTGCCGATGTTTAGAAGCTTTGGGGAAGGTGCTGATGTTTAGGAGCTTTGGGGTAGGTACTGAAGTTTAGGAGCTTTGGGGAAGGTGCCGATGTTTAGGAGCTGTGGGGAAGGTGCCGATGTTTAAGAGCTTTGGGGAAGGTGCCGATGTTTAAGAGCTTTGGGGAAGGTGCTGATGTTTAGAAGCTTTGGGGTAGGTACTGAAGTTTAGGAGCTTTGGGGAAGGTGCTGATGTTTAGGAGCTTTGGGGAAGGTGCCGATGTTTAGGAGCTTTGGGGAAGGTGCTTGTGACAGAACGACCAACCTCATTTTCTCTTACATTTCCGCCCCTCTTTTAGTCCCATTCAGTCCCTGCTTTAGTTTTGCAGTAGTTCAGTAGTTCACATACAATCCCTCATACTCTTAGCAACAATACAATATCACACTTTGCTAGCTTGGTACATATCACCACCTTCTACAGTTAAAGTATCGTACTGGACTTTTCACTTGTATACTAACAGCAGGTTTAGAAGAGTTAGGATACTTACATGGGTTACTTGCACCGCATATTACCTTCCTAGGATGGGAAAAGGCCCATGTTTGGATTTAACTGAGCTTAAATAGTGCCTGGGCAAGTCCAGACATGCCCAGTGGGACCCTACTGGAATGATCCATTTGGAGGGGGGGTTCATGGAGTTCATATAGGTTATATATTTTATTTTTGTTTTCATATCATTTGATTATGTCCACCCTGTGGGTTTAGTTTAAAAAGCAGGTGTGCATTGTGAATACGCTTTTGAGGATTATCTGTTTACTCTGCCAATTATTGTCAATAATAATTATTGATCCCCCTGCAGAGGAGAGGGACTGGTATGTGCTATGTTGTATAGACAGGTGGATGCCTATTTAAGAGCTCGTTCCATTACTAGAGAGAAAGGTTGGTTGATAATTGAACCAGTGTGTTTTGAGGAAAAATGTTGTTTCCTCAAACTTTATATATTCTCTAAGTATTTTTTGGTTTATTTGGGGTTTTTTTTTATTATTATTATTATTTATTTCCTGTCAATATTCCTGCACATTTTGTTAAATAAACACCCTTGCACTGCATGTGCTATTGTGGTTTGCCACCATTTTTATTATAACCTTCAACCCTGTTGGCGCATTCAGCAATCAAGGTGTGACAGTACTGATGTTTAGGAGCTTTGGGAAAGGTTTCTAAAGGTCACAAATAGGACAATACCTAATAGTAGCCAAGACCTCTGGTCCTGGTCTTACTTAAAGGAAAAAATAACTCTGCTGTTCAGTTATGACTGCTGAAATGAAAATTAGTAGTCTATTCTTCTTAAGAGCGATTCCAACAATGCCCATCTCAAATTCCTGTAAAGGCAATGAAACATGTTAATGTGTCTTGGTGCTCTAAATCGAGTGTGTACTTTTAAATTGATTTGGCATGGACTGGACAAGTTTCTGGATGTAACCCCGATCAGTGTTCAGACACTCTTGCATAATAGAATTGGTCAGTTGGGCCCGATTTGGTGGATGCCTTCCCTGGCACAATTCTGAGGAGAGTTTCTTGTAGAATTCAGGGATTTTAGCCACTGCTGGTAGACCCGTATGACCATTTGCTTCCATACACCTGCAGATTCAGCTACTTCCTTCACCCAATGGTCTTTGGCACGCCCAAATGCAGTCACTCCTTTTAGCCAATCATTAACATCTGCTTTGGAGCCATTTTCCACACATGGAACAAGACATTCACTGCACTGCACCACCTCTTCTCAATCTATGAATCCCATCAATCACACCCCGAAGGTATTTATAGCTCCATCATCCTCGTGCAGCACCATCTGCAGGAGCCTGAAGTTACTATCACCTTAAATCTCCTTTGAGTTCATTTAGCCTGCAATGGAGGCTCTCTAGAGGAACTGGAATGCCATTGTGTTGTTGCTTTTGTTAGTTTGCTGCTCATTGATTTATCGATTGACCTCAAGCACTGTACAGTAAGCACTGCCCAGTGAGCACTGTCCAGTCTGCTGGTGCTGAAGATAAAGAACTCAAGAAGTCATAAAATCCCCTTCAGAAAGAATGCACAACTGAGCGACCTTTCTCACGGAGCCGCTGCGCCGGTACTGATGTTTTTATAGAGTCTACGCGCTCAGTGATGACAGCTGCTGACAGGGCGGAGGGAAGAACCTGAAGGTTTAGTGTGTCTCGACAGGCTTCCCGGTGGGAAAAAGGCAGGGCTGGATGTCTCTTTTCTCTGTCACAACAGAATTAGTGTCGCTATTGCACAGCCAGTAGGAGTGGGTGTGTGGCATGTGTAGAACTGTCCATATCTGCAGAAAATGTTCTATTTACTGTATTGTAATGGTTCTCAGCCCAGGTCCTGGAGAACGCCCTGTTGCTGCTCCAGCACACCTGATTCAAATAAGTAGTCCATTGAGAATCCATTACTGAGTCATAGAGGGTGTACAACAAAAGGAAAAAGTAGAGGCAGCTTCCAGGACCAAGGATCAAAGGTGCTGCTACAGAAAGGCCAGGCATGGGCCTACCCAAAATGACCACAGCCTGACCCAAATAGGGAAAAATATCTATTATTGTACTTATTATTATGCATGGATGTGTAGCGGAGGGTGCTGAGGGTGCTGCAGGAAAAAAGTTTTTTGTGTAGTTTGTCTGGACGTTGGGTAAAGGAACCAATAGGGATTGAATGGGGATGAAAATGAATGGGACTCTATGGGAATGAAGAGGTTAAAAAATGACAAACAGACATGTGAAGGTCAGATTAACATTGAATTTGTGTTTGGGGGTCTGCCCTGAGATAGGGTTTGTGAAATGACGTCTGTCAACTGAGCAGAAGTACAGTAGATGAAAGTACAGTTTTCCACCCCATTCATTCTTAACAAGAAAAAATTCGGAATTCCAAAGTTTTTGTGAAAACGGTGTGTCAGATCAAAAAGCCGTATACAAGCACCCCATTCCTGATCAGGCCGAACATTCTGGAGTGGGAATTTAATTCTAGCCGGTTGTTAAAGTGTTGCTGAAAATGAATGGAAGTGTATGGGAGGTGCTAGTGATGAATAAACGACTAATAGAGGAGTGCGGTTCAGTGTGAATGTGGATTACAGTCTGGGGACCTGCCCAGAGTGAGTACATGCAGTTTGAAGTCTGTAGAAAACAACAGGATTTAAAAGGAGATGAAAATGAATGGGGAAAAACGGCAAACAGACGAGTGCTGGTCAGACCAAGAATTAGGGCTGTGCCCTGAGATAGTGATCAGTACAGTACATACTTGTAGTGTACTTTTCTGTCCTATTCATTCTTAATGGGAAAAAATTCCAAAAACATGAAAAACACTTGAAATGTCAAGATCTAAAACTAAAAATCCCAAAACTAAAAATTAAAAATTAAAAATCTAAAACTAAAAATTCCATGAAATGCCAAGAATCTGTATACAAGCATACCATTCCCAACCAGACTGAACATTATGGACCGCGGGACTAGTTAGTGGAAAAAACTGTGTACCAAGAAAAAGAAGAAAAAGAAGATTCACTGTAATGTTGTGCACATTGCACAATCTCTAATAACAACACTGTGGTAGGCTTTTCAGTCTTTTTGCAAGTGTTGCATCTAAAAAAATATGACATTGCAAAAAAATACACAGCATTAGCACAATTAGCTAAATGTTATACGCTCTCACACCAGCACAGATGTGTTTCAGTGCACACCTGCATACTACGGAAGCATGTCTACCGTCATAAACAGTTAGCAAATCTTGCTAGCATTTGATTTTCTGTTTTTTGCTGCATGTGTTGGAAAGAGCTAGAGTTTCCTCCGGGCATAAAAGGCGATCGCTAGCGTCTTTGCCAACACAGTCACCCGAATGACTCCCTTCATTTCTCGCATTTTAATTATAAACACCTTTGTAAAGCCCAGCTACGCTTGTAATGAATTAAATTGTATCCTCTGTGCTTCACTGATTACAAATTGATTAAGTCCATTGTCCGTCACGATGTTTGAAGTTAGGCCCATTAACTAGAACGACCTCTAAGCCACCTGGCAGCGTTCTGAAGCCCTGTTGATAAAGTTCCTATTTGACAGGCAAAGCCCAGCCTTCCGGGTCCTGCTCACAAGAGGGGAAAAGGTGTGCTTTTCCATCGATTCAGGATTCGGATCAGGAGCAGCGGTAATTGAGCAACCCTGGAGGAAGATCTGGTTGAAAGAGGGGAGGGACTTGTCCCTTGAGGGATTGCTCCGATTTGCATATAAATGGGCTGGTAAACGCATCCCTGCCATTAAGGGAGCGCTTGATTGGCTCAGAGGAGAGAGGCTAATGAGTGCCTTTCCCCTTTTCGATTAGCGACGGCAGCAAGCATTTCATTGCGGTGCGGAAAGCACCGTGTTTGGGCGCAGCGGAACAGATGGGCAAGAAATTTCAATCGGCGAACAAGAAAACAGCCAAAAAACACACATTAAACCTAAACATCACAAATGACTACCAGACATGAACAAGCTGCGCGGCTGAGGGGCCTGGAGAAAGACAAACAAAGATGTTAGCTCTAATCATTACTTGGGTTCAGAGCTCAGCTTGACTTTAAACCTGAATGAGCCATATGAATGCTTAAGCTCCATTGCTGTGTCCTTGGAAGCTGCAGTTTAAAGCACATCTGGGGTCACCTTGCATGTTTAAGGTGGTAGTAACTTCAGGCTCAAGGATGATGGGGCTATAAATACCTGCGGGGTGTGAGTGACGGGATTCATAGATTGAGAAGAGGGGCTACAGTGCAGTGAATGTCTCGTTCCATGTGTGGAAAATGGCTCCAAAGCAGATGTTAATGATTGGCTAAAAGACCATAGTGTGAAGGAAGTAGCTGAATCTGCAGGTGTATGGAAGCGTATGGTCATACGGGTCTACCAGCAGTGGCTAAAATCCCAGTCTACAGGGAATTCTCTTCAGAATTGTGCCAGGGAAGGCGTCCACCAAATCTGGCCCAACTGTGCAATTCTTTGATTCAAGAGTGTCTGAACATTGATGTGGCCTACATCCAGAAACTTGTCCAGTACATGCCAAATCCAGTCACGGCTGTTATTCATGCTCGTAGAGGTAGTACATGCTACTGGGTATGTTGTATGTTGCACCTGACTAATTTTTTGTCTGGTGAGCTTGGGGTCTTTGCATGTGTATGAGAACTGACTAATGTCTAATAAAGACGTCTAATATAGATAGACCTTGACATGTGCCATTGTTACAGGATAATCAACAATCATCATTTTTGGCAGTAGTAGCATTTCATGCACATATGTCCATCTGTCACACATCCCTCCGGCTCAGTACAGAGCCTATCCCCTGGGGACTCCATTTCCCAGAATACCCTGGATGAACATGTGATAGTATGCAGCCAGCAGCCTATCCCAGATCGGCATCACCAGATTTCTTTGTTTCATGGTCTATTTAGGATGTTTAGCTCTTTGAAAAGTATCGTATCTGTCGATTCAGTGCATACCAAGCCTTTCGCTGGCCTTTGCACCCTCTGAGTTTTGCCTTTTTGACCTGTGTTTTGTTATCTCCCTTTTTGTGTATGTTTGTCGTTGCTTCAACCCTTCGCTTGTTTCTGACCTCGACCTTGGACCTTAGCCTCATCTGCACGTGTCATACTTTGGCCCGAACCTTACAGTATCATCTTTATTTTATTTATTTTTTTATTTATTTACTTATTTATTTACTTATTTGGAAACCGTGATCCCAAACTTTTAGGATTCCAATGCCTGTTAAAGTTGGAAATATCTGAAACACTTGGATTTTTATGTACAGTTGAGTAAGGAAGCAAACTTCCTTGGAATGGTCATGTCTGGAGCGCTCTCCCCAATCACTCCATCCTTCCTTTGTTAGCCTACTCCACACTACACCATTAGCATTCTGCTCTGAACATGTCGGACCCACCACACATCCTCCTGCCTAACAAAGACTGGGAAGCTAATAGCCACTAGCAGAAGTAGCTTATATGTTTGTATGTACAGCTGAGTAAGGAAGCAAACTTCCTTGGAATGCTCATGTCTGGAGCGCTCTCACCAATCACTCCATCTTTCCTGTGTTAGCCTATTTCATACCACAACATTAGCATTCTGCTCTGAACGTGTCAAACCCACCACAAATCCTTGTGCCTATCAAAGACTGGGAAGCTAATAGCCACTAGCAGAAGTAGCTTATATGTTTGTATGTACAGTTGAGTAAGGAAGCAAACTTCCTTGGAATGCTCACGTCTGGAGCACCCTCCTCAATCTCCATCTCTCTCCTCCATCTTTCTTGTGTTAGCCTATTTCATACCACAACATTAGCAATCGGCTCTGAACATGTCGAACCCCCACAAATCCTTGTGCCTATCAAAGACTGGGAAGCTAATAGCCGCTAGCAGAAGTAGCCTTAGTTTTTACCTCATATGCTTTTATGTACAGTTGAGTAAGGAAGTGAACTTCCTCGGAAGGCTCATGTCTGGAGAGCCCTGGTGTGCCTACGCCATCCCTGCTTTTCAGTTTCTGTCGAAATGTGCCAGAGATATGATGTTGCAAAGCACAATTTGTTTTATAATAAGAGGCTAAAGGGGTAAGTGGGTGGCGAAGGCATGTTTCAGAGCAAGCTATTTCCAGGACAGGGCCCCATCCACTATTTTCGTTTGACTCGATGATGAGTCACCCAGAGCAGATATATAAATAGAGAATGTTTCTCACTGCCTGACGAACAGTAGACATTTAGCCGAAGTTAGATTCCTAGCGGTCCGCTAAACAGAACCCTAAGAAGAACGCAAACGCTTCGCCCTCCGCTTTAGTCATGTGCACTGACATGGAGAGGAGGCAACGAGAAGCGACAGGTAGACACGTCTCTTTCATTGCACGTGAGATGTACACCGTTATCCTGATCGCCTCACGTTACCTTCCTTGCAGTTCTACAGAAGATCTGGTAATAAGTACGTGTGCTGTTTACACATTAGGCATCCATATGGTTATCTTCATCTGTCACATGATAAACATCTTTTTGAAACGTAATCAAGATCCTCAGGAAAATAAATTCACGGCCCGTAATGAGAAGATTACGCGAGGGTGACATCTTTATTGTGTGATTTCTGGATTAAGTCATGTCTGGAAAGGAAAATCAGCATGATGGAGCAACAGAGCACTCTCCTGAATCATTCCTTCTTTGCTTTTCTGCTTTCTTGTGTCAGCCTGTTTCACACCACACCATTAGCATTCTGCTCTGAACGTGTCAAACCCACCACTAACCCTTGTGCCTAACAAAGACTGGGAAGCTAATAGCCACTAGCAGAAGCAGCATTAGTTTTGACCTCTTATATGTTTTTATGTACAGTTGAGTAAGGAAGCGAACTTCCTTGGAATGCTCATGTCTGGAGCGTCCTCCTCAATCACTCCGTCTTTCCTGTGTTAGCCTATTTCACACCACACCATTAGCATTCTGCTCTGAACATGTCGAACCCACCACAAATCCTTGTGCCTAACAAATAATGGGAAGCTAATAGCCACTAGCAGAAGCAGCATTAGTTTTGACCTCTTTTTGACCTTTTTCACCTCTTTTTATGTACAGTTGAGTAAGGAAGTGAACTCTTGGAATTACCTGGATATCCACCTAGATTACTACTATATGTGGTCACGACCACAGACAAATACAATCCAACTCACACAGGTGTCCAGCCTTATACACACACACACACACACACATCAAAGTTCATTGTATATATATCAATGTTCATTCCATATATATCAAAGTTCATATATATATATTTATATATACATATATATATATGGTGAGCAGTCATCCATGAGGAGATGTCTATCAGGCATGCTGAGATCTGATTGCATACCTGTGTGTCAGATGATGGGAAAGAAAAACATGAAATATGTGTGTATATATATATATATATATTGCTGGAGGTCTGGAGATATTTACTAGATGTGGACAAAATTGTTGATGTTGCCATATTGTTTTGAAATAGTGACTTATCCTCTCAAAAAGGGCCTGAAAAAAAATCAAGCTGTGCATCAACAGTCTCACACATGGGTGGCGAAGAAGACACTGGAGCCCGGCTGGTGCCCAGCTGAGAGAGAGACGCATCTGCTTACCATGCTACAGTGGCGAGGGAGCCTGGGAGTCTTACTCTGCACAGCTGCAAGCTGCAAGCGGCTGGATGCGTCTGTCGCTATGACACACCATGGATATGTGCCAGAGAAACATGACAGCTTAGCGGCATTGACCAAGGCCCTCCACCTGTTCGGACAGGTGCCAGCGACTCAGTCAGTCTGCGGGGCTGCTCCCTGGGAGGTGGAGGATAAAAGGAGAGTGGATAAGCATGTTGGAGGTGGAGCTAAGCACAACAATTCGACAGGCATATCTGGAGTTCAAGAAGGTTGTAAAGGAAGGGTCAGAAAACTTTTTGTACATGCTGCAAGCAGCTGCTGCTGAGGCAGGGAGGGCCGAGCCTATCCATAAAGATGCCTCAGCGAGCAGAACATTGTGAGGTGGAGGAGGAGGTCAAGGTGGAGACAATGTGCTGAGTAGCCCCCCGAGCGAGTGGTGGCAGAGTGACGGAGGGGACGCCGTACCAGTCAATGCCTTGAACCTGAGCCAGCCAGGGAACTGGAGCAGGGCTGGGCAAGCGACTTAGGGTTTGCACAAGGTAGGACAGTAGAGAGGAGTATGACGAGGTCTCCCAGAATTCCATGTGCCTCTCTGCAGACTTGATTTAGTTAATTGTAATGTTCTGTCTGCGTTGTGTTTAATGGTGCGCTCTTTTATAGTTAACTAGTGTGTTGGAAGGGTCTACCCTCATTGTGTTGTGCTCTTCTGTTGGTGGCCCCTATTTACCCACAGTGGACTGGTTCCTTTTGCTGCATGTGACCATTAAGAATGTTCCCTTGAACAGAAAATGGTTTACTCCAGGTCTTCCTCAGCACTGATGCTGAAATATTAACTATACATCTAAAATATTGACTTATTTACTCAAAAGATTGACTTACTATGTCAAAATAATTACTGAAATTCTCAAAATATTAACTTACTATGTCAAAATAATTACTGAAATTCTCAAAATATTAACTTACTATGTCAAATAATTACTTCTGTTCTCAAAAGATTGACTTACTGTGTCGTAATATTGACTTATTATGCCAAATTAATGACTTCTTTGCTTAAAATATTGACTTACTGTCTAAATATTGACTTACTGTGTCAAAATAATAACTTCTTTTCTCAAAATATTGACTTACTATGTCAAAATATTAACTTACTATGTCAAATAATGACTTTTCTCAAAATATTGTCTTACTGTGCCAAATAATTTCTTCTTTGCCTAAAATACTATGTCAAACTATATCAAAATAATGACGTCTATTCTTAAGATATTGGCATCCTACACACAGAATGAGAATTTTCTGAAGAATATTGACTAATATTGATCTCATAACAATGACTTATTGTCTTGCAATAATGACCTCAAACGGTGTTCAAAATCTCAGGATAATATTAAGTAACTATTACTTTGTCAGTATTTGTAAATACAATGCTGCGACCAGAAAGTAGAACAAAGAACATTTTTTCCTCCTTTATTTGGCTGGTATGGTCTTCCATATTTTGGCAGCTGCTATACATTTTGAACGTCAAATTGTAACTTGTGACGGCCAAAAAAATAAATTACTACCTTTGAAGCAACAGAAGCCATATTCATCCATGCATGACAACAGGAAGATCAGCAGTTTGGCCCCTGATAAATTACTTTCACTGAATAACAGCTGGCTACAGTACAAAACGCTACCTTTAATAAGAACAGCAGAACCGTTTCCAAGGACCTCGTCACTACAACACACCTTGGCTAGCCAGGCATTAGCGTTATGGTGTTGTAGAGTCAAACACTTCTGAATATGCTGAACCTAAAAAGGAGATGTTTTTGGGGTGGGGGTATATTAAAGACATAACAAACTTACCTAAAGAACACTTTCATTCTCTCAGCTATAGCCTACGTCACCTGCCTGTCCAGGTATATACATACATATTCATAAAATAAAATTATCTGCAATCTAACCTTTAGACTAAGCCCTTTTTCTCATTCTCTTTTCTTTATTTTTTGCAAAATATGACTTTTTATATCATCATATTTTTTTTATGCTGATTTATTTTCTTGAATTAATCATTTATTTTCTCATAATACTGCCATAATCTTAAAAGGAGAAAATCCATGTATACCTGGTACTTCGTGAATAAAGATTCAAATTCTAATTCCGAAACTGAGATAATACTCTTGAAATTATGAATTATTTTGTGACAATATTGTTTTAATGTCTTAAAATAATGATTTATTTTCTCAAAATTTATTTTCTCGTCTTGAAATAATAACTTTTTTCATAATATTGCCTCAATGTGTTAAAACGAACACTTATTTTCCCAAAATACTGACTTATTATTGTAAACAATTCTTTTCTCACAGTATTGGCTTAAAAATTTTAATGTAATTACTTAAATATTGACTAATTCATCTGAATGACCTATTTAATTACTTATCGTGAAATAGTAGCATACTGTCTCACAATACTGAACTAAGATCTTGAAAAGAGAAATTCCGTGTATACCTGGTACTTGCTGAATAAAGATTCTGATTCAAATTCGGAAACTGACTTAATGTCTTGAAATAATTACTTACTGTGTCATAATGTTGTTTCAATATGTTACACTAATGATTATTTTTTTCCTCAAAATATTAATTTATCTTGAAATAATAACTTGATATCTTATAATAATCACTTATTTTCCCAAAATGCTAACTTATTATCTTAAAATAATGATTTTCTCATAACAGTCTTCAAATCCAAAAATATTTTTTGTTTAAATTAACTATTTGATTTCTTGTTGACTTATTATTGTGAAATAATAGGAGCATATTGTCTTACAATGTTGATTAATATCTTAATGACTTATTGTCTCAAAGAAATTGACTCACTGTGTCAGGGAAATTACTTATTATTATTTTTGTCAGAATATCAATTATTTATCCTGAAATAATGAAATAATCTTCATTTATCATTATACTTATTTTCTCACAATCATGCCTTTATGTGTTAATATGGTCTCAAAATATTGACTTTGTATCTTACAATAATGTTCCAATTACTAACTTGAAATTTAAGAATTCATATTTGACATTTTGTCTCAAGATCTAAAGAAAATTGGTCATTAGTTTGAGAAACTAAACCAGTATTGCTCTGCTGCAGCCAACAACAGAGAACTTGTACACAGACAACATCTTCTCCTGTATCTGGCAGGAAATGGGAGCAATTTTGGCAGCAAGTGTACATTTTGTAAATCAGCCAAAACATCGGCCACTCCGCCACTTCATAATTTTAACCTGTGAGTGTGTTTTCAAACTGTCGCTATTTGGCAGGAAAGCTGTGAACTTGGCAACTCTGCAGCGGACGCTGTGGATCATCACATGAAGCTAACTGATAGGAGGAGAGTCCACTGTGAGAGAAAATGAGGGAGAGTGAAATAAAGCAGTGAAGAAAAAAAACATGAAAGTGGAAGTAGGTATATTGTGGTTATGAAGGAATGCACATGGTCAGCAACAACACATTCAAGCGAGGACTGATTGGCCCAAAGTGTGCCATCAAAACACTCCCCACACCATTACAACACCTCCACCACCAGGGCCTGTTCACCCAAAGCAGGATGGGTCCATGGATTCCTGCCATTGGCACCAAATGCTAACTCTCCCAATTCTATGCCTTTGCAGATATTAAGATTCATCAGACCAGACTATGTTAATCCAGTCTGGGTGAATGGAAAGCTGTCCGTTCCCTGCACCCAACACACCTGATTCAACTTACCAGCCCTCCAGAGTTGCAGGGGGTGTGTTAAAGCAGAGAATCCACTAAAACGTGCAGGACAGGGTGCCTCCAGAACCAGGGTTCAGAAACACTGTTCTAGAGACTGCAGCGCTGTGAAAATCCCAGAAGGAACACTCAGATCACATTTTCCCCCTTATTCTGAAGGTTGATATGAACATTACCCGAAGCTGCTGCCACACACTTGTTATGATTGGATAATTGTATGAATGAGTAAGTGTACAGGTGTTCCAAATAAAGTGCCTGGTGATGGTGTGTGCTTCCTTCATGACAGCTGAAACAGTTTTGAACTTCCTACTCGCCACCTCCAATCGTCAACTTCAGCTGTTTGATGTTGGGGACAAATGGATGCTCACTGTAATCTTGCAGACATTTGGCTGCTGTGGGCGTATAAAAAGCTCTTATAAAGCTTTTAGGCCTGGGTTATAGAGTCGTTTGCTTAGTGATTCATTCACTTTAAAAGTGGACGTAGGCTGCGGCACTTCACGGTTGATATGCAGCTGAAACAACATGAAAGCGTAGTTTGATTAAACTCTTGTATAAGAAGACCTTAACC
>CM067480.1:2690666-2706947 GCA_034552555.1 Semaprochilodus insignis
TATGTGTAGCTCAATAAATATTGATCATATCAGTCTAAATGTATCATCATTTATTGATCCTGGTAACCTTTATCTTCCTTCCCAACAGCACTGCAATCCCACACCTCCTTCTGGGTGCAGCTATTCTTTTAATGATGAGTATATACATATTAAATACATATGTATACATATAAAAGCACAGTCAATGGCAGACTGTTACAGCTGTGCCGTGTTAAACAGTGCCATGTAAGATCTGTTTATCTACTCCTATTAGGCTCTACAACCAGTCTCCATACTGCAGATCTCCTGCTGCCTGAACTGTGCTGAATCCAAATCACAACACATCACTATACATTAACTGCTGTTAATATGACTGTAGGCAATATATCATAATCTGCTACTGCAATGACACTTTCACTATGCACTTTACACTGTAGGACACAGATTGCTACTCCAGCTTATGGTTGTATATTCATTTGGTGTTAATTGACCCCCGTCCATTCAGTGCATACCTGCTCTTATGTAACTGATATAAATACAGTTACTAGCTTGTGTAAATACAGTACAGCTAATACTGTATATATCCTTGTATTCATTTTCTTGTATATTCTTTTTTAATGTATGTGATTCTTATTTCAGGTGCCACGGTGGGGTAGCGCTCTGACATTGAGAAGGGCCTGGGTTCGATTCCTGTAGGGGTCCTTTCTGTATGGAGTTGTATGTTCTTACCGTGTCTGCATGGGTTTGCTCGCACAGCCCAAAGACATGCAGCCAGGTGAACTGAAGACGCTAAATTGCCACCTAGGTGTAAATATGTATGTCTGTGTGTCTGCCCTGTGATGGACTGGCGGCCTGTCCAGGGTGTTTCCTGCATAGGCACCAGCACAACCGCCTCCAACCGCCACCCGCCCCCCTTTGACGGTGAGTGAGAATATTCTTATTGCTGTATAATATATTTATCTGTCTATCTATTTATTATAAGTAATTAAACACTAATTAGAAGAAATGGAATGTACATTACATTCCATTTCTGATAATAGATCCCCCCCACCCTAAACTGTACACACAGCTTCTTTATGTAAATGCTTCTTCGAGTGCTTCTGTGCAATGTAACACCTCTTGTCACCTCACACAATTTGCAATATCTTTCCGCAGCCCACATAATAGAAGTTACTGACGTGACTGATTCAGACAGCACTACAATCACATACTGTGGTGATAATTACATTACCGCGCCTCCCCATGGAAAGATTCTTGTCCTAGGAACTGTATTTAAGTGAATCTATTGTAGCTGTAAAAAGGCAACAGTGCCAGAGGGAGAGGGAGCACCACAGGGGCCTCTTCTGCAGGATTGCTGAAGGTCACCAGCAGCGCCATGAGCAGGGACTATTTGTCCCACTCTCGAGATCAGCTTGTACACCAGAGACGGCTGGTGATTGCTAGCAGCGAGCCCGAGTAGAGTCTTGAGACTCTTGGGTGTGGGTGCGAGTCCTGAGACTCTCAGGTGTGAATCGAGTCTGGAGGTTTCAGCAGCGAATTTTAATCTTGTTATTTGCTGGAGGCATTGCATTGGCATTGCATACGTAGAATCTGACATGGCTTCAGATAGCAAGCCCTCAATTTAAAGGACAGAGCTGTAGCGCTACATGCAGTAAATGCATGTTCAGGACAGAGGCAAAACGACGCAAGTCAGATATATGTCACATGTGAAGTCTATAAAATCTTTTACTCAAATGGGAAAATCATGTGACACTTCTATATGGGTGGTTTGTAAATTGTATAGCACACATGCTGTCTAGTTAACAGAATACCCAATCCAGCTGATGTATTAAAGGAATATGATCTGTAACTCAAAGCTTTAATTACAAATGAAAGCTTCAACGCAAGTTCAAAGTGCCAGGAAGACTCCAATGCCACAACACTTATTCATTCATTACTCTGGCCAATCGCAATGCGCCCCCTGTCTTTAAAAGGACTCAACATACGCTCATGTTTTGCTGCTTTAAGGTGCCGACATTTCTACATTCTCCTCATTCCTCCCACCCACCATCACCAGCTTGGCCCCGGTCCTGTTGTCCAGGGAGAAGGCTCCGCCCTTGCCGCCCATATCCATCAGGATCTGCGAGTCCGAACGCTTCGAGACCTGGACCCAGGATGGGGCCTATGCCAAAGACTCCTTAGCTGTTTGAAAATTGTCGTC
The DNA here is from genome assembly GCA_034552555.1 of Semaprochilodus insignis. Lineage (NCBI taxonomy): Eukaryota > Metazoa > Chordata > Actinopteri > Characiformes > Prochilodontidae > Semaprochilodus > Semaprochilodus insignis. Next base: position 2,692,846 of record CM067480.1, read on the forward strand.
CTTCAAATTGTACACCAGATGGAAGATTAAATATCGTTTTCCATCACTGTTGCTTTTGTGTCTTTCTGGCAGAATTTCAACTAATAGCTGATGAATGGAGCTCAATGAACTATTTTGCTAGCTAACAACTCGCTATCCAGAGGGTTCTGATGACACTGCAAGCTCCAGGATAATAGCCCTGCAGTAGTGACTGTGCATGATCATGCTTAAACAAGTAAGACTGGAAACAAACTGTTTTATTCAATTACCACTTGAAGGTTGTCAGTCCTAATTGAATCTGTTTTATTCACAAAGTTTCATGAATCTCAGATCTCTGACTTCTAGTCCCCCTCTTTTCCAAGTAAGTGGTTCTGGTGTTATTTATGGGCTTGCGGCCTGGCGGTAACAGTAGACTGGCTTCAGTTTTAGGCAAGCTCCTGCCTACATTGACACTGACCTCATTATGCATTGCAAGGCCCACTTGCATAAGGATAAGCTTGTGGCCACCATAGGGTTCTAATCATTTGCAGTGAGCTGAATTAAACATGCTGTGCTGTGTTACAGACACAAACTGGGCTGGGAGCACAGTAAATAGCTCTTGTGCTAAAGTAGTAGGGAAAGCAGATGTAGCTCAGGGGCATGTAGGCTGGCCACGCGTCCGGTTTTAGGCCGGACAGTCTGTTTTTTAACTCCCAGTCCTCCATCCGGCACAATACCTGTAAGTCCTCTTTTCAGGATGAACTATTTTAAATGTTCACTCGCGAACAGTGTTACATGTGCCATTGGCTCACGTCCATGTCAAAAGTCATGTGACATAGTGACTCACCTACCGGCTACCTGCAGGTCAGCCCTCTAAATGCTAGTCAATTAGTAAGCTCCCGTCTGACTCACGAAGATCATCCATTCCACCTATTAGGTGAGTAAAGCATCATTTATGTGTTATATAGGTTAGATGTGACGTTAATTCTGTTCTAGTATCGTGCCTGAGAACTGCCCCCCCCTTTACGATGTCCTCCTTTTTGGGGTGGGATGTCCTCCTTTTGGGGTTATCAAAGGGGCCACCCTAGTGGCATGTGGTCTGAAAGCCAGTAAGCATAGTTAGCTATCGTATAGCTAATGCTAGGGCTAGATGTTGTGTGCTTAGGGACCACCGGACATTGACCATGAAACTCAGTGACTAAGACTACAGTAACAAAATCCATATCTGCAATACTTACTTAACATCAGTGAGGGCTACCAGAGGGTGCTAATCTGAAGACCAAGCAGTACTACACTTGTATTGAGTACTGTTTGTTAGCCTGTCAGAAGGGCACTAGTCTTGGAAAAGCAGTGTTAGCTAGCCACATGAGTGGAGCTTGCAGTCAGTGTAATCCTGAGGATGGTTTCAGGCTATACTTCATCCACCAGTTTAGCTCGTGGTCAACATCCACATCTTGAGGATGCCTTTAGGCTACGTCAGGTGCTTCTACTTGCTATCAGATCACTGTAGTCTGATCAAACAGAGCTAGCCTGACTCATCAGAAAGGAGGTCAAATGACGTCAAGCCACATAGTAAACTGGAGCTGAGAAAAAAGTTAGCAAGGGTAGGAGTGAGTCACTGAAGGAGTGAAGGAGTCAGTTAGGAAGGAGTAAAGAAGGGAAGGAGTGAGTAAGGTAAGTAGTGAAGGAGTGAGTAAGGTAAGCAGTGAAGGAGTGAGTAAGGGAAAGAGTGAGTATGGGAAGGAGTAAGTAAGGGAGGGAGTGAAGGAGTAAGTAAGGGAAGGAGTGAAGGAGTGAGTAAGGGAAGGAGTGAAGGAGTGAGACTGGGGAGACAGGTCCAGTTATTGCAGGTATTTTTAGACTGGACTGCTGCATTCAATTAGGCAGGCGCTCACCGTCGTCTGTCAGTCATTTAAAGTCCATTACCCCTCCTGTGCTGCTGTCTCTGGTTCTGTGTCCGGAACAAACATGTCCTCTGCTGCACAGTCATGCTATTACTCTTTGTTTACTACTACGGATTTGTTTACTTCTTTATTTATTTATTTACTTGTCAATCATTCATTCACTCACTGTCACCCTCTCTTCAGCTCTTTCTAGAGCTTGTATTCATATCGACTGCCTCAAATTACCACCCTGATTCCTCTTATTGATTCCTCCAGAGGCTTTCCCACACTAACGCAGGGCTAGCCGTCATCAGCAGGCTCGGGGAGGATACAGACTCTTCAGCCCTGACTGTGCAGTGATATTCAGTAGTCAGCTCGCTCAGTTTATGTAATGCTTTGCCAAATTTACTCCAAAGTGTCAAAGTACATCAAGTGGTTTGTTCAGAACCAATATTTCACTGCTTCCTGGATCTTCTAGGATGCGTTGATTGAGTGCATGTGAGACGGTTATGATGCTTAGACTATGCAAACGTAGACCACCCTTTCATTTACTTAATCCAAGCTCACCTTGTGTATTTAAGGTGGTAGTACCTTCAGGCTCCTGCACAGGCATGATCAGGCTATAAACACCTGTGGGGTGTGAGTGACGGGATCCATAGATTGAGAAGAGGTGGTCCAGTGCAGTGAATGTCTCGTTCCATGTGTGGAAAATGGCTCCAAAGCAGATGTTAATGATTGGCTAAAAGGAGTGACTGCATTTGGGCGTGCCAAAGACCATAGTGTGAAGGAAGTAGCTGAATCCGCAGGTGTACAGGTCTACCAGCAGCGGCTAAAATCCCAGTCTACAGGAAATTCTCCTCGGAATTGTGCCAGGGAAGGCATCCACCAAATCTGGCCCAACTGCTCAATTCTTAGATGTAACAGCGTCTGAACATTGATGTGGCCTACATCCAGAAACCTGTCCAGTCCATGCCAAAGTTGTTTGTGCTTGTGGAGGTATAACAGAGGTGCCAATCAAACAGCCATACTATACCACACTGCGACAAATGGCACATGCGTGCTATTCAGCCTGGTTGTCTGCTATTTCTAGCCTAGTTTGAGATCGTTGAGTGGTGCAACACAGTTGTGGGAGTTAGTGCGTTTGAGTCACGGTGATTCACTCCATGTCTCGTTATGCTTCAGTTCAGTGTTCTCTCTCAGGAGTGAGCTCCCTTCACTGTGTGTCACAACAGCTTGGCGCTCAGTTCCCCTGTGAGGGAACCATTTACGAGTACATGTGGGCAAGAGCGGAAGGCACCGTGCATCATGATTTAACCAGCCTGAGGGATCAGGTTACCTCATTACCGCCTCTCTTTCTCTCGTGTGTCTCGAATCTCACAGATCTGTTTCAGCTCTGACATTACGGCTGGTCTGTTAAAGCTACAGAACATAGAGAGCAGGTCTCCCAACCTCTGAAAGTCTCCAAACATAGTCTTTCAATGACCTCCGAATCCCCAGAGCCATGCGAGAATCATTATTCCAGGATCTTGGCTTTGGATGTGAACACATGTCCTGGTGTGCAATTTGAATGTAGATCATTTTTGTACTTATACCAGATGGAGTCAATCAGCCACCACTTACCAGGATTATGAGGGGATTGAGAGCTGGGGGTGTAAACTCAATGCGTACCTTTACCACATGACCTAGCGCACTGAGCCGTGTTGATCCAGTTTAATGTGTACATGAGCTCACCAGACAAAAAATGATGTACCTTGCGTGTTTAAGGTGGTAGTAACTTCAGGCTCCTGCAGATGGCACTGCACAAGGATGATGGGGCTATAAGTACCTGTGGGGTGTGAGTGACGGGATCCATAGATTGAGAAGAGGTGGTACAGTGCAGTGAATGTCTCGTTAATGATTGGCTAAAAGGAGTGACTGCATTCGGGCGTGCCAAAGACCATAGGAAGACCATAGGTGTGAAGGAAGTAGCTGAATCTGCAGGTGTATGGAAGCGTACGGTCATATGGGTCTACCAGCAGCGGCTAAAATCCAGAGGATGATGGGGCTATACATACCTGTGGGGTGTGAGTGACGGGATTCATAGATTGAGAAGAGGTGCTACAGTGCAGTGAATGTCTCGTTCCATGTGTGGAAAATGGCTCCAAAGCAGATGTTAATGATTGGCTAAAAGGAGTGACTGCATTTGGGCGTGCCAAAGACCATAGTGTGAAGGAAGTAGCTGAATCTGCAGGTGTATGGAAGCGTACAGTCATACGGGTCTACCAGCAGTGGCTAAAATCCCAGTCTACAGGAAATTCTCCTCGCCAAATCTGGCCCAACTGCACACTCTTGTATGATACACTTACCTTTTCCACTCAGTAAATGTATATATAGTGTCTATAAACAGGTTTTTCTGTCCCATGTCCTTCCTTACCATCACACATCACACAAGCTCCATGTTGCTTCCCCCTGGGGATTGTAGAAATGACAATACAAAGATTCATTGGGCTCTGACCTTGAATGAGTGGTTACAGGACTACATGAATTGGCCAACAAAGTCCTGCCCTTGCCTCACTTGCCCAAGTCTTTGGGATGTGCTGGAGAAGACCTTACGGAGCGGTTGGACTCTTTCGTCGCTAATAGAAGATCTCAGCAAAAAAATGAACGTGACTCTGGATGGAAATAAAAGCTGTGACGTTGCATAAGGCTATTGAAACATTGCCATGGTGAAAGTTTGCTGTGCGATGGTTAGGCTGTTCTAGAACATGCGCTGGGTAATGTTCACACCAGCCTACATGTGCACTGAAAGGGACAACCAACACGGGACCAGAATTTCAGTAATTTGTCCAGGATTTATCCGCCAGCCTGGGCTATTAGACCTGATTGGTGTATCTTCTTTTCAGCTTCCAAAGACCACTGCTCACCGCACCACCGGGTATGCAGATATGCCATGGAATGGGTTGCAGTAGTCAACAAATGCCAAGTTCATGTTTGCAGTTTGTTAGCACTGGTAGCCTCGTAGCTCCAGCCTTAAATTCCGACCACGCTATATTTTGGCTGATTGTCTGGATATCGGGTAAGTGGAATAGTGGAACATGAGGCTGCCTTCTGATGTTGGCACAGTGGAAGAAATTCAAGAGAACATAGTAACAGTTGCCATGGTATAGGAATTGGCGTGTTACAGCTATTTAACAGGCCAACACTTTTAAAAATAGAGGTGCCAAAAGGCTTCTTTGGAATTCCATAGAAGAACCACTTGGGCTGGTTCATTCAGTCTACGGAACCATATAACATAAAAGGTTCAAAACCAAGTGTAAGGTTTGTCCCAGAACACTATAGCCAAGCCAAGAACCGTTTATGAACCTGTATTTTTAAGGTCGATCTGAAATCAAACAGATGCTTGTAATTCATATCCTGAGTCATATTAGGTTGACCTAGAACAAGGTGACATAGAATAGAAGCCTGTATATATACAGTACTGGCACAGTTGAATAAGGAGAGTTTGGTACATAGAACTGACATACTGTGAAGCTCAAACACTGTTGCCTCCTCCTTCAAACGCAAGTCCAGCTTTTGCAAAAGAGGCCAAACTCAAAATCCTTAACCGTTATGTAACAGTTGCACCCAGAAAGAATCAACCGACAGGAATGAAACTTGGTGGGTAGGTTTGACATTGTGAGACACGCGAATGATTCAAGTTTCATGCTCGGCCGTGCATGTGACGTAAGCAAGGACGGGCCTTATGGCTGTACCTGACTGACCCAACAGGCAAGATTGCAGACATTCAGTGAGCAGTGATGTCCTCCATGAGTCATCCTGTTAGTGCCAACACCATTAGCAGACGGCTGCACCATGCAGGACTACATGCACGTAGACCATTATGACGACTGTCTCCAACACCACGTCAACATCACCAAAGACTGCAATGGTGTCGTACCAGACTGTCATGGAGTGACTCAGAATGTCAGCAGGTCATCTTCAGTGATGAGTCCCGCTTTGGTCCAACGAATCCGTGTGTGGAGGCACCGTGGTCAGCACCAAGATGAACGGTTTGTTCGCTTGTGTCACATGTCCAGAAGGCCTGGTGTCACTCCACCTCCACCCCTACAGCACCATCTGCAGGAACTGTGTGAGGATATTCAAGCTGCATGGGATGGATTATCACAGGACACCATTAGGAACCTCTACAACTCCATGCCGAAACATCTGGCATACGGCTCAACACCATACTAGAGACAGACGTCCTTCTAGGTGCAACTATTCTTTTGATGATGAGTGTACAATACCCAAATTTACATAGAACGACAAGAGCGCAACAGCAATGAAAATGGTGGACCTTGTGGAGAAAGCTACTGTTCCAGGCTGTGAAGCGGGTGTTGGCATGTTCCATACCCTTTCCAGGAACCAAGCTGTCAGCAGGAATGATTGATGGTTGTCTTCCAGCGAGGCTGAAGTCATCTTCCTATTCGCCAGCGACTTAATCGAATGCTCCGCTGACCTAGAACCTTTACTTTATAGGGAAGTTCTCTCGTTGTCTTTAAAGGACCTTCTACTGCAATGGAGGCAGAAGCGCTTCCGACTCTTTTTGACACGTTTATTTGGACGTGCATGTGCCCGACTTTGAAGCGATTTGCCGTAAGATGTGGCAGGAGTGAGTGGTAGTGACCTTACCTTTCAGCCTGCCTTTGTTCAGATCTTGCAGCTGAATCCTGAACAATTCTCTTTCTTTCTTTGCTTATGATGTACAAAGGCCTTCATACCGAAACACTTTTGTGACGAGCTGAATGAGAGATGAGGAGAAATGGAGTTTAACAAGCAGCCTGATGGACAGAGTGAGGAAATGAAGGAGGGAAGAGTGAAGCTCTTTTGGCTGACATTTGTTCCCGTGTCCTGGGAGGCAGCTTTTTACCGAGAATAGAATATTTCATCTCGTCTGTCCTGGCTGCCTGATGGGCGGCCAGGCTTTTATGAGGGTTTTGGCATGCGTTCCTTCTGAAGGGGAGATTTGAAGGGATGGATGAAAACTGTTGTGGAAAAGTTGAGTGCTTTTGTCAGAACCACCCTGCTGCTCTTTCAGTTGCTCGACAATCCTAAAACAGACAAGGACACCCATCCGTCACATACAGAAGACACGTTGTTTGAGTGAAAGCCTAAAAGGTATGGTTTAATGGACCAGATCACTGGGAAGCTAACAGTAACATTATTAGCACGTAGGCTAGCATGGTCACTTTTCTGCTCGGGCTCTATCAAAAGTACGTCAAACAGACATTCGCTCATGATAAGGCAACTTTAGGTGGTCCTTAAACCTCTGGATTCTAATTTGGTTCGTTTTCAGCCCACATACACTCGTCATCAAAAGAACAGCTGCACCCAGAAGGAGGTGTGGGATTGCAGTGCTATTAGGAAGGAAGATAAAGGTTACCAGGAACAATAAATGATGATACATTTAGACTGATATGATCAATATTTATTGAGCTACACATACAGAAGTAGTCTCTCTCAGTATGGTGTCGGGCCGCCGTGTTTGCTAACCCAACATGCCAGACGTCTCAGCATGGAGTTGTAGAGGTTCCTAATGGTGTCCTGTGATAATCCATCCCATGTAGCTTGAATATCCTCACACAGGTCTTGCAGAAGAAGCGGTAGGGGTGGAGGTGGAGTGACACCAGGCCAACAAACCGTTCATCTTGGTGCTGACCACGGTGCCTCCACACACAGATTCGTTGGTCGTCTCCACCAAGACAAAAGTGGGACTCGTCAGTGAAGATGACCCGCTGCCATTCTGAGTCACTCCATGACAGTCTGGCACGACACCATTGCAGTCTTTGGTGACGTTGATGTGGTGTTAAGGTCAGCCATCGTAACGTTCTGCGTACATGTAGTCCTGCATCGTGCAGCCGTCTGCCAGTGGTGCTGGCACTAACAGGATGACTCAAGGAGGCATCACTGCTCACCGAATGTCTGCATTCATGGCTGTTGGGTCAGTCAGGTCCAGCAACGAGGCCCATCCCTGCTTGTTCTATCACTAGATTTATGTTCCCTGCTAAGGTGGAACAGGAGATTCAAACAAGAAGCTGGCAAACAAGAAGCTGACTATTTTGGAAATAATCCTACTTAATATCCTACCTGGAGTTTTATGCATGGAGCTACCACTAAATATGCAACACAGTGGGACTTTTTAAGAAAGGCATTTCTTAATTATACACTATATAATAAATAAATAAATATACACCTCTTAATTACACACTAACGAGAATATAGGTTTTTATATATTACATTTCTGCTAATAGATCCCCCCTAAACACACGGTTCCTTTAATGTAATCCTCCCAGCACTGGGTTTGTCCCAACCCACAGAGCTGTAACAAACTAACCGGGCTCCCAAGTCATACGTCAATGCCCTTAATTTCAACTGACTGAAAGCAGAATTTCCAGGACCTGTAATGAACGGAAAAACAGGCCGCTTTGTGCTGAGCAGACAAAATCCAGCCACGGTATTCCAGCCACACCAGTGACTTGTGGGCCTTATTTACTAGTTCTCAGTACATGACTTGAAGTTTCTACTGCTTAAACATAGTGCACAATTATTGCACAAATATGAAATTTACATGTTTGCCTGGCATGTTTGCCTTCATTAGCAGGTACATGAGACTGTAGACCTTGACTGAAGTGATTGCCCATTGTGGATGAGCAGGATGGGGTTCAATGGGTGCAGGAAAAACAAGCAACATTAATAACCACTTGCTCTATACAAGAAATATGTGAAAATAAGTATTACCTCCATGAGCACCAACAATAGCTGTGACTGGATTTGGCACGTACTGGACAAGTTTCTGGATGTAGGCCACATCAATGTTCAGACACTCTTCCATCAAAGAAATGTGCAGTTGGGCCGGATTTGGTGGATGCCCAATTCCGAGGAGAATTCCCTCTACGCCGGGATTTGGGCCACTGCTGGTGGACCTGTATGACTGTACGCTTCCATACACCTGCAGTCAATCATTAACATCTGCTTTGGAGCCATTTTCCACACATGGGACGAGACATTCACTGCACTGTAGCACCTCTTCCCAATCTATGGATCCCGTCACTCACACGCCACAGGTATTTATAGCCCCATCATCCTTGTGCAGCGCCATCTGCAGGAGCCTGAAGTCACTCCCACCTTAAATACACAAGGTGACTCGTTTTTTTGTTTGGTGAGCTTATAATATTTTGATAAACGGTAACTAAAAATGTAAAGATGCTAGTCATATTCCATGACTCGGCCCAAAAAAGACCAAATTTACTGACATGTTCTAGAATAGACTTTATACAATTCCATGCTATTCCAGAAAATCCAGGTGTAAGGCCATAAAGCAGAGTGTTTAGGTGTGTGTACCTTAGTATCAAGTCAGACTTGCACTGGACAAGCGCTCCGAAATAAACAACATCCCGAATACAGTGTGGTATAGTGTGGGATCCGCTTCAGTCGACCCCAAGAAGAAGAAATTACAACGCAACCAAGCAAAAGCAAACCTAGGAACTCCGAGTCATCCAGCTAGCTCCTGTGTCTGCTTGTTGTCCATTTGCCCAACCGTTCCTTGCCAGCATTCCATGTGCGTAGGCCCTGGATGCACATCCAGCAGTGAAAGCCTATAAGAACCTTACCTTCTTCAAGACGCCACCCTGTAAAAGCTGGAGAACGTTTTTACTGAGCCGTGGACACAGTGAGGACTCTACCTCACCATCTGAACAAGTAGAGTGTGCTGCATTTCTCTTCACTTCAGCTGCTGTGTTTAGTTCTGCCTCGGTGGTTCAGGAGACTGGGAGTGTTGGACTGAGGGATGGCAATCGTGCCTGTTCATTAGACACTGAGACAGTTCTCAGATAAGTCTGATCAGCAGAGTTTAAGCAGGACTTGTTACGAGAATCCGACCGACTGACTGATAACAGAGACAAACAGTAGGTGGTGCTACACACCAGAGGAAATGAATCAAGGTCTTTGAAATGCATTCACTGAAACAGATCGTGGCTCTTAAAAAAGTGAGTACCGAGCTCAGACTGTGCCTCTGAAACTGTCAGTGTTACTTTGCAATGTTTTCACTCTTCCAGAGGAGAATAAAGCCATCCCACACTGCACTGCACAGATTACCGCACACTCAAGGCACTCTATGGGGTTCCTCAGCACTGGCAGAACCTTTAGGAAGCCTAGATGAACCCTTCTGAACAGAGCAGCTCTTTGAGAGACGTAAGATAACTGACAAGGTTCCTTGAGGAACTGTTTTATCCAGCATGGTGGGTAACCTCTGTGGATGCTTCCAGTGGTCATGCTTAAACTGCTAGGTCCTTAAGCTCTTTTTGGGGGTTGGGCCTAGTCCTAGTCCTATGTTGTCAGGGAAGTAGGCTATATTACACATCTTGTATTTAATAAAGTTTGTTTGATTTCTTTGTTAAGACATGGCAGTATCAGTGTTCACTCAATCACAGAGGACCCCCGTCTTGCTTTTCTTGGATGTAGGTGCTCAGGAAGCATGTATTGGTTACAAGTTGGACTCTGAAGAAGCCCAGTCTAGAATTCTTGCAGAACGGAGGATGAAAAAGGCCCAGATGTGGTTTTACATTCCCAGTTACGCCCTGTTACTTGGTCCTTGAATGAAACACGCAGTCCCTTTTTTGGTGAGCTCATGAATAATTAGATGAGCTCTGCTTTGATTGGCCGGTTTACAGCGAGTCAAGGTTGAAATAGACACAGACAGGAAACTAAAATTAACCTCCATACAAATAAGATAGATCATCATACTATAGAGTTAGCTATGCTAACGTCAGTTAGAGCTTGCTAGTGGCTAACATTACCTATACTAGCTACTGGCTTTCCATCTGGACGTCAACACACAGTTAATTAAAGTTGTTCCCCACTATGAAACTCTCAGTTTAGGATAACCTGCTTCAAACACTGATATCCAGCATGGTTGGTAACCTCTTTGGATGCTTCCAGCGGTCATGCTTAAACGGCTAGGTCCTTCAAGAACCATAAGCTCTCTTCGGGGGTTGGGGCCCAGTCCTATGTTGTCAGGGAAGTAGTTTATATTACACATCTTGTATTTAATAAAGTTTTTGTTTGTTAAGAAATGGCAGTATCAGTGTCCTCTCAATCACAGAGCATGTATTGGTTTCAACATTACCTATACTAGCTACTGGCTTTCCATCCGGACGTCAACACCAGCACGGATACAATCACACAGCATGGCTGCTAGGTGCCGGTTGCTGTTGAGGTTGTGATGCTAATGAAAGGTTGAACTGCTCCTTTCTCTACAGTCTCTTCAGGGTCAAACACTGAGCACAGCTGCTCGATATTATCCAAACGACCAGGAGTGACATGTGGGGAGCAAACTTGCTTTGGCTTGGTTAACTGGCTTTCTATTCGCCAGCTGGTTTTGCATATCCACCTATTCTGTTCTACCATAAGTGGAGCTGCAGTTATATTCCGGCACCTGTACAAGCTGTAGCATTTAAGGTGGAACGGAATTCAATTAAACAGCTGGCAAATAGGAAGCCGATTTCAGCCTTGTTTAAAGATGATCAACCGTGCACATCAAGAATTCCCTGGAAAGAGTAGGAGAACGGTACACCATTTCTGTTGCCCTGTTGCCGTCGTAAGACTGTAAATTTGACATGCTTCAATGTTCACGAGTCAAGTTTAGGATTTTGGAATCAGTGTTTGAGGTTCACCGCATGTCAGTTCTATGTACTGAACTCTAATTATTCAACTAGGACAGTGCGAACACAGTTCCATTCAATGCCACACGTTTAATAACCCTGTGTGGGCTTCCAAGTTCTTCTAGAAACCTTCAAAATGTGCTTGAGGGCTCATTCAACAGTAAAAGGGCTCCTTAAGGAACCTACAACTAAACCGTGATGCTTGATGGGCTCCTATGACACAGTTAAGAGGTTCTTGCAGGAGCTTAAAGACCGTGTTCCTCCAGTAACACCATTATATGGGAAAGTTTTTGAGGACCTTAAAATGTGTTTGTATTGGAGGGACCTTAAGTGGACCTTAACAGAAACTGAGATAGTGTTTTAATGTGCCAATCAATATTTTTGACCATGCATCACTTTGTGGACCGGTTAGCTAGTTTGTTAGCTATAATGCTAGCATAATTATCACGTACACTAGCAGCTTGCACATGATTCTGTGTAGCTGTAGCAAACTGTAGAGGTTTTTGTTGATGCGGGAATCATTTTAGTGTCTGTTATTATAATAGTCTAGACCTAGCGATAGAACTAAATCAGTCTTCATAGAATTACCGACATGTTCCCACATTGCTGGATGTTTAATATGGCGCTTCACTTTAATCTCAGACAGTAATTTAAAAACGTTTTTCCTGCTTAGGAAATACAAGAAGAGAAACACAATCAATACAAGACGTGAAATGCAACCAAGAATACGTTTTAAGGCGGAGTTAGGGGGAAAGGGATGGCGGTATAAGCCCTAGGGGTGACTGAATTCGGGAGAACCACAGAAAAAAAATCTTGACCAGCAGCCTTTTATTGCTGTTAACGAAGGTACTTGACTACAAAACAATCACCCGTTCATACCCTGATAACCATCAGAAGTACATTTCTTCACAGGAGGAGACGAGTGCTTGCTTACCACAGGGAAAAAAGTACAAACGTGTTCGTAACACCGTTATACTCTCTTTGTAATCCATCCGTACTATTAAATACTGTCTCAAAAAGATCAGAGAGGCTGGAGAAGAACAGCGAACGTTCAGGAATGGCGATACCTTGCCAGAGAACGCGACTTTAAGAGGAAAACAAAAAGACACTCTCTTAAATGTCAATCAATCGACGGGCCAGGACACTCCTATGTTCCTGTAGGGTTTTTTTTTTAGTCTGGTTCCAGCAGTTACCACAGAAATACTGAACTCTCTGCCGTTTGTGAAAGCAAATCAAAACCGTGTGCATGTGTTTATGCACCCTGAAACAGAGGGACAATACCTCGGTTGCTTGGCACTAGCGCAACTCCAAGTAGGAGAGAGGCTGAAAGGATGAGCCGAAAAGCAGTCAACAGGCGTCCTGCTCCGCAGAATAATACTTCTCCTCTCTGCTGGGGCATGACCCCCATCACAATTCAACCAAACACGTGTTGTTGTAAAGAGCTGGGACTGAGCCCCGCAGGGGCAAAATGACCATAAAGAAGCCTCTGAAAAGAGAAAGCGGGAGAGAGAGAGAGGCACACAGACAGAGGCGAGAGAGAGAGTGAGAGAGAGAGACACACATGGACAAACACACGGCAGGCCTTTCAGAAATACATGTCCTGAAACAGGTTTTGGCCCATCTCGATGTATGCCTCCTTCTCCTGAGCGCTCATCTGCTCCACCAGCTCTGGTCGCTGGCTCACCTCTCTGTAGGAGAACGGCCTTCCGCCCACCTTCACGACCGGATCGTCTCCAACCTCCTCGAAGTCGTCATCCTCCTCCTCCTCATCCTCTTCGTCACGTCTCCCTGGCCTGGGAGCGGCCGTGGCTGCGTGGACTGGAGCCTGGCTCGGAGAGTCTTCGTCTGATTCGCTGGTTTCACTCTCCGAGTCGCTGGCGTTAGCCGGTTGGGCGTTGGGCCTGGCGATAGCTCCGCCACCCGCTGCAGAGCCAGGCTTCCTCTCGTGGATGAGCAGGGCACGCATCACTTCCTCGTTGTCATCCTGCGCAGGCCCACGGCCACCCATGCCTTCCTGGGGTATCATTAGGTCGTCGCCAGCTGTGGTAGCAAAACAAGGGATTCTGAGACTCGTGCAGGGAAATTCTCTCTCAAGAAAGTAACAGAAAAACAATGCGTGATCTGACGGTACGTGTGACACAGCGGTGCTGCTGGGAGTGAGAATAGCCCATGTGATCTCATTCACCAGCTTAGGTCTGTACCCGACTCAGAATTTTGTCAGTCGAATCGGATTCGCCCGTCCTGACCGACGATTCGACTATTCGTTCATGTTTTTTCTCCATATACATTATCTAGTAATCAGTAAATCAATCTGCATACGTTTCAGATCTGATGTCCTCATTTAGAAAGTCAGCAGAGTCACAGGATCATATTACTGAACTAAAAGAGACGTGGCATATGATGAACGATCTGGAGCCTGATTTAATTACAGAGTATAGCGTCGGACAGCAAGCAACGCATTTATGCTAATAAAATTAGCGCTTCTAGCCTGTCTTTATAATTTCACTTTTAACAGCTTCTTCAGTAGGATGACCCTTCGTCTTTCATCTCTCATAAATAATGAACTCCTAAATAAAACCAAATT
>CM067480.1:2707447-2726123 GCA_034552555.1 Semaprochilodus insignis
CACCTCACCAACGACCTGAATGAGTTCTATTGCAGATTTGAACTCACAAAAGACAATCAGATTGTCTCTCCTCCATCATCCACCTCCACCTCCACCCCCACCCCCACACTGGCCCTCTCACCTCTGCCTCCTGCTCATCTCTGCATCAACTGGCAGGATGTTCACAGGCTCTTCAGCAGACAGAAGGTGAGGAAAGCCCCCGGGCCCGACTCAGTCTCTCCATCTACCCTAAAATACTGCTGTGACCAACTAGCTCCAGTGTTTACAGCCATTTATAACAGATCACTGGAACTCTGCTCTGTTTCAGCCTGCTTCAAAACCTCCACCATCATTCCAGTTCCCAAGAAATCCACCATCACTGGACTGAATGACTACAGGCCTGTTGCCTTGACCTCTGTAGTCATGAAGGTCTTTGAACGCCTGATCCTAGCCCACCTGAAGTCCATCACAGACCCACTGCTGGACCCCTTGCAGTTTGCGTACCGAGCAAACAGGTCTGTCGACGATGTGGTCAACCTGACCCTGCACTTTATCCTGCAACATCTCGACAGGCATGGAAACTATGCTAGGGTTTTGTTTGTAGACTTTAGCTCGGCTTTTAACACTGTTGTGCCGCAGCTTCTTCAGGCCAAACTCTCCCAGCTGTCAGTGCCAGACTCCATGTGTCGGTGGATCGTGGATTTTCTGACAGACAGGAGACAGCAGGTGCGGCTGGGGAAGCACACTTCAGATCTCCGGACACTCAGTACTGGAGTCCCACAGGGTTGTGTTCTTTCACCCCATCTCTTCAGCCTCTACACTAATGACTGTGTCTCCAAAGATCCAGCTGTAAAGATCCTGAAATTTGCAGATGACTCCACTCTGGTGGGCCTTATAGCCAACGGTGATGAGTCTGCTTACAGAAAGGAAATTGAGCAGCTGGTGTCCTGGTGCAGCAACAACCACCTGTTGCTAAACACAGAAAAGACTGTCGAGATGGTGGTGGACTTCCGACGCAATCCACCCCCCCTTCCCCCCCTCCACATCAACAACACTGCAGTATCCATGGTGGAGTCACTCAAGTTCCTGGGCACCACCATCTCCAGAGACTTGAAATGGGAGAAAAACACCATCTCCATCATCAAGAAAGCTCAACAACGTATGTTCTTCTTGAGACAGCTCAAGAAATTCAACCTGCCACAGACCCTGATGATCCAGTTCTACACAGCGATCATCGAGTCCATTCTCACAGCCTCCATAACTATCTGGTTTGGTTCCTCCACCTCACAAGAAAGAACCAAACTCCAGCGCATCATCAGGACAGCAGAGAGGATCATTGGATGTAACCTGCCATCACTTCAGCAGATCTACACCAGCAGGGTGAGGAAGCGTGCTGGCAAAATTACATCTGACCCCTCACGTCCTGGACACCTCCTCTTCCAGACACTCCCCTCTGGTAGAAGACTGCGGTCCATCAAAACCAGCACAACACGTCATGCTAACAGCTTTTTCCCCAGAGCTGTAGCGCTCCTCAACCACAGTGGACACCTTCCACTGTAAACCTTAAAACATACAACTGAACTGTACCAAACCGGACTGAACAGCTATTTGCACTCTGCTTATTTGCACTATGACTATTTGCACACCTGTACAGATGTTTTCTTTCTGTAGATATTCAGGTCATCTGTAACTTTCTATATATAATATTTTTCAACTAAATCTGTTTCACATCTCTCAGCTTCTTCAGCTTTTTATTACTTTTAGTACTTTTTACTTTTTAATTTATCATCTACTCTATTTATTGTTTAGTGTAATTTTCCTTTAGTTTAATACTGTAAATAATCTGTGTTCTGTGTTTTTGTTACTTGTTTTTGTTACTTGTCATACGTGTTGCTCTCACCAAGACAAATTCCTTGTATGTGTAACATACTTGGTGAAATAAAGAGATTCTGATTCTGATTCTGAACACATACTCTAGGGGGCAGTGAGCACACCTGCCTGGAGCAGTGGGCAGCCCTATCCATGGTACCTGGGGAGCAATTCGGGGGTTAAGTGCCTTGCTCAAGGGCACTTCAGTCATTGTTGTCGGTTCCAGGAATCGAACCGATGACCCTCCGGTTACCAGACTGGTTTCTTAACCTCCAACACCATTTAGGTTGTTGTACCCACTTTTAATCAGATTCAATTTGTATTTTTGTACATTTCACAGCACTGAAAAAAACTGATTTGTGTCATGTTTCAGTAGGAAAAAAACACAGTGGTAATGTAAACATATCATAGTCAAACCCGTCTATTCAACACTGGTGCAATTGCCTCTGTCCATGGTGCTGAAACCCTTTTCTATGATGTGCTGGGAGCAGTGTCTCTGTCCATGGTGCTGAAAACCCATTCTACACAGTGCTAGGGGCAGTGTCTCTGTCCATGGTGCTGAAACCCCATTCTACACAGTGCTAGGAGCAGTGTCTCTGTCCATAGTGCTGAAACCCCATTCTACACAGTGCTGGGAGCAGTGTCTCTGTCCATGGTGCTGAAACCCCATTCTACACAGTGCTAGGGGCAGTGTCTCTGTCCATGGTGCTGAAACCCCATTCTATACAGTGCTAGGGGCAGTGTCTCTGTCCATGGTGCTGAAATTCCATTCTATACAGAGCTGGGGCCGCTACCTCTGTCCATGGTGCTGAACCCCCTTTCCAAACCAGAACTGCAGCAACTATCTGTCCATGGTGCTGAATGTAGAGAGGCTGCTCAGCAAAAGGCTACACCACTAAATTCAGCTCACAGCACACTGTGCCTTGGCGATGAACTTGCACTCATGAATACAGTAGCATTCCATCACAGCTCTAGCATCCTCTGCACTGGTGTTCATCAGTTCTGGTCCTTGAGGGCTGGACTCCAGCACAGTCTGGTGATTTCTCTGCCCTAAGACATGTGAGCTGACTTCATTACCAGCTTCAGTAGATTATTTTGTGCAGAAAATTCACCACACTGAGCTGGACTTTCAGGTCCAGAACTGATGATCTCTTGTGTACACTCTTAAAAATAAAGGTGCTTAATGAGTTAACCCCAAAGAAGCCCACATTTTCTTTCAAAGGACCTTTCAATGCTTTAAAAAAGTCCTTTCTAAGTGGCTTTGGTCACTGAAACATGAGCAGGTGTGGTTTTACATGTCCTTTTACAACAATGTGATTTGGCCCTAGACTGAATTTTCCGTTGCACCTTAAATGAAAGTGTTGCAGTTGCATTCTGGTGCCTGTATAAGCTGTAGCATTTAAGGTGGAATGGAACATTTGATCAAGGAGCTGGCAAACAGGCAGTCAATTTTAGCCTCATTTAAAGATGAACTTCAACTATGCCTGTTAACAGTTTGGTTCCTTGGAGTGGATATGAAAAGTACCAACTTCAACTTCACAGCCTGGAAAGGTATGTTTCTGCATAGTCCTGTTGCTCTGTGGTCACTTGATAGAATGTAAGTTGGAGTATGTAACTTTAAGGGTGTAAACAGTAATGAATCAAGACTGTTATGGAATTTGCTAGTTTTACCATCTTCTTTTTTAAATACAGAATTTGTATTTGAACCAAGAGACATCAGTATTTGAGGTTAACTGTATATCAAGTTCCAAGTACTAAACTCTCTGTAGTCAACTATACTAATGTAAATTTAGTTTTCCACTCTAGGGCACCTTTAATGCCTCTGAAAGGTCTGTTGCATAAAGTTTATACATGAAATGGTTACAAATACGGTGCCTAAAACAGAGAAGGTTTTGGCATGAAATGGGTTTTTTCGTCTTCAGCCACTCTTGTATCAAAGAATTTGATGGGCCAGTTGGGCCAGATTTGGTGGATGCCTTCCCTGGCACAATTCTGAGGAGAATTAGCTATAGACTGGGATTTTAGCCACTGCTGGTAGACCCCTATAACCGTATACTTCCATACACCTGCAGATTCAGCTACTCCCTTTACACTATTTCCTTTGGCACGCCCAAATGCAATCACTCCTTCTAGCCAATCATTAACATCTGCTTTGGAGCCATTTTCCGCAGACATTCCCTGCACTGTACCACCTCTTCTCCGTCCATGAATGCCGTCACTCACACCCCGCAGGTATTTAAGCTGATTGTCCTCAAGCAATGTCATCTTAAACCACCTTAAGCACACAAGAGGACTTATTTTGTGTCTGGTGAGCTTGTGTTGTTGACACTGCAAGCTCTGGCTCCTATTACCACCACTGTAAAGAAGGTTTGGTCAGTTTCTCTACAGTCAACCATTTCACACGAAGCTACTATACCAGCAAACTGTACAGAGATATAGAATCATTGTTCTAAAGAGGTCAACCATGAAAACCTTTCCTAAAGAGTGCAGCATAAAGAACCTTTTTAAGGGGTGCAGCAAGCGCAACAGCACTCAATATGAAAATAGTATTACAGTTTGTCCCTTCTGGCTTGAATCTGTTTCTCAATCGTCACTCAGTGCTCACTCAGCCTGTCAACCTGACTGTTTCTCTCTAGCTGGAGGAACAGCAGGATTGTGCTCCATTCAAGACCTTTGATGTGATATTCTGAGATATGGCACTGCTCAAACAGCAGCTTCAGGCTGACAGGTATGACAAGAGAATGAGCAAGCGAGCACGAGAGAGAGAGAGAGAGGGAGAGAAAGAGAGAGAGAGAGCAAAAAGCTTTAAAGATTGCATATGCATGTGCATTCTTATCTGTCCATCACTTACCTGTCTAAATATGCATGCTTATTTTTAACCAAAGCAGTAACATGCTGTTGTATGAAAACCTCATAACTGTCATTTCAAACCCCAAATCACCAGCTACTCCCCTGCACCGAGTTATTATTGGATGAATGGACCAATAGAAACGGTTCAAACAATATCATTTAAAATGTCTATATATTAATGAATTTTATAGGTCTTTTTGTTTACCTTTCTTCACGTCTCTGGTCATGTATTGCTATTTATGTTTTGGTTTTCATGCTCCTCCCTTGCCCCGCCCCTTTGCCTTGCCCCTCACCCGTGTCTGATCTGTTGCCCTGCTCTGCAATGGGCTTTAGGTAGGAGGCCAAAACATACAAGGGCTACAGGGATTCTTACTGTTTCCAGAACTGTTTCCAGCACAATTGTACTGGCCTGCAGCTCCTCTTAAGGCCTCTGCCGGGCCTGCAGCTCCAAAGAGCACCTGCACAACGATGCCTATCCTTACAATGCCGTCCCCTGTTCCAGAGAGTACCTAGGAGACAGTACATACCCTCACATTGCCACCTGGTGTTCCAGAGAGCACCTGCGAGAAGGTGTCTACCATCACAGTGCCACTTGGTGTTTCTGAGACTACCAGTAAGCCACCGTTTGCCCTCGGTGCTGCGTGCACCTGAGGGACGTACGTGCACCCCTGCCTGAGCCTGAGAATGTGGGTGCAACCCTGCCTATGTCTGCTTCTGGCACAGCCTCCCTTAACTAGCTGGCCCTCGTGTTCCCATGGCCTCTGAGTCTCCTGACCTGCCCTCTCCTGACACAGCTCATAACCTGCTCATCAGACCTGTCTATGAACAGTGTGAGCATGGCTAATGAGCAGCTTGATTAACGGCTCTCCGTCTAACATTCCTAGCCTGCTACTACACTAATATAGAACTAACAACATTAGCCAGTTTTTACACGACTCTAACTGGATAAAGAAGGGCATGGATGAACAGGCACACAGACAGATGGATGGATGGACAGATGGTGGAAGAACAGACAGGCAAAGCACGTGCAAAGGAATAGATCAACAGACATGTGGATAGATGAACAAATGAGTGAACAAGATACTGATAAGACATACTTAGTTTAAGTATACTGTGGGTCAAAGGAACAAGAACAATTCCATTAGAATGAATAGACAGATTTACGTTCCCTGGGGCTTTAACCACAGCTGAGAGGTTCTTCAAGGATATTGGTCATGCTTCTGTTAACATACCGAGTTCTTCCACCAATAGGAGTCTGGCTCCTGTAGTAATTGTACCTTTTATCGCCATATAGAACCATGTACAATAGGTTCTTCAATGAGAAAGTTCCAGTCTGAGATAATCATAGTTATCATTGTACTAACTTGCACTTAAGATAACAGTGTTCTTGTCTCCGTCTCCTGTAATAATACTGTTTCAGAGATGTGAGGTTTTCTTACCACACTCATAACCTTACCTTTACCCTTACCCTAACCCTAACCCTAACTACCCAACACTAAACCTAACCTCATCCTTACCCTGACCCTTACCTAACCTTATCCCTAACATTAACTATTACCCCGACCTTAACCTTACTCTAAATGTAACCCTAACCTCACCTTTTACCCTAATCCTAAACTTAACCTTGTCCCTAACATTAACTATTACTCCAACCTTAACCTTACTCTAAATGTAACCCTAACCTCACCCTTTACCCTAATCCTAAACTTAACCTTGTCCCTAACATTAACTATTACCCCAACCTTAACCTTACTCTAAATGTAACCGCAACCTCACCCGTACCCTGACCCTTAACCTTTTCCTAACCCTAACCTTACCTTTACCCTCACCTTTACTTTAACCTTTACCCAACCCTAACCCTAACCTTAGCCATAACCTTACCTTTACCCTTAACCTTACCCTAACCCTAACTACCCAACACTAAACCTAACCTCATCCTTACCCTGACCCTTACCTAACCTTAACCCTAACATTAACTACGATTCTAACCTTATCCCTAACATTAACTATTACCCCAACCTTAACCTTACTCTAAATGTAACCCTAACCTCACCCTTTACCCTAACCCTAACCTTATCCCTAACATTAACTATTACCCCAACCTTAACCTTACTCTAAACTTAACCCCAACCTCACCCGTACCCTGACCCTTAACCTTTTCCTAACCCTAACCTTACCCTAACCTTAACCTTAAAGTTTAGCCTAACCATAATCTAGCACAATGTGTTATAAACCAGCTCCCCCCCACCACATACACACACAGTCTTCTCTGCATCAAATCTCATTTACATGTATAGCAGTCAATTTGCATAGATAAAAGGAAATGGCAAGAAGGTGGCCAAATCAGTTGAAAAGCAATACATTCCCACAAATTTATGCAGGTTAATTTAACACCTGCGTTTCCTTTATATCATAACTATCCTTTCACAGTTCTCATTATGTTGTCACACATGGAAGCAGAGTGAGGTTTTTATTCACTGATTGTTTTGCATTTATACATCCAGCACTTAAGAGTTACAGACAACACAACCCGTAGATCAGAACTGAGACGAAACTTGATAGATAGATAGATAGATAGATAGATAGATAGATAGATAGATAGATAGACAAACCTACAGAGAGATAGACATACATACAGACAGACAGAAAGACAGAAAGACCGACAAACAGATAGATAGATGGATAGATAGATAGATAGATAGATAGATAGATAGATAGATAGATAGATAGATAGATGAGTAGAGAGCAGAGAGTGGGTGAAGCATCCTGTGTGGTAAATATCAGTCCTCAGAGGAAGCCAGAGAACGGCTGTTAATTTTTAATGCTGGATCGACAGAGCTGCAGTCCATTCACGCTGTTTATCTCCATATCAGCACAGACAGCAGACCAAGGAAGGTCACAGTGAAATAGCTCAGAGCTACTCAGTTAGTACGTTTTGCTGTAGTTTAGGTTATAATCAGTATATTCATACAGCTGGGACAGGGAAGCTCGAGACGTGTGCGTGTATATAGAATATGGCTTTCTAGTCAGTCAGTGGCTCCATGAATACAAAGACACCCATGCAGCTAATCCCATCTGAGCAGGGGTGGATGAAGGATAGTGAAAGCTGACCCTCATGGTGGTCCTGTCAGTCAAACGTGTGATATGCTGTAGATGCTCTGTAGTAGCACGACTTGAATAAGAAAGAGATGTACCAGTGGTCTTGATTCCTTATCAAATTGTTAGAACCATTTATTTGACCAATGTGCCTGCACACAGAGGAATTCAACCTCCGCATTTATCCCACCTGTACAGTGAAACATACACACACATACACTATGAAGTTAATATGGTGTTCCTCACATGCTCTTTTCTTTAACTCCCTTAACCTTACATTTAAAAGGCGCCCAAAAAATTTCCATTTCTGAAAAGAGGTTTGGTTGTTCCATGGGAACATGTACAAGAGGAAGCGTAATAGGATTCATTGTTGTAGCGAGACACAGCATGTCGGGTTATTAGGAACCTTCATTCTATAATGAGCATGGTGAGAAGAAGACATCCTTGATACTGATGAAGGTGCAGAGAATCGTGCACTGTTTTACAAAGGATCTTTACACATGTGAAGATACATGAGACAGACTCAGCAGGGCTCTGCCTCTGTTATGTTGATTTTATGCCGCCGGATTCTAAATTGTTATTATGCTAATACAACACGAGCCAGATGGAGATGCAGAGTAGACTCTGTGGTTAAGGATCGTGGAGAATGGGATTCTAAATGTATCTGATAAACTTCTACCACTGCTCAAAGTCAGGCAACCAAGACCAAGAGCTAAGGGCATTGCTCCTGTTTAACACAGTCAAAAAGGGCTTCTTTCAAATTCTGATAGACAGACAGACAGACAGACACATTAGACAGACAGCACATTACGAAGACATAACTCACCGATGTCCCAAGACCCAGGGCTATTATTCTCAATCTCACGACGGCCAATGAAGTACCAGACGCAAGCCATCCAGTGAGCCAACAGAGCAAACATGGACATGAGCAAGGTGAGCACCACAGCGCTGTATTGTGAGTAGCGCTCCAGTTTCTGGAGTAAGCGCAGGAGCCTTAACAACCGAACTGTCTTTAGAAGATGAACCCCGAAGTACTGTAGAAGTAAAGAACACAGAGCATATACAGAAACTTGGAAAAGACTCAAAATACTGTATGTGCAATATACAGGGGTTGGACAATGAAACTGAAACACCTGGTTTTAGACCACAATCATTTATTAGTATGGTGTAGGGCCTCCTTTTGCGGCCAATACAGCGTCAGTTCGTCTTGGGAATGACATATACAAGTCCTTTTTTGGATACAATCCGGGTTAGCACCCGAACATCCCTTTCAGACAGCTTCCTCTTGCGTCCACAGTTAATCCTGTTGGATGTGGTTCGTCCTTCTTGGTGGTATGCTGACATTACCCTGGATACTGTGGCTCTTGATACATCACAAAGACTTGCTGTCTTGGTCACAGATGCGCCAGCAAGACGTGCACCAACAATTTGTCCTCTTTTGAACTCTGGTATGTCACCCATAATGTTGTGTGCATTGCAATATTTTGAGCAAAACTGTAAAACTGTGCTCTTACCTGCTAATTGAACCTTCACACTCTGCTCTTACTGGTGCAATGTGCAATTAATGAAGATTGGCCACCAGGCTGGTCCAATTTAGCCATGAAACCTCCCACACTAGAATGACAGGTGTTTCAGTTTCATTGTCCAACCCCTGTATATATATATATCCTACACTAGATTTTATGAATTGTAACATGTGGCGTGCCCCAAGGTTCCGTGTTAGGGTCAATAAATATGTTGCAAAGGTATGTATGTTTTAAGCTACAGTAGTCTTCCTTCCAGACACATGCACATACTCACCACACTGACGTTGAACGCGTAGAGTAGGTCGAAAGGCAATGCAGCGATCAGGTCCACGAAGAGCCAGGTGGTGACATAGTGCACACAGATGGAGCGGGCGTCGTACACCACCTGGCCTGACGTGCTCACGAACGTGGTGCGGAAGTTCAACACAATGTCTGCCACAGATAACACAACGCCGACACAATCAATCAGTGTTGCTTTAATAAGAAAGCCTCGGCTCTATAAAAAGATTAAACATGACTTCGTTAACTTATGACTGGAGGAATGCATTCAGCCAAAGAGTAGCTGTTTGTTTTTCCCCCTTACAGCTCAGAGAAAGACTTAGCCCTGGGCAATGTCTCATCAAAGCTGAAACAAAGTGAATTTCTCTGGCAGCGAAATCAGAAGCATTTATGGAGAGTGATCTGACA
This sequence comes from Semaprochilodus insignis, assembly GCA_034552555.1. Taxonomy (NCBI): domain Eukaryota; kingdom Metazoa; phylum Chordata; class Actinopteri; order Characiformes; family Prochilodontidae; genus Semaprochilodus; species Semaprochilodus insignis. The sequence continues at coordinate 2,717,455 of CM067480.1, forward strand.
TCTATTCTCTTTCATCGTGATGAAGCCACCACTTAATGAACAAAACAACCTGTTAGTAAACACGAAGCAGTTTGAAGGCATAAAATCACTGTTGGCTGAGCCTGTGTGATGCATGCTAAAACTTTTTAATCTGTGCCAGTAATGAAGTGTTTATTAAAATTCCATTCAGCTGATGTTTTGATGTAGAGTTTTATAATTACAGAAGAAAACAGAGCTTATTCAGTAGAGAGAACTTAATATGAGCCCCAGATGCCTGGCACTACGAAAAGATTGATCCCAAGGTTTCTATATATATATATGAAACACCACATACCAGGCAGAAAAACATCGGACCAAAAAAAACACAGTAACTGTGCAGAATACATTCCCCATCTACTGACCCTGTAAACTCATTCAGATTCACTCCCAGTCTACTCCTTCATTCTGGTAGCCAAACATATCTCCCTCACGTTGTTTGCACCGGAGGATGTGGAGAGGAGTTTAATTTCATGTAGAAGCTAGAATTCCGCTTCAAACACTCTAAGGATTGGACCATTGGGGATAAACAAACAGTGTATGTTGACTATTGACACTGAGTAGATCAGACAAGGGCCAGTATGCTCAGTAGATCATCACTGCTCCAAAACAAACTCTTCATGTATCTCCCAAACAGCAACTTTACTGCAGGATGAGTAGAATGTTTGTGATGGTGATTTTGGAGCATTTCTGTTTGTCCAATCATTGTGAATTGCATACACTATGTAAAGGTCAGCTGCTAAGCTCAAATTATGTAAAGACAAAATGGATATACATGCTTTTTTTAGGTGATGGTAATATGCTATAGAGAACCACTGACTGGTAGACATTTGAGGGTTATAGTATACTTGCATTACCATCTTGCCATCTATCCTTAATGATTGAAAGCATTGGCCCTCCTTGTAGTCTCCTGGGCTCAGTGGGCTAAAGCTGGCCTGTGAGGATGTTTGACCCAAAAGAAACTTACCCCTATCTCTTCACCCAATGATAAATGAAAGAACAGAGAATTTTTACGCTCCCTCTCTCTCTCTCTCTCTCTCTCTCTGTATATATATATATATATATACAGAGATAGAGAGCTACTGGAAACACGTCTCCCAAATTCCAGATCAAATATTGTATTTAGATCTGTTTATTTAGAAAATCACTAATGACGCCTCCAGAAGCCTGTTTTTTGAACCATGCTCGCTGTGCACTTCACCCCAGCCACCGCTCGCCAGTCTTTCTGTAGGTCACTCGAGGTCATCTTACGGTGGTTAAGTGACATTGGAATGAGGTAGCGCTCATCATGGTCAGTAGAGAGTGGTTGTCACCCTCTGCCAGTCTGTAGCTGTGTTGTCCTGTGTGTTTGCTGCTTGACCTTGTTCTTATGAACCAGACGCTCACTGTATCTGCCAGTAAAGCTAGAAGCCAACCCTCTGTTCCTCATTAAGAACCTGCTGTACATGTGGAGATACTGATTTAGGAAGAAACTGGAGTGGTCTCTTATTTATTTCCAGAGCTGTATATGGTCTGGGATGTTCAATCTGACCAGGAATGGTGTGCTTGTATACAACCTTTTGTCTATCCATCTACTGCAGTTCTGACTGAAAGACACCGTTTCTCATACACTATCTCAGTGAAGACCCCCAAGCACAAATTCAGTGTTGATCTGACCCGCACTTCTCGGTTTGTTTTTGTTTTCCCATCCCTCATTTCTCCCATAGAGTTCCATCATTTTTTGGGCCTACCCAAACCCTAATGTTTCCTTTAACCTATAGACACCAAACTGCATGTACTCACTCAGGGCAGACCTCCAAACTCTAATCCACTGCCATACTGACCTGCACTCCTGTATGTTCCGATTATTTATCCCTCATTCCTCCCATACACTCGCATTCATTTTTAACAACATCTAGCATCAAGCAGTAACAATCTTAAGCTGCGTGATCAGTCTGCATGTTCTTCAGAAATTGCACTTTTCTACTTTATTTTTAGTTGTATTATATTTTTCATGCATTTAAACTATATTAAAACAATATTACTATATTATATAACTATAAACTATATTATATTAAACTATATTAAACTAAATACAACCCTCACTTTGAAAACTTTTTATCTTTTTTTTTTATTTACTATTTTGGCTCTCAGCCTGACACAAACATTGAAATTTGGACCCTCGAAAGAAAAACGTTTGATCATGCCCGCTTTAAAATATCATTACCCTACATCACCATACATTATCATTATCATACATAACAAATAATAACTGGTAACAGTAAAAAGTGTAATAGTAATAAGGATATTCCTAGAGTAGGAATCTCAAAACTCAATCACATTTTGAGTCCATTTGCAATTATAAAACAATCCTTAATGCGTTACGCATTATGCATACTTTACTGCTCAAAAATGTATACTGGTTTCTTCTGGTGTCTTGAATTCTTTGAAGATCCATAGACACAAAGCTACTTTAATAAAGTATTGGCTTAAGATTTGATGTATTGTTTATAACATTTCAATCTACACTGTATGAATTATGGCTGAATAACAATTACTATTATGACAAGAGACCCCAATCCTTTAGCTAGCACTGTATATTACAATTTTAAGTAATGTTTCAAATAATCATTGAATAATATCAGTACAATGCTGTTGTCTAATCTGCTCCTGGAGTATTTTTACTCTGCATGTTCACTAAACATTATCCAAAGCATCTCATATATCTTATTAATAATAATAATAATCATCATCACCATCATCATCATATCAATAATCACTAAATCATCATAACAATAATCATTAAATAATATATATATATATGCATTTAGACATTATGCTAGTCATATAATAATAATAATAATAATAATAATAATAATAATAATAATTACTATAGTATATAGAATTACTATAGTAAATTGTTCATTAGTGCTTACTTACTTACTGTCCCAATTGTTGAGTCTCATCATCATCATCAAATCAATAATCATTAAATAATATATATATATATATGTGAATTTAGACATTATGCTAGTCATATAATAATAATAATAATAATAATAATAATAATAATAATAATAATAATAATTTCTATTGTATATAGAATTACTATAGTAAATTGTTCATTAGTGCTGACTTACGTACTGCCCCAATTGTTGAGTCTCACAGTTATCATTACTATGATTATTTAATGATTAATTAAGACATCACTTAAGCATACAGTAAAGATTATGAACTTCCTAATAAAATCTAAAATTATAGCCCTTATTTCTATCATTAGTTGATGATTTATTGCAGTTTTGACTGAACTATATTGTTTTTCTTCGTGTGGTTGGTTTTCCATTGCAACGACTAAAGGTGCACCAAATGATGTAGGTGCCCTTTGATTCGTCAGGTATTTGGTGCAGATATAAGCCTTACGTTGCTTTAATGTTTACCTCCATTAGCATTTAACATTTTGATTCTTCCAGTAGCTTGTCCCTGAATAAAATCCAGATCTACCCCTCAGATATGTTCTTGACTAAGTTATATTGCATGAAATCAGACCAGTGTATTGTTTAGATGCAATTCAATACAAAAATTGAGCCCTTATTTGCTTCCTTATGTTCAATAGGTTTATTCTTTTGTCAGTTTGTGTATTAAAAACATGCTCTATTTTCCATGGGGTTAAGTGAAATGTGCTGTTTCTGTATTGTTTAATTGCTCAGTTTGTGCTGCAGGACTGATTTGAGGAGCTGCAAGGAATCAAATGCTAAGACAGGCAGATTACATTGCCATCACAGCACTGATGTGCTGCTAGAAGAAAGGATGTTGAATCCCTTCGTTTGCTGCAGGCCATTGTAACAGTCTGTTCCCAACAGCAGTGAACTGAACTGGGGTCAGTGCCCAAGACCTGCTATTTTTGGAGGGCCATGGCTCATTTGTTTGGTGTGCCCTGAAGTATGGGTGGAGTGTTCAGAACTGAACTAAAACAAACACAGTAGTTCTGAATGTGCTTTGAAACAAGGCTACATAGACTAAAGCACTGGCACTGTTGATGTACACAAGTCTGATTATGACATGCACTGATAAAGAATCTTTCAGAGGGGAATCATGATGGATTAATGTTTGATGGATAGGGTTGGGGAACAATTGACTTTGTTCCCCAACCCTATTTGTCAATGCAAGCTGATGAAGTGACCTTGCAAAGTGATGAGTCTGCTGTGAGATGTGACTTACCTAGAATAAACAGGATCTCCACCAAGATGTCACTCACACTGGGTGGACTTCTCAGGGTCGATCCGTCATCCCGCCCACTAACCACGGTGAAGCAAACATTGTAAGGTACAGTGACCGCTACGTAAAAGGTGGCTAACAGAATCAACCAATCCCAGCCAGCCTTGAAGGTCCCATAATGAAGCAGGATAAAACGGGATTTCTGAATGGCTGCCACTTTGTACTCTGGAATGGGCGGCTTCTCGCCAAACATGTTCTGCAAAGAGAGAGGAGAACGAGTGGGACATCGTCATGCAACAAAATCACACGCAGACAAAGTCTGTTTGGTTCTGTACCTCTTTCTTTGGACTGCATTCGGGAAGAACGCAATTGAATCCGTTCTCAAACTGTCATCACTAGCAGTTGAGTAAAACTCTCTGTTGGTTAGCTCATTAGACAAATGCACCAACAAAGCAACCTAACCAAAGTAGATGCCAGTCAAATGTTGGAGTACACCTCCAGGAAACATTTCATTCCCAAGCTGATAATGTTCACAAATAAAAGTCAAGAAATGATCAAAGCAATCTTCTAGATCTTGGACTTTATATGGAAGCCTATAAGTGGCACCTCACTTAAGGCATGTACTGTATTTCTTATACTTGAGCTTTATAACTTCATGTATCTGTTTAAAAACTTGGTATGACGAAATTACAAAGACACGCATATGCTAACTGGCATAAGTCCAAAATGGTACCTCCAACATATGTTAATGCAATGAAACTGAAAACCTAAGAGGATTGTGAAAAACGTGAATTCAAGCAAATACACTGAGGCATTTTCTTAAAGGTGGATCTGAGCACATATTGTTGTGGATAAATACAAATATTGTTTATCCTGCAAGGTCAGGCAATATCACTGTATGTCTGGCCAAATTTTCTCTTTTCTCACGTTGCAGTAGACCTTTATACCTCAGCCTTCTTCCCCGGAACAAGCTGATGAATCGATCTATTACCCTGAGGTGATCTTGTGCAAAAATGAGCTGGCGTTTGTTGCATTGGCCTTGTTATACATCCTACCTTCTATTGACATGCATTCTATGTAGCTAGATCTCCTGTTGCTGAGGTGTGTGATTCAATTGTAAGTGTTTCTGCCCAATAATAACATCTATCATCTATTCTGAGTTCCAGAGAAGCTGTACAGGATGAGGAACTGAATGAACAATGTGTGGAAAGTGATAATTGACTTTTGAAGTGCGTGTTGAAAGTCAGATTGCTTCAATCAAACTTTAACTGAAGTGTGTGGTTTGTCAAGAGATGAGCAATGAGTCAAGATGTTGAGTGGGTCTGAAGTGGCTTTCCACATATTTGCTTATCGGTTTTAGCTTTTAGCAGTAATATAGTACCATAGTATAATAGTATTGAAATACAGGCTTAATGAAGGAAATGTAAAGTCTACAGAGCTCTTCCTGAAGTGAGGTTGGGGCTCTCTTTTCTCAATCCATGTTCCATATTTCATATTCCATATTAGCAAAATACCATATTAGCAAAATTAGTTGCTTCGTCAGATTGCTTGTCTTGACATTAACATATTACTTCTATGTATTTAATTACATATACTGGTAATTTTAATTGAGAGAATCTTTTATTTTTTCCTCTGTTGGATTCGGAAGAGCAGGAAGAAGCTGCCTCCAAGTTTTCTGCCACCATCCAAAATCAGGTTATCAGCACCATTCAGAATTACAGTAAGCCCTTCCTCCATAAGCCAACGGCTTTTTAGTTGAGTCCACCAGTGTGAATGCTGGCTAGCATTTTGAGGTTGTGCCCATGCCCTGTGTGTGAAATACCAGGTATTTTAGGGGGTTTGATTACTTGAGCAGTGAGTGGCTGTTAACACACTCACGCTGATGCAAAATCTCTGAAAACATTACTGTTTTCTTGATTTCTAGTTTATTAATAAGGGGTTTTCTACATATTTCATAATTAATCTTGGACAACCTTGAATATCTCAAAATTTTAATTCTGGCGAGTCTCTGGTATTCTTTTGATCTGGCTCACGATGGCACTGTACCAAATTGGTTCACCCAGTTGCTCTTTCATAGCCTAGCAGCTGTAACTATGGCCAGGATACCTCTGAAAAACTTTAGAATCCACCGCAGCAAAATAGTACATCTGAAAGCTTGCCCAACGTCCCAAGAGATTGGTGAAAACAGTGAACTGTTACTCATTTCTCAAACCAAAGACTGTACAGGAGATGAGTACGATCTCAGTTAATGTGTGGAAGTGCGCATTACCAAACTAGAAAAGAGCATTAGAGCACTAAAACTGTTAAACCAAACATTCACATTGGCTGCATCTCTAGTTAGTTAAGACGGCCAAAAAACAAAAACAGCTTAACAATGACCTTACCATGAATTTGGATTCGAGCATCTATTTTTCCCACAATTGACAACACAACGTCATTTTCAGGGACCCCCAGAATTTGATGCATTTCGAGACATTCAGGGAGTCCTAGAAGTTAATTAGGAGTCCCGGACCCCCTAGGACCCCCTGTAACATTTTGAACCTTGCCTAGAACCAGTGACCATGGTAAAAATGACTGTAATCCAAGTCATCTTATGACATTGTTATAGTAAGAAAGCTTGTGTCTGCAATTGGTAGGTGTTTTTGAACGATTTGTTGTCTATCACTGCCACTTAGCCTCAGTACTATAACATAGTAAATGCTAACAGTATCTGCATAACGTTTGGCCAGCTTTCTGCTAGCATTTACCAGTAACCAGCACAAAGACAGCAGATTCCAGCATGCATTTCACACTGGATTTAGCTGGCCCATGCTGGTTTAAGCTGGAATAGTGATGGTCTGGTGCTGGTTAGCTGGTCACCCAGCTTGGTGATGCTAGTTAAGCAGCATACCAGCATCCAAAACACAACATGTCGTCGCTGTCCAATGAAAAACATGTATCTCCACTTTTGTCCATTTTGACTTTCATGCATCATTTGAACACATGAGCTGCTGTTTACACTGAGTGAAAATCTCATGATGAATGGACCAACAGAAACGGCTGAAAACTGTTTGGAAAGATGTCTGGTTCCATTGACTTACATTCAAGTTAAATGAGGTTTTTGGCCGCTCCTGTAAAGTTGCCATTTTGGACAGCGACGATATGCTGGTGTTGCTTAAAACCTTTCATTTTCTACTCTAAGCTATCTTAACAACTTTGATTGATCTATTCCTTGAAGGCTATTCTAGTGACACACTTACATTGTTGATCTTGAGCTTGCTCTTGTCTTGTTTCTGCAGGTGTCCAGACAGCTGGTAAAGCACGGCCCGACTGCGGCGGCGGTTGGCGTTGAAGCCTTGGGGCCGCGTGACCTTATGAACCTCCAGTCCCGTCTCTTCATCTGATCGGAGAACAGACTTTAATGTAGTTTGCCTTTGATTTGATTTACAAATAATAAGAAATTATCACAAAAAGGACAATACAATAGGTTTGGAGAAGTCCACCATCCCTGGGAGAAAATCATCACAAACAGGTTACAGAAAAGTCATAGTCAGAAACATCCAGCGGCGAACCCTCAGTGCCTGTAGAGCCTTCAGGACCTTCTATGAAGGCCCATTTTATCATATTTGAGAAAAAGGATAAAAAAGTGATTTAAATTCGTATCATGTTTGCAATCAAATTCTGATCTGGAATCATGTCAGAGTGCCCTGACTTCTCTAGGGTATTCTGGCTGGCTCTTGTACATCAACACTAAGTGCCATCATGAGCGTCTAGTGTGCTAGCTATCTAGGAACTACCTAGCAAACAGTATTTGATGATGGAATCTCCTGATATAGCCAACAAATTGTTAACAACGGCATTTCAAAAAAGGACATTCAACAAAAAATTGAACGTTGAGGCAAAAGGCTGACCAACACTTCATCTTGAGCTCCTTACTTAGGCAGGGAAAGGGTAGTTTATTATTTTCAAGTGAGCAACTGGAAGCGTTCCCTTTGGCTTACTGGTTCGGTACAACGTTATAAGTTGTTCTCTTAGGACTCATTACTGTTTTCCACTGACACTGATATGTGGAGTAATACAGGATTTGTGAGCTGGTGAGTTGAACTGCTAGATATGTTGTAATATCTCATATAAGGATTGTTATATTAATAATGATGTGTTTATACTTGTTAAAGTAGCTCTTTGTGTGTAACATTCTAAACGATGTGACATTTGGTCATCATTGAACTGATGTGGAGCAGTTATAACGGTGACTACGGTATGCTCAGCTTATCTTCAATCTTCCCAGGTTCAGTCATATCACTCCACTGCTGCGCTCTCTTCACTGGCTTCCTGTAGCTGATTTAAAACTCTGATGGTCGCCCCCAAAGCCAAGAATGAACCAGCGCCTCCCTACTATATGGTTAAGAGTCGATCTGTACCTCGAGACCTTCGAGCTTCAAGTACAGCTCGGCTTGACCCGCCATCTCTCAAGATACATG
>CM067480.1:2726623-2739844 GCA_034552555.1 Semaprochilodus insignis
CAGTTCTGTTTAAGGTGGAATGGAAATTCGAACAGGAAGCTAACATCAGCCTCAAGAGACTAGAGTATCAAATGCAATGCAGGCTCGGACGCTACCAGCCGTGCTCTTCTTCAGTGGTCTACTACAGCAGTAGCAACAACTGCAAAAAAAACAATGTGGCACCTAAGGGGGATGACGACATGTCCGAGAAGGTGGGCAGTGAGAACTGCTGACAATTTGTCAATTTGTTTGGATTACAAATGACACCTTGATATTTTGCAGAATGACCCATGTAATGAATTAAAAATAAAGTGATATCGGTGTCATAAAGTATCCTTTACAAGTAAATGTCCAAGCTACATCATACCACTCGGCACTTTCCAAGCAAGACCTGCCCTCAAAACTCAGCATCAGAGCAAGAATGGAACCAACAGTGGAACAAGATGCAGAGTTCAGTGGCTGAAACTGGACAGAAGGTGCACCAGTCAACCATATCAAGAGCTAGGAATACAGTCAGGCCTGTGTGAGAAGGTAGCTTGACCCAGATGGTCTGTGGGTCAGATGAGACAAAAGTTGAGCCTTTTGGCTTTATGCTTTGTGTGACAGATATCTGGCACTGTCCATTCCTTAACAAACACCATACCAACAGTGAAGCATGGTGGCGGCAGCATGATGTTGGAGAGATGCTCAAGGGCCATCTTCTTAAATCTGAAGGATGAACAGATGGGGCAAAATACAGAGAGATACTGCAAGACCACCTGCCACGGTTCTATATGCGTAATTATCCAAAGTTCATTTTTTATTTGATTTTAATTTAATGGTTAATTTCCTCTCTTCAAAATTCTATTGCTTTAATTATGTTTCTATCATGCTTTAATTTCGATTCTCCTTTCTAAATTAAATTATCGATGTAGTTTCTCACTCGTAAAGCACTCTGAATAACCGCCATGTAAGGTGCTATACTGTATAAACAGACCTGCCTTGCCTGTCTTGGCTTCAGTCTGCTAAAGAGCTAAAGCTAGAGAGAAACTTCACCTTTCAGCAGGACAGTGATCTCAAGCACAAGTCCAAAGCAACAGAGAAGGGGCTGAACCGCAAAAAGATGACTGCTCTGCCATGGCCAGTTCCTGATCCAGGCAGGAATCTGTGCCACTGTTTGAAAACTGCAGTCCACAAGCATCATCCAACCAACCTGAACAATCTGGAGTCGGAGGAAAGAGTCAGAATCACTACCAAACAGTGTTCAAAGCTACCCCGATAAAATGTGGTTCTATCAAGTACTAGTCTCGAGGGGCTGAATACTTATGCACGCATTTTTAAAATTGTTTTCAAGGATTTACTGATAAATAATGGATTTCGTCCTCAAAAATGTACTTTAAGAGCAAAATGGTTTTCAATAAAAATATTGACCCTGCAAATGCAATTTGTTATTTTAAGGGGGTTGAATACTTTTGCAAGGTACCACACTACAGGAGTTCTTTTAGGTCAAAGCATTCAGTTCGCTGGTTATGCTGTGGAGCATTTGGTACAGATTGCAGGTGCTGTCCAGGTTGCCAGGTTTATGGCTTTCCACCAAATAGGACTAGTTTGAAAATGCAGCCGTGGAAGAAAACGTCAAAGTTTCAGCTTCTGAGTTTTTGCTCACTGCAGAAACACTATAAATCCAAGAAGATCTCTTTTAATAAGACAAACAGGTATTACAACCAGCATTAACCAGTGAGGGACAACTGAAGTGAATAAAACTTCAATCTAACGAGTTTATAATGTTTAGGTTTTATCCTAAAGCTTTAATGAAATGAAAGGTAATTTCCCATAACCCTGGCGGCTGCATCTCCAGACTGAATAAGCTGCTAAGCTAACGTAGCCAACATCAGGCCTGACATTGTAGTAACTGCTGAGGAGAGTTTTATTAGATGGAACCCAGCACAGCTGAACCCGTCGTTCCCCCTGAAGTGTTTTCTAGGGAGATTCTAGAGGCATTATAGCCTTTAGACGTCTGGTTCCTATCACCACCAACCGTGAACAATTCTCTACAACGGGACATTTCACATCAAAGCACTCTGAACGACTTCATGATCTAATTACGTGGAAGCATCCATTTAATCCAGATCTGTAGCCTTAGAATCACCGTAATGTGCTTTAATGAGATTTAATCGTGTTGGCCATGAGTTAAATCAACCAAGTAAAAAAAATATAAGTGTATATATATATATATATATATGTGAACCAAATTAGTCAGTTGATGGCCATATACACATCTGTACCATGTGGGGTTGGGGTAAGGTCATCCAAATCAATATGCAGTGGCATAGACAAAAGCTACCTGTTCTGAACTACAGGAAGAAGCAGCTGTGAGAAACACTGTCCAAAAGTTTGTAGACACCTTCGCATCCAAAGAGAGGAGAGGAGGGTATTAACAGGGTGTTTGCCCCCTTTAGCCAGCCTCTACTCTTCTGGGATGGCTTTACACGAGACGTTGAAACATAGCGATGAGGATTTCACTGCATTCAGCCAACAAGTGAGGTCTCATTAGTGAGGTCAGGTACTGATGTCAGATGGACCGTTCTAAATCTCATCCCAGAGGGATTGGATGGAGCTTCTCTAGAGAATGTGGATCCATTGCTTTACAGCCCAGTGTTAGGGAGCTTTATAGCCTCTAGACATGGTGACCTTAGACTCATTAGCAGCTCTCCTTCCATTAGCAGTGCTTTCCGTGGAGCCGCTGCCAACAGTTTGTCCCACTGATCAGGGGTGTCTACAAATTTTTGGATGTGTAGGTATCGCTGTAATGTTCACGGGTTTATTCATCTGCCCAATCACTGGGGAACAAACTCAGAGCAACCAAACGCATTCATGTTCAATGGTGAGTCGACTTCATGAAGCAAAAACTGTTTTTCCGGCAGTACTGAAGAGTAGATTGCAAACACCACATGGCGTTTCCCGTATTCAGGGCTACAAGATTAGTGTACACACTAACCATCCACACCCAGTGGAACCCTTCATGGGTCAAGGTCTTGTTAAATGTTTGCTGGGTTTAGTCAGGTTAAGTTTTGGTTTCCATGCACCGTGCCGTTCTGGAGCTTCTGTAAGCTCCTCGTAATGCCACTGGAGGAGAACTTCTCTGAGTGCCACAGAGAAGCACGTGCCCCTTTACGCTGATGTGGTCAGGATCGGCTGGTGTCAGGTACTTCGGTGCGCTAAGATGGTGAGATGCCCTCAGGACAACTCACGAAGGCCGCAGCCCATTTCTTTTTAATGACATGGTGCTTGTCTTCCTCGTATTCTCTTTTTCATCCCTCTTTCCACCTTGGCTTGGGTCTCTTGTGCTGCAGTCCAGCGTCTGCTTATGGTACCTCCCCATCTCTACCATCTCCTCACAGTGGTGGTCCCTCCTCATCGATGTAACTGATGTGCTCCACTGAGCTACGCCCACTGGAATCCCACTCTTGCATCTCCAGCTCCATCTGCGGTTGGGTGGAACCAGGTCCGGAGCCAGGGCCAAGGTGGATGGGGCTTGATGTCTGCTGGAACCAAAGGGAACCGCCCGGGGAGCTGCTGAGGGAGGCTGGCGCCGAGCAGTGGGACTTGTTTAGAGGGGACGGGGCTTCCTGTGAAGGGGGTGGGGCCAAAGTGGGCCGGGAGGGGTGCGGTCCCTGGCAGGGTGAGAAAGAAGGTGACTGGGAGCGAGACGAGGACAGAGACAGCGAGAATGAGAGAGAAGGGGAAGGAGTACGTGAAGCTAGAGGTGGGCGGTCAGGCACCTGCTGGCCATAGCCATTGCTGTTGCTGGAGCCCAGGGGGCTGCTAGGCTGCTCTTTTGGGACAGTTTCCATCTGAGACAGGCTAGCATGAGATGAGCTCTTAGAGCTCACCCCCAGGGGTATCTGGGGTTGGGCTTGCAGTCTCTGAGGGCTGGTGGGTATGAGGCAGCTGGGAAGGCCGACCATGCCCCCCGGGTCTGAGCTGTCCAATAAGGTGCAGGGAAGCCTGAGTGGGGAGCAGGGTGAGGCTGGATGGGGCGGGGCCGGATGGGGCAGAGCTCCTGCAGGAGAGGTGATGGACGGCCCACTGGTGCTGCTGTGAGGTGGAGTCAACGAGAGGGGGAGGGTGGTCAGGAGAGGCTGAGAGCCGGTTAGGAAGAGAGGCCGCAGAAGGCGGGTCATCTCCTGCAGCTCCTGGCTCAGCTGAGAGACCTGCTGCGATAAGTTGGTCATCTGTGCACAAAACAAAACAGAAATGAATTTGATCCTTTTTTTATGGTTTTCATTGTTTTTTTAAAGGGTATTTATGTATTTTTACATTGGTACTGTCAAAGGTTCTAATGAGTTCAGACTTAAATCTACAGTCTCTTGCATTTGTGAATTTGTTGGAAGCCTGCAGTGTTCCATTTGCTTCCTGACAGCCAGGAACAGCACAACGTTTATTCACTATCTGTTCAAAACTCCTTATAACTTGTTGTAAACTTGTTTTATTCTCTTTTTCTCTACTAGTTCTATGCAATTCCTTATCTTCCTTTGACCTTTGGGAGGAGTGGCCTCACTAAACAACAATGGTATGTATCTGTGGACTGCTCTGGACTGCATTCTAGACTACATGCTGGAACCAGAGCTCAGTCAACAAAGAACATATTCAGAGTGGTCTCCTCTCTTCAAATGCCACCAAAAGAAGAAATTACAACAAACTTGGGCTAAACTGCTGTAGGCTGAGGAGGTGGGTATATGCATCAATTCAAAACAAGCTGCTTTTTGCAGCTGCAGCTTAGTTTCCATATATGGACTGGATAGTCAATGGTAACTTCTTACCAGCTACATTGCATATGGACAAAAATGAGTCACCTGTGTCTGAAACGTACCTAATAGCCTGCAATACCTACATGAGCAACAGCTGTGATTTGATGTGGCATGGACTGGACAGGTTTCTGGATGTAGGCTGTATCAATGTTCAGCCACTCTTCCGTCAAAGAATTTGGGCCGGATTTGGATTGGTGGATGCCTTCCCTGGCCCAATTCTGAGGAGAATTTCTGGGATTTTTGCCACTGCTGGTAGAACCGTATGACCATATGCTTCCATACACCTGCAGATTCAGCTACTTCCTACACACTATGGTCTTTGGCACGCCCAAATGCAGTCACTCATTATTAGCCAATCATTAACATCTGCTTTGGAGCCATTTTCCACACATGGAACGAGACATTCACTGCACTGTAGCACTGCACTTCTCAATCTATGGATCCCGTCACTCACACCCGGCAGGTGTTTATAGCCCTATCATCCCCGTACAGGGGCCTGAAGTTACTACCACCTTAAACACAAAAGGAGACTCATTTTTTGTTCGCTTAGTTATATAGTTATATTGTTATATACCTCTAATACGCACATCAGGGCATGGCTATTCTCTCAATGCTGAGTCTACTCATTTGATGCTAATTGCTCACCGATGTGGAGCTGCTTTATGCATGGATGTCCAAGCGTGTTTTCCACTCTAGTTGGTGGGCTGGACAGATGGCATGTTTGGCTTTGTGCTTGTGTTCAAGGCACTCACCTCTTCACTCAGTTTGCTGATGCTCTGCCTGGTCTCCACCTGCTCTGGGCTCACTGCACACAAATGCACACAGGCAGACATTTAGTATATATCAAAGCTGGTCTCTTGTTTGTTTTCCAATAGCTGTGTAATTTCAAAAGGGTCACTCCAGCCAAAGAGAAACAACTAACCATCGCTACATTGATTGAAAACATGCCTACCTGCCTCCTACAGCAGTGCTGCAGTGTCTCTAGAGGCTAGACTGTTCAGTTTAAAGTTTAGAACCCTGTTCTGATGGTGCATCTTGAAGGTGGGAGGAACTTTTGAACAGCTTTGGTTGGATACACAAAGCAGTCAGTCTGTGCTTATAACTATTTGTAACCTGGTAATAATGCTTTGTAAGCATGCTTGAACAATCTCTCATAAGGCTGTAATGTTTGATGGCTTGTAAACACGTTATAACAAGTGCTGCTATCCATTATAATGCAGTTTAAACAGACAATTATCTGTACAAAGCACCTATAATGCTTATTAATAAATAAAAACATTATAAACATGATGGACATTTTAGGTCATTCACATTTTCAAGACCAAGTCTTTCAGTATTCAAGCGAGAGTCAAGACCAGGAGCGTCCAAGAACAAGACAATCTGGAGTCCAGATTAAGTTGCCACCAAGACAAAAGCGGGACTCATCACTGAAGATGAGCTGCTGCCATTCTGAGTCACTCCATGACAGTCCGGCACAACACCATTGCAGTCTTGGGTGAAGCTGATGTGGTGTTAAGGGCAGTCGCCATAACGATCTGCCTGCATGTAGTCCTGCATCATGCAGCCATCTGCCAATAGTGCTGGCACTAACAGGATGACTCATGGAGGGCATCACTGCTCTGGGAATGTCCGCAATTGTGGCTGTTGGGTCAGTCAGATACAGCGATAAGGCCCTCCTCGCTTATGTCACGTGCACGGCCGAGCATGAAACTTGAATCATCTGCATGTCTCACAATGTCAAACCTACCCACCAAGTTTCATTCCTGTCGGTTGATTCCTTCTGAGTGTAACTACATGTGCCACTACTGTTTTGCTGATCAGTGTATATTACAGTTCATCAACCTTTGGAAGGTAACTGGAAGCAGCAGTGAGGGCTCTAAACTTCACCTTCGTGAGAACTGAAAATGAGTAATTACATCTCTATGCTCAAGAGTCTTTACAAATGAAGCTTTGAAACATTACAACCCAAGGCACCGGAATGCACCATTTAAGATGGAACAGCACCATTTAAGGTGGAAGAGAAAAATCTGAGCATGAATGAACGAATATGAAGGCTATATCAGAATATACTGCCTACAGCTTAATGCTGAGCTCCACCTGTAAACATTATACAGTGTAATCATGCAGCTGTTGAGAGATATTATAATCAATAATTTCTGGTTGTATGGCATATTTGTGTGATGCTTTCTGGGTGTCGTAGTAAAAGAGCAAGTCAGTCAAATTTTTGACAGTTGCACAGAAGGGTGAAGAACATACGAATATGAGACACATTAAAGTGGCAGTTTATCCAGTCGTTTTCCACCTTAACCCTTTAATGTACTTCTAAACATTTTGGTAGAGAACTTAACTCAAGCTGATTGTGCCATCTCTACCAATCGGCAGAAGTAAGATAAGCTAAAAAAATCCACTAGAGGTCAATAAAGAGTCTTTCAGTAGATATGCCCTCACTGTTCTCCTCCATAGAGGAAGCAAGCTTAATTAATCAGCATATTATAGTTTCAGAGGTTTCGACGAACAGAATTATGTAACTTAATACAAGAAAAAGGAGTCTAATAAGGGTAACATAAATTAAAAAAAACATGCATTTCCCAAACTGTCTAATTGTTTCTTTATGCTAAAGGTGTCTATGCTAAGCTAATGCAATTAAAATTGACTACCTGTTTTATTACTATTGCCCCCCTCCAAATATAAATATTTTTTTCTTGGTGAGGATGTTAAAGGGTTAACCCAAATGAAGTCAATCAGCCAGGACAAGCTGGCTTCTTTAGAGCTATAAGGCTAATGAAGCTAACAAGAAATGAAATTTCATGTTTATAGAAAGGAATATGTTGTACAGTGCAACAAACCGCATAGGTAAGACTATTAGATCATGATGCTAATTGCTGGGGTATAAGCCTGGATTACTTAGCTACTTTAGCCTTGTATGGTATAAAACTAAAGAAGCCCCGAACATGTCTTGGCTGACTGTCACTTTTCACCCTAACTCTGTAAACCAGATTTCTGGCTGACCTGTGCTTTTAGAAAGTGCAAGTGTAAGTGTACCTGGGCTGGGGGATGGAGGGCCACTGTGAGGGAGGCTGGAGCTGAACTCAAACCTTTGTGCAGAGCCACTATTGCTCTCCGTCTCGATGCCATCCACAAACCTGCAGAAGAGCCAGAGGGAGAGAGGAAGTGAGCGGGCGAGCGAGCGGGCATGTGGATAAATGAAGTAATGACCGTCATTACTGTCAATGAGAAGCAAACCACAGACCATTAAGTGTCAGCGTGTAGGTGATGTCAAATGCAAATGTAATAAAATCCTAACATAAATCCTGAGAAGCTGCCGAGCTGAGCTGGAGCAGAACCTGGGCCTCTCCTAGTGTGAAATTGAGGGGAGCAAATAGCGCTTCCACCCTGCCTGGTTGTCATGGCAGCTGGACACTTGGCACTAAATTATGAATCAGCCTGGATGCTGTTCTCTTGTTGGCCACCAGGGGGGTTCAAAAGACTGAACCTAAAGAATTTAGAGGCATTTTAGAGGAGCAGAGAATAGTAGGTGATCTATATATATATATACACACACCAACTGGACACTTTATTAGGTACACCACCTCCTTGTATCCACACTCACTGCCCATTCTATCAGCTCCACTAACCATATAGGAGCACTTGTAGTCCACCTGGTTCTCTGCATACTTTGTGTACCCTGTTCTGCAACGGTCAAGCCCACCAGCTCTCATTTTCAGCACTGCGGTGACAGTGATGTGGTGAAGGTGTGTTAGTGTGCTGTTGTGAGTGGATCAGACACAGCAGTGCTTCCAGCAGATGGACAGCAAAACGGAAAATCGTCCACCAACCAAAACTATCCAGCCAACAGCGTCCTGTGGGCAGCGTCCTGTGACCACTGACGAAGGACTAGAGGATGACCAACACAAACTCTGCAGCAGCAGATGAGCTATCGTCTCTGACTGTACATCTACAAGGTGGTCCAGCAAGGCAGGAGTGTCAGAGTGGACAGTGAGTGGACACAGTGTTTAAACACTCCAGCAGCAGCACTGCTGTGTCTGATCCACTCACACCAGCACAACACACACTAACACACCACCACCACGTCAGTGTCACTGCAGTGCTGAGAATGATCCACCACCTACATAATACCGGCTCTGTGGTGGTCCTGTGGGGGTCCTGACCATATAAATACAGGGTAATTGTGGCTAACAAAGTATGCAGAGAAACATATGGACTACAGAGTTTCCCTATAAGGTAAGTGGAGTGTATGCAATGATGTAGTTATGGCTGATCAATGTATATGTACAGAAACGTTATGCCTATGTGCAGATTTCTCTAGGTTTTAATCGTGTATAGCATAAAGTAAATACCTATACTGGCTGAACACGACCCTTTCTGGCCATGGCAGGGCCAAAACAGTCCTGCAGTAGTGTCATCATCTGTGTGGGTGTTTGTGTGACAGATTACAGTGTGTTCCCCCTTAAGGAGGCTATATTTGGAATTGTGTGGCCAAACTGATAATAGGGACTTTTAACTTGTCCAACAGTTGCAGGTACAGCTATGGTGACCGTAAAAAGCAAAGCTGTTTTGTGTCCATTGCTAATTTGACTTGCAGTCAAATATAGCTTATTACAGTCTCATTATTACCATAAATTAATGAATCTTAATTAATTACAAATGAATGTCTTGGATATAAACAGATAAACAAACAGGGGGACTGCAGGTTTGAGCTAACCCAGTAGAATGGTCCACAGAACACTAAAGCACTGGCTGATGACATCAGTATCAGTTGAATGAAACAGCTGCAAGGAAAAGTATGTGCGCTTTTTGGAATTATCTGGATTTTTTGCCTTAATTACTAATAAGATGTAGCCTAATTCTGATCTAAGTTACAGTTATAGACAAACACAACACAACTGAACTAATAACACACAAACAGTTGTACTAGTCATGTCCTTTATTGAGTTCATAGAGTAACATGTGGAGGTGTGGGCGTTCTCTAAATCCCCCATTTTGCAGCTTTACCTCCATCAAACCTTCCTTGTGGCTGAGAATAAGATTTGGCCAACGCTAAAGAAAGATTCTGGACCATTCCCTCTGCGAACGTCTTTTACTTCATGTGTATTTCTGGGATGCTTTGCCGCACAGCCCTCTCCAGGTCATACCACTGCATGTCCACAGTGTTAAGGCCGGGACCATTTGGAAACACAAATCTTCTTCGTTTTCGTCCATTTGTTGGTTGATTTACTTGTGTGCTTAGGGTCATTGTCTTGTTGCATCACCCAACATCTCTTTAGCTTGAGGTCATGGACTCCTGCCCTGTAAAATGTTTTGATTTACCTTTGAATTCATTGTCCCCCCAATTAAAACCATGATGCTCCCTCCACCATGCTTCACAGTTGGGATGTGGTGTTGGTGTGCAGTGTCCTTTTCCCTCCATTGACTCTGAACACCACTCTTGTACAGTGTTTTTCTAAAAGAAGGCAAAAGGTTTTTGTATCTTGTAGAGTCAACCTTGGGGTCTTTCCCGCCTCTTTCAGGATTACCCGTTGTGCTCTTGTAGTGGTCTTAATGTGACACCCACTCCTCGGGAGAAGAGCAACAGTCCTGAATTTTCTTCATAGATGCGGATGGATGGATGGATGGATGGATGGATGGATGGATGGACAAAAAGACAGACATGTGGAAGGATGGCAGGACAGATAGATACAGCCTTTTCTAGCATAAGAGGTAGATAGATAGATAGATAGATAGATAGATAGATAGATAGATAGATAGATAGATAGATAGATAACAACCAGATCAACAGCTGGATGAATGGATGGATGGGTGGATGAATAGATGGATAGAAAGACACATGAAAGGATGGTGGACAGAAGGAAGAACAAACGATCAGATAGATATATAAATAGATAGATAGACAGGCAGGCAGGACAACAGATATATAAATAGACAGATGGATGGATAGATGGATGGATGGATGGATGGATGGATGGACGGACATGTGGAGGGATGGTGGACAGATGGAAAGACAAACAGATAGATATATGACAGACAGACAGACAGGTCAACAGATATATAAATAGATGAATGGCTGGATGGATGGAGGGATTGATGGAAAGACGTGGAGGGATGGCAAAAGACAGATAGATTGATTGATTGATGATTGATAACTGGGTCATGGGTCTACATTCCTCTGAGGTCTTCTGAAAGCTGTGTGGATCGATGGTTCACACTGACCTTTCTTGAGAAGAACAGACTTATCAGTAACCAGGCTTCTGCTGCCTTCATTTACTGGGTAAACCCACACGTCCAATCTCATCTCCTTAACTGAAACATGTTTTCCCAATTAGCTCTTGGAGAAGTCACTAACACAGGAGTGCAAGCCTGCACTGTGGATGTGACATCATGCCCTCAATAAAAGACATGAAAGCACAACTGTCAGTGTGTTACTAGTTTAGTTAGATGGTGTTTGTCTATAACTGTGACTCAGATAATAATCAGACCGCATTTAATCAGTAATCAGTGCAGAAATCCAGGGAATTCCAAAGAGTTCACTCACTTTCTCTTCCAACTGTATAACAGTCGAGCCCTATTTGGAACGCTATTGGGAAGTCCCTATTAGATGAAGCTGCATACCTGGGGCTGAGCTCCGGAGGGGCACTGCTGAAGCTGACAACAGGGATCTGCAGGGTAGCTGGACGGGTGTGGTCTGAGGGTGGCCTGAAGGGACGTGGAGGGAGGAGGGGGGAGCGCAGAGGGGAGCTGAGCCCTCTGGTGAGACGCAGGGGGGAACGAGGGGCGCGGGACACCGAGTGCTGCTCTTCATCATTCTCCTCGTCCTCACGGATGGAGGGCAGCTTCTTCACCAGACCGCCATTGCTCTCCCAGTCCACCTGCAACAAAGAACCCATATGCGCTATTAGCTAGGAACCAGATCAAAACTGGAAGCGTGATCATCCTGAACTCCCAACCAAAATATCCAGACCTATCCAGACAGCCTGTTCTAGGTAGTGGGTTAAGGATCTGGGAATAAAATGCATGTAGTGAATAGTGATTGCCAGCGGGGGGCGCACTAACACAGCCTGACCCTCTCTCCCTCTCTCTCTCTGCTTGCATCCTTATTTTCTTTTGATTCTTTCTCTGTTTCTTATTGCATATTAAACCCCTTCGTCTTTCTTTTAAGCTCCCCGCAGTTCCAGCACTTAATCCAAACCTTCTCTTCCTTCTCTTCTCACTCCTGCTTGAAAAAGACGGTCAGAAAAAGAAACTTCTTGCTCTAATGAGCAACATCGATTTCCATTATTGGGCTTTTTGCAGCAGTAGCTTGGTTAAATGCCATGCTAATGACATAAGAACAGCATGACAGGGATACAGAGCAGAAGCGCAGAACCTCCAGTCATAAATTTGCACACGAGCTCCAGCGCTCATCCACCCGCAACGTGTTAGGAGGCTTATGGAGAATGTTTACTTACATGTTGTCAATAAAGACGACAGTCTGTATCAGTCAGGCTCTTTTCTGTTTGTTTACAAGGCACACACACGCACAAACGAGTGAAGGAAGGTGAGGGAGGACGAATGAAGGTGCATATGAACTACAGTATTACTGAATCCCCACATAGATAGATAGATAGATTGATAGATAGACAGATCAACACACACACATACATATATATACATACAGACAGATCAACAGCTGGAATGATGGATGGGTGGATAGAAGGACAGATGGAAAGACATAGATAGATAGATAGATAGATAGATAGATAGATAGATAGATAGATAGACAGATCAACAGCCTGATGAATGGGGGGGTGATATTACAGAATGACACCAGCAGTACAGTGCAGTGTATATATCAGACTCTGCTGCTGTTTTCTTCCCGCTTCCTTCTTTCTCTCTTCTTTCATTTTTCTCATTTCATTCTCCTGCCTCTCATCTTCCCTTTCTCCATAACTGGCACAGTGATCTCCACTTCTTGTTTTCCTCTTTTTTCCTTCCCTCGTCCTCTCGGTCTGCAGCCCCCAGCGCAGCCCCCCTTAAAGCAGAGGGTATTTTTAGATTATGTAGCTATTCTTAGTAACCAGAGCCCCACCGGCACCGCCAGCGCTGGTGTGTGTTCCGAGCGCACGTGCATGTCTTTATGTGTGTCTGAGGGACACACGCACACACACACACACACAGTAACCAAACCCAGAGCAAAAACAAAAACTGCAGAACTGCACAACAGAGACAATAGAGAATGAGAGAGAGTTATACGAGAAAGACAGTGGTGAAAAAGAGAGGGGAGGGGAGAGAGAGAGAGAGAGAGAGAGAGAGAGAGAGAGAGAAAGAGAGAGAGTTTGAGTGAACGAGGTAGAAACAGAGAGAGCTCATGGGGCCATCGCATTCAGTCAATCAGAAGGGAGTGAATCAGGAGAGACACTGGAATACATTACTGCTCGAGAGAGAGAGAGAGAGAGAG
>CM067480.1:2744821-2774215 GCA_034552555.1 Semaprochilodus insignis
CAACAAACATAGTAACATGTTAACAACCACCTGGGATACCATAGCAACAAACATAGTAACATGTTAACAAACCCCTGCAATACCATAGCAACAGCCTGGCAGCACCCCAAAACAACCAATCTCATAATCACGTGAGAGAACAACTAGAGGACATCAAGCCTAAAGCATCATCTCTGAGCAGTGAAGTCGACCAGTCTGTACAGGCCTTGTGTTTAACAGGTTTGTAGATGCCTGGTCATCTGTAGTCCCTTCTGAAATGAAGCAACAGCTTCTACACATCTGGGAAGACTTTACAGTAGCTGTTGGAGTATTGCAGTGAGAATTTGATGCCAGTCACGGGAGCATTGCGGTGGTCAGGTACTTATGTTGGACGATCAGTTCTGGATCACCCAAACTCATCCCAAAGGTATAGGACAGAGCTCCAGAGAATGCAGTTCCACTGCTCCGTCTTTACACCCCTCAAACTGACACTTGCCATTGGGCACAATGATCTGCTCCTAACACCCCATTATACTGGTCAATGCTTTTCTATGGAGATTACACAAGCCATTAAACCCTCGTGCCAGCAATGGAGGTCTGCATGGGCCTGATTATTAATGCCCACACCCACCTGATTCAACCTCTAATCACATCCGTCTATGCCCGCAAAATCTAGTGTGATTCTTGCCTGGTCCTGCCTGCAAAACCTAGCACATTTTTTGCCCGCACTTGCCCACTGCAGCCACACGCCATGCCCACCTGCACCCGCCTACTTTGGGCTATGCTGTGGTCCTCAATAACTCCCATATGTATCTACTCTGCAGTTTATTAAGCCGATCACATGTGAACCCAAATGTAAAACACTTAAGCCATTACTGTGCTGTCCCAGGTGGTTGCTAAGATGCTGCTAGGCTGTTGCTATGGTATCCAAGATGGTTGCTAAGGTGAAGTCATTGCTCTGATATCACAGGTGGTTGTTAGAGAGAAGCTAGACCACCGTTATGGTATCACGGGTGGTCGCTAAGGTGTTGCTAGGCTGTTACTATGGTATCCCAGGAGGTTGTTACAGTAAAGTTAGTCCATAGCTATGGTGTCACCTTACTAAAATGAGTCACCTGTGACTGAAATGTACCTAATAGTGTGTAACACCTCCACAAGCACCAACAACAGCTGTGATTCAATTAGGCATGGACTGGACAAGTTTCTGAACGTTCAGCCACTCTTGCATCAAAGAATTGTGCAGTTGGGCCGGATTTGGTGGATGCTTTCCCTGGCCAGAAATTCCCTGTAGACTGGGATTTTAGCCACTGCTGGTAGATCCGTATGACTGTATGCTTCCATACACCTGCAAACGCAGCTACTTCCTTCACACTATTACAGTGGCCGAGAAGTGCAAAACAAATCAACATTTCAGAAAACAAAATTACAAAAATCAAAACAAATTTACAAATGAAAAAAAAAAATACATTTCAGAAAACAAAATTACAAAAGTAAAAACAAATTTATAAGACATGAAACACGCACACAGGAAGTGCTTGTTGTGGACCTTGTCAATCAAACTGTTTTGCGGTGGTAGAGTTGAGTTGAGTTTTGTGGCACCTGTGTGTTAGACCTACCCTTTCCTTCAGAATTCACAGTTTGTAAAATAGTTACTGGTGTTTCGCGTCTTGAAAATTTGTTTTTACTTTTGTAATTTTGTTTTCTTGAATGTAATTTTTTTGTTTGTAAATGTGTTCCAATTTTGTAATTGTGTTTTCTTGTGTTTCTATTGACTAGAACATATTACACCAGTCCTCGCTTCACTTCATTGGCTACCAGTTCAGTGTAGGATACAGTTTAAAGTGCTTGTAGTTGTTTTTAAAGCACTAAATGGTTTGGCCCCTACCTATATTGAAGATTTGCTCACATCGACAATCACACAGCGCTCTTTGAGACCTTCATCACAGAATTTGTTGGCCGTCCCTAGGGAACGTCTGAAACTCAAAGGTGATCGGGAATTTTCGGTGTATGCCCCAAGACTTTGGAATAGTCTACCAGCCAGTATTCACCAGCCTACCTCTATCTCAGTTTTTAAATCAGGTCTAAAATGCACTTATACAAACTTGCTTTTGAATAGTGAGAAACTGTGGTAACATGAGGTGTTTTTATAGTTGTTCAATATATCCCTTACCTGTTTTGACCTTACCTGCATCTGACCTTACCTGCATCTGATTTCTTTTATCTGTGTTTTGGTTGTATGTATTCATGTGTAATCATTAGGTATTTTTATATACAGCGCTTTGGTCAACGCAGGTTGTTTAAAAAGTGCTTTATAAATAAAGTTTACTTACTTACTTACTTGAATGTAATTTTTTTTTGTTTGTAAATTTGTTTTTATTTTTGTAATTTAGTTTTTTGAAAATTTAATTTGTTTTGCACTTCTCGGCCACCGTACACTATGGCCTCTGGAACGCCCAAATGCAGTCACTCCTTTTAACCAGTCATTAACATCTGCTTGGGAGCCATTTTCCACACGTGGAACGAGACATTCACTGCACTGTACCACCTCTTCTCAATCTATGAATCCCGTCACTCACACCCCACAGGTGTTTATAACCCCATCATCCTCATTCAGTGCCACCTGCAGGAGCCTGAAGTTACTACCACCTTAAATACACAAGGTAACCAATGATTTGTTCAGATTTTACCAGGTTTGAGTGCACTGTTTTCAGGACTGCCCTGCTGCATTACGTGTCTGCTTATATGCGGTCCACTCACGTCCGCTCCGTTGCCCTCCCGCAGGTTGTAGGTGAGGTCGTGCTGGATTTCACTGACGAATTTCTGGGCGTACTCCGGGTAGAGGCGCAGCACCTCTCGCAGGCCCTTCAGGCTGATGTACTGCAGATCACAGTAGGTCAGAGCCTTCACATTAGCGTTGGTCTTAATCACCTGCTCCCTGGTCAGCGAGTCTGAGCCGATCAGGTCACCCTTACCTGAGGGACAGAAGGAGAAAGGGTTTAGGTTGGGCGCCCCAAACTTCTACCGCTTCCTACAGCCTGTCACATATGAATAATTCACCCTTAAATCTGGCCTGCGGCCGCTGTGCGGTGGACCTTCCCTATTAACAATTAATACATAAACAAATAAATACTAATAATACTGCTAATAATACAGCGCAGGCCGGAAGGTTTTATGGACTTTGCCTCCTGGGCTTTGTCATGGTGCCCTTGTAAAATAAAGCATTCCCCACTGACTTGTTTGCCCAAAACTGATAGAGGGGTTTCCGATTGTTCAAACAAAGATCATTTCCTTTCTCTATTATTTGAACTGGCTAATATTTGGAAATATAAATATTGGACATAGGTGTCCGGCTAAGTGTGCTGAAATACAAACCCCTTAGACAAACAGCTTGAGACACCTTTTCAGGACATCAACCTTTTCATATTTCTGGTAAAAGTCGTGTGGTAGTAGATATTTTTAGGCTCATAAAAAGCAGGAAACATATCGTCGCTGTCCAATGAAAAACATGTATCTCCACTTTTGTCCATTTTTACTTTAATGCATCATTTGAACACATCACCTGCTGTTTACACTGAGTGAGAATCTCATGGGGAATGGACCAACCGAAATGGCCCAAAACTGTTTGGAAAGATGTCTGGTTCCATTGACTTACATTAAAGTTAAATGAGGTTTTTGGCCTCTCCTGTAAAGTTGCCATTTTGGAGATACTTGTTTTTCTTTGGACAGCGACGATTTGCTGCAGGCAGTTATAGGAAAGCCTTCAGTGCTAAATGTAACATGAAATATTGCAGTATTTTATTGAACGTATCTTCCTGACCTCTACTTCTATCCCTTCACTCTGAAAACTACCCAGTTACAGTCATGGGCTGTGTCTGATATGGCGTACTTCCATACTATACAGTACGCAAAAGCAGTACGCGAGAATAGCTAGTATGTCTGATTACGTAGTGTTCATAAAACAGTATGCGAAAAGTCCCCGGATGACATACTACATCGGGAGAGATTTTGAAGTATGTGACCACAGCACACTGTCCTATCCCATGATTCCACGGGAGCTACAGAGCCGTTTGAAGCAATGAAAAAAATGGCGGAAAGCAGGTCGGCTGTTTACAAATGAATAAATTCCTCAGCATGCGTTTTCTGCGACCTCCTGCTCGACGCTGCCTCCATGTGGAAGTGTTCATCGCGAAAACTAACCACAGCGAATTCTGCTTTCGTTAACAGATGACAACAGGATTTGAAAGATTTTGCCGACTTTTGGCTTTTAAAGAATGGAGTTTGCCGCCGTTACATGACGTCAATGTAGATCCGGGTCAAAGGACACAGGTAAGATGGCGGATGTAGTGCATCCGAGGACGTGTGCGTACCGTGCACTCGCATACTAACAGTACGTACGTCTTTAACAGCTGAGCAGTACGTACTAGTTCGAATTCAGTACGTACTGCTTAAGCACGCCATTTCGGACGCAGACATGGTCTCCCAACAGAGGGGTTTCTAATGGTGTCCCTGACATTACGTCACCCCTCTAAAACTCCGGAACTGGACATCTGAGTAAGGTTTTAGGGGCTGGTGAGTCTAAGATCAGATTTGGGATTAACAGGATCGTGAGAATGCTAAGGTGTTGCTAGGCTATTGCTATGGTATCCCAGATGGTTGCTAAGGTGAAGCTAGGCCATTACTACTCGTCCCAGGTGTTGCTAAGGTGTGGCTAGGCTTTTGCTATGGTATGGTGGTGGTTACAGTGAATCTAGACCACTGCTATGGTATCCCAGGTGGTTGCTAAGGTGCTGCTAAGCAGTTGCTTTGGTATCCCAGGTGGTTACTAAGGTGAAGCTAGGCCATTACTACCTGTCCCAGGTGTTGCTAAGGTGTGGCTAGGCTTTTGCTATGGTATCCCAGCGATTGCTAAGATGCTGCTAGGTTGTTGCTATGGTATCCAAGATGGTTGCTAAGGTGAAGTGGTGCCATTGCTCTGATATCACAGGTGATTGTTAGAGTGAAGCTAGACCACTGTTATGGTATCACATAACTGTTCAGTGATTGTTGCTATGGTATATTAGATGGATATAAAGGTGTTGCTAGGCTGTTGCTATGCTCAGGTGGTTGATTGGCTATTGCTTTGTTATTTCTTACTGCTGCTACAGTCTCTGGGATGGTTGCTAAGGCATTGCTAGTCCATTGCTGTGATATCCCTGGTGGTTGCTAGGTCATTGCTTTGTCATTTCTGCTAGGGGAGTGTGTTCATTAGTGTGGAGAGTTAGTGTATTACAGTGTAATAACTCCATAACTACTGCGTAGTTTAGTTTCTGTGCAGTATTGTGTAAATACTGTATATGGATCTGTATGTAATACCCATGAATGGCTGAAAGAGTGTTCTCTATTTGTGGCAAATGAATTTCTGAATATAGCACTGAATTCCTAAAAATTAAACATCTTTTTCCTACAAAACGGTAACAAAAGAGAATGTCCAGTCACTCTAGAGAGAGCAGATGGACAGTATTTGGTGGACCTGTAATATAGTGGTTGCAGGAGAGCTGCAGGAGGAGACCTGTGTAGAAGTACTCCTTAACATATGGTCCTGAAGGAGTTAAACATAAACATAAAAAGTCATGCAGATGTGAAGGTGGCAAACTTCAGTCCTAAGTAGAAAAGAAAGTACGAAAAAGTGAAGCTGGAGAGAACAGAGGGCGTCCGAGTTGATGTGGCGGATAAAAATAGGACTCAGTCTGGTGCATAGGGACTGTGGAAGCAATAACATATTCTGTAGTCTGACACGGTGTTTGTGTCAAATCAAATCATGCACTCTGCACGCGCACACACACACACACACGGGAACGTCTCAGGCAGTCACGTGTACATGCAAAAGTGTGAAAGGACTACAAGCACATTCTACTTCTACTTCTCCTTCATCTTCGTCTTTTTCTTCTTCTTCTCCTTATTAGTACACATTTTTTATCCACAAACTAGTCTTCCATATATCGACACCGTTGCAACTCCAAAATGTTTGATCAGATAGGGAATAGTGGTTTCCGGGTATGCATGTATTTTTCCAGATTCTTTTCCCATTAAAAATGAATGTGAAGGAAAGGTGCACACCCATCAAATGTACTTCTGCTTGACCAAAAGACACCACTTCTGACACACCATCTCAGGGCACAAACCCAAGCACGAAATCAAAAAAATGGTTCAATTCACACTCGTCTGTTTGTCTTTTTTTCCATCCCTCTTTGCTCCCATAGAGTCCCATTCATTTTTGGCCCTACCCAAACCCTATTGTTTTGTTTCCTTAAACTTACAGCCACCAAACTGCATGTGCTCACTCAGGGCAGATCCCTAAACTCTAATCCGCAGCCATACTGACCTGCACTACTCGATGTGTCGTTTATTCACCCCTCATTCCTCCCATAGCAACCACAGTCTAGCAGGAAGTGGGAACAATTTAAGTTGTGTAACAACTTCTCTTGTTCTTCTTCTTATTGGTACACATTTTTATCCACTAATTAGTCCAACAGTTTTCAAGAATATCGACACCGTTCTAATTCCAAAACGTTTGGTCCGATTGGGAATGGTGTGCTTGTATACAGCTTTTTGATTGACTGCACAGTTTCCAGGTAGCGATTTATTTTCCCCGTTTTTTTTTCCTATTAAAATGAATGGGAAGGAAAAGTGCACACCCATCTACTGTACTTCTGCCCAACTGAGAGACACCGTTTCCAATGTATAGGACTACTTCAAGGCACACCTCCCAAGTACAAATTCAGTGTTGGTCTGACCCTCACTCGTCTGTTTGTTTTTTTTCCGTCCCTCTTTCCCCCCTCCTTCCCATTCATTTTGGGCCCTGTCTAAACCCTATTGTTCCCAAACTGCATGTACTGCATGGAGGATCGCCACTATCAGGTAACATGGAAAGGGTCCACATCAGCTCCGCGCAGGCTCTCCACCGGTGTCCCTCAAGGCTCGGTGTTGGGACCTCTTCTATTTTCTCTTTACACTCGTTCTCTTGGTAAAGTAATTACCTCTCACGGCTTTTCTTATCATTGTTATGCTGATGATAATCAACTCATGTTTTCCTTCCCATCATCTGACACACAGGTACACAATTGCATCTCAGCATGCCAGACTGACATCTGTTCATGGATGACAGCACGGTTGTAAGTCGCTCCGGATAAGAGCGTCTGCTAAATGCCTTAAATGTAAATGTAAATGTACTCACTCCAAACTTCCAAACTGCATGTCCATATCCCCAACCTCAAACCCCAGCCATATTGACCCGCACTCCTCTATGTGTTGTTTATCCATCCCTCGTTCCTCCCATAGCAACCACAGCCAGGCAAGAGCCTAGCAGAAAGTGCAACCATTCCGTGTGTCCTTCAGGAAATGCACTTTTCTAGTTATCAAATGAAATCCAATTTTGATCATGTCCTCTGCTGACGACCGCCAGACTTGAACTGAGACAACAGAACAGAGCTCGCTGTTCCATTCAGCTCAACAGAGACAGTGAATGTCTGCGAAGAAGACATTTTAAATTCATCTCGGAGAGGAAGTCATTGCTCTACATACCAGGGAAGACACTCTGACGACTGTGAAGCAGAACGCTGTACACTTTTTTAGTGGTGTCATTACTTGAAATGGAAATGAAAATGCAAATAAACGTCACAGGCAAAGTGTTTTGACCAGCAGTATGAATTAACTGATGTGCCGATTACTGAAATAAGTGTCTTTTTCTGCAAGCCTACATCTATAAGACACACACTGGGACTCGGAGCCGTGCGGCTGAAGGAGACATGGAGAGTCATCGTTTTAATTAAAACTGTCATGTATAATGACTCTCTTCATCTAGTTTCTTAGTGTCCTCTCCCTGCATGATTTCAGAGCTATTGTGTGTCAATAGAGTAATAGAGCGAGAGAAAGAGACAGAGAGGGAGAGAGGAAGAGAGGGGCGTTCACTGCAGTTCCAGTTTAACCCTTTTAATGCTGTGTCACAACAGCAACCCACCCTCTCAGCCACATACTGAGCAGCTAGATCCCATCGTTTTGAAGCAACTGTGTCTCCAAAGTCTAGAAATTAGTGTGCAAGTCGAAAAGCATAACAAATATCAATTATAACATATTAGTGTATTAATAATGCATTCATTTGGCACATAAAGTGAGTCCTCAGCAGACAATGTGCGTTACTATTTTCATAGGTAGCATCTCATATAACGAGTCATTGCTGTGAAAAGTTAAGACGTCATTATGAGAAATGTCTGCAAAGATATTATCATAATGAAAAATTAGGAGACAATAAGCCATAGACTTAATTATTATGTGATTATTCGGCTTCATTATGAGACACATTTTTATTAGTGTGACGTAGTAAGTCATAATAATGAGACGTGTTCTCATTGTGAGTCACAATTATGAGATAAAATGCCACAACTGAGGTCATAATTATGTGAAATAGTAGGTCATAATTATGAGATAGGAAGTCATAATAATGAGATATGGATAATGGATATATTTCTCATACTGGATATTAAGTGTGAGAAATTGTGAGATAATAAGCCAAAACTGTGTCATAATTATAAGATAAAATTTCATAATCGAGATAGAAAGTCATGATTATGAGAAACTTTCTCATCATTGGGAGATATACATAGTAAGATCGTCATAGTAAGATAGTGAGTCATAATTATGGAATATTAAGTATGAGAAATCTCATTATTTTGAGATAGTTAGCCAAAATCATGAGACACCTTTTAAGTAAATCATCATTCTGAGAGTGTAAGTCATAATTATGGCTTACTATCGTACAAAAATCTAAATAACAGATAGTAAAAGATAGTAAATCACAATTATGCAAAACTTTCTCATCACTATGGGATAGTCACAGTAAGCTATTAAGTCTTAATTATGGAATTTTAATATTAACTTATGAGACACTTTTTAGTAGATCATAATTCTGAGAATATAAGTCATAATTATGGCTTACTATCTCACAATAATCTCACAATCCTTTTCTACTCAGGTGACAGAAACACACTTCCATACTGTGATACATATAAACAATTAGACTATTAAAAAGCCAACAGCTGATGTTAACAGCCTAACATCAACACATAAAGCATGTGGTACATGGACATTATGTAATGTTACCTCAGTAAATGGCCTGAAAGGTCTTAAAATTCTACCCCACCCAAAAGGTTTACTGGTAATTTCGACTGCAAGCAGCAATAAATGGGCTTTTCAACTATGAGTATCTGTATGTAGTTTTAATTATATGTTGCATATATTAGTTCCACTTAGATGAAACGGCTTTGAATCCCTG
This sequence comes from Semaprochilodus insignis, assembly GCA_034552555.1. NCBI lineage: Eukaryota > Metazoa > Chordata > Actinopteri > Characiformes > Prochilodontidae > Semaprochilodus > Semaprochilodus insignis. Next base: position 2,754,108 of record CM067480.1, read on the forward strand.
GTGCGACTGCTCTGTCGGTGCAGCTCATTAGAAGAAGTGAGAATGCCGCCATGCAAACTCTGATGCACTCCAAATAAGCGGACTGAGACCCCCTGAGCAGGTCAGTCTTGGCTTGTTTCAAAGCTCAACTCTGGTGTGGTTTGTTTGATGAATGAACCCAAAACAGACCAAAGATGTCTAAACAGAGCAAAGACAGAATGAACCGTCGTACTCTCTCTGCAGAACCCCTTTGGTACGTGGGAAAAGTGAGTTTCTGATGCTGTTTTTGAAACATGCATGTGTTTTATCATCTTTTCATGAGCTCTGAATCAGTAACTGTCGAATGTAGGACTGTAGTAGTTTGTTTTAGTTTTAAACTGAGGAAGATGCACGGCTGAAGTCTTTATTACACTCATCATCAGACACATTGTTGCACCCAGAAGGAAGGGTGGGATTGCAGTGCTATTGGGAAGGAAGATAAAGGTTACCAGGATCAATAAATGGTGATACATTTAGACTGATATGGGCAACATTTATTGAGCTGCACATACAGAAGTAGTGTCTCTCAGTATGGCATTGGGGGGGCAGGTTTGCTAACACAACATGCCGGACGTCTCAGGATGGAGTTGTAGAGGTTCCTAATGGTGTCCTGTGATAATCCATCCCATGCAGCTTGAATATCCTCACACAGTTCCTGCAGATTTTGCAATAGGTCGCATGCAAAGGATGCTACCAACACAACAGCACAAGTCAAAATAGAAAGCACATCGGTCAGGTACAGCGATAAGCCCGTCCTTGCTTACATCACATGCACAGCCAAGCGTGAAACTGGAATCATTCGCATGTCTCCCAAAGTCAAACCTACCCACCAAGTTATGTTCCTCTCAGTTGATTCCTTCTGGCTGCAACTGTTTTTTTTGATGATGAGTATAAATACTCAAAACAGACTTTAATTGCACACATAAATTACATTATACATTAAGGGACCAAGATTTCTGCTTTTTGTAGCAGCCATGAGCCATGAATTGAGGCTGTTACAGGGATCACTTCACTTTCACTCTGCTTTACGTCCTGCAAAACCACAGCAACACAGTAAGGAAGTCTCGTGGCTTATTGCTCTAGTACCAGAAGACGGATAAAACAGGGCAAACCAACGAGCCCAGATAGGTCAGAGAACAGCCTGATTCAGAAAGTTCAGTGGACATTATCCAAGTTTATTGTACAGCATCCAATCATTTGTGACCTTTTACTCGTATGACTTCATCGTTTGGTTCAATGCTAATTATGTCAATGTGCACGCTAAGAAAACCAGCACTAAAATGCAAAGAGGCAGAGTGTTGCTCCAGACCAAGGAAGTGAACTCCAAGAACTACAGAACTAATACCGCTACTGAAGTGTTATTTTAATTCCCCTATAGTGTAAATGGGCTTGGAGCAGTCTATTGAGAGTTCGAAACCCCGGCAGTGGCGCACTGGCACAGCCGCTTCTGAATGGCATCAATTAAACATTTCAGTCACACTTAGAACAGTCATTCTGGCGTGTGGAACATGAACAGTGTATTCAGAGTTCTTGAAAGGCCATTGTGGCCTTGAGTGTCTGTCTTAAATAAATGACGTGTTGATTATGAAAATGTACTCTATCTTTTGTGCCGGTAACGTTGACTAATCATTGCGGCCCTGATTAGATAGCATTTGAGCCCTGTTTGAATGTGAGGAGCGTTTTATGCGGCTGTCTTTCTGAATATGTAATTTGCATTGTATTCAGAATTGAGTCAATTTCTCAGACTCTAATGTACTTCAGTTTTCATCTTCATAAATCTTTCTTTCACCACATGTTGACCCTCACGGGGGTCATGCGGTCAGATCGATTGTCCCTGCCGGGGTCATTGTTTGCAAGACATGGGTATACGAGTATGTATGAAAACCTTCCAGACATCCCCAGAACAGTGGGCTCTGTATATCCAATATGGCTAGATCATTATCTCCAGTGATTCTATCGTCATGTTTGTGTATTGTCTGCTCATTAAAAAAAATCTCGTAAAAAACTGACCCCATTTTTGGACAAAGTGTAATGGGTCATAATGTGGAACCGGAGCATTTGGTGGGCATTGTTGAACTAAGCATGGACATCTTTTAACCACTGAACCACGGACCACAATAGATACAATGTTCACATCAATTGCGAGAGTTGGGCCAGATTTGGTGGATGCCTTCCCTGTCACAATTCTGAGGAGAATTTCCTGTAGACTGGGATTTTAGCCACTGCCGGTAGACCCGTATGACCGTATGCTTCCATACACCTGCAGATTCAGCTACTTCCTTCACACTATGGTCTTTGGCATGCTCAAAACCAGCCACTCCTTTTTTACCGATCATCACATGCCCATTTTCCACACATGGAACGAGACATTCACTGCACTATATCACGTCTTCTCAATCTCAATCCCACAGGTACTTACAATCCTAATCATCCTCATACAATGCATTCTGCAGGAGCCTGATGTTACTACCATCTTAAAACCGTGAGGACTCATATTTTATCCTGTAAGCTTAGGTGGGCATTGAGGTAAGCTTAGGTGGGCATTGAGGTAAGCTTAGGTGGGCATTGAGGTAAGCTTAGGTGGGCATTGAAAGGGCTGATAATTCATTGTCTTCATTGGTTGCAACAAAACGTTCCAAGACTATTCCTGGTCCTGAGTGTGGCATATTAATGCGCATGCAGCAGGTGCTAGAAATACTAGTCGTGAGTCACTATTCCATATGACGTGGCACAATTAACATCAGGACCACTAGCAGGTGTGCATTTGCAGTTTCACCATGGATCTCAAACCTGAGCAGAGAGCGAACATCAAATTCTACATTAAACTCAGGAAATCAGTGGAGACCCTTGAAATGCTACAACAATGAAGCAATGGACCAAGTCGGGGCGGGGTTCGAGTGGCATTCACATTTCAAGAAGGGCAGAACTTTGCTAGAAGACAACGAATAGTATAAGCAAACATGACCATGACCACAACCCCTGAAAACGTCTACAGAACTTGAATATAGAACACTTGGAACACTTCAGGCAATGCTCATGTCCAGTTTGAACATGCACCAATTACTCCCACGTTTGTGCCCAGGATCCTGAATCAGCACCGACAGCAGCACCATGTCAACATCTGCGAGAATCTCCATCAATAGGGTTTGATTGGATCAACCTCCATTTGAATATCATGTGAGTTAGATCTACGGCTACGACTCAGAGACCAAGCCTTCATGACCGAAGAAAGCGTGTCAGCTCAGGAGTGTAGCCTAGAACTTTATGCTGGTAACAGTTTGAATGGTCCATTCTTTCTTTGGCTAGGATGAAACAGCATTCATTATTGATTCAAACAATCTTATTGGCTGACTTGTCAAACTACAGTACTGGGCATCAGACTATTTCAGATGAGAGAAGCTCTTGACATTGTACACTAGAGGTTGGAACATTGCTGTAAAGATTGTATTGCCTTCAGCCCCAAGAGCTTTAGGGAGATACTGATCATAAGTTCTAGATCATGCCAACTTGTCCCAAAGGACATAGATGGAGCTCCATCACTCCAGAGAACCCAGGTCCAGGGCTCCACAACCCCAATGTCGGTGATGTCCTNCGTATGACCGTATGCTTCCGTACACCTGCAGACTCAGCTACTTCCTTCACACTATGGTCTTTGGCATGCTCAAAACCAGCCACTCCTTTTTTACTGATCATCACATGCCCATTTTCCACACATGGAACGAGACATTCACTGCACTATATCACCTCTTCTCAATCTCAATCCCACAGGTACTTACAATCCTAATCATCCTCATGCAATGCAATCCGCAGGAGCCTGAAGTTACTACCATCTTAAAACCGTGAGGCGACTCATATTTTATCCTGTAAGCTTAGGTGGCCATTGAAAGGGCTGATAATTCATTGTCTTCATTGGTTGCAACAAAACGTTCCAAGACTATTCCTGGTCCTGAGTGTGGCATATTAATGCGCATGCAGCAGGTGCTAGAAATACTAGTCGTGAGTCAGTATTCCATATCACGTGGCACAATTAACATCAGGACCACTAGCAGGTGTGCATTTGCAGTTTCACCATGGATCTCAAACCTGAGCAGAGAGCGAACATCAAATTCTACATTAAACTCAGGAAATCAGTGGAGACCCTTGAAATGCTACAACAATGAAGCAATGGACCAAGTCGGGGCGGGGTTCGAGTGGCATTCACATTTCAAGAAGGGCAGAACTTTGCTAGAAGACAACGAATAGTATAAGCAAACATGACCATGACCACAACCCCTGAAAACATCTACGAAACTTGGATATAGAACACTTGGAACACTTCAGGCAATGCTCATGTCCAGTTTGAACATGCACCAATTGCTCCCACGTTTGTGCCCAGGATCCTGAATCAGCACCAACAGCAGCACCATGTCAACATCTGCGAGAATCTCCATCAATAGAGTTTGATTGGATCAACCTCCATTTGAATATCATGTGAGTTAGATCTACGGCTACGACTCAGAGACCAAGCCTTCATGACCGAAGAAAGCGTGTCAGCTCAGGAGTGTAGCCTAGAACTTTATGCTGGTAACAGTTTGAATGGTCCATTCTTTCTTTGGCTAGGATGAAACAGCATTCATTATTGATTCAAACAATCTTATTGGCTGACTTGTCAAACTACAGTACTGGGCATCAGACTATTTCAGATGAGAGAAGCTCTTGACATTGTACACTAGAGGTTGGAACATTGCTGTAAAGATTGTATTGCCTTCAGCCCCAAGAGCTTTAGGGAGATACTGATCATAAGTTCTAGATCATGCCAACTTGTCCCAAAGGACATAGATGGAGCTCCATCACTCCAGAGAACCCAGGTCCAGGGCTCCACAACCCCAATGTCGGTGATGTCCTCTACCGGACACTCGGCCTTGGACATGGCTGTTCCAGAGTATCTCATTCTAATGGTCAATGCACTGAGAGATGTACATGCATAGACCTCTAGGGCTGTACATGCATACCGTGCAAGGCCGAGCTGGGACATCTTCTCCTTTTCGTATCATGTAAGTACATAATCGTGAACCACTTATTTTATGTTCTTCATTGATCTTTCATAAATGTCTCATCCTCCAGCAGCTTTGCTAGGAGTCATGAATAGCAGTGCAGGCTTCCCGCAAGAGATGACTGTGGTGTTTGTGTTTGCCTGCCAGTGATTTGTGCTTCAAAAGTTCATATTTCATATAAATGTTTGTGAGTGAGAGGGAGCGCTATCTGTGGGGGGTGAACTGATATTGATGTGTTGATCTCAGTCTGTTTACTACACTCTCTCCTTTCCCTCGCTCCACTCACTCATACCTTTGACTTGTGTGTGCGTCTATGGGTCTATGGCGTTCCTCCTCATGCGCTGGCCCATATTAATAATCAAAGTGCTTTAATAATGCAATGACCATAAATTATTAAGCTCATGGTGCGGATGTGGCCCGGCAGTAAGCCGACATTTGATTTGATCTGGCCAACGGGGATTCAGCGTCTGGAAATAAACACACACCTGCCTTTAGAATGTTTGTGTCATTGTTCATGCAGGCCACACGTGCTAACCTTTCAGCACCTTTCCATCTGTATTTGCTTGACTCGGCTATATAGTACTACAGCAGGTCAGTTTAATTATGATGGGAAGCTATCACTCAGAATGAGAACTGCAATGTAGCTCTTCATACATTAGTACTGTGCTATATCATAATACGACCGTGATATGCTATCAGAGTCTGAGGAACATACTAACTTCTCAGCCAACAATTCTACAGTCAGTATGTTCTCCGCTTCATAGTAGAAAGGCCTGTGATCCCACCCACTGCCTCTTTCCCAGTACCATTTTAACCCCCCCCCCCCAGGATGCTGCACCCATGGAAGCAGGCAGACACGCTGGATCAGCAGAAATAACATCAATTTCTACTACACTCTAAAAAATGAAATGTTGGATTTACTTAAAAATGTTATGTCAACCGGTCCCACACAACTGTGTTAAGTAGCTTTTAAGATATTTGATTGAGTAAAACATACATATCGGATTCAAGTCACACTAAAGTGATTTGACTAAGTGCTTTTTAACTGTACAGGTTATTTTCATGTATTTCCCAAAAATGAAATGTTGGATTTAATAAAAAATCTCATGCCCATGCAGTTGTGTAAAGTAGCTTTTAAGATGCTTTTTTGAGTAACATGTACTCATACTCTGTTTTGACTGGACAGATAATTTTTATGTATTAATCATATTCAACTTTATGTGGTTATGTTCCACTAATTGAAGTAGGAAAAGTTCATTTTAAGTTAGATCTGTGTTATTTTGGTAGGTTTCTACTGTGCTACTGAGCTGCCATAGAGTCATACTCAGCAGTAGGGTGCATGGTAACTTGCACTAACAGCCAACATCAATGTGGCTAGGCAGTTAACTGTGAAGTATAGAAAGTAGCATACACAGTGGAAGGCAAGCCAGGGGAAGAGACAACACAAAGACGGTGAGTAAAAAAAGTAAAACAATATGCAAATAGATGATGACAAGAGCCAATGGGAAAGACAGTTCTACTTAGCAATATTATACTGACCAAACAAACACTTATGAAGTAAATTGGACAGGTCACTTCATTTCATTGAAACAACACAATTGACTCAGTTTTACTGATATACATACATGTATATCAGTAAAGTCAACAAAAAGAACTGAATAAAAAACCAACGACAGAGCGAGTTCATTTCTTAGAGTGTATTCAGTTCGAAGGGTAGTGCGTTTAAAGCGAGCTAGTTATGTTGGTTTTAATCTGTGGTATTCTGTAGCCTTGAAATCTCATATTATTATTTTAATGCAATGAAACATGCTTATTTTTTACTGTGAAAATGTAAATAGTAAAAGTAATTTCACCATAAAACAATTATGTAATGCAAACAATACCAGTGTTTCATTTTTTAGAGTGTACGGCTGTCCTGATGATCAATTTTTGGGCTTCATTTTTGTGTGGAAACATCTCAACGCTATGGGTCTGAAAGGATGTGTAGCTGTTCAAGAAGCTCCTCACTAAGAATAATGGACAGACACAACGAATAAAGAAGCTATGGAAAAAATGGACTGACCACTCCAGAGTCCTCAACATCACTGAATGTGTTTTGGCGTACTTCCTTTGCGAGAAATAGGGTCAGGGGACATGAGGCTGGAAGACGCTCCAAAACTATTTCTAATGAGTTTGGACTGATCCACTCTCAGGTAGGTTGTGTACCAATGGAGGAAATGAGTGATCCCTTTCCCAGAAGTGGTCATCCAAAAAATGACTCCAACACCAAAAGGTGGGATACTCTGGAAGGGCACAGAAGAGCAAAGAACCTTGGTGTAAGATCTAAGGATCTGCAGGCCTGTCCTACACTGGCTAATGTCAGTATTCATGAGTCCACCATCAACCAAACACTGAACAAGAAAAGTATATATGGAAAGACAGCATGAAGAAAGCCACTATTCTCCTAAAAGACCCCCTGGATGAGCCAGAAGACCACTGAGACAATCTTACGTGGATGGATGAGGATGGAAAAGCTAAACCAACTTCTAGGACTGAACTTTAATCCACATATCAGTCTTACCTAGCACCTCAGGGAAGGACATAGCATGCAACAAAGACAATGTAGGATGTTAATACCATGGCAGCTAACTGAAGAACCCTTGTGTGGCATGCGCATGAACATGCTCATGCCTTACAGCCCCAGACTGCTGTCTGGCTTCCACTGTCTCACACAAGAAGACTGGGACAGAGTGCACGAAACCAGGTCACACATGTGTGCGTGTGCAAAACTGGCCCGGTCGTAGAAGATGAACCGAGAAAGTTCAACAATGAATCATTTATAGTCCATCCATGTTCTCCTGCCACTCTCATCAGACCAGGATAGAGTAGACATGCATGGAGAGAGAGGATAAAAGCACAGAAGGTCATAAACTCATAGACAGGGGGAATAAAACTGATGGTGCTGATGGTGAAAATGCAGCTTCGTTTCCCCAAAGATATGAAATATGATGTGTCCTCAGAAAGCCCCTGTGAAGGCACAAGCTAAATGGGCATATATACAAACACTGACCAGCCACTTTAGTAAGAACAACTCATTGTCCATTCTATCAGCTCCACTGACCATATAGGAGCACTCTGTAGGTCTACAGTTACAGACTGTAGTCCATCTGTTTCTCTGTATACTGTATTACCCTGTTCGTCAGTGGTCAGGACCCCCACAGGACCACCACAGAGCAGCTATCATGTGGGTGGTGGATCATTCTCGGCACTGTGACAGTGACACTGACGTGGTGGTGGTAGAGATAGATGGATAGATAGATACTTTATTGATCCCGAAGGACATTTAGCAGCCAGTAACAGTTACACAGTACAGCACAGTAATACAATACAATAATAAGGGTGGTACAGTATGAACAGAAGTAAGTACAGGCTCAGCAAAAATGATTAACTATACATAATACCGTCAGCTATAGATAAATATATCTCACTTACTACAACAAGGCAAGAATATATACAGAAAAATCTATCTACAAACGAACAAATATGTAAAAGTCTGCATTAAGATGGAAGATAAAGATAAAAAGGCAGTGCAATAATAAAAAATGTAGATATCAGCAGATAATGACAATACTGAATAAACATGTGTTAGTGTGTGTCGTGCTGGTGTAAGTGGACATGTTTGGTGTCTGAATTTTGCTTTTTGAGTTCAGCACTGAAGTTACGAGACACTAGACCAAATGTTTTCCTGTACATGCATTCTTAAAACGTCTATCACCCGGGTCAACTTTGCATTCAGGACTTCAGGTGGCCAGACATGCTGACTTCGGGTGGCGTGATGGTGCAGTGGGTAGCGCTGTCGCCTCACACCAAGAAGGGCCTGGGTTTGATTCCTGACTGGGGCCTCCAGGGTCCTTTCTGTGTGGAGTTTGCATGTTGTCCCCGTGTCTGTGTGGCTTTCCTCCGGGTGCCACAGTTTCCTCCCACCATCCAAAGACATGCAGTCAGGTGAACTGGACATGCTAAATTGCCCCCCTAGATCTAATGTGTATGTCTGTGTATCTGCCTTGTGATAGACTGGCGGCCTGTTCAGGGTGTTTCCTGAATTCAGGCCAATGAGTGCTGCAATAGGCTCCAGTAACCCCCATGACCCGGATGGATAAGCGACTTAGAAGATAAGGATAAAGGTGACTTGCTGACATTTATTGTTTATAATAATTCAGTGTAGTTAACTACAGTCTGTGCCACCTTTATGTAGACCTGGATGTGGGTTGAGCTGGTTGTGAGATGCTTTGGAAGGACTTCTAGTTTTAGCAGCATTACTCTTGTCGCTCCAGCGCTAAACCCAAGAAGCACCAATCATGGCTAATCATGGCTAGTCTTGGCTAATCACCTACATTTGGAATAAATCATGTACATTTATTATTTTTTTTGTTTATCCAACAGTTCTTTTCATATGATGAGGTGAGTGAATGGTACATTATCATCCAAACTGGAATGTGCTCGAAAAGAAAACTCAAATTTATGCTACAGTTCAGAATTCATGGGCTTCACCACGTACAAGCTAAATGTAAATTGACTTCAGTTAATAAGGAAAAGGGAAAAAGACAAAGCACCTGAGCAGTGATTAATGGCATTATTCCTAATAGGCTGCTGCCAGCTTTAGCCCGAGGAAGCAGCGACACTAGAGGTTCCTGTGGAACCATATTTCAACCTGAGTTTACCAGAGTCCTATAAAAATTACATTAATATTTCTAGACGAAACAGTTATTAATATTTACTGAGGTTTTTCCTGAGTGTTATTCACTGACACACCCTATTAATCACTACGTGTCCCGGTTACATGCAATGTTGCTTGAAGGTTTGAGAAGCTTTTATCATGTTGGGAATTTCTACATACATATGACCCAAAATATGATCAGATCTTCATTTGGGTCACAACAATAGATAAAGCGAACCCAAATAAACAAACAACACAAACAGTATATGTTTTCATCTATTTAATAAAACTACTCTTTGTTGACAAAAACAAATCAGGATGATCAGTTTGGTATTGATAATTAGGATCAGGAGGTTCCGATAGTTGAATGGCAATCAGGTGTGCTATTTAAAAAAACACTACCTGAATCCTTACCACCAAGCCCGGTCTACAACACACACGCTTGCTAGCGCATGCCAAGACTCTAGTAAATAAGACCTCAGAAAATTATTTGACAGTGGTCATGAGGCTGGAAGATGCTCCAAAGCTATTTCTGAGTTTGGACCGATCCACTCTCAGGCAGGTAGAGTACAAATGGAGGAAATTCAATATGACTGATACCCTTCCCTGGAGTGGTCATCCAATAAAAATGACTCCAAGACTGAGAGGTAGAATATTCTGGGAGATCATAAAGCACCCCAGGGTAAAATCTAAGGATCTGCAGGCCAAGTCTTACACTGGCTAATGTCAGTGTTCATGAGTCCACCATCAAGCAAACACTGAACAAGAGGAGTATGTATGGGATGATACCATATAGAAAGCCACTGGTCCCCTAACAGACCACCTGGATGAGCCAAAAGACTACTGAAACAATCTTATGAGGATGGATGAGGTGAAAATTGATCTTTACGGCTTAAAAGAGAGATGTTATGTTTTGCAAAACTGAACACTGCATTCCAAAATAAGAACCTCACGGTGAAACATGGTGGAAGCCACAGTCTATATTTATTCAAGTACATGAACTTCAGGAAAATATTGAGTTGTGTAGAGTTGTACTCTAATCGTAACACTTTTACTTCTACTCAAGGATATTAGTGAATAAAGGAATCTATGTTTACTCAGTTTACACTTTTAGTCATTCACATTTGGTTACTAATTCCTTTTAGTGTTTAATTTCATTCTGCTTTGTTGTTAACGCCATATGTACTACTTTGTGGTTGGTCGTATTTCAGACTTTGGAGCTTCAGCACTGTATTTAGAAAAATAGAGCCTTGCAAACTTCATTTCCTGTGCTCGTAGATGCTGGATTTACTGAGACATTCCACTATAGTTCTATACATTACTCAGCAGTTTTTTTTTTTTGAGCTGATACTTTTGTATTTTTTACTTTTACCTCATTATTTTATGTCATGAAAATAATTTTGTGTCAGTAAGTTTCAAAACTTTTCCTAAAGTACTGATTTAGGCTACTCTACCCACCTATGATGGTCACAGTATCATGGTTTGGGGCTGTTTTACTGCTGTTGGACCAGGATGATGGAGCTGGACTGTGAATCCAATTCTGGATTCTGCCACCCTTCTGTTAAATGAACCTCAGTAGAAGGTGAGTCCTGCAGAGAGGCAATGACCCTGAAAACACCAGTTAGTCTACAAATAATGTTTACAGCAGAAGAACTGTTGCATTGTGGAATATCAGAGTCGAAGTCCAGACCTTGCATGCCAGCAGAAACATTGAGGCAGAACCTGGAGTGATATTCATTCCGGGGTGGGGGCACACCCTCTGAAGTATGTGAAAGCGGAGGTTCACATACTTTTGCCAACAAAGGCATTTAATGTTTTACTTAGTTCAATAAATGAATAAAAAATCACACTTTTTTTGTGTTGTTGTTGTGAGTTAAATCTGATCTGAACATCTTTTAGGTCAAATTTTGGTCAAAATCCACAAAAGGGCTCACCAACTTTCAAGCAGCACTGTATGCCTACAGCAGCCCTGCCCATTCATGTTATAGTAGGCTTGGACTGCTTTCTGAATGGGAGACAACACAGGACAGCCAATCAGAACAGAGCTCATTTACATATCTATTTTACATAGATACCATACACTGTTGTTGGTGTACAAAACCACAAAAATTGCAGGGCATGGGCCTCCATCAAGCAGTGAAGTGTCCCATGCTACAATAAGAGCGTCTGGTGATGAGTGACAAGGCCCTCACTGTCCAGCCAGCCATATGGGACAGCAGCACGAGGTGTTTAACTATTAAAGTCCATCAGGAGTCCTGCTACGAGCCCACCGTCTGTCCAGTCAAGCGTTAGAGACAGGCACACAATAGCCCACTGTCAGGAGCTACAATGTGGGAGCTGATTGTGTGACCTTCAGAACCCAATAACATTGACATACAGAAAGCCCCCCACCACAAGTGCTCCACACTGACAGAGAACAGCCACCGTCACATCACCTTTACTGACAGCGTGTTCTGTAGGACAGGGAAACGATGTGTGCTTCATAACTGCAAACTGGTTCTGGAACAGAAACCATGTTCTATATCTACCATCCTGTTTGGGTTCCACAATGTTCTATATCTACCATTATGTATGAGTTCTGCCATGTTCTAGACTACAGCTATCATCCTGTATGTGTTCCACCATGTTCTATATCTACCATCCCGTGTGTGTCCCATTATGTTCTATATCTACCATCCTGTATGGATTCCACAATGTTCTATATCTACCATTATGTATGAGCTCTGCCATGTTCTAGATCATCTATCATCCTAAATGTGTTCTACCATGTTCTAGATCTATTATATTGATTGTGTTCTAGTATGTTTTATGTCTAATATCTTGTATGTGTTCCATTATGTTCTATATCTACCATCCTGTATTGGTTCCATTATGTTCTATATCTACCATCCTGTATGTGTTCCATCATGTTCTATATCTACCATTCTGTGCGTACTCCACTATGTTCTATATCTACCATCCTGTATGTGTTCCACTATGTTCTATATCTACCATTCTGTGTGTGTTCCATCATGTTCTATATCTACCATCCTGTATGTGTTCCACTATGTTCTATATCTACCATCCTGTATTTGTTCCATTATGTTCTAGATCTACTATCCTGTATTTGTTCCATCATGTTCTATATCTACCATCCTGTATTTGTTCCACTATGGTCTATATCTACCATCCTGTATGTGTTCCATCATGTTCTATATCTACCATCCTGTATGTGTTCCACTATGTTCTATATCTACCATCCTGTATGTGTTCCATCATGTTCTATATCTACCATCCTGTATTTGTTCCACTATGTTCTATACCTACCATCCTGTATGTGTTCCACTATGTTCTATATCTACCATCCTGTATTTGTTCCACTATGTTCCATATCTACCATCCTCTGTGTGTTCCACTATGTTCTATATCTACCATCCTGTATGTGTTCCACTATGTTTTATATCTACCATCCTGTGTAAGTTCTGTTGTGTTCTAGACTATATCTACCATCATGTATATGCAAGTTTCTCTTCTTGGGTCTTGTTTTTTGGTTCTTCCTCATGCTCTTTGAGAGTTTTTACAGTACTTCAGAGTCTTGGTTCCTGACAGTGGATCTTTCTCATTCTCTTTGGGAGTTTCTCCTTTTGAGTCTTGGTTCCTTGTAATGGTTCTTCCTCATGCTCTTAAAGAGTTTCTGTCTTTCTTCTTTATGCTCTTTGCAAGTTTCTCCTCTTGAAACTTTTTTTGGTTCTTCTCCATGCTTGAGAGCTTTTCCTTTAGTCTTGGTTCTCATGCTCTTTTGATGTTTCTGCTTTAAAGACTCACATTGGTGTTTCCTTGTGTTTTTAGACTTTGTACTTTAGAGTCGTGGTTCCTTTTAATGGCTCTTCCTCATGCTCTTAGAGAGTTTTACCTTTTCGGTCTTGGGTCTTCTATGTGTTCCTTCGTGCTCTTTGGGAGTTTTTCCTTTTGAACCTCCTGTGTTCCTTCTTCATGCTCTTTGCAAGTTTCTCTTCTTGAGTCTCATTTTTTTGGTTCTTCCTTATGCTTTTTGAGAGTTTTTCCTTTAGTCTTGGTTCCTCTTGATGGTTCTTGCTCATGCTCTCCTAGAGAGTGTTCCTTCCTCATGTTCTTTGGGGGTTTCTACTTGACTTGTCTTCTCACAGTGGTTCTTTCTTGTGCTCTTAGAGTTTTTAATTTTGGTTCCTCTAGAGAGTTTTTCCTTTTGAGTCTTGGTTCTTTTTTTAGTATTCCTCAGGCTCTTTGGGAGTTTCACCTTTAGAATCTTCCTGGGAATTCCTCATGCTCTCACAGAGATTTAACTGTACTTCAGAGTCTTGGTTCCTATCAGTGGTTCTTTCTCATTCTCTTTGGGAGTTTCTCCACTCAGTCTCGATTTCTCTTGATGGTTCTTCCTCATACTCTTAGAGGGTTTTTCCTGATACCTTTTGGTGTCACTCATGACTAGTTTAAAACATTCTCCACAAAACAGAAACCCCTCTATAATGAACTTAGCATGCCCATGCTTGTTATTACCTGGTTTGATTTGATTTGGTTTATGGTTCCCGGTTTCTTTGTTGTGGTGGTCAAGTCAATGTTTTTTTGGCAGCCAGTGTGTAACTAGCCAAAAAACAGGATCATTTAATTGTTATTACTTTACTGATATTAGAATTACAGCTGATAATTACACCCCACTTTTTAGTCTTGCTCATTGATATCTGTTTCACGTGAAGGTTAATTATCGGTTGTTGTATCGACCCAGAGATTCCATATCAGTGCATCTCTAATCTCAGCTAATCTTAAAAACATACACAGAGCAAAGTGTGGATGAAACTAATAAAGAATTCAATAACAGAATCTTTGCAGAGGGCACAAGATTGCCCAAAATGAGGAGAAAGGGGAGAGCTTCGTCACTCTCTCTAAATCCCAATTCCCTCTATGCTATTCCATCTATCATTTAAAGAGTGATGACCTTCAGTAGCAAAATGTCAGCGCAGCTTCAGAGCCGTATTCTGAACCTCAAAGAGATTAAAAATACAAAATAGCACTGGATTGTGAGTGGGTGAGATGGGCATTTTCCAGAGTGAATATGGTGCATGAATAATTTTCCAGATCATTTGTATTTCTGTGGAGAAAATGATGTGGGATATGTGTATATATATTCCTGCGATTGCTGTAAGTACAGTTCTATGCAGGGCTCCAACCTTCATATGTAATGATACGACATCGAACAAATCCATGTGATGGCTAGAGCGCAGCAAGAGAGAACGAGGGAGAGAGAAAGAAGAAGAAGAGAAAGTGAAAAGAGAGGGGGAGAAAATTAAAGAAAAGGAGGAAAGAGTAAGCAAGAGAACGAAGGGAAGAAAGCTGAAAACAATAGAGAACAATAGAGAAAAAAAGAAGAGAGAGATCTTGGAAAGTAAGAAAGAGAGGTTGAAAAAAGAAAGTGATAGAAAACAAAGACTGATTGAAAAAGAAAAGGAAATTGAGAAAGGTTTAGTTTTATATACATAATTTGTGCAGATTTGTGCTAGTTTGTGCTGGTTTAAACTGGTTTGTGTGGGTTTAGGCTGATTTAAGCTCTTTTGTGCTAGTTTAAACTGGTTTGGGCTGGTTTGCACTGGTTTTACACTGGTTAAAGCAAGTTTGTGCTAGTTTAAACTGGTTTGGGCTGGTTTGTGCTGGTTTAAGCTGATATGTACTGGTTTAAACTTGTTTGTGCTGACTTGTGCTGGTTTAAACTGGTTTGTGCTGGTCTAAGCAGATTGATGCTGATTTGTGCAGATCTGTGTTGGTTTAGGCTGGTTTGTGCTGGTTCAAACTCGTTTATGCTGGTTTGTGCAGGTTGACCAGCAAAACATGTTTAGAATTCAACCAATGCTGCTCACCAGAAAGACCCCCCATCATGCTGGTCTGAGCCAGGGTTTTTCAGCAAGGAGAAGAAATGGAAAAAGTGAAAAGAAAGAAAGAAAGAATGAGGGAGTGAGGCAGATCAGGAGAGAAAAAAGTAAACTGTGCAAAAGAGGGAAAGAGAGATACAGACAGAAATAGAGTGAGATTAAGAAGAGAGAAAGAGAGAGGGGCAGATAAGAGAGGACGAGAAAGAATGAGCACAGAGAAGAATGAGACAGAAAGAGAGGAACAGATAGAAAAGAGTGAAAGAAAGACAAGAAGCAAGAGAAAAAAGTGAGTAAGAGAGAAAAGGGGACTGAGCTAAAAAAGGAAGAGAGAGGCTGAGATTAACCAGAGATAAGAAGAGAGAAGAAGAGAGGGAAACAGAATGAGAGAAAAAAGAATGAGAGAAGGAGAAAGAGAGAGAGGAGCAGAGAGACAGGAAAAAAGAGAGAGGGAGAGAGAGTGAAAGAAAGAAAGCGAGACACAGAAAGGAGGAGAAGGGGCATTTACTGTTCAATAGAGCTGAAAATTATGTAGGAGTCTGCCTCCGAGACAGTTGTGAGAGGAGCTGGTGGGCGGATGAGGTTTGTTTAGTAAAATCACAGCCTGTTTGTGTGATAGAGAGAGAGAGGAGAAAGAGAAAGAGAGAGAAAGAGAGAGAGAACTGGCCAAGCCCTAATTCACAATGTGTGAAATGTTCTTGCTTTTGTCTGAACTCTGCAGTTTACAACAGTTTAAGTAATCAGTCTTTTCTGCGTTTGGCTGTATCTGTGTTTGAGCTCTGTACGTTTCCTAGCCTGTATGTTTATGGACTCCTCTCTGTAAGGGTCTGCAGTCACTGCTGACAGGTGGGAGGATTTTTAAATGGACTTTTTAAATAAATGCCTGCAAAAGTATAATATCAGAACACTCCATTAAAACGGCACTCTTGCTAAGCGGCCTTGATTCGCGTGACATAAAGTGATGCCAGATGTTTACAGGCTAAAAAAGTCGATAAACAGCATTCACACGGCCGACACACCAAGTCTTATACACACCCAATCAGAGCCATACATTCTGTTCAGTCAGCATACATCATATACAAATACTTTGAAGGTCTAAACCAGTCTCCTTGGTTCATTTTTGGATGTGTACCACGCAGTTCAAAACATATACAGCCCGCAAGAAGTTTCTACCAGCAGTGTTCACTCAAACCCTCAATTTGAGTCTAGAAGCTGTAGTGGTATGTCTGTATATAGCGTCATATACCATATATAAACTGAAAAGATATATACTGTATATGTACTGGTGTTTATTGTGTATAATCTGATATATAATGTATATAACCTAATACATAGTATATGTATCAGGAAATATGCTGTATATAAATAGACACTCTGTATAGAATTTCATATAGACTGCATATATCAGACTAAAAAAATAATGACTGAAAAGTAATTAATAGCATGTAATACCTCCAGCAGCTGTGATTGGATTTGGCATGGACTGGACAAGTTTCCGGATGTAGGCCACATCAAATGTTCAAATGTTCAGAGTTTCCTGTAGACTGGGATTTTAGCCACTGCTGGTAGACCCGTATGACCGTACGCTTCCATACACCTGCAGATTCAGCTACTTCCTTCACACTATGGTCTTTGACACGCCCAAATGCAGTCACTCCTTTTAGCCAATCATTAACATCTGCTTTGGAGCCATTTTCCACACATGGATCGAGACGTTCCCTGCACTGTAGCACCTCTTCTCCATCTATGGATCCCGTCACTCACACCCACAGGTATTTAAAACCCCATCATCCTTGTGCAGTGCCATCTGCAGAAGCCTGGAGTTAGCACCACCTTAAACATGATACATAAACTGGTAGATTGTATAGTGTGGCAGGGGTGAGGTGGAGTCGCCGCCATTTCCAGTGGAGGTGGGCGGGTATTCGCGATCAGAAGGCGGGGCACCGTGCCCTTATAAACTGGCCCTCTCTCCAGTGTGGGAGAGGCAGGACATGTGGCTACAGACGGGAAGCCAGAGAGACAGGGGTGAAAGACTCATTTGGCTGAGCAAGCCTCATGTGTAAGTTGCGTTTGGTTTATTCATTTCAGTTTTATGTAAACAAAGTACACTGGTTGACTCGCGCTGGATGTTTGTGTGTGTGTGTCTTTGGGTCTCGTTGAGGTTTTCTTGGTCAGTGTGCTTGGCCCCTCCCATAGCCGCGCCACATTAGTTTAATGGAATGTTAAATATTAATGTTGTGCCCGGTTTTATTGATAACATATGGTTTTGTCCATGATGAAGGTTAGGCTTTGGTTTAGAGTTAGATCTAGGCTTTGAATCGCTGAGCCTCCGATAACCCTAAACAGAAGAATTGAAAACATCATCCGTGATTGTCCACTCACCCAGTATGGCCAATACGGTGTTGTCCTTGAGCACCTCCATGGATCCAGAGCACACAAAGTAGATGGCCTGCAGGGCGTCTCCCTGGCGGATGAGGAACTCTCCGGGAGCGCAGAAGGAGGTTTTGATGATGAGGGAGAGCGAGCGCAGGCAGCCGCGGCTTGCGGACTCAAACAACGGCAGCTGCAGCAGCTCCTTGTTCAGGTGCATGGCGATATCAGCGCGCAGTTCATCAGGGAAGTCTTTCAGGAGCTAAGCAGAGGAGAGAAACACGGAGTCAACCTTCACAGGCCGCAAAATCATTATGTGAATTTCTGCCTAAATGTGACCTGAAGTATATGATCAGAACATCATTAAACTCATAACAATAGATAAAGAGCCTCAGCTTCAACAATAACAGAAGCAATAATGCTTTCCCACTTACGTATTGAGCAAAGCCATCCAACATTAAATGTCTTTGTTGACAGAAACATGTAAACCTCTAGAAAGTTTAGTACAGGTAATAATTAAGATCAGGAAGTTCAAAGAATTAGATGGCAATTGGTGGCTGACTGAGTCTTAACCATCCAAGTCTGGTCTATAACACACGTTTGTTGGCGCATGTCAAAACTCAGGTAAATGAGGCCTCAGAAAAGTATTTGCCATTCCAAAACTGTTTCAGATGAGTTTGGACTTCGCTGATCCACTGGCAGGTAATTCAACACCACTGATACCCTTCCCTGGAGCGATCATCCAACAAAAATGACTCCAAGACTCCAAGGTAGAATCACCTGGGAAATTACAAAGAACCATAAAGTAACATCTAAAGATCCGCAGGCCTGTCTTACACTGGCTATTGCCAGTGTTCGTGAGTCTAACAGCTCCAAAATTAAACGTCTAACAGCTCCAAAAATAAATGTCTAACAGCTCCAAAATTAAACGTCTAACAGCTCTAAAATTAAATGTCTAACAGCTCCAAAAATAAACGTCTAACAGCTCCAAAAAATAAACGTCTAACAGCTCCAAAAATAAACGTCTAACAGCTCCAAAAATAAATGTCTAACAGCTCCAAAAATAAACGTCTAACGGCTCCAAAAATAAATGTCTAACAGCTCCAAAAATAAACGTCTAACAGCTCCAGAAATGAAAAGAAAGTCTTAAAGTTTAAGCCTAGTGTTTGGATGATGATGCAAAAACGATTGTTATTTGTAACTAAGACGATCATGGATCCTGATGAGAGTGAGGAAATATGAACACGTTACACTCCTTCTCCACTCTCTTCATTGGCTTCCCATGTTGAGAACAAGGTCTCCCGGCTTACTCACCAGTGTATTTATGGCAGTGCACCGCCTACCTGAAGGAGCTACTCACCCCACTAACCTCATTACGCTCCCTCCGATCTGTGAACTCAAATCGCCTCCTTCCCCCCAGAACTAAGCTCAGCACCATGGGTGACCAAGCCTTCTGTTCTGCTGCACTGCCGACCCCACCCCCCGCCCTCCACAATTATTGGCACCCCTTGTTAAGATGTATTCTTAGGCTTCTAATAAATTCTTTTTTTCCCTCAAAAACAGAGAAAAATCCAACCTTTAATTCATGTGCACTTATTCAGCAGGAAAAAAAATCCCACATTAAGAAATCATTATTTTACATGAAATCATCTGTGCCACAATTATTGGGACCCCTGATGTTAATACTTTGTACAACCCCCTTTTGCCAACAAGACAGCACTTAATCTTCTCCTATAACATTTCACAAGATGGGAGAACACAGAGAGAGGGATCTTCGAGTCCTGGGTCC
Organism: Semaprochilodus insignis; assembly: GCA_034552555.1. Classification (NCBI taxonomy): domain Eukaryota; kingdom Metazoa; phylum Chordata; class Actinopteri; order Characiformes; family Prochilodontidae; genus Semaprochilodus; species Semaprochilodus insignis. The sequence goes on from CM067480.1 coordinate 2,773,890, forward strand.
TCTCCTGTGCACTCTCCTCTTCAGCTCACCCCACAGGTTTTCAATTGGGTTGAGGTCTGGGGACTGAGATGGCCATGGGAGGAGCTTGATTTTGTGTCTGGTGAACCATTTTTGTTTAGAACTGGCCACATGTTTAGGGTCATTATCTTGCTGAAAGACCCAGTAACGACCCATCTTCAGCTTTGGGGCAGATGCCACCAGAGTTTGATTTAAAATGTCCTGGTATTTCAAAGAGTTCATGATGCCATGCACCCTAACAAGGTTCCTGGGGTCTGTGGAAGAGAAACAGGCCCCCATACTTCACAGTGGGCATGAGGTGCTTTTCC
>CM067480.1:2818881-2832952 GCA_034552555.1 Semaprochilodus insignis
GACAACTAAAAGAGGGTGAATAAAACAATATGCAAATATATGATGCCAGGAGCCAGTGGGAAAGATGAGTTGAATTTATATTATGAACTTATCCCGTCTCCATTTTACTTGGTGTACTAATATCAAGCAAAACCTGCTGTAGCATTTCAAGCTGGCACTTCCCTATTCTTCACCAGTGGCTAGGTTGCTAGCAATCTGGCTAACATTCACCCAACCTGGAGCTTCAGCACTGGGCTGTGGAGCAGTGAAAGTGATTGAGCTCCATCCAATACCTTCCATCCAGAACTGACCATCCAACATTGGTACATGACCTCACTAATGATCTTGTGGCTGAATGCAAACAAATCCTCACAGCAATCGTCTAACATCTAGTGTCTTCCCAGAGGAGTAAAGGAGTAGAGTTAGTGTAGAAAAGGAAGAACAAACTCACTGTCAATGTCCTGAGATCAGTGCTGGAACAGCAGGTGTCTACAAACTTTTGGACGATTTATGAAGTGCAGTAAAATTATAACTGATTTGCCTGGACAAACTAGGTAGATTGCTAATCACTCATAGTGACATTGTTATCCAGATTATGGGCTTACTCAGTGAATAATCAGTCTGATTTATTATAATCCCTGATTAGATATAGAAACAGTAATCCATAAAAAGTAACAGCAATCCGATTACGCATATTTTCAACAGTGTCCTGCTGTGTTTACATGCCCTTTATTTTTGCAATCAGATTACGTAACATGTGGTCTGTCAGTAACCAACACCATGTTGTGTGTGTGTGCGTGCTCACCCGTCTCTGGGCACTGCTGTTCATCCTGGTCCTTCTTATTGTCCGTAATGTCTTTATGGGACACCAGAAATAGCACCACCTCTCCTTTCTCGTTCTTGATGGGCACGATGTCCAGCAGACACCAGAACTGAGTACCTGCAGATGTTTACAGAGACGTTTATATCAGCCATTAAAAAAGAAGCCAATCTCAAATGTTCACTTATCCGGATTTGTTATTTTATTTTACACTCACTGGCCACTTTATCTGAAACCCCTCCCTTGCAGCTCCACCTTGGTGGCATACAGTTACTCATTTGTTATGTACATCATTCTGTTGTTCATAATTGGCATATATATTAGCATTTTTATTTGTTTGGGTCAATAATGGCAAAAAAATGGTTACATTTAATGACACTAGCTAAGCATAGACACCTTTACCATAAAGAAACAATTAGACCGTTTGGTAACACACACTTTTGGAAAATTATTTTACCCTTACTAGACTCCATTTTGGTGTATGAAGTTACATAATTCTGTTCATCTGTTCATTAAAACCTCTGAAGCTATAATATGCTGAAAATAAAAACGATGCATGCCTTCGGAAACGTGTGGAATGATTTACTTCTTGCTTGATTCCTCTATGGATGAGAACAAGAAAGATGTATCTATTGAAAGACTCGGTGACCTCGTGGATGCTTTTAGCCTAACATACCTCTGCCGATTGGTAGAGATGGCACAATCAGGTTGAGTTAAGTTCAACACCTTCTTCATTAAGATATAGCGACTTAAAATGTGCTCTACCAAAAAGTTGAGCAGAATGTTAAAGGGCTAGCAGTGACACAGATGCACCTGATACAATATGAAGCTGAGAAGGTACCTCCACCTAAATAATAATAATCTGGACAGTGGTGGTCCAATGGTGGTCCCTTCCCATTGATGACTGAGGAAGACAGCACATCAAATGTTAATAAAATATGTCCATTTTGAATTTGATGACAGCAATTTTGAACAAGGCTAACAAAAGGCAATAGCATTGTGCAATGTTCAAAACACCCACCTGTTTCTTTCACAACTAATGAGGTTAACTGGCAGCAGGTCAGTAACATAAATGGATCCCAGAGAGGCTGAGCTTTCAGAAATAAAGATGTGGAGGGGTTTACCCTCCGTCTGAGAAGAGGCACCATGCAGCTTGATATCAGCGCACAGTTAAAAAGCCAGCTCCCATGATGGTATGGCAGGGCATGACTCGCACAATTGTGAAGCTCCATTAATGCTGAGATTTATATATGGGTTTTGGAGCAACATGTGCTGCCATGCGGCAAAGTTTTTGCTTAGCGAAGCAATGCTAAACAACATCCTGCCTGTATTATGACAGCATGACTACGTAGTAATAGAAGAAGTAATGAACACAGTTCCTAAATAAAACCATGGCCTTTACATAAGAACCCTTTTAGATGTCTTTTTTAAGTTTGTAGAAGAACCAGCTTTGGTTCTCTGAAGATCCTTTTGGTGGACGGCTTGTAGATGACCCAGGGAAAAATTAAACATATTTTAATGTACAATTAGTATATATTTAATACGTATTTAATAAAAGTATTTGCACTCCCAGGTAAAAATTCAGTGTATTTTAGTGTACTAGAAATGTACTTAAGTAGGTCTAAGTGAATCTTAGTGGTGTCTCAAAATAGTACAGTTAAGTACAATTAGTTCTATTTAAGTACATTTTAATAGCACTAATTGTATTATCACACCCTGTCTTGTCTTGCTCCTGTTTGTCTCAGGGTTTCTCTGTTTTTTCTTTTGTTGTCCTGTGCCGTGTGCTTCTGTTTGTTTTGGTTTATAGCTCCTCCTGTCTCCGCCCTCGTCATGCCCCTCACTTGTCCCTAGTTTGTAGCTCCGCCCCTTCCCAGGTGTTCCTGGTTAGCCCTCGTGTATTTAGACTCCCAGTTGTTCCCTTTGTGCTTGCCTGGTGTTCTGTTTAGTACTTTTTTTTCTCCAGGGGAACCATGCAAATAAGATTTATGAATATGAAGAACCTCCAAATAGCGTAACACTTCTCAGCCAGAAAACTTTTTTAGCTTTTCTAAGCCAGAATTCATTTAGGAGGCTTTGTTCTGAAGAGTGTACACAGTGCACACACTGAGAGATGGAACAACATTTCAGGGAGACTCATCCGGATTGTTGTATCTGCTCGTCTAATGCAGGTGGGGAGTAAATCTGCTCTGGCTGTTGGAGGAGATTGCAGACTCTTTTGGCAAGACTGTGTTTATTCCTCCTAAGCCTACATGCATACCTTGAGTCAAACAGGAGAAACATATGAAGGAGCTATTTCTTATTTCGGTCCTGTCCCAATAAATCAGCAGGCCAAGGAGCGTGTGTGTGTGTGTGTGTGTGTGTGTGTGCGCGTAGGTGTGCGTGTTGCTCTCTCTGGTTGATGGTAGTAAGGGTTCTAAGGGTCAAAACTGACTGATTGACGTGTGTCATATGAGTCAATGAGTTCCTGTGAACTCAGGAAATGCACTGACTAATAGTATTGATCAATAGAAGGGGGCTAGAGGGGTTTAACCCCCCCCCCCCAGCATTGGGCAGTGGACCTGCATTCTCTGGAATGATAGAGTTCCATTCAATGGGGGTTTTGGAGTGATCCAACATCAGTATCTGGCCTCACTGATGCTCTTATGGCTGAACACAGTCAGATCCTCACAGCAATGTTCCAACATTTGATGCAAAATCTCCTCAAAGGAGTAGAACAGCAAAAGGAGGCCTCACTCCCTATCAGTATCCTTCATTTGTGAAGAAACATGGCAGAGCAGGTGTCTACAAACTACTGGACATATAACTCAAATGAAGGTTTAATGCATCACTGATTTCAGAACAGCCATACATGCTCCTAATGATCTAAGGAGATTCAGGCACAGTCAGCCATAGCAAAACAAAGAGAAAGACCCAGACAGAGGGAATGGAAAAGAATGGATTGTGTCATCTCTTTAGAAACTAAGCACAATGGTGAATCAGTATTGAATCATTTCTAATTGAATGAGTTTTAAAGAACTCTTTCAGATAGAAGTGGCTCTGAAAGCAGGTCGTGTATAGTAGGCCATTCTACAGTGAAGGAAATCAGGATGGAAATGTCATGCTTATTACAAGCATAAGGCTGCCAGATGAAGTTGACTGTGTTCATATGTGCATGAGTTTGTCACAATATAAGGACCCAAAAGACGCCACTTTCATGTACAAAACTAAAAGAAAAAGACGTTTGAATTAGCAATCAATAAAAAAATTCGCTAGCTCAGTTGACAAATCATAAAAAATGATTGGCAATTACATTAAATAGCAATCAATGAACAATTTTGCAAAACTAGCATTTCACTTAAACGTTCTTTAAAAAACAGGGACAAAAAAATTGTCACCTTGTGCATCGAGGTGGTAGTAACTTCATGCTCCTGCAGATGGCGCTGCAGGAGGATGATGGGGCTATAAACACCTGTGGGGTGTGAGTGACGGGATCCATAGATGGAGAAGAGGTGGTACAGCGCAGTGAATGTCTCGTTCCATGTGTGGAAAATGGCTCCAAAGCAGATGTTAATGATTGGCTAAAAGGAGTGACTCCATTTGGGCATGCCAAAGACCATAGTGTGAAGGAAGTAGCTGAATCTGCAGGTGTATGGAAGCGTACGGTCATACAGGTCTAACAGCAGTGGCTAAAATCCCAGTCTACAGGGAATTCTCCTCGGAATTGTACCAGGGAAGGTGTCCACCAAATCTGGCCCAACTGGTCAACTGGCAAGAGTGTCACAGTCACAGGTGACTCATGTCTGGTGAGCTTATGTTAGACACATGGGTGACCAGATGAATTAGCACCAGACCATTACAGAGAAATCATACACTCAAGATTTATTAGAAACCCCTAGCTAAGAGAGTGGTCCACCAAACAAACAATAATATCTGGTCACCAGCGATCCTGTGGCTTGAGCCTAGCCAATGATGGTGGCACGGCTGTAATTTTATATCTAGTGTAGTGGAACTGTTTAAGTCGGAAGACTCTATAAATGGAGCAATGACTACAGGGTTTCTGAAGTGGAGGCTGGGTGTAGACATCGCTAAAGAGTAGCCATGATGTTCACAATAAGCTTGTTACTAACCATACTGACTAACCACACACCCATATTCTACTCCCACACAATCTATTCTTTCGATTCCAGATTTCAGATGGTGGACCTGAAGAAGAGATAATTGCCATGAGCACAGCGAACACCCAGCTGCCTTCTGATTGACAAGTCGAGCTTTCGTAAGAACTGTATGAGTGACAGCAATGCAATGCAACGCAGCAGCCATGCAACACAGTGGGTATGTGTGGGTTTCCAGCACCTATGATCTCCTATTCCCTTTACACCTGAACCAACACTGCACCGAAAGACAAGGTGGGTTAGGAATCAAACTGAGACAGTGGTATAGAGTACTGAGAGAGTTACAGGCAACACTGGGGGACTTCATTCAGACTAGAGGTAGAAATACAGCAAACCTTACAGCATCTAACTATTCACACTGGCCTACTTTCAATTGTAGATCTCAGAACCATAGATAGACTGTTTCGACCAAAAGGACCATGGTTCTTGAACTGGTCCCTTTCAGGCTTTGTATTATCTTAGTGCTATTCAGGGGACCAGTCTGCGTTTGCACCAGTTTTTATTGGAACCAAGGAACGTCTAAGGATATGGCATCAACGTCAACAGAGTGCGCTGCACAGTGGTAGTAATCAGTACCCACAAGATGGAGGAGCGTATAGATTACCTGCAAGCATTTGTGCTGTTATTCCAGATGTTCATTTATATCCAGCACCACTGGGTGACTCTATTGTTGCCTTCTCTTTCCTCANCGCTGCACAGCGGTAGTAATCAGTACCCACAAGATGGAGGAGCGTATAGATTACCTGCAAGCATTTGTGCTGTTATTCCAGATGTTCATTTATATCCAGAACCACTGGGTGACTCTGTTGTTGCCTTCTCTTTCCTCAGCAACTGACACTCACAGATATCGCAACGGTTCTTTCTGAAGAAACTATCATTCTTCGATTCTGGCTGGGAATGAACTTTTTGGGCTCTGAACCTGTTTATTTTTGGTGGAAATGCGCCAAACAGCTCAAAATTAGGTACACGAACCGGAACACAACCCGCTCCACGTTGGTGGAAAAGGCCTAAGAGTGTGGTTCTGTGCTGGTGGGAACTTGTGAGAGCGGTTTTGGTTTCCTTTTACATTTGCTGTGCTGTTAAACCAGAAACTATTTAAGAAAACGACACAAAAGAGTGGCTAACTGCTAACAGCCTATTACCTACACAGCCAGCCGCAAAACCAGCGTAATTTGATCCCTAACATCAGTCTCTCAGCATGCTCTCAGATTCTTTATCCTCTCAATGGGTGTTTTTTGAGCATCAGTTGCTGAAACCCAGCCTCTACTGCTGTTAACGCCAGCTGTAGTATGCTACTATGCTAGCATTAGTGTAGCCTAGCAAGGTACAGCTCAAAGCACCACATAGCAATTCCAGTCACTTCAACATCAGACATTGTTGCATCAGTAAAGCTTCTGTTAGTTCAAATCGAACCTGTTGCATGACAAGCACAGCTGCTAGCATGCTAGCTAAGCTAACACCAACCAGCTACTTTTTAGAATGGTGGATTTAAAATTGTGCACTACCTTCATTTATTTGGTGTTGGTGCAAGTAAAGTGAACTTATTTCAACATTCTCAGGTTTGCAATAACGCAGAGGGATGCCGGGGTACTTCACCGACATGAACGTCATGCACGGTTAGCTAACCAAGGTGAGGAAACCAATGCATGTCGAATTGTGTTCATCTGGAAGTGGTACTTCACGCTCAGAACTGTTTGGCCCTGCAGTGGATACAAGGTCACGGAGTTCAGGCTCATTTCTCAAAAATTAATCGGGCTCCTCGGGTCAGACTGAAATTTCACTTGGGCAGCTCATGGCCTGTCTCCCATCTATAATGAATTTTAGTCTCCATTCAGCCCTGCTTTAGCTCACCTCCCTTTATTACTTTTTTCTTTCTCACTGCATTTATTACCTTAAACACTTTTTAATCTGGGACGCTAGAGAGTCGTGTTGTTTGTAGTAAGGTCCACAGAGGTGTGTGATTATGGATTCAAGTGAAATAAAATAACAAGACGATTAGAGTACAAATGCAGCCATGAGGAAATTTAGCCTGGAGCGTATAATTCAAAATAATACAGGTCTGTATTCAATCTGCCTTTTGAGATCTGATATGTTTTAGCATTTGCATGTATTAAATCAGCAAGTTCCAGCAAAATTTTGTTGGGTCGACTTCGGACTGAATTCAGACTAAGTTGAGTTCAGACTGAATTTCAGTGACACTGAGTTACAGTCAGGCATGGACAGAAATTGGTCGGACTATTTTTGGGTTTACAAAATAGACTATAATGAGGCAGAAATTTATCCAGCTACAGTCATCTCAGATGTAATTCAATTGGGCTTAAGTTTGTTCTGACCCAAATTTTGCCAGTTGGGTTTGGACAGGATTTTCTTGGGCAATAGTCCAGTTCAGGTTTAGAGTCTTATTGGGCTGCATTCAGCTTCAGTTGCAGTCAGTTTTGTTAAGCTACCTTTGGGTTGATACAGAAAATAGACAGCTCACTGTTCACTTCAGACATAATTGCTTTGGAATACTGGCGGGTTCTTATGGAATTTTGTCAGGATAAAGTTTGTTATGAAAGAATTTTCTCTCAGACTATGGTTAACTTCAGACAGAAATCTGTTATGGTTGGAAAGGATTTTCTTGGGTTACCTTCCAGTTCAGGCAGAATTTTATCCAACTACAGTCAGTTCAGAAGTAATTCAGTTGGGCTTCAGTTTGTTCTGTCTGGCTACAGTTGGGTTTGGACAAGATTTTCTTGGGCAATAGTCCAGTTCAGGTTTAGAATCTTATTGGGCTGCATTTAGCTTCACAATGAGTTTTGTTAAAGTACATTTGGGTTCAGATAGAAATTAGACAGCTTACTGTCCATTCCAGAATTAATTGTTCTGGGCTACTGGCAGGTTCCTATGTAATAAAAGATTCTCAGACTGTGATTGAGTTTAGACCGATATTTGTTAGGCTACAGTCATATCTTGACAGGACTTTCTTGGGTTACGCTCCAGTTCAGGCAGAATTTTGTCTAGCTGCAGTCAAGTTCAGACACTGTTCCCTGGGTACAGTCAGGTTCAGACTTTTGTTTTTAAGCGAAATTTGGGTAATCAGCCTGCAGTCTGATTCAGACTGAATTGTTCTGGGCTGCGAGCAGGTTCCGACAGAATTGTCTTTATGTTACTGTCAGGTTTGGACAGAATGGGTTGCAGTCATTCAGTTGGAAGCAGAATGTTCTTAGGCTGTTGTCAGGAATGGACCAACGTCTCAGGCTCGATTAAAGCTCTAAGACAGTAAACAAATCCACATGGGAGGATGCTCTTAGGTTGCATTCTCCCTCTGTAGACTATCTCTGTGTGGCTGGTGCTATGTAAACTAAGCATTGCACAGCCTCCTGATGGGGATTACATTATCTCTAAATGAATGAGTTTTAAAGAATGCTTCTCTCGTCTCTAGTAGGGAAGGAAATCAGGAGGAAAAATCACTCAAAACACAGTTAAAGGAAAAATGTTAAAAACTGCAAAAACTTCCACCAAATTTAAGACGTTAAGACACTTTTCAATCAGTGTTTACAGACCAAGAACAGGATTTTGAGGCAATTGTGTTGAAATCCCTTTAGAATTGTCTTTGGTAAACCGCTGCAGTGCAAAATTGGGAACTATGAGGGAAATTATCATTGACTTTGAGAAGTGTTGCAAGTTCCCCTCATTAGGGATCTCATAATGTCTAATAAAGTAGCCGTGGACAGACTGCATGTGCATTAACGGACAAAACAAATAAAGAAGCAAACAAAGACACCAAGCTTTTCTATGTACAGTGCCAGTCAAAAGTTTAGACACTGAATGGATGCCATCTGAATGGATGTTGTTGGTGATCTTAAAGACTCTACAGTCTTACACTTAACAGCTCCAACTGATGAGAGTCTGAAACAGTACATATCCTGATATACCAAATATACTCTTGATGTACCACAGTATGATATTTCTCCATATCTCCACCTCTAATATATATTTAGTGGTGTAAAAACTTTGATCTCTTTTTCTGCACAGTGTAAAAGCTCTAGTTCTCCTTTCAGTCTAGTGAACATTCTTGATGGACAGACCAATAGAATTGCTCCAAACCTGCTTAGAAATAAACCTTGTTCTATCAGCCTCCACTGCAGGTTAAGAAAGCTGTTTCATCCTCCTGTAAAGGTCCACTTTGGAGGTGTTTAAGGTGGACTGCATAATTGCATGAGTGCTATTTTATAGTCTGATGTCTTCACCTTTATTCTGAAGTACAGCATTAAGCTAAAAATAAGGAGAATCTTCTATGGGTAGACGTGTCTAAATATTTGACTAGTAGTGTATAAATGTTAAAATAGCCTGAAATTTTTATTTTGGTCAAAAAATGAGCTCTTGATTTATTCATTCTAATCATCTTATGCAGTTGAATTATCATGTTCAGGTTAATGCATGGATGCATTTTTAAACAGTCAAAACACTAAAAACTTCAGCTAGTAGTATTTATGAGTGGTCAGACTTTTTTCACACTTTAATTTTGCTCCTAATTCTAGTTTAATGAATAGATCTTTTATGAATATAGAACACTGGAACCTACACATAAATTCCAATGTGTTTTATTAAACACTTAGAACACTGGGAAGAAGACATGGGAGAAGAAGGAGAAGAAGGAGGAGGAGAAGAAGAACGATGAAGCTATCATTGTTCTTTTAGCCAGTGTGACTTTAAGGATGGCAGTGGGTAACAGCCCATTCTGCTAAAATGAGTTCAACAATGGGAGGATGGATCTTGAGCCTTTACCTCAAAGTTTGTGTGCGTGAACAAACTTCAGAAGAGACTTTGAGCTCTGATGTGAGAGATGGAATTAGTGTTCATGTGTATAGTTTGAAAACTTTCTCAAACCTTTTCATTTCTTTGTGTTTCATTATCTCTAAAAGTAAAACCACTCTACAAACCTGTAAATGTGTAGCTGTATTTCAACAGTATTGAATAACAAAACAAAAACCATGTTTAGAACTTTAGGTTCTAGAATTTAGAACCATTTAACAATTGTGCTTGCACACATTTAAACCATCCATGCAGTGAAACACTCACATAAACAAACACTGGGACACACTGAGCACACTTGACCTGAGTGGTGGGCAGCCCTATGTACAGCACCTGGAGAGCAGTTGGGGGTGAGGTGCCTTGCTCAAGGGCACTTAAGCCGTGTCCTTTCGGAATCGAACCGGCAACCCTCCGGTCATGAGTCTGGCCCCAAGACTTCCACAACAATTGTACATTTGTATGTATGTGTATGCATGTATATGTATATATATGTATGTATATATTTATTTATCATTTTGTTCTCCCTCCCTCTTACTGATGTCAACTGTCTGCAACTTTGAGCTGCTATCAATATGAAAGGTGCTCTATAGATAAACATTATTAATTGATCATATTTCCCAATTAATCAATTTCTCTAAATGTCTAAACATCAAAAAGTTTTTTTTTTTTTATTTTAACCAGTTTTTAAATATCAATCCTTATTTCCAAACATGTGATATCATAGAAAATGGCACGTGTATCACTTGACTTCACAACAAAACCCTGATGCATCCATATTCACTCGCATGCTCTCGGATTACACAGCCACCAGTTTAGCTCTGTGTTTTGCTAGCCGCATGTGGGTGAATATGCGAATGATTTTGCATGCTGTGCTCCCTCTGTTCGCCCCTTTTTAATATGGGATGGAGGTTCACAGTAAAAAAAAAGCATGAACCTTGCCGTGGAGCTGTTGTTTCACCTCAACTGGTCTGGGAAAACACACGCTGTTATTTTCAGAAAAGCAGACAAAAGGAGGGGGAGATGAGGACACAAGCTGTTGTATTAAGGTGTTATCATTCGCACTCTGTGCACAGGTGCATCTGACACAAGTTAGGACTCTGAGAAAGACCTTACAAAGCAATTTGGTCAAATAGATGTGTTTTCCAGAGCAACAGTGCTGCTGGATTGTCGGTAAATGGTGTGGGATGTCTAAATTTGCCAATTGTTCATGCAATCTAGATACAAATGGAGAAAGTCTGTGAAAAGTGTGGAAAGTGGATGCGTAACCCATTTGTGTTTGTAAGTAGAAGAGCAGATCTTTTTCTATTCTTTGACACTGACGGAAAAGCACCTTATTTTCCATGTGACTGCTGTGCTGTATGTCAAGATTACGGTCCTGTTAAATATCCAGTTGGGGAACGTGTCAAAGAGTGTTTTCATACTTTCATATTTCATCCTATTAAATGTCTCAGTTTGTTCAGTTTGTGGTTGTCACTACGGCGGAGTGGAACTCCAATATGGCAAGATCAGGAATGTTAGGAGCATAAACCCCTTAAGAAAGGGCCGTGGTGGGGTCTAGCAATGCTATGCTTCAACCAAGTTGGAATAAATGCTGAAAGTCGTTGGTGCTGACAGCATGAACGACAATGATATTTGCTGAACTCCAGCAGAGTCTGACACTCTGGCAACTAAATGCACATATGAGACAAATTACTTGAGAAATTCGAATATGAAAAACATTCAGATTTTTATCTGTATATTGTTGCTAAACATGGCTATTATTAGGATTCATATACTTCCAGCCAAAAGTTTAGACTCACCTCTGTGCAACTATGTGTATTTAGTTGCACCAAAAAAAAAACAAAACTTTTATGTCTTTTTCTGCACAGTTTAGTGAATATTCATGATGGATAAACCAATAGAATTGCTCCACTGCAGGTTAAGAAAGCTGTTTTATCCTCCTGTAAAGGTCCATTTTGGAGGTTTTTAAGGTGGACTGTATAATTCCATGAGTGCTACATCATAGTTTGATGTCCTCACTTTTATTCCTTCTATGAGTAGCCATGTCCACACTTTTGACTGGTAGCATAGAATAGTAATAACTACACCCATATATATAGTAAGTAAAAAACATATACTTGCGGTATGTTTTATTTGTCAACATAGAGCTCACCAAATATAATATTTCATAATTTAAAATATTAGGACTTACAGGTTAGTTAGGTTAGATTGGTTAGTTAGTATTGGTTTCAGGTGTACTAAAGGATCTGGTATTAGCATCAGCATCAGTATTGGTGCATTGCTAGTTATTATCCTAACTATAATAGTTATTATGCACACTGCAGAGCAAATGACAATAATAGCTCTAGATCAAAATCAACTAGATCACTGATCTTTCAGGTTTTGATCAGATATTCTTTCTTGATCTCTCACCTCCTTTCTTGTAAAAGACCAGCTCAGTCTTGAACTCCCTCCGTTCATCCAGAGCACTCTGGATTTGAGCGGTCAGCCTGTCGCTGGTCTCCGGGCCGTACAGGAAGTGACATGCGCAGCTCTTCTGCATCAGCTCGGCACGGGCGTATCCCGTCAGCTCACAGAAGCCGTCCGAGCAGTAGACGATGGGATAGAGTGACTGCACCTGAGCATTCCCCAGCACAAAGTTGCTGTCTGAGAGAGAAGAAGAGAAACACATTAAAGCTCTTTCACACTTTAGAAGCTGGAGGATTGTTTTCCCAGACAGATATTAAGCCTAGACCTGGACTATGCTTACCTTTGAATGGAGAATCTCCATTCAGTATGCGGTATAGTAAAGCAATGGGCTGTCTGGGAAACTGACCCCCAGTGTGTATTTCTGCTGTATAGAAGTACTGTTGTAAACTGACTTGCTTGAAAGTGATTTGCTATGTAGCCACATAGACGCCACAACATACGGTCTATAGATGGAAAGTGAGTTGCAAAGACAACTCATTGTTTTGGTGATGTCACACAACCCAATACACTCATAGATATCAATGTAGCCTATTTGGCCTAGAGATCCTTAGCTCGTGCACACTCAAGTTAGGAAGAGTATTTCGGCCTGGACTACTTTTCCGATCAGGAAGTGAGACCACATGGTGACCACAGTGAGACTCATGGCCACATGGTGAGCAGTTATATCCCATAATGTCCTATATATGTACATTGCACCAGGAAGTGCCACCAGCCTGGGCCAGTGGGTAAACAGATGCCAGTAAGGAGGTTAGGCAGTGGCTGTAGGCTGTGGGTTGAGTGCAGCATGGACAGCAGACAGCTCATCACGCTCGCCATCACAGGCTTGCTGACTTCCTATTGCATCCATCTCTGCTCACACACACTGAGAGGGGCACATCAGATGGCTTGAAGGTGACCATCGTCCAGCTCAGGTCAGTCACCAGCAATGTTTGGGGTCTCCAGTGTGCATGAGTGGTGCCCATGCCAGCATTAATGGTGCAGTGGGCGGTGGAGAGAGGCTTGGTGGAGCACCGTCATTGTGTGGGATCATGTGGTGTGCAGAGGGAGTTTCACCATGTGCAGTAGGAGCCACAGGTGAGGGCTGGAAGTGCTCACCATCAAGGAGTGGGTACCTTGTGGCATTTGTTCAGCTGTTCAAAGCTGTGTTCCCTAGTCATGTGCTGGCTAGCGTTTGTAAGTTTGGCTAGAACTGAGCTAAAATGGCCACTACCAAAAGAATCACTACGGACACATCTGGTGACGTTTCGGTGGTGTTCTAATTGTTTTGGTAGAGACTAAATGGAATGTTTAATCATTTATTTGAGTATACGTTAAAAGTCTGAAATGTGAAGCTGGAGAATGAGCCATATCAGTCTTAAAGACAGGGTTAAAATGATCATGTATGGTTCATGCTTCTGGTACAACATCCCCCACACTAACGGCATAACTGGACCCCAAAGAACAAAACAAAACAGAAAACCACCGCAGTAGTAATGTTGTGATTTCTGTGTGGGAGTATAACACCCGTCAGGTGTTGCTATTTGTTATACACTAAAAATACAAGGAATGAACAAGCCATGAGCTGCACAAAAGCACCTCCAGCCTTCCCAAACAAACAGCACGGGAAGCGGCTACACAGGCCAAATGAAGTCCCAGCAGTGCAGGTGGAGCATGAATGAGGAACGGCAACAGTGAGAGAGGAACAAAAGGCATGGACGATGCCAGTCCAGACCAACTACAGCTGCAGAACCCCCCCAATGAGCATGAAACAAGAAAAGGCAAACAAAAAAGGCCTGAGACATCCCAGCACGGGTCTGCTGAGGTCAGGCTTTTCGTCCAGGCTGAGTGTGGGAGAGAGAGAGAGAGAGAGGGAGAG
>CM067480.1:2837516-2938920 GCA_034552555.1 Semaprochilodus insignis
AGCACTGCAATCCCACACTTCCTTCTGTGTGCAGCTATTCTTTTGATGATGACTGTATGTATAATGCAGGGGTGTCACCTGGTCTGGCCTTCTGGGTCTTCAGCCCTACATAATTCTTTTCAACCAGCTCTGAATATATATCTCTCCCTATAACGTTACACAGGGACATGTTGACCCACTCTTCAAAAGATGGGGAAAGAGACAAGAGCGCAGTGCAAGAGAAAAAAAGTGGGTGCCAGAAAATGGGAGGCAGCATGTGCGATGAGTCCAAGTGAGAAACTGCATGAGTGCATGAAATTTCCATAAAAAAGCAGATCTACTCCACTGTGAATCATTTTAACTTATAAATATATAAACTGGCTGTTTTAAAAATTCAAGCTCAATGAGTACATCAAATAGTAAGTTAACAGAACAGTTAGCATGTGTGCTACGCTCTGTCAACTCATTATTTGAGACCTAATGACAATACAATTTGAAGGCAGCCACATTACTTACACTACCAGTCGTAAGTTTAGACACAGCTACTCATAGAAGGTTCTCCTTATGTTTATCTTAATGCTTTACTATAGAATAAAAGTGAAGACATCAAACTATAAAATAGCACTCATGGAATTATACAGTCCACCTTAAAAACCCTTCAAAATGGAACTTTACAGGAGGATAAAACAGTGGTGGCTGATAGAAAAAGACTATTTTTGTAATATTATGGGTCAGTTCTATTGGTCTGTCCATCATGAATATTCACTAAACTGAAAGAGTATCTATAGCATTTAAACTGTGGCAAAAAAGAGATCAAATGTGTGGGGTTTTTTTGCTTGTTTGTTTTTTTGCGTAACAAAATATATATATTAGAGGTGGAGATACAGCAGATATATCATACTGTGGTACATCAAGAGTGTATGTGGTATATCAGGATATGTACTGTTTCAGACTCTCATCAGTTGGAGCTGTTAAGTGTAAGCCTGTAGAGCCTTTAAGATCACCAACAACATCCATTGAGTTGGGTGTGTCTAAACTTTTGACTCGTATTGTAGGTTTTAGTCCAAATCAGATTTTGCATTCTACATAATCAATCAATTCATCAGTCCTTCAATCAATCAATCACTTGTATAGGGCTTTTAACAACTAATGTTATCATAAAGCAGCTTACAGAAAAGCAGTTTATGAAAGGATTAAAATAATAAAAAGAGAAGAATAAAGAAGTCCATGTATAGACAAGGAAGTGAATCCGGGAATCAAGGAAAACTACTCCCTAGGAGCAAGAAACCTCGAGGGGAACCCAGGCTCAAGAGAGGAACCCATCCTCCTCTGGTTGACCTTGGATCAAGAGAACTAATAGTAGTTCTTTTGAAATGAATCCCAACCTGAATGCTGTATGTGAGCATTTATGTACAGGCCAGGCAGCAGACCACTCACAGTGCTCCAACCAATTCCAATCCAACCTCAATAATCAAAGTAGCATTTACATTTACGGCATTTTTGCTGATGCTCTTATCCAGAGTGGCTTACAAGGCTAATTGTATTACAGGTAGGCCAATGTTTTGTTAGGAGTCTTGCCCACGGACCCTTACTGGTGTAGTACGGCATAGTCACCCAGACCGGGAATCAAACCCCAGCCTCCCACATGGGGTGATAGTTCACTGGCTGGTAGTGGTGTTATCCACTGCATCACACCAACTGCTCATTTTACATGTTCATTCAAGCAAATTCAGATGAACGATATTGAGGCCGAGCGCCAGATCTTTATGTGACCAGCCAGCCCCACATCAATATTCAAACAGGACATTCTGTCTAACCAATGAGCCAATGCTGATCCACAAAATTGCTTGTGTAGTTTCATGCTGAAACACTCCTTATTATTTGTAAAAATGGGAGGAGCCAAACAGCCGAATGGATGAATAGGTGAGTATATGTTAATGTGCTGAAATTCAAACCGGCTTTTCTTGCAGCTTGATACCCATATTTGGACTGAAGAGGAAACACTTCTACACTTTTACACATTTATACCGAAAAACTGAGGAACAAGTTGGTTTTCTATGACAGTGTTCCTCAACCCTGGTCCTGGAGGCACCATCTCCGGCACATTTTAGTGGACTCCCTGCTTTAACACACACCCTTGCAGCTCGGAAAGGGCTTGTTTAAGAGCTGGTAAGTTGAATCAGGTGTGTTGGGAGCAGGGAAACCTCTAAAATGTGCAGGGCAGGGTGCCTCCAGGGCCAGGGTTGGGAAACACTGTTCTGTGATATGGACTTTTAAACGCTAGTCTGGAATGCTGCTTCAGTAATATGCAGTCTATGTGCTGAGCCAATCAAAGTGCATTATTTTACACTGTATGAGGAGTAATCTTGTGATTTATGCCAGACTAAGCAGGTTGCTTTTTAATCTGAGTTTTGGCACGTACACTTTACAAAGTGTGCATAATGACTAGAAGGTGAAAGTTTGTGAATGAACTGTAAGGTGGATTGACACAGCTAGGTGGTAGCTTAGCAGTTCCTATGTTATCCCAGGTGGTTGCTAACATGTTGCTTGCCCATTGCTAATGATCCCAGGTCTGTCGCTGTACGATATACTGTATAGCACTGTATGAAAATCATATGATCATGTAATCGGTCATCAGAAGCACAGGCACATTATTCCCATGTGGGTTCTGCATAAATTACACGGTTCTAGCTCAAAATCTGTGAAACATGAAGATGGAAAAAAGTAAAGTGTAGAATAACCAAAAACTGTACATAGCCGTCGTCAATCCAACTTAATTAGCGATCATTACTGAAGCTGAATGGTGTGCCTTTCAGTAGATTTGAATGCTAGCAGTGACTTTTGATTATGCTCAAAATATGACTTGCTGTTAAGCAGCTGCGGCAACCAATCTTTTTTTCCCCTTTGCTTCGTTTTAATGAGGACCCCATTTTTTTGCCTGCTGACAATGGAGCAAAGGTTGAGAAACATGTTCTTTCTTACAGTACTCCACACATTCTCTCTCTCTCTCTCTCTCTCTCTCTCTCTCTCTCTCTCTCTCTCTCTGTGAGTGTAATAAATAAAGAGGATAAAAAGCTTTCTAAAGAGCCGGAGTTGAATTCCACATAGTCCTGCTGAATACTGGAAGATAAGAACATCATGTTTTGGTATGCCACGTTCCGTCCTTCACTAAAAATGAAGTGAAGAAAGTCTATTTCTTATTAATTCTTTTGAAGTCTGCTTTTGAATAGGAAGAAACATAAACATCTTATCAGGAAATGTTGTGCTGCGACTGCATAAGCACATAAGCACCGTTCCTGAGGGCCTCTCTGTTTATGATGAAAACTTAGAAACCTTGAGAGCAGCCCTGGGGTGACAGCTCAGGGTTTGAACCCCAGCCATGACACATGACATCATGATTTTAAGGCAATCAGGTAAGTTTTGTTGTATGTATAGTCTAGGAAAAATGGTTGCCTTTCTGAAGAGTATGATTTCATAATTGTCCTTGTAATAATCCTGTCAATCTAAAATAGGCTAAAATATATATATATACACACACAAACAAATGAAGTTCAATAGTATAATGAGTTTGGGGCTATTTGAAGGATATTTAATACAACAGCAAGACACATCCTCGTTTACAAGCATTCATATTTATTAAAACAAAGGGATGAATATTCTATGAAGTTCAACTTGCATGTCATACAGTACGTTTTCCTGGCTTTTATTACAGCTAGAACTTCATCGCAATAACCCTGCAACCCTGTAGGCAGGCCAACGCTAAGTAGATACATTTTTCAAACGTGCTGTTTTTCCTGCGATGCCATAACATCAAGCTACAGCCAACAGCAGAGCAGCCATCACCCTACGTATTACATTGCTTCTGCCTTATGGTGATACAAAAAAACAGCATTATTATATAGTAATATTGTAATTACAACGTAATAGAAGAGTTTTGTGACTGAAAACATTTTGGGAATGTTAACAATGTTTACACGCAGCTCACAAACTCTTTTATTAAAGCAAAATATAAGATGTGGGGCCGTTAATGGCTCAGCCTGGAAGAGGACCAAAGCTAATGGCCAAACATCATGGTGTTAAAGAGCTGTACACATCGGAATCATAATTGTTTACACCTAGAGACTAATGGGAAGACCTGGTGTACAGGATACTGTGGCATGGCTGCATGTGTGGTTAATCAGATGAGCTCTTGCTGTAATCTCTCCACAAGCCTCTCTGCTCTAACACCTCCTGTTTTTTTTTCACAGGGACCTAATTAATGGTCCTCTCTCTCTCTCTCTTTGTCTCTCTCTCTCTCTCTCTCTCTCTCTACATATCTCTCACTTATAGCTTTTCATTAAGCGATGCAACATTAAACACAGACTCCCATAAAGGCACAGTCTTTATATGACATAAGCGTTAGCTCGTCGAGTCCAGTGAGCGGAAATGTGCTGTGTATGTATATGTGACGATCATTAACAGTGTCAGCAAACACACTGTTTAATGCCACAGGAGCGCCATAACACACGCATTGCTTAGAAAGAACTCTGCTTCGTCTCCTCTCTCCCTTCTCTCAGTCCACAGGTGCCAGCGACCTCTCATTAATTCCCCTCTCTTTTCCCTCTTTTATCTCTCTCACCCCTTTCCCCCCCTTCCAGAATCCAGATCAAACCCCGTATTTCATGCTTAACTTGGTTCAAACGCTGACCTGGCCAGTCTCCCTGATGAAATGTGCTTTGCTCTTAGCGCCTGGCAATGTATTTCGCCTCTGGGGCTGTATTTGGGGTGCAAAGTAAAACTCTCCAAAGCTGTCATTCCAGGTAATGATGAACGTTACGTAACCTGCTCTGTTCTGAATATCGAAATAGGCATGGGATTCCGCAGACTCAGTAATGGCTAATGATGGACTGCCGCCATTGACAGACTAGCACAGCAGAAAAACGAACAGACGAGTAAATACTACATGAGGACTAACTCTCAGCTCCCAAAGCCAAAAAAAAAACCCTTTGCATCCAGTCCAGTATAGGATTGTGTTTTTGTGATGTATTACTGTTGTAATTGTGTTATTATGCTGTAATTGACGTGTTGTGCATGTGTTATTAACTTGTAATAGTGTCATCATGTTGTGGTTGTGTTGAATGAATGTTGTATTGAAATGGTGTTAATTGTGCTGTATACGTGTTATTGTGTCCAAGTTATGTTTTTGTGATGAGTGTTATTTTGTAATAATAGTGTTATTATGCAGTAATGGATGTGTCGTGCTAGTGTTCCTGATTTGTGATAGTGCTGTTCTGTTGTGGTTGTGTTGGAATGTTTTTTTTGCATTTTAAGTAGCATTTTAAGCTGTAACGTTCTTGTGATATAACAGTGTTATTACATAGTAACAGGAACAGAATTCTGTTAGAGTAGTTTTATTGTGTTAACATCATTATGGTGTTGTTATCATATATTCATATGTTGTAATAGTGTTTTAATGGTGTTTTAATGGTGTGTTAATGGTGTGGTGTTGTATTAGTATTATCACGTTGTAATTGTTTTGTCGTGTTGTAAATGCGTAGCTCTGATGTATAACTGTGTTGTGTTGTAATAGTGTTATTTTGTCCTATTAGTGTTTTTATGGTTTAACAGTGTAATGCTACAGCTTACAGCATTGACAAAGTGTCATTGTGGTGTATCAGAGTTCTTGTGCTGTAATCATGTTGTAGGATTGTATTAATGTTCTGCTGATATAATAGTGTTATTCTTTTACGTGTTGTAATAGTGTTGTGTAGTGTTGCTGTTCTTGTGTTGTATTATTGTATTGTGTATTTGTAGTCTTTGCATATTTATGGTGTAATATTGTTGTGATATAACAGTGTTATTATGTAGTAACAGTGTTATTGAGGGTTCGTAAGAGCGGAATTGTGTTGTAGTAGTGTTATTGCGTTGTAACAGTGTGGTGTTGTATTAGTATTATAATTTTGCAATAGCTTTATCGTGTTGTATGTGTAGTTCCGGTGTAATATTTGTAGTCATATTTGGTGTTGCACTAGCATTATTGTTCTTGTTCTTCAAGCCTTATTCGCATTATTTCCTCACACAAATGTGCATATTTTCCTGTTTGCACAATATGTGCCTGAAATTGATTCCAGAGACTGTCTCTCAGAAGCTGAAGTCTCCAGCTGTTACAGAGGTTGATCTGAGCGAAAGCTGTATATGTACTGCAGTGTTAGTTTAAAAATTCACTCACTACCTTAGTACTGAAATGCAGGGGTGAGCAAACCTTGCTCAATTCAGTGATTTCTCTGCTCTAACAAGCTGAAAACAATAAAGCAGTTCATAAACAGGTTTGGTAGGTGTGTTGGCGGTGGGCAATCACCAAACCGTGCCAAAGCACCTGGGTCAGATATGGATTCCTCAGCTCTTGAGTCTCTGTATTTACACCCACTGTTTATTTTTCTTCCTCAGACTGTGAGATTAATAGCAATGCGCCTCTGGCATATGCTGAAATAACTTATTTGCTGTTTTCAGAACCAGTAAGATGCTAACTCTAAGCATAGCAAATTCTTCATGTGTGATTAGGCTTATTCCTCACTACTGTATTGTGTAATTTGAGCCACAGGTCAATCACCAAAGTTAAGCTAAGAGTGAGCCTCTGCAACCTGTAACCTCACTGGAGTAATTCCATACGGACAAGCGGCAGTGTTTTTCACGTCAACCCAAATACATTCAGTCTTGTTTCCCTCTGCGAGGCATCTACTACTATGCCAGCGTCTGGCCTTGAAGATGCAGTTTGCCCAATTAATCTAAACCTGGGATGCTTGCTAAATGTTAAGTGTCAGTATAATCGGCCACCTCTGTAATCCGTACGGTGGTAACATTACAGAAGACAGCCGAGTGAAAGCTTCTCCACCTCGGATTCCCTCCATTTACCATAATGGGGGTTGGCCTCAATTTCCAGGCAATGGAAATGCCTCAATGAAATAGAATCAATTTATTTTTTTTCTGGAAGGATAGCATTCATTTCAAATACAGTTCAATCGCTTTGCGCTGAGATGACTGAATGCAAACGCGTTGTTCAGAAATGAGGGGGTCCAGACAAAATGGAGCCAGCTTTGACTTTCTGAGTCAACCGATTTTTGCTAATAGCTCCATCAGTTACCGGGAAATATCTTAGGAAAGATTGGGAAGCCGACATTTAGCGTGGGTACAATTTTGCCACTACCCATCAAGCAGTTTGGGGGAATCAAGCCGTAGGCCTATATCTCATCTTATGTGCTCGGTGAGTTTCACTTCGAGATGAATAGGTTTGATAAGTCTAAATGAACAAAGAGTTAACCAATCCGGTACCAACATAGTTCTCAGGTTCAGATAATAGTTTCTATATTCAGAATACAATTTAAGTCATTAAGGATTACTTGTTTTGTGGAAGGAACTGCTAATATTAGAGCATATTTGACACATATTTTCCTCCGCTCTAGTTTTTGTTTAATTTTGCCATAAAAGCTAATAGAATACTCAGGCTGATGGGTTCTCACAAAACACGAGTATCTATGGGACTTGTCTTATACTTGTTCCTGCAACCCAATCATAGCCATAATTTTACTCGTGATGAAGGTCGTTACACACTGAACAGGATTTTTTTCGTGCAATGTTTTTGGACAGCAGTAAAGCAATTCAAGCATATCCATAACTGATGGTACCTTTCACACCAAACGTGATTTCACAGACAGCAAAAATGCGACATATGTTTTTGCACTGGAAAAATGATGTCTTGGCAAGCAAAGCTATTTTAGATCTATTATAGATTTCTCATTTGGGGATTGTTGTAAGTTCATTATGAGATTATGTAATTTATTTCCAGACTTTTTACTTGATTTAAGTGATTTTGAGTAAGTCAAATTGTCTCACTATACTGGTAGATCATGTGTATTATTTGAAGAAATGTGCTTAAACAAGCCAAATTATCTGCCAGTATAATGAGAACATATTTCACTTAAAAGAAGTAAAAAACATTTGGAAATGGGTTAAATAGTCTTATAACAAGCTTACAATAATCATAACATCAGAATTTAAGATATCAATTTACTTGCAGTTGCATTTTTTGCGGTGTGCCAACTTTCCCTGCCTACAAAAACTCACTGATCAATCACACTTATGTCTGCTGTTGGCATGATGACAGCCAAGATGATGGAGCAACTGTATTCTAGCATACTGAACTTTTTCTCAAATGCTAAATCAATGCTAAAATGCAATCAGAATCTCAGTTATAGCTTGTTTGGAAGCACCCACAGTTTTAGCTTCTTCACTTTTCTAACATGCACAGTAGTTGAGCGTCATTGTTTGAGGAATGTGTGCTTTGTCTCAGCTTAGACTGAGTTAAGGAGAACTGAGCTGTGAGTGGAACGAGCTTCTCTGTCCTGAAATGAGGTGAAGAAACTGCATCTTCTGTATGCACTTTTCCACAGTAGAAAGCGTTTTGCAAAATGTCACAATTTGCCCAGCTGAAAATTTCCTTCCACATCACCACAGCTCACTCTCGCCAGAATTCTAGCCTGGTTCAGTCAGTCACCTGTTGTTCATTAGCAGCCATTTTGTAAAAAGAACCATACTCTGCTGAAGTTCCTTGCGACGTCCTGCTTTGTTTTTCCTGGTTATGACAAACTTGTCTCACGCCTTCTGAGTTTGAGGCTTTGTACTGTATACTTTGATTTAATGACTGATTATCCTGTGATCTGTTGTTGTAGCTTTCTGACTACGAGTATGTAATAAACTTGCAGTTGACTCCAGTCTCCCATCGTGAGTCCATCTGTGACAGATATTCTGCTTTGTTCTTTTCACCAGGATGAACAATTTGGCAAAGCTCCACGGAAATCACATTGTGTTCAGTGTGCAGTTTTCACGCAACAATCTGAACATTTAAGTGCCATTATGTTTGTTGTGTAACAGCCTTAACACACAGGCTATGGTGTTCTGTTGCTTAGCTATAAGCTTAGTCATATACTACTGTAGCTGAATGGCTGTTTTAGCTGTTTACCCGAACACTAAGCTGCTATGCTCAATACCTGCACTGTGCACTCTGCTGTTTACAACCACTTACTTAACCGCCACACCTGGCTACCTCAACATACTGTACTTTCCAGTATGCACACTTTACACTAAGCTGTATTTCGCTTTACTATATATTTGTGATAACTACATATTTAAGCTGTACTACATATTTTGGCTTTACAACCGGCATCTCCCCAAGCAGAGCATCAGGCACTATTATAACACACTGTATGGGCCCATTTCTATCTATATATTCAATGAGACTCAATTATTGTGCAATATTTGCTGCTGCACCTCATCACCTATATACCACCTGTATACATCTTGTACTGACTGCCAGCATCACTGTAACTCATGCACTCTGACTGTCTATCCCATCAGTATTTAGGTGACTGCCAAGATTATCAGTATTCATGTAGCTGGTATTAGAGAACATAACTGTGCAATATCAATACAATATCTATGCAATTTCTTTCAGTAACTGTGCAATATATATATATATATGTGTGTGTGTGTGTGTGTGTGTGTGCGTGTGTGTGTGTGTGTGTAATTACAGATTTAAATTTGAATAGTTTCTTATTGTATTTTATTTTTTACCTAGCAATAGAGATTTATAGATTTTTTTGGTAATTTCCTATATTTCGCATTTTGTATAACTTGTACTTTAGTCTACCCTTTGCTCTGTATCTGTTTACTGTATATTCTGGTGTAACAATGCAAATTTCCCCATGTGGGATAATAAAAGGTTATCTTATTTTTATTCAAACTGCTGTTTGCACCTCAGTTCTAGTCATATTCTGACCTACAGTTACTGCTCAAGTAAATGCTCGTATTTACTGTCGACCTTGGTATTTGAATTGAATTGAATTGAATTGAATTGAATTGAATTGAATTGAATCGACCTAGGAAAATACATTATTGGATGCTTGTGATTGACAGTTGTTTGGGTTCAAGCAATTGATTTCTGAACCAACAAGGTTAGACATCAATATAAAGGTTATTCTGAATTGACCTTAGTTTATTGGAGTCACCTCCTTTTGAGAAGCTTCTTCTGTTCTTTAATTCAAAGCCAATAAATGTCACTCCTAGTACTGAATTCCCAGATCTCTTCCCTGGAAAACAACGCAGGTTTTACAGCATAATGCACTACGACACCTGCTCACAGTCTCTACACAATAGTCACAATGGCCTTTCCTTTAGAACTACCAGCACTTTATAACGATTGGCTGTCCATTGAAGGAACAATTAAATTAGGAATGATTTTTAGGATTCCTTCCTTAGTTCTTGCACCAAAGTCTACTGATGTGTGCCAGTGATCTTGTTAATATTCATGCTGCCCATCCTCTTCACACGTTCAGAAATTATTTGCAGATGTCACATACATATATGGAAATATTCATGGATATATATGTGTGCATATATATATATGGAAATTATGAATAACTGTGATGCCATGTCTGACACTGGAAAACCACAAGAAACAAGGTAGGAAAACATGAGGCTGTCTAGCAGCGTCAAGGAAAATAAACTATCAAACCGCGTCTCCTCTAACATTCCTTTGTAGCTGCCAGCAGGATTCTTTTTTAGACGAAAACTGAGACTGAATTTTGAAGTTTACAATAAAGCCAAACGGTGAAACAAGGGTCAAAATGACTGTGAAGTAGTTTTGCCTCTGTTCTTAGAACTTATAAAGTACACCAGGAGGTCACACAAGCTCCTTTCCACTTGAGTTTAAATGCAGTCACATTAGAACATACTTTTTCACACCATAAGTCTTCTGGAGTGGAATATAATCACTGGAGTGTGACTAAGTAATGGAATCACATCCTTAAAAGAAATTCAAAGGGTTTTTTTAAGCATATCTACAGGGCTGCTGCACACTGCACTGACATCATGAGACTGGGAATCTCACCAAAATACCCAGCAAGGTTTATTAAATGTGGTGCATAAAAGGCTTTAGCAGTTGTAAGCAATGTTTGAGGAGCTGGTGGACCAAAAGGTAGTCTCCTGTGATGTACCTAATAGCATGTAATGCCTCCACAAGCACCAACAACAGCTGTGATTAGATTTGTTATGGACTGGATGTAGGCCACATCAACGTTCAGACACTCTCGCATCAGTTGGGTCAGATTTGGTGGACGCCTTCCCTGTCTTCCAATTCTGGGGAGAATTCCCTGTAGACTGGGATTTTAGCCACTACTGGTAGACCCGTATGACCATACGCTTCCATACACCTGCAGATTCAGCTACTTCCTTTACACTATGGTCTTTGGCATGCCCAAATGCTGTCACTCCTTTTAGCCAATCATTATCATCTGCTTTGAGACCCACTTTCCACACATGGAACGACACATTCACTGCACTGTAGCACCTCTTCTCAATCTATGGATCCCGTCACTCAAACCCCACAGGTATTTATAGCCCCATCATCCTCGTGCAACACCATCTGTAGGAGCCTGAAGTTACTACCACCTTAAACAAACAAGGGGACTCATTTTTTGTCTGATGAGCATAATGATCACATAATTCAGAGCATCAAGCAACAAAAATCAATTAAATGAAATAACACACAACAAAAATATTGATCAGGCAAAGAACATTGTGTTTGGCTTTGAGCAGTTAAGTATGCAGGGCTTTAGTACCAACTACAGTACAATTTCTGCTTGATTCCCATATACTGGGGAAAAAATCTCTTATGTAAATTTCCAACATCTAGCAGAGCATTGATCAGTTGTCAATGCGCTTCAGTGGTGAACAACAACACATTCCTCATTGGGAGGTAAACGAATTAGAAGGCCGAGCTGGCCACTGCGAGTGTATCTTGAGCATCTCAGGGGACGACTGGTGGTGGATATGTTTGGTTTCTGAAGAACACCGTGACTTAAATCGGAATGGACAAGGAGGAACCTGACCCAAGACAACCTTGTCTCAAAAGACTTGAAGCGATCTGAAGCGATCTGGAAAAAAAAAGTGTGGTGTGCTAGTGAGAACTTATGGATAGCATCTACACAAAAGAACCCTGTTCTACATCCAAGCATAACTAAACACGCAGCGTTGGGTAGGAACATTAATCTTATTGTCCTGGCTGAGGAAGTTTGCTGTGATAGAGGATCTTGCAATGCAGCTCCTGGGCAGTAGAGCTTTGATGAATTAAATAACATGTGTTCCTATGGGAGGCAACTGCCCATGAATGATGGACACGGTGGAGCGATTGAGTGTGTGAGTGTGTAGGAGAGAGAATTTAATGTATTTTTCTTCATTTCTTCACATTTTTCCCTTCACTTTAGGTTTGCTTTGAGATTTGAAGGGTCATTTATTCTGAAACATGTTTTGTGTGTGATGTGGTGGGGCATGTGCTTCATCCTGGGTTTTGGTTGATTAATAAGTTACACAAATAGATGTTTCTCCAGTCAATCAGTTGCCTAATCGACCGTACCATTGTTAGTTGACTAAGATGGATAAACACATCTATTTTTATTTATTTGAATGGATTTACTATGTCTATTTACTTTATCACAAGAATTGTAGCTGAAAGACTACACTACCGATGAGCTCCCCAGACTAAAAATGAGTCCCCTCTGTGACGTTGTGGGGGTGTTTTAATCATGCAGAATTGGGTTCTTTGGTTGAGGTGACAGTAAATCTCAACCACAGTGCCTACACTGAGCTGCTGGACAACCAGGTTTTGCTTTTTGCTCATCATCTTACCAAGGAACATAGCATTCCTATCCCAGTATTCCAAGATGACGGATGACGTTCTCATATTCACAGGGCTGCAAATGTGACTGACTGGCATGATGAACAATCAGGAGCATTCACACATCTGGACTGGCCTGCAAAATCCCCAGATTTGAATCCTCTTGGAAATCTGAGGGACCTACCTGGAACAACCAGTAAAACGCCAGGGAAGGCGTCCACCAAATCTGGCCCAACTGCTCAATTCTTTGATGTAAGAGTGGCTGAACACTGATGTGCCCTAAACTTGTCCAGTCCATGCCAAATTGAATCACAGCTGTTATTCCTGCTCGTGAAGGTATTACATGCTATTGGGTACGTTCCAGTCAGAGGTGACTCATATTTCTGCCCAAGCTTATTTGTAAAGCAGATGTTCCTATGAGAATTCAAGTTTCATGATGAATGGACCAAAAGAAATGGCCAGAATGCATTGCCCTTCTTCTTTGGTTAGCATTAGCTGTGTAGTTCACAGCCAGCTAACAATGCAGCTTGTGCAGTAAAGTAATAAAGAATAATTTTCTACATAAAGGCCATAATAAATAAAATAAAAAAATTTGTATTTAATATAAAACTTTATTTTGAATTTTTGGGGAGTTCGAAAACAAAGCTGGATACACAGCCAAGCCATGCTGCATTTATACTGGCTTGCCATATACCCCACCACACCACAACACCCCCCCATAACAACCACCCACCACAAGGCGAGATCTAATAAAAACTGAGGTTATACTATATGGAATGGCCCCCAACATGATGCCAAGCAGTTGACAGAATGAGTGCAAGCTAAACAGAATATTGAAATGGACGACTGCTGTGGGGTTACAACTGTAATAGCATGTTTACGCTAACCCTGCCATGAGAAGGCTGTACTTTAGCCTAGCTTGGTTCCAAAATGATGCTATATTTCAGCAACCAAAATTATTATTATGAAGTACATAGTTGAGTCTATTATTATGACCACCTCCTACTTTTGATGGCGGCAGAGCATAGTTCATGAAGGAAGTCACGTGTCATGAGCTGGCTTGGTGGGTATATAAGGTGTGCGATGGACTGTCTGCACACATACCCCTCATTGATGTCATGGGTAAAAGGGGTGATTTATCAGAGTTGCAGTAAGAGATGATTATTGGCTTTCAAGCCAAGAGTGGCAGTATTTCTGTAACTGCCGACACTGTCTGACATTGGTTGGAAAAGCATGACCAAGTCTTCCAAATATTACCTTGGCCTGCCTTATTCTCCAGCCTGGAACCCAACTGAGCATCTGTCAGTACCACCTTGAAGATCCAGTCTATGGATCCTCCCCCATGCACCCTCCAGCAGCTGTGGGGTGCATGGCTCCAGATACCTGTGACAACTTATCAGGACCTTATTGAGTCCCTCCCAGCTCGTCTAGCTACTGTCCGGGCTGCACATGGCAGTAACTCTGTATACCATATGTTATATGTTTAACTACATAGCCTGCTCCCCTCTACTCATTCATCACCTCCATCCACGATACCTCTTGTTATACAGCCAGTAATGATGGAGGACACGGGGTTACGTTTGCAGGCCCTGTCTGCATCGGAGTTGTTCTGCTTGGCAGTCCAGTGAACAGGAGAAGGTTACGAAAGTAGAGCTTCAGTGTTCCACTGGATTAGAGCTTGGCTCATCTGCGCAAGAGGCCAGAACGGGCCTGCGGCAGCGTCTCCCTGAGAGAGAGAGAGCGATGTGCCTGCAGGGTTCTCTTTGCCTCTCAGCTGCTGCCTAGCACACAAACACGGGCTTATGTTCGATGTCCGAATATTACATACTGTACCAAGTGGCAGAACACACAACAGACGCTCATAAACCGCATGCGAACCTAAACAGGCACACATGGCGTCCTGACGAACATACACAAGCAGAACACACTCTCGGTTGTGTATGGGTAATTTAATTGTGCTACACATTCCCGTTCAGTCTAACCCTACGTTCACACTAGCAGGCGACAGAGCAACAAGCGACCAGTCATTTCCTATGGGAGTACACGATTTGTAGCCACCATGGTGAATCAACTTTTTCGTTTGGCTCCAACAAATTCTTTGGACCTTTGTAGACATGGCTCCTGCTCTCTGAACTCTGAGATCCTACCAGCATTTGGGTACAGGTCTCAGCAGTGTGGTGGTGAACATGGAGGAGAAGCTCATAACTGCTGTTTCTTCTTTCCCCAGTTTATATGATGCGTCTTTATACATATACATTTGGAGAAAGATGAAGTGTGGAAGAAAGTAGAGGATATTGTTGATGTCTCTGGGGAGTTAGGTCACTAGATAGCCAACTACGCTAGCCAGCATGCTAACCGGCCAATAAAGCTAGCCATAATTGGAAGTGGTTAGGTTTCCATGCAAATTGGTGTTCATCAAAGATAAAATGTGCTTTAAAAACTAGCTAGCTTTCTTGGACCTTGTACACGCCCACAAGCGACAGCGTGGGTAGCCTCGAACACACCCACAGGAGAGAAGCTTGGGGCGATGTAAGTGACTTGTCACCTGCCAGTATGAACATAGGGTAACAGTGTTAGCACATCATCATCATCATCACCGTCATCGCTGGTATGAAAACATTTAATGATGAACGGACAAAAAGAAACTGAAATAGCTGAAAACTAATAACGTTTCAGTCTCCTCCTGTAAAGTCAGCATGTTGGAGGGACCTGATTTTGTTGGGACTGCGATAATATACTTTAATAAATAATAGACTTTAATAACTTAATACAAGACAAAGTTGTCAATAGAAAAAAACAGAATTCCATTATCATTAGGGATGGTGCAATGCGCAACTCCATTGCTATCTGACGCTTTACTTTTCTTCTTCTCAGTACACAATTTCCGTCCACGAATAAGTCCTGCAGTATTCAAGATACTGACACTGTTCCAACTCTGGAATGTGTAGTCGGATCAGAAATGGTGTGCTTGTATACAGCTTTTTGATCCAACGTACAGTTTTCAGAAAAAATGTATTCATTAAATTCCAAATTCATTAAATTCCAAATTTTCTGCCAATTAAGAATGAATGAGGTGGAAAAGTACAGCCATCTACTGTACTTCTGCTCAACGAAACAGAAACCGTTTTCACATATGCTATCTCAGGGCAGACCAATTCAATGCTGATCTGACGCCTCACTCATCTGTTTCATTCATTTTCACCCCCATTCAAACCCTATCCTCCATTTCCTTTAACCTACAGACACCAAACTGCATGTACTCACTCACTTTGGGCAAACCCCCGAACTCTAATCCACAGTCATACTGACCTGCACTCCTCTAGGTGTCATTTATTAATCCCTCATTCCTCCCATACACTCCCATTCATTTTTCGCAACACCTTAGCAACCAGCCAGCAACAAGCATCAGATGCCTAATCACTAGTTCAAACGTACTTGTGCTAATTCTTGTCAGCTTTAAACTGCTGCTAACACAACATCACTGGCTAACTGGCTAACATCACAAATGATGGTAGACGATGGATGGACATTCTACCCCCTCAGAAGAAAAGGACAATTATGCTCTCTTGGCCTCCTGGCCGCAGATGCTTGTGGCATCACTTGACATGGAACTCTTGACATCTGAATTTTTGGATAGTTGCGAGATTAACCAAATCCCCATTCTTGTCAGTTTTATTCAGTTTCTTATATTGTATATAAAGCAGTAGCTGCTCTTTAGATTACATGAACATTTTGCATTGAGCATGTTTCTGCTTCTCCTGTAAAGTTACCATTTAGGAGATATGAGATTTCATTATGACAGTAATTGTATGCATTTATATGGGTGTGCGCATCCTGTAGTTGTAGAAGCTACTCTTTATGAACAATTGACTTGAAAGTAGTATGAGTGGAAATGTTACAGCTTCCCTGAAGGTGGGTTTGTGCTGACAGATTTTTAGTGCTACTTGTAGAAAAGCCTAGAAATGTCCACAGTTAATTCAATATCATGTTGCTGAGCTTTTCAAACTAAATACGCAACAGCTGTTCAACACCGTCAGACACTGGCAAACATATTTTTGACCATAAAGTAGAATGGCAAACATCAGAGCTATGAAAGTTACATGCATTACTTCTTCTACTTGACTGATTATATGATATAGGTTGATGTGGAATCTCTGACTTACACTGGGAGTTTTACATTCGGGGTATTGGTTGTGGCAGTGTTAAAACTAACCCCACCATTTGGAGGCTGTACTTTAGCATGGCTAGCTGGCACTGTGGGATATTTAGAAGCTTCATCATACATGTGCAGATTCTTTGGCATATACATTCAACTCAGCAATTGAAAAACAATATAAATAAAGTCAGATTATTGCTACAAAAACCATCTTCTGGGTTAATCTGGAGAAAGAGTTGTCCGATGTTAGCTGTAACTATATATATGCTACATCCTTCATAAATCAAAATCAATACATAGGGGCACTGGGAGAGCCTAGAATGAAAGTAAGAGATTGCATAGCTTCCATTAGCCTTCATGTAATCTCAGCTGGTGAGGGCTCTATGAGGGAAGAGTAGAGAAAAGTAGAGAAACACTGGAGGGTAAGATGTTTGATGCTGTCCCTTAATCAGCTGTGTTACTCTAATGCAGAGCACTTCTTCACAAAAGTCCCGATACTAAATCAACTAAAGTCCACAGAGAAGATATTTAGATAGCTCTATTAAAGCAAGACGCTCAGTCGATGGTCTTTTTCCAGCCCATTTGGATAATTGTGTTCTTCACTGTTCAGAAATGCTGCATAAACTTAATTACACATGAATTTTAATCTGCAATAAAGTTGAACTCTCACAGCAGACTCTCCCACATGGGTCCTGAATGGTCAGCTTTGTTCTGGAAGCTTTGAATGGGTCTTTTTCACAGAATAAACATAAATGGACTCTTGCCTAATTAGTACTAGCTCTTAAATATTGCAATGCTAAATGAGAAGTTGCCTGATTCCAACAAGAGGAAAATCAAAATAAGGACGACATAGCTCATGAGCTATGCAAAGACAGCATGCAGGGTATGTATTCTTATTAATGATGTAGCTTCATTATTTCATTTTTTTCATGAAGAAAAATGTTACATCATCAGCAAGAAGGTAGTCAGTCCATTATCAGCCATCTGTGAGACCCTGAATAAACTTACACAGGTGGAAATCATAATGTTCAGTGCTCATCAGCAAACAATAACAACAGATTTCCCCTCAAAATAGACCTTTTGGCCAGAAAGTCTTTGGGCACAGCACACACTGACTCTCTGTTAATAATCTCCATTAACCAATAATTATAGATGAGATACGACAGTGAAGGTGGTGGTTAAACTGATTAATTAACATATGCATATTCGCTCGCCTCATTACTGTGTCCTGATCCATTGACTCGAAAACTGAGTACGGCCCTCAGGCACAACTTTAGAATGATTAAATTATTTTTGACAAACAGGCTGTTGGCACACCAGGAAATAATCCATCTAAAACTTGTACAGCTCCCTTTGGAGTTCCACAAGGCTCCGTTTTAGGGCCGCTCCCTTTCTCACTATACTTTCCCTCTGAAAGGCCCTTAGCAGTGTTAGCAGGGTAAAACTCACTCCTTCATCATATAATCAAAGCAGATATTATAATAACACGTTATTATAGTGTACCGGAGTGCTCAAACACAGTTTTGGTGCAGTGCCACAACAAAGTAGTAAGAGCGAGAAATAGATGGACACAGTGATTGAACTAGGACTCGGACTGAAATGCTGTATGTGTGGAGCTCTGTTTACGGCTGTTGCTTTGTAGCTAGCTAGCTTTTATTTGCAGCTGGCACCAACTGGCTAACACGGAGTCATGGTGTGTCTCTGACATAATGTGAAAGGTAACATTAGCTGATCATACCAAACTGATGTGGGAGAAATGACATCGCTGAGGGTTTGACCAGATAGTGAGCATATATCGGTCTAGTGGCTTGAGCATGTCGGCACCCTGCTTAACCTTTGGTGGGCCACCCAGAAAAGGCTGTGAACTGCCAGTAGCCCAACATCAGTGTCACGCTTCCGGGTCTTCCCTGCTCCCGTGTCTCTCCGGACTCAACTTCCCAGCGGGCAACGCTCGATGACGTCACACACACATGCCCTCAGCTGCCCAATCCACCCCGCTCTTCGTCGAATTCCAGAATTCTAGCCACAGCTGTACCCAATTTAGCTTGCCTATTTATACCCCTCTTTGTCACTTCTGCATTTGCGAAGCTTTGCCAAACATTCGTTTGTAATTCTGAGCGGTTTCTATCTGTATTTGCTATTCCGATTTTGATCTCCTTTTGTCCCTGACTTTCTCTTATGCTTGCTGTCTGTATCTATCTCACTCTTTGGCTCCCGACCTCCGTTTTCGTCCTCTGCCTATTCTCCTAGCCTTACCCTCCTAACTTGTTTACCTCCGTTGCTTATCTCTCCTGGTTCCGACCTCTGCCTCTGTCCCTGACTACGTTTGGCCGTGCCCCTTATGCTGTACCGTGTGTTGCTGCTTAGTTGGAATATCTCATTGTGTAATAAAACCAAACCGACCTTTATCTCTGCTCACGTCCACCTGAGTTCTTTGTCCCTGACAATCAGTGGCCTGACAGTGGACCGATATATCCTCTCTTGGTATCAGTGTAGTGCCTCTAGCGTTAGCTTGACACAAAAACATGACCACAAAATTGCTGCAAAATGTGAGGCAGAAAGTTGCTTTATGTAAGCCAGATATCAGTTTGGGATATAGCTGCTGTTAGCAAGCATCTAGCTAGCCAGCTAAATATAGTTTCTAGCTAATGTAGCTAGCAAAATATAAACACAGTCTATCAATTATCATTAATATGGCTCCACACATGCAGCATTTTTTAGTTTAAAGTTCAGTCGGTGCCTTATCCACTTCTTACTCTCAGCACCCAGATAGCAAGCATGTATAGGCACCCTACTGACTGTTTGTCATTGTTGGTCCACCCTCGGACCATCCAGATAACCGTCCTGCACACAAGATCTAGATAGGTTTTAACCTCCTCAGACTGATTTAAAATGCACACAGACTTTTATTTTGGAAAATAAACTAAGACAAATATTACAAATGACTTAAACATAAGAAATGATAAGATGATGATAAACACAAGAAAGAAAAATAAGTCAACTGAACTGTAAGTGGAAGCAAGCAAAGAAAATTGGCACTTTGTCTCTGCTTAATCACTGGCGGGACGCCCAAAAACACTGCGCAAAAACCTTGGGGGCCACCAGCTTTGCTGTTAGTGGGCCAACGGTGGTCCGCCATCCTTGTGCTAACAGGGTATTTGTCACAACAGGGCACAAATCCTAAAATATGGCTGTTAGTACCTCAGTGTTTGAGCGCTATGGTACATTACAACATATTGTTTCTGTAGTATGGAGAGGAAGTTGTCAGATATCAATATTTTCATGATACCACTACAGTGTATAAGTTCAACAATGCTATATATGTTCTTATATATCATTGGTGGATTTTGCCATTTGTAAAACCATTTGTAACCTCTGGGAACAGAACTTTTAGCATTTTACACATTTACAACAGGATCTGAGTCCTGGGAAAAGGGTTATCATCAGGGGTATGTAGCTGTAGGTTAAAGGTCAAATACCTTTAGGCTATTATTGGTTAGGAGAGTTGACCATCTGGTGAACAACACCAACATACCCAGTTCCTAGACTACACCCCTTGTATACCTTAAGTGGGGGTGGCCTATAAAAACTGTGTTTCCAGATACTGTTCTCGGACAAGAGCTGAGACTCAACCCCTCAGTCTGTCTCCTGGTTCTACCTTCGGTGCAAGAAAGAAAGAATCAACTTCAAGTGACCACAGAAGTGTCCATTTGCTGGCACTGTGGTCTCTTTCTGCATGCCCTCTTGTGGCCATTCCACCAGTTGAATGGAAATGGACTCTGATATGTTTTATTAACATAGTCAATTTAAATATAACAATACCTGTAACTCTCTTATCAGGTTAACTAGGCCACTGCTGGGCCACTCTTTGCATGAAATGTTGAGACTCTGTGTTGAGTTGCAGTCATCATTTCTCCATCTATCAGCTTTCCTGATATCAAAAAACTTGTGTGCAACTGAAGTGATACACACTTCCGTTGAAATAGACTCCGTCTGCAGCACTGCACAACAAAATGCATAATTCACTCCAATTTATGGCATTCATACCATAGCAGCTTTACTTTTCACAACCCCGAACCCAGTTTCCTATCCATTCCTGTCCTATCCAAGGCCATTCACCATGCAGCCAGATGCACTATTCCCAACACATCTTCAATCTTCTCACCATTGAAACCTGTCAGAGAACGAACGCGCAATACGCAAACAAGCCAAGACTACCTTAACCATCCATCCTCCTGACCAGACAGCACTGAACTCTTTGAAGCAGCCCTATGATAGATTCATGAGACTTTGTTATCATCTCTTCAGCCCCTCAGGCTATATCCTGACTATAAACAACACGTAACCTAAAGGGAGCTTAAGACTTCTTTTTTTCTTTCTTTCCTTCACTTAAAAACACATAGTGGAAGTGTGGAAAATGATACTGGCAGACGGGATCAAACAAGGCCTTCCTCTCTCTCTCTCTCTCTCTCTCTCTCTCGCCGTCACTTTATCGCTCTCCCCTCCTCTCTATCTCGTTCTCCAGCCCCCTCATATCTCCCACTTTCCCACTGAAAACACTCTAAACTCGCTGGCAGAGAGGCGAATGAGTAAGTGGCTGTAAGAGGGCCCTCAAATCTGGGATATGGCATAATTGCTATGCGCATGAATGGCTCCACCACTTTGCCCTGCGTATGAATGGGTCACTTCCAGACAAGTAAATACAGATCAAGGTGTCTACGAGCATTATCTCGAGAGCCTGAATCGCGGCAAAATCTCGTGCTACGATGTTCACTATGTGACTTCATTGATATTCTGTTGGCCCGCTATTCTACTTATCACAAAGGAGAACCTGGCAGATAAGTTTTCTACCTCTTTCTTCTTGTCTGTCCTCCCGCATATAACGGAAGAACATCCAGATACGGCTGGAAGCAATAGAGCAGAATTGCTAACACAAAGATTAGCATCAGCTCGGTCAGCTTAAAAAGATGGTTCCTCAAACGTTCTATAGTAAATGGGAATGGCTTAGGACCATGAGTTCTGAGTTTGCATGCTTATGTGGCTTTTTGTTTTGTCAAATGGCTCTTGATTGATGGAGGGATGTGTTGTATGTGGTTCTAAAAAGAACCTTTTTGAAAATGGTTCTATATAGCACCACAAAGGGTTTTTCTATTGTTACAAGCTTGATACAGAACCCTTTTTGGCACTACAGCCAGCTTTATAGCTGGTCCAATTAGGAATGGAAGACTGTAGCAGGAATGTATTTTACAAAACCAAGTCATGTTTAATCTAGAATGGACAAAAAATGCAAATGTGAAATCCTGTTAGCTGAGTGCTAACATGCTACTAAAATCCCATAGAGGCGCTAGCAAAAATTAGCATTATTATAGAAACAGTTCCTCAAGGGTTCTTTACTAAAGGCAATGCTTTAGAATCATAAGTGCTAAGTTTGCATGCTTATAAGGTTTTTACATATTCAAATGATTCTTGATTGATGGAGAATGTGTTGTATGCGGTTCTACATAGAACCTTTTTTGAAAATAGCCAGCTATAGCCAGCTTTATAGCCAGACCAATTAATTGTTTGAAATGGAAAACAATAGCAGGAACGTCTTTCACAAAATCCAGTCATGTTTAACGTAGAACGGACAGAAAACGCATATGTGCTAACATGCTACTAAACTCCCATAGGGGCGCTGGCGGAGCCTTATTTCAGAGGTGTTTTTTTCCCTTGTTTTTAACTGAGTTCTAACTCAAAGTCTAGCTTATTTCTTATTTAACAGTGCTGCGAGCAAAACGCACCCATTGCCTTTTCCAGAAACTTGCAGACAGCAAAACAGTCCACTTTCTTTCAGTGCTGAACTGGAGGCTCTACAATGGCATTTGGCTGGACACCCACTCCTGCAATGAGATGAACTGAAAGAGCAGCCTTTGTCAAGAAGTTTGAAGACAGCCTTTCTGATTCGAGGATTTGGCTAATTTGGTAGCGGCAAGGGTGCGCCTGTTGCTTATACAGGGGTTCAGTTCAATGCATACAGCTTCTCCATAGAAAAGCATTCACCAACATGATCTGCTTTTTAAGTTGCAAGTCTGGGTCCAAGCCTCTACTGTGAAGGCTGAGGCTATCACCTTTTTAACATGCTGCTACTGAGGATTTTTTTGAGGCTCAGATTAAGAGGGGACAAGACACTGTGGCATGCTAAAAAAACCAGAGCCTCGGAGGCCTGGACTTGGATGTCTTAACAAGCAAATGGGAGTTGAAAGAATTTAGAACCTTTTTAACCCACAATGTTGCCTCAAGGAAGTGATGGTTGAAAGGTTCACGAGTTCCGTCATTATAGTGTACTTTCCGGGATCTGAAGGAGAGTTTGAACCCAGAAATGACTAAAGCCGAATTTAAGCAGGCTTAGTTTTACCAGAGGAGGTACAGTAGTGTAATAAGTGTGATGGCTGACTGGTCGATTCATACTGGATACAGGATCTCAAAGGTCATTTCCCCACATTACCCCAAATAGCCTGGATCAAAAAATTATTATGCAGACATTTACATCAGCAATATGCAACAGGAGCCGCACTTGACAACAATTACAACGCACTGGGCAGCTAACCGGCATGTAGACTAATACTAGGCTAGAAAAGCGGATTTGTCGAACTTACCTAAAACACACTGTCCTGCGTGAGGTGCTTTTTGCTGTCCTTTTTGACAAAGCTAAAGTCTCATTCACCATTTCTCATTTGCCAGCTTCTTGTTAGAACTTTCGGTAACACTTTACTTGAAGCATGTCCACATAACACATTTGTAACATCTTACATAAACCCTTTATGAGTCATTCAGTGTAAATAGTTTGTCAAAATAATAAATGAGGACTTTTATTTTGAAATATGTCTTTCAGTAAAATGACATAGTACTCCATATGTACACTGTATGCATGTTGATTTAAACATTCATTGGTATGTTATGAGGTGTTTGTGTATGACATAATGAATGTGATATACAGAGACCCTTCAAGTAAGGTGTTACCCAACTTGCATGTTCTCTTTTTATCAACTTAAATACACCATTTAGGGTGGCACGGGAAAATTTTAACAAGATTCTGGCGAATGAGAAGCCAACTTCAGCCTCGTCCATTTAATTTTACCTGATTTTGTTATTTTAGATTGGACCTATTATTACCTGAGATGTAGATTCGAGCAGGACCGCTACTACAGAGGGATCTCTGTGGTCCGTGTTTCACCATTTTGATCCAGAAATATGATTAAACCACGAACCACGATTATATACCTTAAGACTTTTTTGCACAATACTGTTGGGAATGAGGAAGAAATGCCATTGTTGTTTCATTCATTACTTATTTGCATAATTTATTGGCATAAACGGAGCTCAACTTGATTTGTTGCTTGTCACCATGTCGCTTGTTGCTAGACTGTGGATCACGATTTATGTACTCCATAGGAAATGACTGGTCACCTGTAGCACTGTTGCCTGCTGTATACGGTAAGGTCACCAAGCCCAATGCCAGGTGTCGCTTGCTTCCACTGCCCCCCAGCATTGGGCTGTGGAACAGTAGAACAGTTGTCTGTTCTCTGGAGTGAAAGAGCTCCATTCATATCCATTCTTTGGGATGAACTGGAATGATCTAGAACAAATCATCCAACATCAGTACCTGACCTCACTAATACTTTTGAGGTTGTCATCAAATCCTCACCGCAGTGTCCCGACATCTAGTGTAAAGCCTTTCTATAGGAGTAGACGCTGTTTGAACTGTTTGTTGCTACGCACCACACGGCCTGGTGTCACCACCTCCACCCCACCACAAAATCTGCAGGAACAGTGGGGGAATATTGGAGCTGCATGGGATGCATTATCACAGGACACCGTTAGGAACCTCTACAGTGTCTGGCATGTTCCATTAGCAAACATGGCGGCCCGACGCCATACTGAGAGACACTACTTCTGTATGTGTAGCTCAATAAATATTGATCATATCAGTCTAAATGTATCATCATTTATTGTGCCTGGTAACCTTTATCTTCCTTCCCAATAGCACTGCAATCCCACACCACCTTCTGGGTACAGCTACTCTTTTGATGATGAGTGTAAATTGTGGGATAGACTGCTAAAGGGTTAATGCTTAAGAGGAATCACAGCACGTTCTAATTCAGTGATTGTATTTGTAAACAACTAGCTGCACAAAGAGGGAATGATTTAACATTAAGGCAATCACAGTCAGTTCTTGTGAATAGGCACTTGCAGGAATGACTACTCCATAAATAAGGAAAGGCTGTGAATGTGAATGAGTTTGTCAGATTGCAGGCCTCCATGGATCTGGAATACAGCTTGGTAAATACAGTGGTGTCCATCTTTGTTGTGCTCAGAGCAGTTCCGACGTGACAACTGAAGAAAGAGTGTGCGGCGTTTGGTGGTTTGGTGTCTATATTCTGCCGACACAGTATGATAAAGAACACAACAGCCAGGCAAACCGATGCCGTGTGGTCCTGCAGGTTGCAGATTGGCTCAGACTAAGAATCAAAGCGCCTTTGAAGGAGCCCACTGCCTCCATGAAGGGTTGGAGGGGGGTAGATAAAAATAGAGAGAGAGAGACAGAGAGGCTAGGAGACAGTACGGACACAATTTTGTCTGTCTACAGACATAGCAATAGAGAACGCGCCACTGTATTTCATTAGGCACATCACAGACAGCAGCCGGTGAGCAGCTGCTCGGGTTCTAATCCTAAAAGCAAAGACGTGAAGACAACAGCAAGGAGCTGCTCCGCAGTGTTTTCCAGCTCAGCTCCTTCTAAATACAGTAAGAGCACAATAAAGCTCAGACTGAGACAGCAGGCAATTTATTAGCGGCAAGCAACAGTCAGTTAGGAGGCAGTTTGGCAGCATAATTACCAAGAACCACAATGTTCTCCACAGCTCTCTCTCTCTCTCTTTCTCTCTCTCTCTCTCTCTCCCCCCTCTCTCGCTTTCTCTCTCTCTGGTTCTCTCTCTCCTATTCTCTCTCTCCTTTTCTCTCTCTCTCCTTCTCTCTCTTGCTCTCTCTCTCCTCTTTCTTTCTTTCTCTCTCTCTCTCACTCTCTCTCTCCTTTTCTCTCTCTCTATCTTTCTTTTTCTTTTTCTCTCTCTCTCTTTCTCTCTCTCTCTATCTTTCTCTATCCTTCTCTCTCTCTCTCCTTCTTTCTCTCACTCTCCCTCTTTCGCTCTCTCCTTTTCACTCTTCTCTCTTGCTATCTCTCTCTTTCTTTCTCCTTCTCTCTCTCTCCTTTTTTTCTCTCTCTCCTCTACTTTTTCTCTCTTCCTCAGTCTCGCTACCTCTCTCCATCATGCCCCACCCATTTGCTCTCTCTCTCTCTCTCTCTCTCTCTCTCTGTCTGTCTCTCACTCTCTCTCTCATTCTCCCTTTCTCAATCACTGTCTTACACGTTTGCTCTCTCTTTCTCAATCTCTCTCTCTCTCTTGTTCTCTCCCTTTCCCAATCTCTCACTCTTTCTTGCTTTCTCTCTCCTACACTTTCTCTCTTCCTCAGTCTCACTTTACCTCTCTCCATCACGTCCCACCCTACCCCCTTTTTTATTCCACTCATTTGTTCTCTCTGTTTCTTTCTTGATCTTTCTTTTTCTCTTTCTCGCTCCCTCCTGCCCCTTTCTCATTTCACTTTCTTTCCCCTTGCCGCTCACCCAATTTCTTTCTTTCTTGTTTTTTCACTTTCTTTCTCTCTACTGCCATCTTTCTCTTTCATCATCTATTCCTCAATATATCTCTCTTGCAGTCTCTCTTTCAGTTTCTTTCGCTACCTTTCTTTCTTTCTTTCAGATCTCACACTCTCTCCCTCTTTTTCGTATCCGTCTCTCTCTGCTTGTTTCTCACCCATTTTCCTTTCTTATTTCTGTCTTCTTTCTTTTGTTCTTTCTTTCCTAATCTTCCTTCTTCTCTTTCTCAACAACTTTCTCTCTCTCTCCCACTGATTATACTGATTACAGCCCAGTGAGTATGGGGACATTCACACAGCGAATGAGTGCAGAACATTCACCTGACAGAACAAAACACAGAGAGTGAGAGAGAGAGAGAGAGAGAGAGAGAGACAGAGAGGTTGTGTATGGTGTGTGTGTGTGTGTGTGTGTGTGTGTGTGTGTGTGTGAAAGAGAGATATAAACAAACCACACAAGAGTCTGTCTGTAATAATAATGCACGGTGTGATGCGGAGGTGAGGATATAAGTATGGGCTTTGAGAGGAAGAGAGAACAGTGAACTAATGATAATGAACTAATTCATGAGATACAGCAGCGGAAGTGAGTGTTAATGAAAGACGGTTTAGTTTTTCAGTGAGCCATACATGGACCAAACCCTGTATTTAATCTGGATACACACTTTCACCGATAGCAGACACCGTCTCCTTTCAATCTGCCATCTGTCACACAGTGAAAGTTTCATGCAACTAGTTGCACGCTGTAAGTTACCTGCAATGTAAGTTCCATGCAACTTTTGCACACTGCACTGTTCTCCTTCTAAAATCATCCGAGATTATTTATTGGAAGTATGGCTGGGAATGTCTGGTCTACAGGAAAGAAGCTCTCAGGGATGGATCCACCTAGTCTACAGGAAGGTAGATCTCCATGACAAGGGTTTGGAACCCCTTGTTCAAGCAGAACTTTAAAACAGTAGAAAGTTTAAAGTAGAAAGTAGAAAGTTGCTTGAATCCTTCCTTTCTTCCTTTCTTTCTTTCGTTCTTTCTTTCTTTTTTCCTTCCTTTACTTCTTTCTTTCTTTTCTCAGTCTCTCTCTTTGTCCCTCTCTTTTCTACTTTTCTTTCTCCTTGTGTCTCACACCTATTTCTTTCTTTCTTGATTATTCACTCTGTCTTTCTCTTTCTTTAACTATGCCTCAATCTCTTGTTTTCTCTCAGGCTCTCTCTCTCTATTTCTTTCACTTTCTTTCTTTCTTTCTTTCTTTCTTTCTTTCTGTCTTTCTTTATTTCTTTGCTCAAATCCTTACACCAGTGGTCACCAACCTGACTCCTGGAAGTCTGCAGGAAGGTAACTCTCCCGGAGCAGGGTTGGTGATCACTGGTTTAGGCATTCAAACAACACACAGCACAAATGCAGAACATTCATCATAGTCACGCTGTGGTCCAGCTTGAAGGTCAGTCAGTATGAGCAGGATGGATTTACTTTACCAGGCATATTTCACATGAATCTGACTGAATGGTGTAATCAGAGAGCGAATATATAACAATCTATTCTACATTATGCTCATGCAGAACATTCCGAAAGTTCACGCAAGGCCAAACCAGTACTCTGGAGGACGGAGCAGAAGAGAGCATTTTGAAGCTGAAAGTGAGTGTCTTTGAGAGTAAAAGGAGAGGGTGAGGAGAAGAGGTCCTTGAGAGAAGGACAAGATGTACTTTCTTAAGAGCACCTTTCGGTACCTACAAGAATACGCCGAGTCCTTCTTTTGACATGACTACATAATCTTATATCCAGAAAAAGGAACTTGATTACATCATTTTCTTGGCTCATTTTTTTTAAGTTGATGCTGCTTGACTCAAACAGGAAGCAGCTTCCACATGAATGAAACATATGACATCAAAAAAAAAGTCTTTTGTATGTGTGCTATGTCTTTGTCAGACAGCAAAACCCAGCAACCAGCTTTGGAAAACTTTCATCCATTCATTCACCTTCTGAGCCACTCCTTCTGGGTTGCGAGTGGGTGCAGGAGCCTATTCCAGTGCTCATTGGACTAAAGGCAGGAAACACCTTGGACAGGCCGCCAGTCCATCGCTGGCCCAAATGCCATACCTGGACCAAAACCCTGTATTTAATCTGGATTCATACAGACTTTCACCCAAGGCAGATACCATCCCCTTTCAAACTGCACATCTGTCACACAATGAAAGTTTCATGCAACTAGTTGCATGTTGTAAGTTGCCTGCAATGTAAGTTCCATGCAACTTTGATTATCCTTGAGTTGCATGCAATACGTCAAATCATTCCATTATGTAGGCAAATCAGCAGCTCATATTACTCATATTACTGTTCTCCTCCTAAAGTCATTGTTTATTGGAATTCTGGGACTGGGAATGTCTGGTCTACAGAAAAGAAGCTCTCAGGGATGGATCCCCGGGTCTACAGGAAGGTAGATCTCCAGGACAAGGCTTTGGTACCCCTGGTTTACAGCAAAAAACTCCTGAAAGTTGCTTGAGTTGCTTCCTTCATTCCTTCTTTCCTCCCTTCCTTACCTTTTGTCTTCCTTTCTACAGAGCCCTCCACAATTATTGGCACCCCTTGTTAAAATGTGTTAAAAGCCTTAAAATAAATCAGTTTTTATTGCAGAAGCATAATCTCACACTGAAAATTGTAGAAAAATGTTTCCTTCAACTCAAGTGAATAATCCCTGACTAAGAAATCATTATTTTTCATAAAATCTCCTGTTCCACAATTATTGGCATGCCTAACAATTCCTAGAAAATAAATGTAATTGAAGCATTTCTGTCATTTCTACTGTAGTTTATAAAGTTGATCAGAGTATCTAGGAACCTTTAATTACTAATTCATCACTTCCTGTTTCCCTGGGGTATGAATATGACGTGACACAGAGGCCTATTTCTCTTATCCACTCTCCAACATGGGAAAGACAAGAGAACACACCATTCAAGTAAGGCAGATGTGTGTCGACCTTCATAAGTCAGTTAATGGCTACAAGAAAATAGCCACTCGCCTCCACCTGCCCGTATCTACAGTCAGAGGAATCACCAAGAAGTTTAAAACAACTGGAACAGTGGCAAACAAGCCTGGACGAGGACGCACGTTTATCTTGCCTCCACGCACAGTGAGGAGGATGGTAAGAGACGCTCACTGTTAGAGAATTGCATCAAAGAGTAGCATCTTGGGGTCACAAAGTCTCCATAACAACCATCAGGCGCTATCTACATGCCAACAAGCTGTCTGGGAGGCATGCACGGAAAAAGCCTTTTCTCACTTACAAGCATAAACGTAAATCTCTGGAGTTCGCTAAGCGGTACTGGACTTCAGCTGGGACCGTGTGCTTTGGTCAGATGAGACCAAGATAGAGCTTTTTGGCAACAAACACTCTAAGTGGGTCGAGCGTAACACTACAGATGAGTATACGGAAAAGCACCTCATGCCCACTGTGAAGTATGGGGGCCTGTTTCTCTTCCACAGACCCCGGGAACCTTGTTAGGGTGCATGGCATCATGAGCTCTTTGAAATACCAGGACATTTTAAATCAAACTCTGGTGGTCTCTACCTGAAAGCTGAAGATGGGTCGTTACTGGGTCTTTCAGCAAGATAATGACCCTAAACATGTGGCCAGTTCTAAAGCAAAATGGTTCACCAGACACAAATCAAGCTCCTCCCATGGTCCTCTCAGTCCCCAGACCTCAACCCAATTGAAAACCTGTGGGGTGAGCTGAAGAGGAGAGTGCACAGGAGAGGACCCAGGACTCGAAGATCCCTCTCTCTGTGTTCTCCCATCTTGTGAAATGTTATAGGAGAAGATTAAGTGCTGTGTTGTTGGCAAAAGGGGGTTGTACAAAGTATT
This sequence comes from Semaprochilodus insignis, assembly GCA_034552555.1. Lineage (NCBI taxonomy): Eukaryota > Metazoa > Chordata > Actinopteri > Characiformes > Prochilodontidae > Semaprochilodus > Semaprochilodus insignis. The sequence goes on from CM067480.1 coordinate 2,867,898, forward strand.
AACATCAGGGGTGCCAATAATTGTGGCACAGATGATTTCATGTAAAATAATGATTTCTTAATGTGGGATTTTTTTCCCCCTGAATAAATACACTTGATTTGAAGGTTGGATTTTTCTCTTTTTTCGCATTGTTGTCCTATATTATTTAAAAATATATATATATTAGAAGCCAAGAACACATCTTAACGAGGGGTGTCAATAATTGTGGAGGGCGCTGTACTACTTCATTACAATAGTACTGTACAAAAGTCAGAAACTCGCCTGAATTTAGAATTTTCTAATATAGGAAATAGAAAATCAAAGATAAATAAGTGAAGCAAACAAGAGAAATTGGGACTCCTGCAAGACCCTGTAAACCACCAAAACTGTCATCACCAGACAAACGGTGCTTAAAGCTGAGCTGCTCAGTCCTGATCTTGGAAGTCTCTCACCTTGCAGAGTCCAGATCCAGCACAATTTGCTGTAATGGTCAGAACCCCTTGAAAGCCTTCATTAAACCTTTGAGTTGTCATGCTGTCTCCATACATCTCCGAAGCTCCAAACTACAATTCCCACAATCCACCACCTCCCTCCACCATGACACCATCATCACATGTCCGTAATGGATCAATCATTAATTGTTTACCTGGTCATCGCCTCCCGAACACTAATCACACTCCTGTTCGTAATCTCATGGCTTGTATATATACTACTTTGTTTGGCGTAGAGTGGATCTCTTTGTACTTTGGTTTTTGGTTTGCCCTTTCAGCTTGGTAGCTGGATTGTTTGCTCTTCTGGATTGTTTGCCCTGGCTTGTATTTTGGCTCCTGGCTTTTTATTAGTCTCTTCCGGTCTTGTATGTATTCCCTGGTTTTGCCGCTGAGCTTACTGACCTGTACTTCTAATAAATTGGCTCTTGCTTTTAGCTCTGCTAGCATCGAGTTTAGTCTGTCAAACATTACATGGGCATATTTTATTTGGCTATTAAGGGATTCATTTGGTAATCATTTAAGGAATATATAATTGTTAATACAGTTACATCCTTTGTAGCGAGGCTAAGATAGCCAATGGAAAATCCCAGCATGTTCAGACCCCAAAGGTCGGGGGAACAGTTTACAATGCTCGAAGCCAAGAGGTGTATTTCATTTACAATGCAGGACTAAAATCAGTGTGACAGCCTAATACAGGTTGGTGGGACTATCTTAAGAAGTCAGGAGTCATATTTCATATAGGCAATCTGGTTGAAGTCATGGGTTCTAAAAACACGTTCAGTGTATGCGTCTTTTGATTTAACCTTAAGATAATGTAATAAAACCTAGTCTGGAAATATAGTATAGAACAGCAGGAGGTGCATTACATCATATAAATATGGAAGCCATATAAATATGGAAGCTCTGTAGCTTATTGTTGCCACTGAATTCAATCCGCCCAGGAGAACGCTTTTCAGCAAACACCTGAGAATAAAGCTTGGAGCCTTTTCTCTTCAACCCAGAACCCAGCATCTGAGGGTTTTTGTTCAGGAGTCACTTTATTTTCAAGAAACAGATGCCTGGTTTGGTCAATTGGAGTCACTAAGCTCCAACACTATTTTGGCCGTTTTTGTAGGCACTTTGCACACTTTGAGACATGTATAAATATGATCTTCATATCAAATTCATATTCTTCCTATCGCCATTTTACTTGGTTTGTCAGCACCAAGCAAAAACTAGCATAAGGTTTCAAATCAACACTTTCAATGGAAGGTGACAGCAATGCTCAACTTGGCCTTGGTTTTATGCTTTGATGTCTTGTTTGATCACGCCGGGCGTGGTCAGTGACTTGAAAGGGCATGTTAGATTAAGGTTAAAGCCGAGTGGTAAATTCTTCAGGACCAGGACTGGACTCCCCTGATTTAAAGTTTTGGTCTTTGAGAGAGGAGAAAATCTCCAAGCTTCATTTTTGATTTATACCCATAGAAATCCATCATTCAACTATTCCACAAAACATCTCAATGCTATGGGTCTGAAAGAATGTGTAGCTGTCAAAAAGCTCTCCCTCAGAAATAGGCAGCTCTGTAATTTGCTGTTAAGTATATGTTTGTGTATGTTTTTTTGCCCTGACACTGGAAAAAAACAAGCTGACTTAATGACTATGTTGACTGGAAATTAAATAAATGAAGGATCTGACTTTTGCACATTGCTTTATCAGCTTGGCGCACATGGGCTGCATGTCAACTACAGCCTCTGCTTCATTTTCTCAGGCAGTGTTTCAAATCTAAAGGATAGCACATACAGTATAAACCCAATGTGCAGTGCTGCTTGATGGTTTCTGAACCCTTTATCGTTGTGAGAATTTCTACATCTGGCCTACAATATGATCAGATATTAATTACTGCCATATAAAATAGATAACCCAATAATACAAATAATACAGCATCATGGTTTGGGGCTGTTTTGCTGCTATTAGACCGGGACTGCTTGCCGTCATTTGGTGGAGCTATGAATTTTAGATGATATCAAGGAATTCTACATGTTGAATGCTAGAGCATCCATCTGTGAAGCGAACCTCAACAGAAGGTGGGTCCTGCAGAAAGACAACAACCCTTAAAACACCAGTTAGTCTACAAATAACGGTTAAATCAGAAGAACTGTTGCATTTTGGAATGGCTGAATCAAAGCCCAGACTTAGTAGAATAGAATAGAAGTGCTAAGGCAGAACATAAGACAAAGCGTTCATGCAAGAAAGCCCACCATACAGATAAAGTGGTTCTATAAGGAAGACCAGGGCAAAGTTCTTTCAAGTCAATGGCCAAGTTCAGACTGCCAACCCAAATCTGTGTTTTGACCTATCCAGATTGTATCCTGATTGATTTTTGATGGTTTGGGCTGTGAAAAACCACATCAACCACATGATTTGAAGGTGGTTTGAAAGGTGATTCCAATCATGTTTACAGATGCGTCTCAATCCGGACTCGTCACTTACAATGCAAAGCAATGCCAATGTCAAATCCATTGTGCTGGAAGTGCTGGGATTCAAGGAGAGTGTCAAAGAGTTGTAAACCATGACTTGACAAAGCGCTGAGGGCAAAGTTTGACAGGGTTTGGAGGTTGAATTGATGCACCTCCGTCTCACCTCCGCCTCCACATATGAAAGCCACATCACCAACGTGGTTACGTAGTTATTGATACCTGCGTCTTTACCATAGGAACATATGCAGATAGGTTAGTGATCTCTGGATGCATATATCCATTGTGATCACTTGCAAATAGCAATGCGGACAGTCATCTCAAAAGATCTGATCTGAAAAGCAAATCCAGCAGCCAACGTGCAGTACTGGTCAACAGTTACAGGACGCATTTGACTACGATGATTGGTCAATGGGGTGGGGGGTGGTCTTCACACCAGTTCCTGAGAGTAGAGGCCCAGACACTTGTGCCAACAAAGAAATGTAATGCTAGATTACTTAGATCAACAAAAACTATATAAAACTGTACTTTGAGTTATTTGTGTTATTGGATTTCCTTTAACTAATATTAAAACAGGCCTTATAGATCCGGTTCTGGGCAGGGTTTCCACGTTTATTAAACCTGGCTTGGAAAGTTTGTGCTGAGGAAGTGTTTTTACCCGATATTAACTTTAATCTGAGGTTCCACCCCATAGAGAATGCATCATGGTGACTTGTTTTTGCACTGTTGCCATTTATGGACCTTAATTAATTACATATAGCAAATGATGCGTAACAGGTGGTGCTCCATCATCGGTAATTAATGCAGGTTAATGCAGCTATCAGCCCACTTTACTGCAAGCCAAAAGGTTGCGGATGCAATCTCTTGTTCACTGGAACAAAGACATCCGGCTTTGTTCCAGTAAACAAGGTGCTTTGAGGAAGTTTCCAATGATCATCTTTCACTATTTCTGCATAATTAAATGGATTAAGTTGTAAATAGTTACACAGAGTGGTTTCATGTGCTGGGGGTATGACTGGGTATGGGTATGAATATGCTGCCTGATGCCAGTTTTTAAAAAAAGTTCTGAAATAGTTTTATTAAATTAAGTCATGGTGGAGAGACATGTACAGACCACTCTGCATGACACTGTTTACATCTCAAACATTGAGTTCTATAGATATTAAAAGACTATATGGTCAAGTCCAGTCAACATTTATTTATATGCGCCTTTTACAACAGATGTTGTCACAAAGCAGCTTTACAAAGAATCTGGTGTCCGAGCCCCCAGTGAGCAAGCCAAGGGCAACAGAGGCAAGGTGAAACTCCCTCAGTTCAAAAGGAAGAAACCTCGAGAGGAACCAAGACTCAAAAGGGGAACCCATCCTCCTTGGGTCAACACCAGATAACAAGACAAGGAAAGGAGTGTTCAGTGTTTGTAAGGTAGAGGAATAAATGTCTGATTAGTCTGTAATTAAATAGCTGGGTCATCGGATGGGTCAGCAGGACGCAGGCCAAGCTTCCACAGTGCAGGACAGCCAGGCGCTCCGTGGCGGTTACAGGCAAGCAGTGGCACCCAGTCAAAGCAGATGTAGCAACAGCATCAGACCGCACAGGATGGGCAGCAGTTCAGCCAGTTACAGCTACAAATTTTACAAATTTTAATTATGGTCAGTTACAAATTTTCATTCCAAGCCAAATGGCTTTAAATACAAAAGTTAACATTCTCCAATGCTGAACCATGCCAGCTGCTGAATTGTCCATCAGTGTAACCGCCATATTGGTCTCGGTAACTTGTCTGACTCAGGTGCCACTAGTTAACTCACAACACAATATTATAATGGCCAAATACAAGCAAAAACAACAGTTCAGTCCCACCTGAGATCTGGTATGGATTGTTTGTTCAGACCCAAACTGGACACGGCTCAGGACACAACCTTTTTTCTAGTCCAGTCTTTTGAGCATTATGACAAATTACTGAGACCAATATGACAGTTACATTTATGGACGATTCAGCAGCCAATGCAACGGCTATGTGTATATGTGTATGGTTGCCAGTATGTTGATTTTAGAGAAAAAAATTTACATTCAAGTTGAACCCAAGCCAAACTGATATTTTATGGGCTCTGTGGAGGAGGCTAAAGCAAACAAACCTGTTTATTATGATATCAATTATTTAACACTGGTTCCCCTTACACCTCTTAACTGTACAGATCCAGAAAACTCTACTGGATCAATATCTTGCTCAAGGAAACCAAACTGACTTCTGAACTGTTTCCAAACTGTCTTCTGAACTGTTGTTATTGCCCAAATTATAAAGCACTTCTGTGGACGAAGGCTGTATGCTGTTCAAGTGCATTTTCCTGAGTTTCAAATTATTAGCATTAGCATGTTAAGAGTTGGCATGTTAGGGGGACTTGGGTCAAACTTGTGAACACATTCACGTCAAGCTGATGCAATCATGTAATTTATCTTTTCTACATGTTTTGGATCTCAGGGAACTGTCTTTCACAGGTGGGACTGAACTGTTGTTGATTGTATTTGGCCATTATAACATAACTACTGGACCCCCAGAGTCAGACTATTAATTCTATTCAGTTCAATTCCAACCAATTCAATTCAATTCAACTTCTCATTATACCAATACAGGGTTGTAGAGTATACCGAAACACTATCAGGCTACTTCTCCAGTGCAGTGATTAAGAAACTAGATCAATAGTAAGTGATAGTGCAAAGACAAAAACACAGATGCACAATACAGTATGTGTATAAACAGTAAAACAGATGTGCATGATGTGCAAAAGCAGTAACTGTATGTCAGAATGTTAGGATACTAGAACTGAGGTGCAAACAGCAGTTAGCATATGCAATAGAGTGAAATACAGCTTAGTGTTAAGTGTACATATCGGAAAGTACAGTGTATTGAGAGCCAAGTGTGCAATGAAGTATGTGGTTGTAAACAGTAGATGAATATACATATCGTCGCTGTCCAAAGAAAAACAAGTATCTGCAAAATGGCAACTTTACAGGAGAGGCCAAAAACCTCATTTAACTTTAATGTAAGTCAACGGAACCAGACATCTTTCCAAACAGTTCTGGGCCATTTCTGTTGGTCCATTCATCATGAGATTCTCACTCAGTGTAAACAGCAGCTGATGTGTTCAAATGATGCATAAAAGTAAAAATGGACAAAAGTGGAGATACATGTTTTTCATTGGACGGCGACGATATAATAGTGTTCAGGGCAGATAGTGAGAATAGCAGCTCAGTGTTCAGTTAAACAGTTAAACAGTCATACAGCTTACAGTAGAGATATTCAGTATATATAATACACAGCTCAGCTATTCAAGTGTAGGTCTAGTTGCAAGTGTAAGTGCATAGAGTCCTGTGGGCGAGTGGCGCCCAGTGTGTATGGGCTGGGGTGATCAGGGTTAGATCAGTAATATTCTATAGTGTTCTGCTAGTGCTGCCAGTGAGACCAGTTTGACGGTTCTTGAGGAATAACCATTCTTGAACCTGGCGTTTTTGGCTGTTATTAGCTAACATTAGTGATGACACTATCTAGCTATGAAAGCTGAGAGGAAATTATATGAACTAAATTGTCCATAATGGTCATTTCTTGTCTATATTGGCTTTTTTCCTCCAAACTGATTGTTATCATAAGCTACTTGTGTCAGCTGAGCGACTTACATATCATGTATCTGACTGTATGTATTTGGCTAGTTAAATTGGCTAATTACTTTTTTAAATTACTTTGTTTCATTAGTTCCTTAGTATTTAACAGTAAATGACCTGAAGTACAGGAAAAGCTAAAATGATGGGGACATATGGTTACCTTCATATTCACCAGTCCCTTATTCAAATTTTCTGTTCCACCTTAAAAGGTGCTGCAGTTACATTCTAGCACTGGGGTACCATTAAGGCAACTGCTGCTTTATTTAAGGTGGAATAAAAATGTCAAATAAGTAGCTGGCAAATATGAAGACTTCCTGAGCCTTGTGATAGAAAAAGCCACATTCGCAATGTAAACACATTTTACACTATTTTGTGTACATTCAATTACATAGGGACGTCTCTACGAGTGTTGACCAAAGAAAATATGGCAAATCCTTCATGTTGGCAACTCAGTTCAGAAGGGTTGATGATGCACAGCACCTAGTAGCAATTATAACTATCAAGATTCAATGTAACTTTACATTTTACTCCATGCAGATCATAAACGCTTGACTAGAAAGATGATTTATTGACGTTGGTTGAGCAATATGAAGAATATAGTGCCTCGCTGACGTATTGCACCAATGGATTGAAATGGGCCAATGGGGCATCTACGTACACATGTCTATATTAGCAACAAAACCTCGCTGGTTGCAGAACTGTGAAATAGAATCATAATGTCAATATTAACCCTTGTATCTGATGTATTTCCACTTTCTTGAATTTACTGCATGCAATTGTAGAACATTCCCAAAACACGTAGAGAGGATAAATTACATGATGCAATCATTTTGACATAAACATGTTCACAAGTTTGACCTAAATCCCCCTAACCTTTTTACTCTTAGCATGCTAATGCTAATCATTTGAAACTCAGGAAAATGCATTTGAACAGCATAGAGCCTTCGTCCACAGAAGTGCTTTATTATTTGGGCAACAACAACAGTTCAGAAGACATTGGACATCCAGTGGAGTCCTCTGGATCTGTACAGTTAGGAGGTGTAAGGGGAACCACAGTTAAATAACTGATGTCATAATAAACAGGTAAGTTTGCTTTGGCCTCCTCCACAGAGCCTATAAAATATCAATTTGGTATGGGTTCAACTTGAGTGTAAATTTCATCTTTTAAACCAATGGAAATTGGGTGGCCTGAAGGGGCTGAGACAAGGACTGAACATGAAGAAATTTCATTAAGACACAAAAAAAAGACTGACTTGTCTTTTACACAAACAGTGTGAACTCAAAACGGCCTGTTTTACCATATACCATTACTAATCTCGTGACCCTGTCAGACGGACTCTAAGCTTTTGCTTTTAATTTATGTTTCAACAATTTTTAAGGTACACGGTTCAACATTATGCCTCTGTTGCACAGTGTTGCCTCAGGGTAACAAACACGTTTTCTTTGCTTTGCAATAACATACATACAAACATACATATTTGATGAATTTGATAAGGTTCATAATAAAGAAAAGAGTTAAATATTAAATGAACCAATATTACCAATATTAATATATTATTATAACCAATAACATTATACTCTATATATTTGTCTCCTGGTGGGTATTTTAAAACCTGATTTAGGCATGGTGCGCTTCACCGCTCCAGACCCTCTTAGAACTGTCTCCCTGGGAACAGCAAGTATTCATCATTTGTCATCCATCCAAAATAATGACTCACATCTGTTAGAAAGTGAAGTTCATTTTTTGTAATGTTCATCATCATGTAAATCATTTTTATAGTACAAGAAATTGCTGAAATACATTTGTTGCCTTGAGGCAACATTGTAACAAGTCAGATTTCACTTAGGCAGCCATGCCAGAGAGTACTGCCATTACTAGCCCTTATTTAATTCAGAAAGTTTTTGCTGTAATATAATATATATTATAAAATATTTACTTATATGGAGTTTTAGAGTGTAGAAGTCACTTTAAGTTGATTATGACATGAAGTAGTAACCATCCAATATGTTTTAGTAATATATTTAGTTCAACGCTCACCGTTTAAATTATTGTTTGGTTTTCAAGGAACTGAAGCAAAAGGTTTCATTGTATAAACCAGTTTTCTTTGAGAATTGTATCAAAATTAATTCTAAGATTTGTTAAGAAATTGCAGCATATGAAGATCAACAAATGTAGTTTGTAGTTACTTACTTTACAGAAAGAAAAATTGTTTCTTGTATAATAATCTTTACTATCATTTCCTTCTACTTTTGGAAGTTGCCTCCAGGCATCCCCAAAAAGCTGTCACGCTTCCGGGTTTCCTGGCCGCCTCCAATCTCCCAGAGTTCTCTCCCTGATGACGTCACAGCCACATACCCCAAAACACCCAATCACACTCCACTTCCGCGTTCTAGGTCTCCAGAGTTCTGATTGCCCATCTGCACCTCATTTCCCCATTACTACATAAACCTCTCACATGCACATCAACGTTGCGAAGTATTGCCAAGCCCAGTTTGCGTACTGAGTGGTCTCTCTTGCTGCTCTCTGTTTGCTGTTCCTGTTTTTGACCCTCCTTTGTTCTCAACTCTCGCTCCTGGAATTTCCCTTTCTGGTTTCATTTGCTACTCTGTGTTCTGACCTCTCCTTCTGCTCTCTGGTATTCTCGCTTGGATCTTTCCCTGGATTAGTTCACTTGTATCTGACTCTCTGGTTTTCGTCCCTGGTGTGTCTCTCTCTCTCCCTCAGCCAACTGTCAAATAAACACGCCAATTAACCAAATTAAAACGCCAGCTGCCAACGTTTGTGACCAGCAGACCAAAAGAAATGCTACAAAATAAGTTATAATATCAGCTTTTATAACTTAATTTACATTGAAAGTTAGGAACGTTATTCTGTAAGCTGATCGGACAAAACAAATTTCACCTGTGACTGAAAATTTATCTAATAGTATGTAATTCCTCCATGAGGACAAATACCAGCTGTGACTGGATTTGGCATGGACTGCACAAGTTTCTGGATGTAGGCCACATCAGTGTTCAGACACTCGTCCATCAAAGAATTGTGCAGTTGGCCAGATTTTGGTGGAAGCCTTCCCTGGCCTAATTCCGAGGAGAATTCCCTGTAGACTGGGATTTTAGCCACTGCTGGTAGACCCGTATGACCGTACGCTTCCATACACCTGCAGATTCAGCTACTTCCTTCACACTATGGTCTTTGGCATGCCCAAATGCAGTCACTCCTTTTAGCCAATCATTAACATCTGCTTTGGAGCCATTTTCCACACATGGAACGAGACGTTCACTGCACTGTAGCACCTCTTCTCAATCTATGGATCCCGTCACTCACACCCCGCAGGTATTCATAGCCCCATCATCCTTATACAGCACCATCTGCAGGACCACCTTAAACACACAAGGTGACTCATATTTGGTCCTGTGAGCTTACATAGACTGTTAAATTTGCACATTAAGCTTTTTTCCAAAACAAGGAAATTCTGTTTGTGACCATTTCTTATTGTGTTCGTGGTCATTGCTTATGGTTTGTTCTCCCAGCATCACTTTGAAATGTTATCAGAAAACCAAAGCTGTGTGATGCACTCAGCCACCTTTTTGTTTTTCGAAGTCTGACAATGTTTTTTCCCATGAGAGATTACGTGCACACGCACCCACAGACAGGCAGCGGAGTGTTGGTGAGCTAGAGTTGTTTGATGTGAGTGAAGGCTGGAGTAATGGAGATAAATAAGAGCCCTGCTCACCCTCCTCTTCCTCGTCTTCATCCTGTGCCAGAGGAGCTGGTAGGCTGGCAGTGGGTGATGGTACTGCAGGGGCGTTCAGTGTTGGCCTCATGGGGCTTGCATGGCAGGGGAACAGGCTGTTACAGCCCAGAGAATCAAAACTGCCCGTGCATCAGCATCTGGGGAAAGGCTAGTCTTGCTACCAGGCACATTTAAGTTATGCTAGAATGTCTAGTGAGAGGGAAGAGTATCTAATGGCTACTGTGGCTTGTCTGTCAGCAAAGTGTTCTGCCTATATGACCAACCAGTGAGTCTGTACCTCAAACAAGCGCTGTAGCATGTTGCGTTAGCTTTAACTAAGGCGTACACTTTGCTAGCTTGCTAGCTTGCTTAAGTTTCACAGGTATAAAACAGATCAAAGTGTCCTTTCAAAGTTGCAATATTCCATATTCATTTGTTTTTTCCAAAGGAACGATGAAATCTATTTGAATTCATGCCTTATTTCTTATGTGCTTGGGATTTGGTACAGAATTTGGACTTATTACTGCATATGACTTTGCACAAGCCACTAACCCAGCAACCAAAATGTTGTAGGTTTGAATCCCAGGATTGACTAATGATTGATTGTATTACCACTCATGACCTTTCACAAAGCTCTTTACCCGCATACCAGACAGGTCATGGTGATAGTTCTATGGCTGCTGATGGTAGTGTAGTGGTAGGATGTGAGTTCCAATCCCAGGGTTGAATTACTAAATGAGACCTTGTGTAAGTCTCCTAACCCACACATCAAATAGGTTATGGTGATGGTGCTGTTGCTGCTGATGGTAGCCTAGTGGTAGAAGATGCAACCCAGCAACCACAAGGTTGAGAGTTTCAATCCCATGGTTGGCCATGTATCACTGGTTGTGATCTCGTGAAAGGCTCTTAGCCCCCACACAAAACAGGTCTTGGTGATGGTGCTACTGATGCTGATGGTAGCCTAGTGGTAGGTGATGCCAGCTAGTAACCATAAAATAGTGTGTTTGAATCCCATGGGATTGACCATGAGTTACTGGTTGTGACCTTGTGTAAGGCTCTTAACCTCCATACCAAACAGGTCATGGTGAAGGTACTGCTGATGGTAGTATAGTGGTAGGATGTGACCCAGTAACCATAAGATTGTGAGTTTAAATCCCCGATTTGACCATACATTACTGATTGTGACTTTACACATGGCTCTTAACCCCCACACCAAATACGTCATGACGATGGTGCTGCTGCAGATGGTAATCAAAGAGTCAGTAACCATAAGGCTGGGAGTTTCAATCCAGGTACTGCTGCTACTGATGGTAGCCTATTGGTAGGGGATGCAAGCTAGTAGCCATAAGGTTGTGAGTTTCAATCCCACAATTGGTCACATATTACAGATTGTGACTTTGCGCATGGCTCTTAACCACCACACCAAACAGGTCATGATGATGGTACTGCTACTGCTGATGGTAGTCAAGTGGAAGGAGATGCAAGCCAGCAATCATAAGGTGGGGAGTTTCAATCCCAGGACTGATAATGGATTACTGGTGGTGACCTTGCACAAGGCTCTTAATCCACACACCAAACAGGTCATGGCAATGGTACTGCTGCTGCTGCTGGGAGCCTAGCGGTAGGATGCGACCCAGTAACCATAAGGTTGTGAATTTCAGTCCCACATTAATCAAGATGATTGAGACAGCAATGAGATGATTCACTCTCCAGCATCATTTTTAAATTTAAAGCCAATTATAAGCTTTAATTGAATGGCAGATCTACAGTCTTAAAATCTCTTCTCTTTACAATAATATGTTTGTCTCTATTTTTAAACTGGATTTTGGCATGGTGCACGTCACTGCACCAGACTGTCTCCATTAGAACAGCAAGTATTCATCATTTGTCATCCATCCAAAATAATGACTCACATCTGTTAGAAAGTGATGTTCATTTTTTTAATGTTCATTATCATATAAATCATTTTTGTAGTACAAGAAATTGCTGAGATACGTTTTTGCCTTCAGGCAACATTGTAACAAGTGAGGTGTCACTTAGTTGGCCGTGCCAGAGAGTACTGCTGTTACTAATTATTTTTTTGTTTTTTGTTTTTTAATAGAATTAGAATAGAATAGATTTTTGTTTAATTCAGAATCATTGTACACTTTTGCTGATTTTGGAAATGTCATTTAGAAAGTTTTTAACTTGTATGGAATTTTATGGGCTAAAAGCCAATTATGAAGTCAATCATGTCATGTAGTAGTAACTATCCAATATGTTTTACTATGTTAATACACTATGTTTTATTGTATAAACATATTTTCTTTGAGAATTGTATGAAAACAAATTATTCAGGTATTGGTTTAGTGATTACAGCATATAAAGATCAACAGATGTAGTTTGCAGTTACTTACTTGGCTTAAAGATTTTGTTTCATGTGTAATAATCTTCTACTATAATTTCCTTCAATTTATCCTCCGGGCAACCCCAAAAAACAGTCTGCATGTATTTTTTTTTTTATGTATGTATGTATTTTAGTATGTATGTCTTTTATTTACCAGGTCAGTTTTATGCAAACGTCAGTTTTATACATATTCAACTGTACATACACTATATTGCCAAAAGTATGTACTTGTCTGACTGCATTGTGCCAAGTGTAAAGTTTGGTGGAGGGGGTGTGGGGCTGGTGTGGGGCTGTTGTTCAGGAGTTGGGCTCGGCCCCTTAGTTCCAGTGAAAGGAACTCCTAATGCTTCAGCAGACCAAGAGACTCTGGACCATTTCATGCCCCCAACTTTGTGGGAACAGTTTGGGGACGGCCCCTTCCTGCTCTAACATGACTGCACACAACTGCACAAAGCAAGGTCCATAAAGACATGGATGAGCGAGTTTGGTGTGGAAGAATTTGACTGGCCTGCACAGAGTCCTGACCTCAACCCGACAGAACACCTTTGGGATGAATTAGAGCCAGGCCTTCTCGTCCAACATCAATGTCTGACCTCACAAATGTGCTTCTGGAAGAATGGTCAGAAATTCCCATAAACACATTCCTAAACCTTGTGGAAAGCCGTCCCAGAAGAGCTGTAGCTGTTATAGCTGCAAAGGGTGGGCCGACACCATATTACACCCTATGGATTAAGAACGAGATGTCACTCAAGTTCATATGCGTGTGAAGGCAGATGAGCAAATACTTTTGGCTATATAGTGTATAATTGTAAGTGTGTATAATGACATATCTTGTAATGGCAATTTGCTTCACGTCATTGGTTTGGAATAAACAGTAGCAGGAGAAATAGAAACAGTCCTACGCTTTCCTCTAACAATAAGAGCTGTTAAACTTATATGGAAAAAAAAATATTACCAAGACAATTGTAAGTTAAAACACAAGGATTTGTCTCAGCTTTATTTCTGGCTCAGTTCTGGCAGAGTGTCTTCTCTTCAGGGACTTCTCGCCTGCTTCCCTTATTTTTTAGTTTCTAAACACGTCTGGGCTTTTAGAAGACTCTACCTTTGTCTGCATAACTCAGTGCTTCATATTGGCCCCTATGCTCAGACTTACTCCTGTTTATGAAGCGTTTAAGATAACTGTGTCAACAGGGCTGATTGATTGAGATGGTTTTAGAAATCAGCCTAATATTCAGGTCCAAATCAATAATTACCCAATCATCTTTGTGGCCTCCAACAGGCCTAGTCAGCTGAGAGATGAATACGCATGCATTTGATATATTTTAGCCTGTTATTCATCAAAACCCCCTTGTTTCAACACCAAACGAGATCTCCCATTTGCAAGTCTTCTTGATTAAGGCTGTAACGAGCGATGGGAATTGACCTATTTCGGCTCCGCAGGTGTTGTTTGTTGTTGTTTTTCATGCACCTGCGGAAAACGGTTTAAGAATTGCAGTATATTTATAGCGTCGCCTCAATTGGATGTTTCTCCACTGCGTCCAGAAATAATACGGTTGCGTATTAAAGCCGTAAAGGAAAAGCATGATTCATTCAGATAATTTCAGCCAACTGTGAGCTGACGTAGTTGGGTATATGTATATACGTATATGTATATATTTTTTTAGTGTTGCCTTTGATATATGTGAAAATGAGCTACATTTACTGAGATGAATGGGGAAATGAACGTCTATTCTGATTCACTTCCTCTATTTACAATGACATTTTAATCAGATAGAATCACTTCTTGAAACAGACCAATGGATCACACAGAACCATGACATATAAACTCCTCACTGCAAAGATGAATGATCATCTCAGAGCTCAGCACTGGTCTACAGAGATAAGGTCAGATGGGTGCACTATGTTTTGAACTAATGCATATATAGCATATACGTAAAGTGAACTAATGCATACATAGCATATACCAAGAGAACGCACAGGCCTGAATGCTTTACCCCTACAATGACAGGTTCTGATGGCTCTACTAAAGGGGGCATTTAGCTAGTATACCTTGTCCCCATTAAAGGGAAAGGTCACTGGAACTCAGTAAAAGGTTATTTTCACCAATCCCCTTCATCCTATGATGAAACTATTTCATCCTGATGTGAGTGGCCTCTTCCCAGAAGACAATTCCTACTATCCACAGAGCACATAGAGGGGGTCACTAAATGGTTTGTTGAGTATGAAAATGATGCTATAGTCCTCACAATTCTTAGATCTCAGCCTCGTTGAACATCTAAGGGAGTCTTTGGACTGTACTCTCTACCACCTTTATCAAAGCATCAACTAAGGGAACCGAACAGCGCTCCGAACCAGTTGTACAGAGCCTTGTAGAATGTTAGCCAAGGTGGAATGAAGCAATTCCGGTGGCTTGTGGTGGCCCAACAGCTTGCTAAGAAATCCTAGGCTGTTTTTCACCTTTATATACAGTATATCGTGCATGTGGTGCATAGCATTATTACATTTAGGTACTTACATATGCATATATATAGGCAGTTAAACATATAGGCGGCACATATGAATGAACCCGCATGTAGCTATTCAATAGAGTGGTTTGAAAATGGGTTCTTCTATGGCATTTCACCAATGAACTCTTCTTCCTGTGAGCAGGTAAGCTACAGTAAACCCATTGACACTTTGACTTTTCAGTACACTGTAGAGTGTGGTATATGGTTACTGCAGCTTCATGGAGAGAGGGTGGTGTTCCTTGACGGTAGAGTGATGGGGGAAGATGGGGGAAGTGTTGCATGGCAGCAAGTGGAATCCTAGCACCTGTTACGCAAATGACAAACCCTGGCAACATGGTGGGAAATGCAACAGGATTAGTAAGGAGAAGAGATGGGGGGGAGGGGGAGGCAGAAATGAAAGCTTCAGGGGACAACTTCATTATTCTGAAATGTCACATGTTAGAAGCATGTATCCCTGTAATAGAGCAGGCTTGCTGACATGTGACACATGGTTGAATCATAAATGAGTTTTCTTCTGTAACCACCCATAGACCATGAGCTCGCATACATGTTACCTATGTATAATAATGTGCCTCATTTGCTATATATATGTATATATATATATATATAAAAACAAGGGTTTGTCCCAACAGTGACAATATGCTACTACTTATAAATAATAATAAGCTCACCAGACAAAGATTTAATCACATTGCGTGGTTAAGGTGGTAGTAACCTCAGACTGCATGAGGATGATGGGGCTACCATGATGTGTGACCCGGGATTCATAGATTGAGAAGAGGTGGTACAGTGCAGTGAACGTCTCGTTCCATGTGTGGTAAATGGCTCCAAAGCAGATGTTAATGATTGGCTAAAAGGAGTGACTGCATTTGGGCGTGCCAAAGACCATAGTGTGAAGGAAGTAGCTGAATCTGCAGGTGTATGGAAGCGTACAGTCATATGGGTCTACCAGCAGTGGCTAAAATCCCAGTCTAGAGGGGAATTCTCCTTAGGATTGTTCCAGGGAAGGCATCCACCAAATCTGGCCCAACTGCACAATTCTTTGATGTAGAGTGTCTGAACATTGACGTGTCCTACATCCAGAAACTTGTCCAGTCCATGCCAAATCCAATCACAGCTGTTATTTTCAGTCACAGGTGACTAATTTTTTGTCCAGTGAGCTTAATATCCTATGCGCCTTGGAGCTTGATTTTATCCTCTCTCTCTCTCAAAGATGATAGTACTGTTTACCTGATGGTGGTAGTTTTGATGGTCTACCAGGTCTTATACGATTGTTCGGAGTCTGAACTTCAGTTTTAGAAACTCCAGTTTTTTCACTGATTTTCCTTTGGCTTTGTCCTTCTAGTGGATTATCTTATTATTATTATTATTATTATTATTATTATTATTATCTAATCCCCTATACATGAATAACGTCTGCTTAATGGCTTAACGGAAATTAAACGAATTAATGTTGTTTTTTGACTTTTTCACAGCACCCTAGGCCATATTTATATTTATATAATACAGCTACAAGATTTTCTACACCAAATCCTACTCCTAACCTTAGAACTCAAAAAGAAATACCACGTTCAAGTGTTTTTTAAGGTTTTTAAGGCATTTTAGTCCCCAAATTGTACAAATGCCATCCTACACTCACACACTGACACAGATTTTTGCTTGACATCCACCTGAACGAGCCTGCACACCATTTCAGCCTTCCTAAAGCTCATGTACGGATGACAGCTCAGCAGTAAATAGAAATCTAAATGAGTAGCAGTGATAGGACCCTGCAGCTGCGCGCAAGCTGATGGTTTTCAGACGGGTTCTGTTTTTAGGAAGAAATGCTGAAGGCCGTCTGCACCACACAGACAGACCTACTGTATATCTACTCTGCACACATCTATGAAGGACGAGAAGCTGTGCTGATCTGGCTTCACTTTCCCCTTGCCCAAAGTAAGCTCACTTAATGACTGCCTAAAACTTAAACACATCAAGGCATCAATGTCTCTATGCATTTGCTCTGTGGATGTCATCCATAGATTTGATTTGCAGAGGGTAATGAAATGTATTCAGTGCCTGTGGGATATGCCAGGATAGCATAACTGGCAAGAAGATAGGAGAAGCTGGTAGTCTCAAGGAGATATGTAAGACCCCATACAGTCACTCCCCATACAGTCCATATATCCAAGCTAAGCCCATTATGAGTCCAGTGTATTTACACATATGTATACACGTAAGCTTAGCAGATGAACAGTTGGTCACCTGTGACTGGAACGTACCTAATAGCATATAGTACCTCCACTAGCACCAACAACAGCTGTGATTGGATTTGGCATGTACTGGACAAATTTCTGGATGTAGGCCACATCAAAGAATTGGCCAGTTGGGCCAGACTTGGTGGATACCTTCCCTGGCACAAATCTAAGGAGAATTCCTTGCAGACTGGGATTTTAGCCACTGCTGGTAGACCCGTATGACCGTACGCTTCCAAATACCTGCAGATTCAGCTACTTCCTTCACACTATGGTCTTTTGGCATACCCGAATGCAATCACCCCTTTTAACCAATCATTAACATCTGCTTTGGAGCCATTTTCCACACATGGAACGAGACATTCACTGCACTGTACCACCTCTTCTCAATCTATGGATCCCGTCACTCACACCCCACAGGTATTTATAGCCCCATCATCCTCTTGCAGCGCCACCTGCAGGAGCCTGAAGTTACTACCACCTTAAACACACAAGGTGACTAATTTTTTTGTATGGTGAGCTTATATATTCAGCCTACAGCAGTTTATCTCCTATACCATTCAAAGTTATAAGGAGTGTTCCAGCCCATCAGCACAGAGCTTATTCACATATTTTATAGATAACAAAAACAACTCATTTCTAAAGTATAAAGAGAGGTTGGAGGTAGTAACAGTTCAGCAAGATCACAGAACCTGAACTAAAGACCACTGTCCAAGAACACCATTCGCCCAAGGGTCAGATATGGATCCAGTCAGGACCAACTGTTACACAGGTAAGTTGGAGTTATAAGTAAGTAAGAAGCTACCAGCCATCCTGAACCAGGCATAAATGATCAGATGCACAAACGGTGATGCATGCTGCACCTTGTTACGTGTTCAGTTCCGTTAGTTAACCTTTGGAAAATTAGCATGGGCAGCATCCTGTGACCACTGATGAAGGACTAGAGGATGACCAACACCAGCTCATGTGCAGCAGCAGATGAGCTATCGTCTCTGACTTTACATCTACAAGGTGGACCAGCAAGGTAGGAGTGTCTAATAGAGTGGACTCCAGCAGCACCGCTGTACTAGCACAACATACACTAACACACCACCACCACATCAGTGTGTCACTGCAGTGCTAAGAATGACCCACCACCCACATAATACCTGCTCTGTGGTGGTCCTGCGGGGGGTCCTGACTACTAAAGACCAGGATAAAAGACTAACAAAGTATGCAGAGAAACAGACGGACCACAAGTCTGTAACTGTAGAGCTACAAGGTGCACCTATATGGAAAACAAAGCAGATAAAATTGTCAAATATGCAGTGTTATTAAATTAGTACATTTTAGTTGTATATTGTCTATGCACTCCTTTCTATATGCTTGACTTGTCTATACAGCACTATAAAAATAGCCTGCTGTGTGTGCCATTAGCATTTGCATGCACATACCATTTAGCTTCCCTCGGGGGTGTTTTTGTTGTAGTACTGTTCTAAACATCCACCTGCCCATGCATACCATGCAACGATACCCATTCATGTCAAAGTAGGCAGGACTAAGCAACAAAGCACACCAGACTCACTGACAAGAGGCTTGTCTGGCTTCTCACGCAACCCCAAACCTAAAGTTGACAGCAAGCAAAAGCTAATTGATTTCCTCTTTTACATTTCCCAACAGAAGAAGCAAAAGATGCAGATCCAGCTAGGACATGTCCATTGTGATGTTGCCATTGCAGTTTATTATCTTATCTGACGATTAGCTAGAGCACACACGTGATATAAGCTGTATCGCATACAAAACGTCATCTGTTATTACAGTGTAATGGGTTTGGAGTCCTATTCCATGTTTACTTGAATATTACTCTGTATTGGCAATCAATAATGTAATCAAGAGCATTTCTTTCTGTGTATCTGGGTGTCTTGAGAGTTTCCATCCAAGGCTGGAGGTAATAGCGGTTATGTAAATGATGTAGAACAGAACAACTGGTCCCTGTAGATAATGCTCTGTAGATAATGTACGGCCTTGCGACTCTTCTGAACAAACACCTTTTGGGACGTCAACAAGGATTTGATGTATAGCGAGGGTGATTAGATCAGTCAAGCAAGACATCAGCCAACTCCGATTGGCTGAGGACCAGGAGCCCTGGCTTTATCTGGAAGCCCCAGAACAGAGGGTGGTGTGGTGGTGTGGTTAGTGGTATGGTGGTGTGTTGAGAAGCCATTTTTTAAAGGTCTATCACCTAGGCCTAATCAGAATGGTGGAAACTTAGAGCGTCTACATCTTGCACAGACTGACTGTTACTTTAATAGATCAGAAGTCGCTCTCTTACTTTGTTAGAATTCACTTAATTCAATTACTTTTCTAATGTACTTTTGATTTATTTGGCATCACTAATCAGTTGTGTTATCAATTTTAGCCCTTTTATCTTCTTTCTTCACCTTTTGGAATGATTTCGATCCTTTTTGAGCACATACAGAAAACCGCTTTTTAGCCTGGCACATTCTTTGAATAAACTCTGTGCTAAACCAGCATTTCAGACTCTTGAACTAGTTTACAAACACTAAAACAGAAACTAAATCACTTCAGCAGGTACATATGATGCTGTAGAGTAACCAATGGAAAGCTGTGACGATGGACAAACAGACTGTGATGCACGCTGAGCTAAAAGCAAGGCACAGTTTATTAAACAGGTTTGTACCAAAACACAGCAACACCAAGAACAAGGAAACACAATCAGAGGGCTAAACTGAGTCAGAGTCAATAGAGTCAAACCAAGCAGACAATCAGACCAGGTAGAGGTACCAAAGGGAATAAACAAGAGGAGTAAACCAGAGAATCAAAATAAGGTCAGAGCCAGAGTAACAAACAAGATCAAACAGAAAGAGCGCTCGGTATGCTACAGAGTGGCAATACTTCGCAATGAGCCAGAGCGAGAGAGAAGTATTTAAGCAGACTAAATGATAGTCAGGTGACTAATCAATATTCAGGAGACAGAGAAAGAGGCAATGGGGTGTGACTGGGCAAGGATGGACACGTGACATCAGGTGGTGGGTTATGGGAAATGGAGTCCGGGAGATCAGAGGTGAGAGGAGAACCAGCAGGCATGACACAAGCAACAAACTTCTAGCCGTATGGGTCCACATCTACTGGTCCCATTGCCTGAGGAAATTCCAGAGGATCCAGTTGGACAGTAGCCACCCAGCACACAACCTGGTGACCATACTGCAATCAGGAAGGAGCTGCACTAGCACACTTTACCATCATATCACCGCTACTATCACTGAGTCACTTATACATACAGCAGTATATACCGCATATACAATATATATATATTATATTACATATCTCAGATTATCCTTGTGTTAAAATATTTGTACACTTTAGAGAGTTTCTGTCTCTGTATATGTTGTGTATGTATATATTTGCTATATTTCTGTTTATGTAGTAATATTAGTTAGTATGAATATTAATACTGCCTGCTGTGAAGTGATTACCTGAGCCTGAGCCACAAGCATTTCGATGTATGGATGTTCTGACTCAAAATTTTAACTTATGACATCTGCTATGACATGTTTACAGCATGGTTCGGTCAAGGTGATATAAGTTACCCAGTTTTCCGAACCTCATCACCGAGTTCATGTTTTAATCATCGTGAGATGTTGCAAAAGAGCCAAATACTTCAAAAGAGCGTGTTCCATGCCATCAGACCAATGTTTCAAACACTTTGAATAGCGATCCCTGACTACTTGGTTTCAAGGTGACTAAACACAGTACTGAATGCCTGGTATCATAGCTTCACTGAGCTCGGCCAGAAAGGCAAAAGAGTTCATCCGAGGACTGTTTCACACTGAGCTTTATACTGACAGCTGACACAGTGGAGCTGAGAGAAACTGTGCTTTCTGTGTATGTGTGTGTGTGCTTGTAGGTGCACTGGGTACACACACACACACACACACACACACGCATTTGCAGCACTAATATTACTGCCTGTCAGCGGGTATCTCTCGCACTCTC
Source organism: Semaprochilodus insignis (assembly GCA_034552555.1). Classification (NCBI taxonomy): domain Eukaryota; kingdom Metazoa; phylum Chordata; class Actinopteri; order Characiformes; family Prochilodontidae; genus Semaprochilodus; species Semaprochilodus insignis. The sequence goes on from CM067480.1 coordinate 2,889,333, forward strand.
TGTTAAACTGTGCTTTCTGCCAAACAGCTTGTGCCGTGGAGATACCAGGCTACGTTGCCAGGCGACAGGTACCCATTGTGTGTCCTTTGGTTGCCATGGTGAGGGAGCGGAGGGTGGGGTTTTAATGAAACAGGTACACAGTGTCTCTGCCGGCCGTACACTGTCTCACACAAACACGCATTCGCACTACACAAACAGGCAAAAAGCAGCATGTCTATTATTAACACCGTTTATTAGGGCTTTATAACGCCTGTATAAATAGCTTAGTAAGCCTCAACAAGTCAGTGCTTGGCAATTAACATGCTGCTTATTACAACATTAGTAAAAAGTAGCTATGATGAATATGAGTATATTCCAGAGCACTTTGTGGTGTACACCGTAACAGGGCAGTAGCTGGTGTTTAGATGGCTTTGTATTATTACTGTATTAAGCAGTGACTGCTCATTTTCCTCCTGAGCACTTTTAAGTGCCTTAACAAGACACTAGATGGCAATTTACATGCTGCTTTTTACTCCATTATTGTGTGTTTAGACCGAGACCAATGGGAATACAAAGCTCTGAAATGTCTCAGTAGTTGAGTTTATGTGCAAATTAATAAATAATATTAACCTACACTGTAAAACATGCGTTGTTGGTCCAACAGAAAACAAATTACTTCATGTTGTTACAAGCAAATGAACTAGGTTTATTCAACCTACAACAAAATACTTTGAATGAACGACAGCACAATAAGGACATTACATAATGTCCCCCCATACTGTAAGTGTTGTCCCAAATTAAGGACTTGCCATTTCCTGTGTGTTTCTGGAGTTAATTGCATGTTGTCTGAGGAGTCTGTCTGATGCCATCAGAGTCCTGACCCAAGGCGCTCTGTAAGAAGGACCACGCTTTCATTAGAGCACCTACGTAGCTTTACTGCTGACGTCAATAGACCCCAGTCATCCATCCTTTTAACCACAATTTAGGTTTTCTCCTACAACCCCTTCAGAGGTGAAGTAAAATCACACAGCCCCCACTAATGGGAATTCATTATAGAAACTGAAATGATCTGAGTGCTGGTTATTATCCTGTGTTAGACAGCAGTAGACCTTATATGCATGGTGTTATTCCTGAGACAGAAGCATTAAATGAATGAGCAGGCAGGAAGTTCAGGTCAGTAAAAGACAAAAGATCTACCTTTCTTGGGAAGTTAAACTGAGGACCAGGGGAAGATAGAAGGAACCTGTGCAAGCACCCATTACTTAAGAACAAAGAGCCTTTTGCCTCTTACCTGAACATCCAGATTGCTATCTCCAAAACTACCAATTTTTCCAACTGAAAATTCACTGTTCTGTGTAGGGTTATAGCCGGTCAGCATAATTCCCAGCATTTCCCACTCTCGCCTTATTCTGTCACTCTTGCCTTTAGATTTAAGTGCTCTGACTAACACAAACCCAGTAAACCCTTTTTATGAGCTACAGTAGCTGCTGTCTTCCATTCGGAGACAAATTGGTGCACCTTCCAATCCAGCTCCAGACTATGAAGATGTCTTCTTCACCTTTTGGACTGGCTGACCCTGGACTCTGAGTTTGGCTATGCCACAGTCCGGTTCAGACATAATGGTAATGGCTACAGTCAGGTTCCAACAGAATTTAGCTGGGTTCTGTCAGGTTCAGATAGAATTTTGTTGGGCTACAGTCAGGTTCAGACAGAATTTGATTGGGTTCAGTTGCGTTCAGATAAAAATTTAGTTGTACTACAGTCAGGTTCAGACAGAATTTAGCTGGGTTCTGTCAGGTTCAGATAGAATTTTGTTGGCCTACAGTCAGGTTCAGACAGAATTTAGCTGGGTTCTGTCAGGTTCAGATAGAATTTTGTTGGGCTACAGACTACCTCAGACAGAATTTAGTTGGCCTACAGTCGGGTTCAGAGAGAATTTAGCTGGGTTCAGTCAGGTTCAGATAGAATTTTGTTGGGCTACAATCTGCTTCAGACAGACTTTTGCAGGACGATATTAGGGTTCATACAGAATTTAGTTGGGCTATAGTCGGTTTCAGACAATTTGATTGGATTTAGGCATGTTCAGACAGACGTTTTTGGGCTACATTCTGGTTAAGATGGAATTTTGACAGGCTATGGTCAGGTTCAGACAGAATTGTGCAGGTCGACAATTGGGTTAGTACAGAAATTTGTCAGGCAACAGTTGGAATTTTGTCAGGCTGGAATTAGGTTATGACAGATTTGTGTGTGGCTATAGGATGTGGAGCATGAGTTGGTTTTGTCAGAATTTTGTCAGGCTCTAATGTTGCAGACAGAATGTTTGGGTTGGTGTCAGGTTTGAACCACATTTTGTTGGGCTACAGTCAGGTTCAGACAGGCTCTCCCCCTCTGTGCAATTTTCTGCTGGAAGCCAGCTGTCTCTAGATTCGCAGCGAGGTGAATCCATCCCCCATCCTCCTAAAATGGGCCAGAGGTGGGCGAATTTGCACTGCTGAGTCACATGCCATTCGGAGGTGTTTGCCTTTAGCTCCTCCTCGCAACAACGCATTGGCTTCTCTTAGCTTCCCAATCAGTGCCTGCCTTCCCTGGCTCTTCTTGATGATCCTGACTGTCAGTGAGTGTTTGCTGAAGGAGTTGTCACTGAGGCCATGAAAGCTGTCTATTGGACAGAAATTGACATTGTGAATTGCAGTGAAATTGCTGTTTTGGTGAGCTTCAATTTAAATTGATTTGCCATCAACAGCTAGATTTGTGCTTTAAACTGGGCGTTGTAATCACTAGAATCAATGGGTGTAATCACGGACCTGTACACTAGTTCTTGAACTTACAAGTGTACTTGGATCATTAGGAATTAAGGTCATTAAGAATTAACATCTTTGTAGTCTGTGAAGGTATTTTACAGGTACTTGTAAAGGTAGACAACGCTAAAACTTATCAATATCAAAATGTAAGAAAACCTGAACATACAATGCTCTTGGCCAAAATGTCTATGGCTATGGAAATTGAATCAACATTTATAAAGAGTACATGTACATTTACATTTTACATTTATGGCATTTAGCAGACGCTCTTACCCAGAGCGACTTACAACCATGCTTAGTGCTCTGTTGGATAATGTTTCCTAGCTAGTATAGGAAGGTTAGAGTCTAAAACTCACCATGAGCTCAGACGCTGCCCGAACAAGGGTCAGTGCTGTGTTACATGAAATTAATATGGGGTACTATGTCATTTTACTGACAGACATTTTTCAAAATCAAAGTCTTCATTTATTATGTTTCAATAATATGAAATGCCTCATTTCTGGAAAGGCAAAATACTGTAAAAATGACCCGGCTTTACCACATGCTTTGACACTTTCTGGAACTTTTTGTCTAGACTTTGAACTCATTTTTGACATTCAAAGCATTTTGCACTTTGCTGTTCTTTCTCCTTTTTTACTTTATGTCATCTGTAACAAACATTGAGCTAGAGGATTAATTCAACAGTCACTTTGAGGAAAATGTTACGAAGTTTACCAAGTTATTAAGTTGGTATATTATATCAATTATGCATGTGCTTTCTCCAATACTATGAGTGACGGAGAACATCACTGAAACAGACTTTTGATGGGCTACATTCAGGGTCAGACAGAATTTCACTGGGCTTCAGACAGTATTTAGTTGGACTACAGTCGGGGTCACACAAAATTTAGTTGGGCTACAGTCAGCTTCAGACAGACTTTCGTTGGGCTACATTCAGGTTAAGATGGAATTTTGTTGGGCTACAGTCAGCTTCAGACAGACTTTTGTTGGGCTACAGTCAGCTTCAGACAGACTTTTGTTGGGCTACAGTCAGGTTAAGATGGAATTTTGTTGGGCTACAGTGAGGTTCAGACAGAATTTGATTGGGTTCAGTCGGGTTCAGACAGAATTTTGGGTAACACTTTAAGAATTATGTTTACCAAGTTATACCAAGTTGCTATATTATACCAATTATGCATGTGCTTTCTCCAAAACTATGAATGAGAAAGAACATCACTGACAGCCTTAAGCCTGGCCTTTTAACCCCAAGAGACTTAAACTATAGCATGAATTATGTTTTCCTAAACTGTGTTTGGGCTGTTGAATGAACCTTCTGGCAGAAAATAAGTCGAAAGTGTCCAAAGTGCACTTTCTATCCACTTTCTATCCACTTTCTGTCCACTTTCTGTAAAGCCAGGTAAGTTTAATTTTAGCTGTCCAGAAATGAGGCATTTTATATCTAAAATAAAAGACCTTTATTCTCAATTTGGACAGTTTCTAGGTTGTCCAAATTGTGAATAAAGGTCTTTTATTTTGAAAAATGTTTCTCAGTAAATGACATAGTACTCCATATTAATATCAAGTAAAACATGTACACTTTATAAATGATGATTCACACATTCATGTATATCTTAATGAAGTGTTTATGTAAGATGTTATGAATTAGTTATGTAGACACCCTTCGAGTAAAGTGCTTCCAAAACACTGCAGGCATCAAGGTACCCAAGACTGTGGTGAGCACGTGCTCCACATTGATCTACAAGGCCTTGAAACAGAGACCCCATGCCGTTCTGCACCACATTACTCAAGAGCAACCTGCTACACCTTAGCCTAATTTAACCGATACTAGATTAGCTTACTCCATATAAGGGTCATGTGAAATGATGGTGCTGTCAGGTGCTTTGGTAGATTTCGGCAGCCAGCGCTTTGCCCCATCTTTCAGCTAGTTCTAAACTAGGACTTGGTGGAACAGGTGTTCGGGTGGTATAATTGGCCCAGCCTGACAACAACTCCCCATAAATGACCCTAAGGCCCAAAACTATGGCTGTGAATATACAATATGTTGATTATAAGAATGTATATGGAGAACCTGTTTTGAAGCCTCACAGATGCTAACCCTGTTGCAATACACTATTGCCTACCTTGCCTGCACCGCACCCTTGAGGTCATCGAGCTCCATGTAAACAGTGGCGGATAGAGGCATCAAACACTATGTTCAAGTGGAAGTGCTGTTATTTCAGAGGAAAGACTTCGGTTATTGGAGAAAATGTACTTCAGTAGATGCAAGTGCACTTTGCTGCAGAGAACAAAAGGAGTAATTAATAGAGTGCTGGAGAGAAAGCACCTTTTCTAGCTCCCTCTGCGAAACCAGCTATTTCCCTATTGACAGATTTAAGATCTCATGTCATTCATATTCAACTACGACTATTGAAAAGTGCTCTAAAAAGGCGCAGCCCCTGGGAATAAACAGCATCTGAGGTGTGAGTAATCAGATATTCTCCCGTACCGTATTTAAGAGGATATGGAATAATATCATGCGTATCTTTTTAGCAAGCATGCTCCAGACCAGTATGTTCACAGCTTGAAGAGGTAAGGGTGCGACCTGACGCTCAAGCGCTATGTGATCTGTGTTTGGAACCTCTATAACCTTTATTAGGTCTATTCAAACAGAGCTGGGAGTGACAGAACATTGCTGTAGCAGGTGGAAAAAAACGAGGGCAAAGGTCACACGCACATACATAAACACTGTGTATAACAGCCGTACATGGTTGGGGGGGGTTGAGAAGGTAATTTGTGCAGTGTTAAATGCCATGTGTACACAAGAACCCAGGAATGCTAATTAGTTTTGTGTACTGTATGCGTGTGTAGCCAGAGAGACTGATATTTGTAGCCAGAGAGATTGAGGACTGATTTGCTGTGAGGTGAGATTCTCCAGTAATATATAGGAGGTATTCTAGCTCTAATTGTAGCTTGTATTCTGTGTTTCTACTCTGTTTTCTCTGTTGTTGGATGTGTACCCAAACGGATGTGTACCCAAACGATTGCACACGACTGTATACTAATTTAAGATTTTAAAGTATTTCCTCTACTCCACTCATCATCAAATATTCATATATAATATAGAAGCTGGTGTTTTCAAATGGTGGTGGATAAATTGAAAATAAGAAAATATTGTACCTAATAGCGTTTAATACCTCCACAAACACAAATAACAGGTGTCATTCAATTTGTCATGTACTGGACAAGTTTCTGGATGTTGGCCACAGTAATGTTCAGCTTCTCTTACATTAAAGAATTGGGCAGTTGGATGCAGATTTGGTGGATGCCTTCCTTGGTGTTTTACTGGTTGTTCCAGGTAGATCCACAGATTTCCAAGAGGAGTCAAATCTGGGGATTTTGCAGGCCAGTCCATACATGTGAATGCTCCTAAATGTTCATCACGCCAATCAGTCACATTTGCAGCCCTGAGAATGGTCTGCTTGGAATACAAGGTTAGAACACAGGGATAGATGTTCAAGCACCAAGCTTCTTTGTTGTATCTTGTCCTAAAATCTCATTAGCTGTGTCATTCTCTCTTCGTCCTGGGTCACCCAGTGGAGGATGGGTTCCTTCCTTGAACCTGGTTTCCTCTTAAAGGTTTCTTGCTCTTACTGTAAGGGAGTTTTTCCTTGCCACTGATGCCTTTGCTCATGGGGGGTAGGACCCAGATTCCCTTCCTTGTGTCTATACATGGACTCCTTTATTCTCTTTCATCCTTTTGATCCTTCCATAAACTGCTTTTCTGTAAAGCTGCTTTGAGATAACGTTAGTTGTAGGAAGCACTATGCAAAAAAATGATTGATTGGTGTTCGGTTCCTCGATAAGACGATGACCAAGAGGCAAAACTATGTTGTCCAACAGGTCAGTGTAGGCACCTTGGTTCAAATTTTCTGTCCCCTCAACCAAAGAACCCAATTCCACATGATTAAAACACCCCCAGAACATCAAAGAGGGGACTCAGTTTTTGTCCAGGGGGATTATCAGGTCTAAAAACACTGCCTGCCAAGAGGTTTCATGACACCTTATAGAATATAGAACAAATCATGTATGCTTTATTTAACATAACACAGCTATTTCCTCACACTTCGTTGCTACTGTTGTTAATTTGAAATGATTAAGTTATTGCAAATCAGCAAAGGGGTATTTAATATCTAGGTAATAGTAAAGATTACTGTTTGTATCTAGGCATGGAAAGTCCAAGTGCCGTTACAGTCATTCATTCATTCATTCATTCATTCATTCATTCATTCATTCATTCAATCATATAAACTGCCTATCCTCCCGAATCATGTGGGTGCTGAAGTCTATCCCACAACTCATTGGGCAGGAAAGGCAGGAAACACCCTGTACAGGCTGCTAGTCCATCACAGACATGCCCATTCATACCTAGAGGGGGAATTTAGCATCTACAATTCACCTGAAACCCACACAGTGATATTAATAATGAAATAAATAATAAAAAATTGTTTTGGCTGTAATGTGAGAGGACATGCATGGAAGTTAGGCCGTCGCTGGTCAAGAAATGTGTTCCAGGTAAAGCTAACATAAATATCCTATTTTTATGCAATTTTTAGTGCACAATGTTCAATATTCTATTTATTCCATTAATTTATTTGTTGAATTGGGATTGAATATTGGGGAAAAAATAATTTTATTTTGCCCCCAATGTCTTAAATTCTGTAAATAAGCAGTAATTATGTATAATGTATAATGTGTAAAATCTGCAGAAGCATGTTCTCTGTAGAGAACGTGTCAATTCAATTGCCCAGAATTTTTGTCATATAAGATTTAAACAGAGCTTAATTACATAGAGCCTCTTCTCTAAGACGGTGTCGATCAAGCACACACCAGTTAGCACAGCCTTATTTACCACCTATGTAGAACTGTTTGTAGAAGAGCTAGGCTGGGCTTTCCCTGTTTTCTGGCTGGAAATAATCAATCTCTGGTGTTCTAATCTTAAATACTCCGACGTTCCTTTAACTGGCTGAGGCCAGGCTGCTCCGAAGCACTGCTAGCAACTCTGACACTCAATGGCGTCATCTCCATCTCTCACTTCCAGAAACCAACACTCAGTAACGATGGAGATACAGGCTAAAATTAGGAAAGGAGAGAGAGAATGAGAGAGAGAGAAAGGCAGACAGACAGAAGGGGCTGATGAGGGCACAGAGGGACGCACTTACAGATCAAGTCCTTATAATCATGAGCCTCATGCTGCCATGATCATCCTCTAATCATTTCACTCAAGGGACAGTGAGAAATATACTGGGGTCTCTCTATCTGTCTCTCTCTCTACCTCTCTCTCTCTCTCTCTCTCTCTCTCTTTTTATCTCTCCCCCACAATATATATATATATGTAACTCTGCTCATGTTAATCCCTTTAATTCTCAAAATCCCATGCTTATTAGATCCTAAGGCTTAGTATTTTGTATCTACATAGACAACAATACCCACCAAGATCTATTAGAATATTACTACTACTGATATATTATTATTATTAGTAGTAGTAATATTCCTCCCCGTCACTGATGTCTGCAAAGCACTTGGAGCTGCCAACAGTATGAAAGGTGCTCTATAATAAACATTTATTATTATTATTATTATTATTATTATTATTATTATTATTATTATTATTATTATTATTATTGTTATTCATATTCTATTCCCATAAAGCATGGATGGTTTTGATTAGATCAGTGGTGGACAAAATATACAAACCATGTAGTTGAGTTAAAGCACAGATACGCAAGGTAAAATACTACTCCAGTGCCAGTAGAAGTTCCTCCCTTTAGACCTCCACTGGAGTAACAGTACTAAAGTATTTCCCTTCAGATGTACTTAAGTATGGAGAGTAACAGGAGCATGATTTATTATGGCTCTAATGTCCTATTATCATTTCTGGAACAAGACTCTTAATCAGCTCAGTGTAGGTGAAGAGACTCTAGTGTCTCTCAGTCCACCAGTCTTTAATAGAAGCTCAGTAATTAGTCTGACACTGATGTCTATTCAAATGATCATCAGCACAGAACACTGTTTCCATTAGCTAGAACCAAGCTCTGTCCAGCAGGCTTCTTTAAACACTGACCAATGCTAGTGTTCAGGAGTCCACAATCAGGCAAACACCGAACAAGAATAGTATATATGGGATCATGACATGGAAAAAGCCACTATTCTCTAGGAAGAATGATCCTGCCTGTTTGACGTTTCCCTAAAGACCACCTGATTGCGCCAGAAGACTACTGAAATAATGTAACGTGAATGGAGGAAGCAAAAAAATTGGATCTTTATGGCAACTGTAAAACATGGTGGTGGCAGTATCATTTTCTGCTATTGGACCTGGATAGCTTGCCATCATTTGATGGAGCTATGATTTTTGGGATTATGTCTGGAAGTTCTAGAGGGAAATGGGCATCCATTCAGGAGAAGGTGGGTTCTGTAGAAAGACAACTTAAAAAACACCAGTTAATCTACAACGTGTGCTTAAAGCAGAATCAGGGCTGCATTTTGGAATGGCTGAGCTGAAGTCCAGAAGAGTTCCAATGTGGAATAGAACAGAATAGAAATGTTTGGGCAGTACAGGTGGTGAGGTGTGGCGTTCATGCAAGAAAGTCCCCCAAGATTTTGGACTTCTATAAGGAGGAATAGGGCGAGATTCTTTCGAGGCAATCTGCAGGGCTGGCCGAAAGCTACAGGATAAGATCTGACTGTATTGTAGGTCACATTTTGCTATTAAATTGCTATTAAATAAGGGTATTTACATATAACTCATATATGATATGGTGCCACAAGCTGACATTGTATACAAATAAATGGTGTATGTATGAGAACTGAACTCCAAGCTTTCAGGCTTCACACAGGTCCTAGAAGCAGAACAGTGAGAAGTTCTGGGTTAATGACACGTCTAGAGCTGGAGTTAGTGGGTTTTTAGCAATGCCTAGCAACAGGACACCAGCTGGACTCCACAATTGCCCTTTTGACAAGTGTTCAATTTTAATGAGAGGAAAGTATGTGTTTTTACTATATATGTCTGTGTGTGTGTGTGTGTGTGTGTGTGTGTGTGTGTGTGTGTGTGTGTGTGTGTTGTGTAAGGCTGCCAGTCAATGCTACACTTGACTAGCCAATCAGAAGCTGGCTTACAGGCTTACAGGAGCAGGTCCCTCAGTGACTGAGATTACACTGCTGGAGCAAACAAAGGCACACAAACAAAACGTGCCTGTTTGCTTTTGTTTTTATGCATTTCTGGCACGTTCATATTGTGGCCCGGCCAGGGGAGCACACTGACTGGGAAAACCTTGACGAGGCCCAAAGACCCACGCACCAACACCCAGCGTGAGTGAACCAGAGTGCTTTATTTACACATAACGAGAAAGCGAGACAGAACCGTAAATGTAAATGCGGCTACTCAGCCTTCAAAGAGCTCTTCCTCTAGAGTCACTGTCTATCTCCAATGTTCAACCTGCTGGACAGCGTCCTTCCCCTCACAGTGGGGAGCGAGCCTGTTTTTAAGGAGTCTGTGCTTCCCCTACCGATCCTGCACACCTGTGCGCAATCAGTGGGGAACCATGTGACCTATTTAAGACGGAAAGATGGCGACCCCACCTCTCACCTGCCACAGTATGTCATGCACAAATGTCTCAGTGTACAGAACTGTGCAAACGCCAGGCACCACCCTTCATTTATTTGCCTTCCAGTCAAAGCAGCCATCTACTTTGTTTTTCAATGCCTGGAAATAAAGCAGAATCAACACATTCCCAACAGGAATTCCACAGATGGCTCAACAACTAAATATAATAGTTGTTCATAGTTAGCAGTATGTATTCTGACTACCCTTCGCCTTTTCTTCCACGCCTCCAAAGAACATTCTTATGTTGGTTACCTTTCCTGCTTCTTATAGCCCAAGCAATCCCAAGCACACATTTTCAGGACAGCCCATTGTTCTGGGAACATAAGCAGCAACTTTGTTCATTGGTTTGTCTATCTCTTTTTCTCAGTGTGAAACTTCTTGACAGCTACACAAACTTTCAGCATTGAGCTGTCTTCTCACCGTGGACAGATGGACAAAAGCATCTTTGGGTTTTATCATATCTAAGGGGAAACTGCAGCTTGATTTCCCCTCTCTCTCAAAGATGCAGGCCTTAAATGCTGTTTATCTGGTGGGGACAGTTCTGGTCACCTACCTGGTCTTGCAGGCTTGTAAAAAGTCACATGTGTGGGATTGCTATGCTATTAGGAAGGAAGATAAAGGTTACCAGGAACAATAAATGATGATACATTTAGATTGATATGGGTGATATTTATTGAGCTACACATACAGAAGTAGTGTCACAGTATGGCGCGGGTCGCCACGTTTGTTAACACCGCTTGCCGCTGACCATGGTGCCTCCACACATGGATTCGTTGGTCGTCTCCACCAAGACGAAAGTGGAACTTGTCAATGAAGATGACCCGCTGCCATTCTGAGTCACTCCATGACAGTCTGGCACAACACCATTGCCACCAACAGCGTGCTACGGTAGTATCTGCGTGCAAAGTTCTCTGATTCCTGTCAGCTGATTGACTGGACCTTTAAGACATGAAATGTGGTCTCTGACTTTTGCACAGTAATGTGTAATACAGGCACACTCACACAGGCACACTTCCATATCCTGTTAGCACACATTTAAAGCCCTCTACAGAACCATTAATTGCACATTAGGATGTCCACACGTAATAGAAAGAAGTTGATGATTAACCTCTAACAGCAGTGCGACAAGTAGTCATGGTGATGAAAGCATTATGGTCTGACCTGGAAGGAGCACGTACGCCCACCAGATCAGGCCCAGAACCTTCATGCGCTCCTGAAATGATCTTTGAATTGGATTGTGCTAAATTCAGCCTAAAGGGGCTTTTTCCAAATTTCCACACTAGCAAAGCTACTCAGAGTTCTGGAGAAACTTACTGAGTCAGAGTGTTCACAGAGGTGGCGATGGTTTCCCAGATTAATTGCTGTAAAAGTTCCAGTAACACTTCCTATGAATCCTGTATTCATAAGGCTATCTATATGCATTTATGAGGTGTTATAAAGCATACGTAATACCTCATAATACCAGGCTTGTATAATTACTTGTATAATAAGACAGTGTATTATGATGAATAAGAGTGAATAAGAGTTTGACCTCCTCATTTGTGGCAGAGTGGTACATAGAGGACGTTCCAAGGTAAAATAGTCCTCTGAGAAAGGATCAACTGAGCAGATTCCCTTTATAAAGATCCCACTTAACAATACGGAATGGGGGGTATGGTCTCAGGATCAATAAAACAGTGATTGAAACCAAGTACAGTCCAGGGAAGGTCTCATAAGAAATAACACGGTGATTATAACCAATCACATTTAGAGAGACGTCTCAGATTTGGACCAATGACAGTCAGGGAGAGGTCTCAGAAGTAAGAATGTGGTGGTTAGAGCCAATCACATTCAGGGGGAAGTCTTAGAACAAATGACACAGCGATTAGGACCAATCCCAGTCAGGAACGATGTGGTGATTGGGACCAGTTATAGGAAGTGAGGGGGCGAGGTCTCAGAATAAACGGCACAATGACAGTGAACCAGCCTTGTGACCAGAGGGTTGCCGGTTCGATTCCCTGAACCGACAGAAACGACTGAGGTGCCCTTGAGCAAGGCACCTAACCCCCAACTGCTCCCTGGGTGCTGTGGATAGGGCTGCCCACCGCTTTGGGCAAGTGTGCTCACGGCCCCCTAGTGTGTGTGTATGTGGGTGTTTCACTTCACGGATGGGTTAAATGCGGAATACAAATTCCTCTGTGTAAAAATCACAAATGGCACAAAATGGCTCAAAAAACTCTCTACTCAGAGAATGATTGGCCTCACCGATTAGATTTGATTAGGACCTATCACAGTCAGGGGGAGGTCTCCAAACAAACAATATCATTACTAGGATCAATCCCCCAATAATAAAGGGGAGGCCACAGAGGAAACAAGGTGGTGAATAGGATCTACTGTTCAGTAAGGCACCTTATGAACTCTAAGTTCCATGTCGTTTAAAAAAAAGTCTTTTCTTACTTTCCAAACTTGAAGTGATATTGGTGGTACAGCATGTATTCTAACAGAGTTTGTTCAATGAAGCTAACTGCTTCTTACTGCTATTATTATTTGCTGAGTACTTTATTGGAATGAAGCTGCATGAATCCGGGATAGACTGGGGGGATATTAAAGGGAATATTGTTTTGGATACGGTCATATAACTCCCTGCGGTAATAAAAAACTAACAGAGAAGCATTAGTGAGAACGGTAGTGGTGAGGAGAGACAGACATGGATAGATAGAGAGAGAATAAGAGAGAGAGAAAGGGAGAAAAGGTAAAAAAAAAAAAAAGCTCACCAGAGGGAGCCAGGGCTGAAATTGGATGAAAACAGTGAGTGCATTAAAGTGCCCATCAGAAAAGGCATCCACAGCTAGCCAGGTCGCAGCACCATTGAGCTCCCTGTTCCAGCACCACTGAGCACTCTGTTCAACCAAAACCCACAGACTCTGTGGCACACGTGTTGTTATATTAAGTCCAGCCTGGTGGGCTTTATTTCCTCTTTAAATGGTCCCATGAACACAAACATTGCACCAGAAATATCTCTAAATAGCTCATAATACACACAAAGTCAAACCCTTGCAATTGCTCACAGATGAAGTGACTAATATTGATTATTAATTATTGACTTTATTAGTGAACATAAACAACAAGGTTTTTGGGTCGATCCCAGTCAGCAGTGGTGACTAGTTACAGACAGTGGCCAGAGAAGGTTCAAACCATGAATCAGCAACATGGTGTTGGGTGGGCAAGGTTCATCAAAGCATAACAGCTGCAAAGAATTTCTCTTCTGGGCCGAGTTAGGGCAATTGACCTTTTAGCAGGGTATACTGTGTACCTGGTATTCTGCACGCATTGTTCAAGAATGGTTTGTGGAACATGACAAAGGGTTAAAGGTGCTGCCCTGCAGGATACCAAACAGTTCAAGCTCTTGGGAATGGCCAGGGTTCCCCAGATTTCAATCTGATCAAGCATCCCTGGGATGTGCAGAAACAACAAGTCTGATCAGCAGCTCCGCCTCGCAACTTGCCACATTCACAGGATCTGCTGCTATGTCTTGGTGCCCAATGCCACCTTCAGAGATGTAGAGTCCATGCCTCGGCAGGTCATTTTGGTGGCCAATGGATTATACATAAGGCAAGTGGTTGTAGTGTATACTCCACCTTATTTTGAAGTTTACAGGTACTTAGAGTCACTATATCTTAATGAAGAAGGTGTTGTACTTAAATCAACCTGATTGTGCCATCTCCACCAATCGGTAGAGGCGGGTTAGGCTAAACAACAAATCCACTTTCAATAGTTACGCCTTTACTAATTTAATGTAATTAAAACTGACTTAAAACTTTGTTATTATTGCCCCAAATCACTTTCACTTTCACTGCTCACTGAATGTCTGCAATTTTGGCTGTTGGGTCAGTCAGGTACAGCGATAAGGCCTGTCCTTGCTTACATCACATGCACGGTGGAGTATGAAACTTGAATCATTTGCATGTCTCACAATGTCAATCCTACCCACCAAGTTTTATTTCTTGTCAGTTGATTCCTTCTGGGTGCAGCAATTTATGCAACTGTTCTTTTGATAAATGAGCGTAAATGGTCTCTGTTCTGATTTGCTTACTAATGTAATGTAATTCAAATTGACCAGGTACAACCTCCGCCTAGGGTGTGTTGGCAAATCCCCTTGCGACCTCCAAATAAGGCCAACCATTTCATCAAATGCAATGTCTGGACCAGGGTCTGAACCCACGTTCATGTTTTTGTTACAATGAATACATTTGAACTGGTTAGTTTTGGTTTCACATTGGAGTTGAGTGGGCACACTAAAGAACTGGTTCCATGGTTCAGTTCATCCAGGCCATGGTCACCTCTTTTGGCCAGACCAACCTTTCATCCTTTGGTCTGGACTGTGGTCTAAGGGACTTTTCACACCTGCTACTGAGAAGTCTGAAGGTCCAGACCAAACAAGGTAGGTGTGAAAGCAACCTAGATCTAAATAATAAGTGTTCGGACGTAGTAAGTATTTCATCAAACACCTGAGTGCTTGTGAGTTTGTGATAGCGCTCCCTAAGTTAAAAACTACACCCAGCCCTCCATCTGAAAGTTCGCTTCATAGCTCAATAGTGATGTGACGTCATCTGCAAACAACCCTATTGAACAGTGCTTGCTGAGAGCCAGCACAGAGTGCCTGTGTGCGTACCTCTATTGAAAACAATGGGCAGCAACAACAAATGGCACTCAAAATGAAAATGGTGACTGATTCATGTAGGTGTTGACCCATGCATTCATCAGTCCTGTCCCTCTGCAGACAACCATGATAGTACAACATTACTACGGTACAACAAAGTGTCTTACTAGCTACAGGTTAGCTGACATCTCTCAGGGCAGTGACACGCATGCATCAGGAACCCAAACACAGACAGAAATGAAGTAGCCATAACAGGCCTGTTAGTCTAAACGGCTGCACCACGGAGAGATGAAACGGTCTGTTTTTCTTCGTTCCGAAAAGAGGAGGCAGCTGGAGACGCCGACAAATTGTAAAATGTGACCTTTAGAATTCTATGCCTACCCTGTATCATAGCAAAACGCCTGCATCCCTCAGAGCCTTCTCTTAGGGACTACCGCACTTCCTCTCTCTCGCTCTCTCTCTGTCTCTTTCTATTCCATCACTCTCTCCCTGTACACCCTTCACCAGTAAATACAGTCAGTGCAGAGAGAACCAACCTGAGGTGCAGAAGACCCAAAGGCAAGACAATGGGAAGTGCAGCCTCACATTTAAATTACAGAGGAATACAATACGCCATTAGCATTAATGAGACGAAAATAAACGGGCAAATGGGAAAATCACAGCTAATGAACCCCTCAGAAAGCTTTTAGCCCTAATGCACACATAGCGTGGCTAATGCTGTCTGTTTAAAGGGCCCATATCATGGGGGAAAAACTGAGTCAACGTTCTTTAAGGACCCATTTATGCACCAAACCCAAGCATAATTCCATTATACATGATAATTTCCTCATCGCTTTGAATCCCTTTTTGAATGAAACAGACTATTTTTGTTACTATGTGACTGATATATACACTCATCATCAAAAGAATAGCTGCACCCAGAAGGAAGTGTGGGATTGCAGTGCTATTGGGAAGGAAGATAAAGGTCACCAGGAACAATAAATGGTGATAAATGTAGACTGATATGGCCAATATTATTGAGCTACACATACTGAAGTAGTGTCTCTCAGTATGGCGTCAGGCCGCCATGTTTGCTAACGCAACATGCCAGACGTCTTGGTATGGAGTTGTAGAGGTTCCTAATGGGATGTGCAATGGGTGTGCATGTGGTGCCGCATCATGCAGCCATCTGCCAATGGTGCTGGCACTAACAGGATGACTCACTGAGGGCATCACTGCTCGCTGAAGGTCTGCAATCGTGGCTGTTGGGTCAGTCAGGTACAGAGATAAGGCCCATCCTTGCTTATGTCACATGTGTAGCTGAGTGTGAAACTTGAATCATTCGCATGTGTCATGACGTCAAACCTACCCACCAAGTTTCATTCCTGTTGGTTGATTCCTTCTGGTTGCAGCTATTTGTGCAGCTATTCTTTTGATAAATGAGTGTAAATGGGCTCTGTTCTGATTTGCTGCTCTGCCTAGTGCATCACTCAAAAAAGCCATCCAGGCTGAAACACTCCTTAGGACTTTAGCCTGAGTCTGCAGGACTAAACTGCTGTAGCCTAAACAGGCAGATATACCGTGTGTACTGTACATATGGGCTTTTCTGTGACATCATACATCCAGTTTACAGGTTCCAAACAGTTCACACATATCCACCCAGTGCTGAAGTCATAAGGAGTGGTGTATAACAACTGCTTTTTGAGCCAAGCATGTTCTAAGGCAGGCCTGTCAGAACAGAGCTCATCTACATATAGAAATCTTAAAGGGCCCATATGCAATTTTTCCTGTTTTTCTTGTTTTGGCATTTTTCCCCCCATATGAGGTCTCATTGTGATATTTATGTTTTTTCTTTTATTAGTTGGCATACCAAATACAGTCATAATTCATATATCCAGTCTGTCTTTATTGCTAACAATGAAATAGGCTGTTTCTCTAACTGTGCCTTTAAGACTGGTATACAGTACCAGTCAAAGGTTTAGAGACACCGGAGCTAAATGGATGTTGTTGGTGATCTTAAAGACTCTACAGGCTTACACTTAACAGCTCCAACTGATGAGAGTCTGAAACAGTCCATATCCTGATACACCACATATACTCTTGTACCACAGTATTATATGTCTGCTGTATCTCCAACTCTAATATATATTTAGTTGCACAGTCTAAAAGCTCTAGTTCCCATTTTAATTGTGTGAATATTCATGATTGACAGACCAATAGAATCTTGTTATATCAGCCTCCATTGCAGGTTAAGAAATCTGTTTTATCATCTTGTAAAGTTCCATTGTGGAGGCTTTTTAAGGTGGACTGCATAATTCCATGAGTGCTATTTTATACGCTGATGTTGTGTCTAAACATTTGACTGGTACTGTATGTAAATGATCCTTGATCCAATTGGTTGCCCTGCATTCTGCCTTAAACTCTCAGTGTTACTTAAGTACGGGTGGCTGGAGCTTAACTACTGCTGGCTTAAGAGGTGGATGCTTGTGATACATGCATGGACGGTAGGGACTGTGGAGTGAACAGTATGTTTACTGATGTTGATATCAAGCTCAGGTGAGAAAGGTTTGGCTTTCCATGATACAGGCCCTTTACAATCCACGACCTGTTAAATTCTAAGGAATGAAGAGAGGCTAGAACATGGTTATGGGCAGGGACTTCCGGGGGACCAAAAATTCCAAGGCAAGAATAGAATGCAGGATATGGGCCCAACTTCTCATGCCTTTCTAGATACCACTGAACGTTTGATAGCACATTTACAGCATGTGAGCCTGGGCTGTGGCATCCTGGTGGGATCTCCTGACTAAGAATAAATGACTTTTGCCTCTTAGTGTCAACTAAAAACTCAACTGATCGCCGAATCTGACCTTCGCCCCTTTCTCAACAGCAAACACCTGCGGCACTCTAGGAGGCCCCAAGGGCTCTCGGCAGAACTGGAAGCCCGGCAATCAAACACATCTGCAGCTGTGGGCTTTAGCTCTCCTGCTGTAGAGGAATGATGGATGGATGAAAATGTAGCACTGGAGCAGGTGTTGCTGGAGAGATACCGGGGCTGTAATCCTCCAGACCAGCAGGACCCGAGCAGGCTCGGAGTCCGGGCCTGGCAATATTAGAACTGATTATCAGCTCTCGTCGGAGGAGGAGGAGGAGGAGGAGGAGGAGGAGGAGAGAAGTCAGCAATGCATCTTCTCTTTATTTCATTCTCAGAAATCCTCCTCTCATACTGCTATCTGCACTTCACCCTCATACCCCCCCCCACCTCTCTCTCTCTCACTGACCTCAAGGGAATCCTCTCATTTTTGGCCCTCTGGTTTCCTCTTTTCAGTGCTGTTATCTGCAGTTATCTCTGCAGGGTTTTGGTGTCAACAAGACCACAAATCGCTGCCCCAAGTGGAGCTTAGACCGCGGATGTACATGTGCTACTTGTGTCCTTTAAAGGACCAATACCATAGAAAATCACAGCGACCCTTATGTAAACATTGTAAAGATTTTTACTCGCTATAGAAAACTATAATGCAACAAACAGCCTACCTGAATCCATTGTTGTTTGTGATGTCACAAAAACTATACACAAGACTTATCTCATTTAAAGGGCCCATACCATGGAAAACCTAACTCAGTCTTATTTAAAAAGTTCCATGTACCCACACCATACAATTCATTGATGGAAGCTAAAGCTGCAGAAACAGCCTGCTTGAGTCCATTTGTGATGTCACAAAGGCTATACATAATACTCATCTCATTTAAAGGGCCCATATCATGAAACACCTTACTGACCCTTATGTAAATATGGCAAACATTTTCACTCTATATTCCTTATACTGCATGCAAGGAAAATACACCGCAGAAACAGCCTGCTTAAAATCATTGTTTTTATGGTGTCAAAATCCCGGGAAAAACATAAAATACAAGAAAAATAAACAACGTGGGTCCTTTAAAGCACTTTCTGTACATGGATCCTCCAGACTTGTGGTGTTTAACTCACCATCCACCACATGCATCACCGTCTTCAGCACAAACATCATTAAAATGAAAATATTCCGGCACCAGAAGGGACGTTTCGAGCTGCAGGCCTTGGCCCGGGCTAGAGGAGTCGCATGACAGAAGCCATATACATTTTAATGCGCATCATTGTCAGAGAGCTCTACCGGAGTTCGCCTTGATAGGAAGGTAACGGATAGAAATAAGGATGGAAGCACAAAGACATTTTCTCTTTCCTTCTTCTGGAAGAGGTGGAACCGAGCGCATGTCAGCCAGAAGGTCACACCGGGACCGAGTGCCGCACGAGCTGCGGCTCCCTCCCAGCCGTTTAATTCTGCAAAGGTTCTTAATTAAAGTAATTTAGTCGAGGGGGCTCTGGGCCTGCTGGTGTGACAAGGAGAGCAGGGACCAACTCCAGGTCAATTATGCAGCCTTTGACAAGAGTGAGATCCAATTTCCTGCCAGCCGAAGCTGCACCTCATCCAACCAATGATGAAGGATCGCTGAGGGGACGAGAGTGGCAGTGAGTTAGCTAATGTAATCTGAGCGGAGAGGAAAGGCAAGCTCTCAGATGAGAGTTTCTTCTGATTTGGCAGATTAGATCCCTGTACGTAGTGATAGAAAGTGATTGGAAAGCACTTAGCCGCATAGAAACGTACTCTAGCAGTCTCATATGGAAGTGCATAAAGAATTAATCCTTTAAGCTAGTGCAGACTTCCGTAACTACACTGGTTCTGAACAGTTGCCCAATAATCTGTAGTAGTTACTGAGTTATTATCTCAGATCCCAGTGCTAAAGGGTTACTGGGCCATTGTTATGGTATCCCAGGCCCCAGGTGGTTGCTAGTGTGCTTATAGACAGTACATATATATATATGGGTCTGTAGACAATATCCTCTTTTGTACATGCAGGATTTGTGTTTCAAGAAGGAACAACAGTGTTTGAGCTTCATGGTAGCAAACCATTCTACGGCACCTTTAAGTTTGAGGCAAAAAAAAGATAAGGGTTGGAGCTACAGTAAGGGATGGAGCTAGGGTTAGGACTGGAGCTAGCATTAGGATTCCAGTTAGGGTTATGGGGGGGCTAGGGTTAGAGAAGGAGCAGGGGTTAGGGTTGGAACTGGGGTCAGGATTGGAGCTAGGTTTAGGGTTGGACCTATATTTTAGAGTTTAGGGTCGTAGCTAGGTTTAAAGTAGGAGCAGGGGTTAGGGTTGGAGCTAGCGGTATGGTTGGAGCTATTTTTTAGAGTTGGAGTTAGGGTTAGGATTGGAGCTAGCATTAGGGTTGGAGCTAGGGTCAGGATGGGACCTGAAGTTAGTGTAGGAGCAGGGGTTAGGGTTGGAGCTAGCAGTATGGTTGGAGCTATTTTTTAGAGTTGGAGCTAGAGTTACGGTCGGAGGTAGGGGAAGGCTTCCATATAGTGTTAGGGTTGGATCTAGGGTTAGTGTTCCAGCTAGTGTTAGATTAAGAGCTAGGCTTTGGAGCTATTGTTGGGGTTGGAACTAGGGTTATGGTTTAAGCTAGGGATAGGCTCCTAGGTAAGGTTAGGGTTGGTCCTAGGGTTAGTGTTAGAGCTAGTGTTAAGGTTGGAGTTAGGATTAGGGTTTAAGCTGGGGTTAGAGCCGGAGCTACAATAAAGGTTGGAGCAAGAATTCCAACTAGCAGTACAGACGTACTACAGAGATTCAGACTGATACAGCAGTTATTGTTCCCTGATCAAGCTCCTGTCAGCACTTCATGACTAGAAGTTTTCAAGAATGCGGTGACAGGTTTCAGACTCCCCTTGTGGGGGTGGGGGGGACACTATAGTGGAGTAAACGGAGATGAACAGTAACTGAAAGGAAAACATGATGGGAAGTAAAGTGACACTAGAAACAGAAAGCTGGTGGCATCATGGCAGGTTGCGTACACAGTAGAGGAAGCACAAGCCCTCGCAAACTGACAGTGCGAACAGAGAACAGAGTGGAGACATGCTACTCTGGCAACTGATAATGACTACACTGGGAGCAAAACAAATACAAACAGCTCCATGAAAGGCTAACAGGTGTATCTGTCTTCATAGACGCATTAGTACAATGCATGACTTCACACATAAATACAGACTGCCTTTTTAACCTAAAAGCACTGGAGTGAAAAAGGTCGTTGGCACCGCAGTCATGTGCTGAAAGCGTCAGCGGTCAGAGGTTCACGGACAGCCTGACAGATCGATATGAGCATATGAACAGTGGCAGAAAGCCGCAGAGCTGCAAGCAGGCCTTCAGCTCCTAGTCGTTCAACTTTTCATAGGGAAGGTGGGAAAATTATTCAGAGGCAAAGTTAGATGGAGGAGAGAGACAGAGCGCAATATATACACAGTACTCTGCAAAAGGTCAGAGACCTCCCGCCAGTTACTTCCCAGTGCTAGCAGCCATTAAACATAAGTGTGTGTGAGTGAGAGATCGAGAGAGAAAGAAAACAAAAAGAAGGAGAAACAGAAAGTGAGAGAGTGAATGAGTGAATGAGAGAGAAAGGGAGAGAAACACAGTGAGAGAGGGAAAGGAAGAAAGAGAGAGAGAGAAGGAGAAAGAATAGAGAGAAAAGAGAGAATAAGAAATGCATAAAGAGAGAGACTGAAAACAGCGGAGGAGTGAGAGAAGGGGAGAGAGAAAGGACAATACTGTGAAGTAAAATAAAGAGAGAATGAGAAAGAGAAAGAAATATATATAGAGAGAGATGGGGAGAGAGAAAAAGAGAGACAGAGCGAGAGACAGACAGAAATGGGGAGAGAGTAGGAGAACACAAAAATGGAGAGAAAAAGTAAGTAAAAGAGAGGATAGGGAGCATGAGAGAGAGAAAAAGAGATGGAAAAAATAGATGGATAGAGAAAAAGAGGGAGAGAGGGAGAGAAAGACAGTGAGTGAGTGAGTGAGTGAGTGAGAGAGAGAGAAAGAGAGGGGGAGAGAAGTAAAGAGAGAAGGAGGGAACAGAGAACACGGAAAGAAAAATGGAGACAAAAGAAAGAAAAACAGAGGAGAGAGAGCNAGAGAGATAAGGAGAAAGAATGAGAGAGAAAGAAAACAAAAAGAAGGAGAAAGAAAGAGAGAGAGAAAGAGAAGGAGGAAGACAAAAAGAGGAATAAGAAATGCAGAAAGAGAGATGGAGAAGTGGAGAGGAGGGGTTGAAAGAAAAGGAGAGAGATGACAGAGAAAGAAAAAAATAAACAAGATAACAAGAAAGAGAAAGACAGAGAGAGAGAGAGAGAGAGAGAGAGAGAGAGAGAGAGAGAGGAGTTTAGCTTTGGATGTGAGATGTGTTGCTGTTACAGACCCTGACTGATCAGTGAGAATGGTAGGAAATTAGAGAACAGCAGTTTACAGTCATCCTGTTAGTGCAGCACCATTGGCAGACGGCTGCACCATGCAGAAGTACATGTACGCAGATCGTTACGACGACTGTCCTTAACACCACATCACCGTCACCAAAGACTGCAATGGTGTCGTACCAGACTGTCATGGAGTGACTCAGAATGGCAGCAGGTCATCTTCAGTGACGAGTCCCGCTTTTGTCTTGGTGGAGACGACCAACGAATCTGTGTGTGGAGGCACCGTGGTCAGCGCCGAGATGAATGGTTTGTTGTCACGCATCACACGTCCAGAAGGCCTGGTGTCACTCCATCTCCACCCCTACCGCACCATCTGCAGGAGCTGTGTGAGAATATTCAAGCTACGTGGGATGGATTATCCCGGAATACCAATAGGAACCTGTACAACTCCATCCTGAGACATCTGCCATGGTGACTTGACACCATACTGAGAGACACTACTTCTGTATGTGTAGCTCGATAAATATTGATCATATCAGTCTAAATGTATCATCATTTATTGTTCCTGGTAACTTTTATCTTCCTTCCCAATAGCACTGCAATCCCACACCTCCTTCTGGGTGCAGCTATTCTTTTAGATGATCAGTGTATCAGTGCTTATGCTATTCATACTCATAATCTTTTGATATAATAACGTTCTCTGAGTTATTACATAACTTTGGTTCACCACCGTTAATGACTCGGTGCTTCCACCCATTCAGCTGAACTTAGCTTCTTAATTTAAACTGCCAAATCATTTCCTGCCGTCTCGGTCCCGAGGGAGACCCTTGTGAAATGCCTTTTCTGTGTTTACCGTCGCCTGGTCCCCAGCTGCCTCGGGCCCATGCCAGCCTTTGTTTGCCCTAATATCATGTGCTAGCACAGCCTGGAACAAGTGACAGGTGGGGTGTAATTTAAAACCCCTTGGCGCGAGCAACTCGGCTAATATCATTTTTCGGTGGGTGGCAAAGCGCAGTCGCGGGGACAGGAGGGTAGTGGCGTTTTATTAAATTCACTCATAATCA
The DNA here is from genome assembly GCA_034552555.1 of Semaprochilodus insignis. Taxonomy (NCBI): domain Eukaryota; kingdom Metazoa; phylum Chordata; class Actinopteri; order Characiformes; family Prochilodontidae; genus Semaprochilodus; species Semaprochilodus insignis. The sequence goes on from CM067480.1 coordinate 2,912,716, forward strand.
TATTGTGTGTGCTTTAAATCAGTGAGACGTAACCAGCAGTTACGGAACAGCAGTGCTGGGTGCAGGCCGGGGCGAGGGAGGGTGGGGTGACGATGATGATGAGTATTATGGAAATTGCTCACTCAACATTTATAAAGGTGCTCAGTGAAGTGTGCATGACCAGTCACACGGGGGGCGCTGAAATACAGCCTCTGCGTCTTTATACCTGAGGCGTTCTTTACGAGCCCCTTAACAGCTCAGTGTGGGCTCACTATGTTGAGATATTTATTGCAGGTTTTGAAGGTCTATGGCTTCACGTCTGAATATATAAAGCATGTCAATGGCCAGATGAGAGGCAAAAGACATAGATCATGTGATGCCGTTTAAATCTCTTACACACATATAGGAATAGCTTGCAAGTGCTTGCATCCCTCACTGAAGACATTGGCTTGGTTATGTTTAGGCTTTGTCCGCATGAACACCGTAGTGATGCATGTATTTGTATCAGGTTGGGTATGAGATCTGCATACCTACCACACCAGAAAGGGTACACAAGAGCAAAGATGGGAAGTTGCATGTCGCACTAGAGACACTTGCTGACCTGACTCGTGACTCGACTTTGATTTGTGCTTACTAGGGATTTGACTCAGGAATGAGTTTAACTGACTTGCAACTCGATGGATGTGGGTTGAACTGATTGGTGACTCAACATGGACACAACATGGACATTTCCTTGAATGACTCGAAACTCTGCATGGATGCAGCCTTAACCACTTGTGATGTATGTCAACTTGGATGTATGTTTAAATGACTCATGACTCTGACTCACTGCGTCAAAATGATTCAGATTCACGCTGAACTGCCTTGTGAATGAATTCAGACTCATGCTTACCTGACTTGTCACCTGACTCTGACTTGTGACTGGACTAATTGACTTGTGACTCACAAAGTCACTCTTAACTGAGTGATTCAATTTGATTTGACTCAGAGCTGAGTTTAACCGATTTGCAACTTGACACAGATGTAGACTCTACTCGGGCTCGTGGCTTAATTCAGACTAATGCTTAACTGACTTGTCACTTGACTCAGATATGCAGTTAAATGGCTCGTGACTCAACTAACTGACTTGTGACTCAATTCAGACTCGCTCTTAACTGACACAACTCAGACTTGCAGTCAGTGAACTTGTAATTTGACTTGTTTAGATGAGTTTAACTGACTTGCAACTCAACATGAATGTAGGCTCTACTCAGATTCAGGACTTAATTCAGGTTCACACTTAACTAACTTCAACTAGACACTTCATTTCTTACCTTGACAAAGATGTAGGCTTATCTGACATGCTGCTTGACTCGAATGTGAGAGTAACTTACTTTACACTTAATTAACTCGTGACTCAGTGCAGACTCATGCTTAATTGAGTTGTGACTCGACTTAGACTCACCCTTAACCGGATCATGTCTCAACTTGATTGGTCTCGAGACTAGTTTAACTGACTTGCAACTCGATATGACTGTAGGCTCTACTCGGACTCAGGACTTACTTAGGCCCACACTTAACTCGGACATGAACGTAATTGATTCATGACTCAACTCAGACTCGTCCTTAACTAACTTTTGACTTGACCCAACTTGGACCTAAATTTTAAGCCTCAGTCTTCTAAATAGAGATTCTTCATTGAGAATGGAAAAGTCTATGACTAAGCTTATCCTCCGTCTGGAAAACAGACCATGAAGCACTATACAGAGCAGGAGAGTGTCATGGCTTTGAGACCGGTGAACAACCTTGTCTTTGTATTCAGTTCAAACTGTATGCTCTTAGCATCGTCCTGCTATTAATGTTGTTCTGCCATCTGGCTTAGTTTACTATTCTGTAAATCCTTCATAGACAAGACTTTCCAGGAAGCATGTTTTCCCAACAACAGCCATTTTTAATTGGCTTGAAGTGTGCGTAGTCCCTGTCGGCCGGTGTGGCGAGTGTGCTGGTGAATATTTATGAGAATGCCAGAATACTAGCACAGTGCAGCACAGTTAATAGAAATCTATACGACCGTGAGATGGGTGATAGCATGCCTGACCCTAATGATGAAGACCCAGAGACAACAAACAAGTGGAGCGAACAAGTGATGAGCAGAAACGAAAGATGGGGCAAAGGGGTTAAGTGCCACCACAGAAAGACAAATGGGTCAAAGCAGCGCAGGATGTGTTCCGATTCCAAATGAAGAGCAACCGCCGCTAGCCATGCAAGTTCTGTATACGAGAGTACAAGGGATTCAGAAGAAGGGGGCCATTTATCTAAACTGGAGTTCTTTCTTTTAGGACAGAGCAAGACGATGAGGGATGTGAGGAGAGCTCAGCGTGTGCTGCTCCCTCTGACAGATTGGGCCTTCAAGCCTGAATGTGAACACGCAGCCAATAAAGTTCTATTTCATTTGATCCACTGGGCAGTACATTCTCCATCCTCCCTCTCTCCACTAGCAAATATGAGACAGGGCATAAAGCGGGATGAAGAAATTATTGGGTGGAAGAGCGCGGGAGAAGACCGCGAACGCTAGAAATGAGGATGATATAACCAGATGGAAATGAGAATGGCTCAAGCGAGGCAGAAAGCGGTAGGAAGCAAGACGAGATGCAGGCCAATAAGTGCAAGGGTTGGGAAAATAAATGAGGCAAATTAATAGAGAACAGGACGAGCTGAGGATGAACAAGGTGCCGGGACATGATCAAGAGAATTGCAAGTCAGGGGAAAAAGGACAGAGTGAATGAAGACAAAGCAGCCTCCGGTGGGAAGGGAACAGGGCGAGACAGAGAGTCTGAGTCGCCGTTTCATTTGTTTTCAGTCCCGTCAGCAGGTTTGCGGTTGAGCTCGGAGATGGAAAGGTGATGTAAGTTGGGCTTGAGCTCCCATGTGGAAGTTTATAGTCACTGAGCTTAGTGCCTGACCTCATGGGACGCTGGGCTATAAATGGGCTGATGAGTCTGTTCTCCATCATTGTTGTCTAAAGCCATTTAAGCTGAGGTCAAGCGCAGCCCCTGTTTCACTCTTGTTCAACAGCACCCTTCATTCTGTAATATTCCTGGGAGACAAATGAAATGGAAGGCCTAGGGGGGGATCAGAGAGACGCTTTTCAGTTGGCCAACAGTGGATGCCCATTTATCACAGAAGACTAAGAAAGGTTTAAGATGGATCTCTTAGCCGAGATAGGAGAAAGCAAAGTGCAATAGCCCAGGCTTTGTAGAAAGGTGCCTCTTTAAACAGCCCAATCATTAAAGAAAATGTTCTGATTGAGTTCTTCACAATTGCCTTGACATTTGCAAGCAATCACGTTTGAAAACAGCTTTGCTGAGATGATATCTTTGTGTGCCCCTGCAGCATAAACAAGGGCTTTGAATGGAAAAATGCTAAGCAGCTGATTAATTATCACCAGGCAACTATTAGTGTTTACAAAGTGAGGTCACTAAGCCCAATGAGGGCTGAGTCTAATGACTGGCTGTATAGTAATTAGCTAGGCTGTGCTGCAGGTGAGGGGGCTAATCTCTGTTAGCATGCGAACTGGCTAATAAACTCATGCACAGCGGAAATCTAGGCTTCCCCTTTGACCAGACCCTTACTGATTTCTCTCAAGTGCGGAGGGGGAAGAGTAGTCAACGGAAGTTATTGCCAGTTAGCCTCGACCTCCGTTAACCTCAACCTCTTGAACCAGTCCAGAAGGACTGCGCTAGTTTCATGTCTGGGAGGTATATGGAAATCGCTCTGATCTGAAAGCCAGCACTTTCTTGAGCGGTCGTGTTGCATTTCATCTAGGATAGGATATCTTGCATATCTAAGATATCTAGGGCCATCTTCCATATTGAGTCCCTTTTCTGCAATGCAGCATCTTCACTGCCTTGACCACTCAAGGACTGTTTAGGGAAGGCTCATTCAGGTCAGTCCGTTTTCTTCACACACGCTCAAGAAACCCAAGGCTGTTGCAGGGTGTTGCAGTAATCAACCAAGCGTGTCCCAGAGGAATAATGCTCAAGGGTAAAGCGGCCAATGGAATTGATGGGCTTTAGCCCTAAAAGCCAGCGCGTGGTGCTTTTCACATCCTAGGGTTGCTAATCCTCTCAGAGCCTCCTACCAGACCAAAGCAGAGGGGATGTGATCTCTAGCCAGCAAGCTGAGCTGTAGCATCGAGGGTGAGCTTTACTCAATTGGCCATCAAAAAGCAGAATACCTGCTGGGTGGACTTCTGGGTGTTATCCTTCACCTCTCCTCTAGAATTACATAACCGGCTCAGAAGCAACACACTGCACTGATAATATGCATCACCTTACGGCCAATGCATTCGGAGGCTGTTTAGGTCTCAACAAACATGCGAAGACACGTCATGCATATAAACCATACCACGCTTCTGTTGGCCATTACGTACAAGTTATTCAATCCACAGGAGTTTTTTTCTGAGGAGATTGGACTGAAGTTTCAAACAATACCTTAAGCTTTCATCTTTGAGAGAGCGGAGAACATCAAGGTCTGCATAAGTCCACAGATGTTTCTGTCCGTCCTTCGTTGATTGCAAAGGAGCCCTCACTGAGATAAGGAAAGAGAGAAGAAGCTGCTGGTGTTCTCGGAAAAATGTAACCAGCCCTGAGCCCACACCTCAACATCACTGAGAAGGTGGTGCCTGAACCTTAAGTTCTGATAACAGCCGTCAAAGATGGCAGGAGAAGATTGGCGGCAATAAGAGACAGACGGAAGGCCACGAGAGTTGCGTGGGCCACAGCTTTGAGTTTGTGCTTTGTGTAATGAAGTCAGAATGCTGGCTGTAACCCTCAATCCAGCCTCCAACCTCCTTCCATCCCGAAGGGCAGCACATGCTACATTAAATTTTGTATGGCTTTTGTTTGAATGAAAACTGAATATATATATATATATGTATATATATATATATATTGGCTGTAAATTAATTAATTATGTTTTTTCTCTTTGACTTTTGCACTGTACTATACATCCATATGTATCCAGATGCCTAGTGGCATTCTTAAGGGTCCCAGTGCAAAAATGTATGCATGCCCCCATAAGAAAAAATACTTCCAGTTCATACAAATTGACAATGCAATTTGATTGTTTGCTTGCTGTTATTTTGTCTGAAACAAGGGGGTGTTTGCAAGGAAGGCATGCCAATCCATCTATTGCTGGCCTAATGTTAAACTACACGTTATGAATGAATATGCTACGTTGCAGATTGTCAAGCATCTGTTTTGAAACAGTTTCCGTGGACGTGATACATAATGGAAAAGAGGGAAATTGGTTCACATCACATTCTGTGTAGCGTTGACGGAAGCTAACTGGTGAGGTATGTTCCTAAGAATTTGATGTTTCTCAGAGTTATTGGCGTACAGTGGTGTCTGCATCAACATAAGGGGCCCAAAAAATATTGTTATGGAGCTCATCTGGCCGAAGTCCCTCTGTGGCATGGGCTCCAGTGTGACTGCCCTCTCCCTAAACCCAACCTTACCATTGCTGACACTAATGTTCAGCAATAAAAGCACTGCATGAAAAATCTCCACAGAAAAGCACCAGTACAGCCATACGGGGTGGCCGCACATGAGCCTAAGGTCACTATGCCCAATGTCAAGCCTCAGCTAAAGGGGTAAACACCATGTCACTTTGTGAGACACTAATATATACCAACGTCTTCAGTATTTCCCAACAGCCTGCAAGAAGCCTACCGATAGAGAAATTATCAGCTACAGTAGGGGGCTCCTTCTGGCATGTCCTGGCAGTCTGAGCCAATGAGTGAGGTAAGCCTGATGCATCCGACACAGAGGAATGGGCTTTGTAATATTGGACAACACAGTACTGGATAACCTGTATCGGATCCCATGTATGTTAATCCCATAGGATTAATGAAGGATTAAGAAGGATCCAATTGGTGGAAATAATTCGCTTCGGCATTGTTATGTAAGGTCTGAGAGTGCTTCTCTTCAGCATCAGATTCTGGTCAGAAGCATCAGAGTGGATATGGAGAAGTGTCCACACAGGCTAGTGACTGGGCCAGACTTTCATCATTCAGAAGACTCTTTTATAACAGTCTGAAGGACCCTCCTAGATAACAGCAAGGATCACGGCACTGCTTTCTCTACAGCACACCGCAGAGAGGCCACAAGCCTGAATTAGCCCTTATTGTTGCCTGTGGTGAATACATGTTCTCGGTTATGATTCAAGGGAATGCAGTGAATACATCGCTGCTGGAACAAGACCTTCTATCTCTGTGGTTGCCTGTCTTTATTGTGTTACAGAATTTGAAAGCTGGCTTTTACAATGCTTGAGATACTCTAAAATTACTTTCTAAATTACTGTTTCGGATATACACCGTTTTGTCTGTACAGTGACAATATGTTCCCACCATGCTGGTTTCAAGGGGTCTTTAGTGGTCTATGGTGGTTGACAAGCTAAGCTGTACAAGATGAAAACCCATACCAGGGTTGCACAACTCCAGTCCTGGAGGGCCAGTATCCAGCACAGTTTGTGGGTCCCCTTGCGCATACAACATCCCCACTAAAGCTGGCAGTTAACAGATGAGTGTAATCAGTTTGATTGAGTGCTTGAGCAAGTAATTACCAAACTGTGCTGAACACTGGCCCTCCAGGACCGGAGTTATGCACCCCTGCTCTAAACTAATCCAACAGCTCATTAAGCTTACCTGGTTGACCAGCATAGGGTATGTTTTTGATGGCTTAACTGGCCCTCCAGCACAACCAGAGTGCTCGACCAACTGCATAATCCCACCTCAGCATTCCAAACAGTCCAGTGCAAACATGTGGTCACTTGAAACATTCAATATGAATAAGCCTCCATTTCATTTGCATGGAATCAGCAGCCCAATACTTGGCTTAGCGTGGTCATTCTGGTTGAGGCAGTAACATTCTCACGCATTGCTGTTTTAGGTAAGATGGAACTGTTACATAGCCGTCAAGTGTCATTTTGGCACTGGGCTGGGTACAGACAGAATGGGCCATCAGATAGAGTCAGTTCTGTGGCCTTTGCTCTCTTGCTCAGTGCACCGCATGACACAACCTTATCCACTCGAGGGAAACCTGTCACAGACATGTCAAGCTGATGCCAGAGCGCGGGTATGTAGTCACCTGTCAAAATGGGAAAAGCATGTCTGAATGAGGTGGATGAAAGAATTTGGTGTGCTGGACAGTGAATTGTCCCTTTGAGGCAGGGAGGTCTACTATCAAGTTGGTCTAGTACTGTGGAACGCTGTTCTAGTCCTGGAGGCTGTGGCTTCGCACACTGCTGTGCTGAGTTAGGTGTGCTGCCATAACCTTCCAGATAAAGGGAGACAATATCTGAGGAAGAGAACTGTACACAGCCTACAATCTTTTAGAAACAACATTGGTGGGGATGAAGACTCTGCTGCCGGGTTCTCATTGTTTTCCCGACAGCCGTGTGACACTCTTGCATCCTTTTATCTCTTTTAGTTCTTAGCAATCGAGTAAAACCAGTCCAAGATTTACCCCTGTCCAGTCTCTTGCTGGGTCACTCTCTCTCTTTTTCCCTTCTGTGCTTCCTCTTTAAAGTCTTGAGTCTTTGATCTCTTTGCAGCCTCTGCCATAAGGTCCATGCTGGGAATACCGAGTTAGCTTCTTCTTATAGGTAGCTGAAGACCCATAGTTGTTGGTGTTTGATGGGGTGCCATTAAGCATTATGCAGTTCTAGGAAGAGGTCTTATGCTGCTCCTCCAAAGTTACATAGTGCTATAGCAGCTATCCTAGGCCGGAGTGGCAGTGACAGAGACACCATTCACACTACTATAAGTCAGGGTAACATCAAATAGATTTGGAGGCTTTCATTTTAAGGTAAAATTGCTATACATTGTTGTTTACCATTAAAGGCTTTATACACTTAGAATCAAAGAAATTGCTGCACCTAGAAGGAGTCAACCGACAGAAAGATTTGACATCGTGAAACATGCAAATGAGGTTTGACATTGTGAGACATGCGAATGATTCAAGTTTCACACTCAGCCGTTCATGTGACTTAGGCAAGGACGGGCCTTATCGCTGTACCTGACTGACCCAACAACCACGATTGCGGACATTCAGTGAGCAGTTAGTAAGTGCCAGCACCATTGGCATACGGCTGCACAACGCAGGACTACATGCACACAGACCGTTACGACTACTGCCCTGAACACCACATCAACATTGCCAAAGACTGCAATGGTGTCATGCCAGACTGTCATGGAGTGACTCAGAATGGCAGCGGCTCATCTTCAGTGACGAGTCCCGCTTTTGTCTTGTTGGAGACGACCAATGAATCCGTGTGTGGAGGCACTGTGGTCAGCACCAAGATGAACGGTTTATCATGCATCACTCCACCCCTACTGGAAAATCTGCAGGAACTGTGTGAGAACGTTCAAGCTGTATGGGATGGATTATCACAGGACACCATTAGGAACCTCCACCATCTGGCATGTTGCATTAGCAAACATGGCGGCCCGACCCATACCGAAAGACACAACTTCTGTATGTGTAGCCCAATAAATATTGCCCATATCTGTCTAAATTTATTTTCAGTTATTCTTCCTGGTTACGTTTAACTTCCTTGCCTTGCAGTTCTACTCTTCCTTCTGGGTGCAACTATTCTTTTGACGATGAGTGTATTTAGCTGATGAGTTGAAATATCTGTGATGGAACAGGGAAAACACTAGTTATTGTCAACCCTCTTCCCACAGCCGCACTGTCCTACAAATATTAACATTTCGTAAGCCCTATCAGATATGGGTAGAGTAATCAGAACTCACAAAATTATAAGACATTTTTGGTTCTCTTAGTAGGTCCTGAGGGTTCCCCACTGACACTTATCACTGCCAGTTGCTTAGAGTCACGGTTGTCAGGTTGTCACGCTTCCGGGTTTTCCCGGCTCCTCCGCTCCCCCGGACTCAACTTCAGGGCATCGCTCAATGACGTCACACCCACATGTCCCCAGTCATCCAATCAGCCCCGCTCTAGGTCTCCTGAGTTTTAGCCCAGCTGTGTCCAATTAGCTCCAGTATATATGCCTCTCACAAACACTTCCTCATTGCGAAGTTTTGCCAAACCTAGTTTGCAATTCTGAGCGGTTTCTCTCTGTGTATTCTGATTCTGGCTTTTGACTCCCTTTGTTTTTTGACCTCCTCTTTTGCTTATCCCTTGTCGGCTTTCTCTTTTACCTACTCTCTGACTATCAACCTCTCTCTCTCGTTTCTTTGACCATTCTCTTGCCTAACCCTTCCACTTTGGTTACCTTGCTGCCTGTCTACCCTGGTTTTGACCTGCGCCTGTCCATTGACTTCGATCTTGCCTTCTCCCTCAATGTTTGTTCGTGTATTGTTGCTGTGCTCAATTACTCGCTTGTTTAATAAAGTCCATCTGGCTTTTAGCTCTGCACACATCGTTCCTGGTTCTTTGTTCCTGACACAGGTTCAATACGTGTATATAGTCCCACCATGCACAACAAACCAGCAAATACACCTTCAAATATTCTATATGAATAAGACTCTCATCTCATGTGCACGGAATCAGCAGCTCAATACTCTTCCATCTCACTTTTTCTCATTATCCCAGTACTGACTTTTCCCTCTTCCCTTCTTCCCCAATACTAGCAATATTCATTTTTAATATGTCAAACTCTGTCCAAGCATGAAACCAGCTTTACTAAACTCCAAAAAACTTCAGTCGAGTTGCTGAGAGAAAATCACTGGCAGCTAAGAAAAAAAAAACAGATAAGCATGATTGAATGAGTGTCTGCTCTCCATTAAAAAGAAAAAAAGCATTCTTTCTTTCACAAATATGTCCACAAAGACACACTTCACAAAGCTCAGTCACAATCAAAGAAACATGTCATAATTACTTTCGGTTTGGGTTCGATTCCTGAGCTCGCTTCCCTCCTTCGCCGGAAGACAAACAAACAGCTTTCAAGGGAGCTGGATCCTGGGAGGCCAAACTCTTCCTCTTTCCTGACAGTCCATTCTATTATAGTGTTTCACCAGGGCTTCAGTTAACTGGCGTCATTGCCTTTTCCATGGGGAGCGTGGTCTCCAAGTCGCTTCACACAAAACTGATTTATATACAGTCTAAGCATTAATGTCAAGACACATAGCATCAGTCCAGTTGCCATAAACAACAAAATGTGAATAACTTAATATACACTAGGACTCAGAAATTTAGACATGGCTACTCATAGTATCTCATCACTTAATGATGCAGGACAAGAGAAGTTGTTACACCTCTAAATGTATATTAGAGGTGGAGATATGGAGAAATATCATACTGTGGTACATCAAGAGTATATGTGGTATATCAGGATATGTACTGGTTCAGACTCTCATCAGTTGGAGCTGTTAAGTGTAAGCCTGTAGAGTCTTTAAGATCACCAACACCATCCATTGAGTTGGGTGTGTCTACACTTTTGACTGGTAGTGTATCTCCAGTGGTTTGATAAGAAGTGGATCTTTCTCATAAGATCATTTGGTGCACTGAATGATGGACAAATTACTGCTTTTGATTTTATCTGAAAGCATGATTTGCAAACATACCTTAAATTACCTGCATTAACGTGTAATTTATATAAAACCCTCATATTCATGCTGGTATTGACACAGTGAGATATACATACACTCACTTTCCATTTGATCAGCTCCAGGTGCACTTTAAAGTTCCACGATTACAGACTATAGCCCATCTGTTTCTCTGCATACATTACTATCCCCCTTTCACCCTGTTCTTCAATAGTCAGCCAACAACTTCCTGTAACCACTGATAAAGGACTAGAGGATGACCAATACAAACTGTGCAGCAACAGATGAGCTATCGGCTCTGACTGTACATCTACAAGGTAGACCAATAAGATCCTCTCGTCATCCCACCACGTCAGTGTCACTGCAGAGCTGAGAACAATCCACCACCCACATAATACCTGCTCTGTGGTGGTCTAATAGAGTGGACAGTGAGTGGACACTGCTGTGTCTGAAAATTAAAATGGACAATAAGTGTAGATACAAGGAGGTGGTTTTAACGGTATGGATGGCCAATGTATACTGCCATTCAAAAGTTTGGACTCAATACTCAACAGCTGATAAAAAGACCTGGTCCTGTTACATGTTCTGGGAAAATATTCTGTATAGGAAACAAGCGTTTTCTGCAAAATTTAGACAGCATAGTTCTGCATAATTTCCACTTAACAAAACCAATATTACTGTTGTTAGTGTATTATGTTACCTGTGTTACTCAACAAATCACATCCCTGTAGAGACTAGCTAGCTAAAGTACTAAAGAGTAGTGATGGATATTTCCATATTGTGTCTCCATCTTTGCATTTTACTTTCCTACCTCCTTTGAACACAACGGAGACAATATGAATATGAATATATTATTATGATGAACTGACCAAAGGGAAGGCTGATTGGAATGATGCTCTGTAAAGTTGCTTTTTTGGAGATTCATGATTCAAGAGTTTTGTCATATGCACAGATAAACAAGCTGTTCATCGCTATATATATATATATATATATATATATATATATATATATATATATCTCCAAAATGGCAGAAGAGGGCAAAAACTTAATTTCATTGTAATGTAAGTCAATGGAACCAGAACTTTTTTTCAAGCAATTTTGGGCCATTTCTGTTGATCTATTCATCATGAAGTTTTCACACAGTGTAAACAGCAGGAGCTATGTTCAAATGATGCATAAAAGTAAACATCAGCAAAAATGGAAATACATGTTTTCCTTTGGACAGTAATGATATATGCACTATGAATAATACAGTCTGTGTGCATCTGTATCTAATGCAAGTTCGAACATTATGCAATATCAGTGCAAATGGCAGAACTGTGCAATAGCAGTCAACCATCAATTATAGACCTATCCTTATTAAGCATAAATGTACACATAGTATACATAGTGCAGTAAAATTATTATCATACTGGTCCTTATATAGAAGTTATACATTGAATCACCAGTGTATTTGCAAAGTGTGCAGTCTGTGCAGTTAAGCAGTCTGTATTGTTTTGGTGGTCATCTTGTGGGAGAGAGGACTGAGCATGAACTACATTACTGCTCAGACGCAGAGGAGCATGAGGTGAACATTTTACAGTACAACAGTGTTTGACTGTAGGCATCTCTGACGGAGAACAGCCAGTCTGTGTGAAAGGCTGAGGGATTGATCAGAAAGAGAGAGAGGTGTAGACGCAGAGAACAACCTGTTTTTGTTGTTCATCTTGTCTGATATTCTGAGCAGCTGCTGACTAAGATGATGGGTGAGCTGCACTGCTCTCAGAGCAGGATTGGTTGGGAGGGAATGATTTCTTAGAGCTCTGCAGGTCGGCTTTATCAGGACCTGCTCCTCTGCTGGAAACCCTGCCGGCATGGAGCCCAGAGAACAAGAGATGGAGAAGAAGGTGGTGAAGGAGAGATGGCCAGATCAGCAGGAGCTGAATGGAATTACAGGTGAAGAGGAGAGAGGAACCAAAGGAGGCGAACTGAACTGAATGTTGATAGTGAAGCCAAATTGGTTTCCTCTTGAACTTTTTTAAAATATGTTTTAAATATGATTATTAAATATAGCAAAGATTGGAGTCAATCAAGTATGCTCATGTATGTCTAATTGACATCCAATGTACTTTGTTAATTTATCTACTAATCTGATTCTAAAGCAACAGAATTCATGGTCCTGCTTTGCACTAATAACTATGTAGTTACACATTAATTACACATGCAATAACAATAGAACCACTGGAGATATTCACTGTTACAGATGGATTATAGTACTAAAGCACATGCAAATGCGCATATATCAACTTCAGTTTTGACTCATGTAATCACAGGAGATTATCTTGATAGTGGTAATAGCATATTTGCTCTTAAATAATTAAGTGTAATAGATGTGATATTTCTGATGCTCACGTAATCCAGACAATGATGTAGCTGTTATTGGATTCAGGTAAGTCCCACTGAGAGTCACTATTAACTATTTCAGGTGTTATTACACAAGTGTATCTTTGTAATTGCAACTATTTATTTTGCTCCTTGTGTAATTACACGTGTAATAGGATGAACTGCTGTTTTCAGTCTACTTTATATGTTTAATAACTGTGTAGTTGCACATGAACAATGCATGCAACAATTATGTAACTACAAGTGATGTATACCCTGTTATAGATGATGCAGCTTATGTAAGTGCACATGTATCACCTTCAAATTTTCCTCAGATAATACCGTCAGTGTACCGTCAAAGTTGTAACAACATAATTTATGGGCATAAGAATGTGTAAAAGGACGAACTGTTGTTTTTGATCCACCTTTTAATGAATGTGTATAAAGAATACATGTAGTAACAATGTAACTACCGATCATGTTTTCACAGTAGTACAGCTTCTGTAATTACACAAGTGGTTCCTGATGTTATAGTTTTCTCATATGTAATTACATGTGTGTAATATGGTAAATGCTGTGCAATTGCATTATAGAGTGGTTTCAAGCCCAATCATTGTTTAGATTACCATGTCACAACACAAGCATTCCCCAACAGCTAGCTAAATGTTAGGAAAGTTGGTATTTCCTGTGCAAGTACACTCAAAAAAAGGTTGCTCAAAAAACACATTGGCTTTACATAAACGAAATATGTTGCATCAACATAATTACTATGTGTAATTACATAATCAAAAGTTGATGCAAAATATTTAATTTGTGTGGAACCTATGTACACATACATGCTAAGTAAATTCAATGAATGCAGGCAATTACACGCCTCCCATTATATGTATTTTGGATTGTTATTACATAGTTATTACATGTTACTACAGAGTTATTACACAGTTCTATACAATTATGTGCATATTTGAAATCAGTGTAACCATTTAGTTATTAGTGGCACTCAACTAAATCAACTCAATTGATTCCAGTCCTGTGTACCACACAGTTGCAATTACACATGCATTCTGTCAGGCAGAACTCCCACTTAATAAATAAATATAATTCATTATTTTATTATCGCTGGTAATATCTGCAACATAATCTTAAGACTTATTACCCTGTAGCCATTACTGGTTATGTGGACACTAATGTGCATGAGTTACAAGTAAGAAATTGAGGTGTGGGCTCACGTCCAGGCCCTTACATTTTAAGGGGTTAATAAATAAAAGCGTCCAGTAACTGTGAAACAGCATGTTCCACACCTCAGCCCATGCTGTGTTTCACTCTAACCAATTTAAAATACAATATCATTTCTGCCCAGACTAGCCTTTGTCCATTTAGCATCAGATACAAGCCCCTGGCACAGGCTGCAGCAATATCCACAACCTTTTGTGTGTGCTGGCCTCAGGGCTGTGAACTGAGCACCTCCATTACAGCTGGGGAACACAAGAACAGGACTAGGAGCCGCCACTCAAACCCTGTTCTGTTTTGTTGCATTATGCTATTTGGATTTAGCTCCTGCTGGTGCTCTTTCCCTGGAGGCTCTCTTTCTCCTCCTCCCCAGCCCAAGTGTTCTTCCCTAGGGGCCAACGTTACCAACCTTGCCTCTGAGAATGGAAGCTGCCCCAGCACCATGAAAAACATGTCCCAAATCCTAGCAACCTGTGGTTTGAATTTGAGGGCTCAAATCGCTAAAATCAGCTGACGATGGTTATTACTGATGTTTTGCCATACATTCTCTCAGAAATAGCATTATTGTTATGTGTAATTACTTTATTATTCATATATAATTACACAATTGCAAAATTACTTAATAATATTTAACTTACTACAATCTGCACTTTTACACATGTAATGGTATGTCAAGTTTTCTCATATGTAATTACATGTGTGTAATATGGTAAATGCTGTGCAATTGCATTACAGAGTGGTTTAAAGCCAAATCATTGGTTAGATTACCATGTCACAACACAAGCATTCCCCAACAGCTAGCTAAATGTTAGGAAAGTTGGTATTTCCTGTGCAAGTACACTCAAAAAAAGGTTACTCAAAAAGCACATTGGCTTTACATAAACGAAATATGTTGTATCAACATAATTACTATGTGTAATTACATAATCAACTTAAGTTGATGCAGTATATTTAATTTGTGTGGAACCTATGTACATATACATGCTAATAAATTCGATGAATTCAGGCAATTACACCCCCCGTTATAGTAGGATTTATTTTGAATTGTTATTACATAGTTATTATATGTTACTACAATCTGCACTTTTACCCATGTAATGGTATGTCAAATATATATATATGTACATATACACCTCCACCGCACAATCTGCAGGAGCTGTGTGAGAATATTCAAGCTGCATGGGATGGATTATCACAGGACACCATTAGGAACCTCTACAACTCCATGCTGAGACGTCTGGAATGTTGCGTTAGCAAACATGGTGGCTCGATACTGAGAGACACCACTTCTGTATGTGTAGCTCAATAAATATTGATCATATCAGTCTAAAATTATCATAATTTATGGTTCCTTGTAACCTTTATCTTCCTTCCCAATAGCACTGCAATCCCACACTTCCTTCTGGGTGCAGCTATTCTTTTGATGATGAGTGTATATATATATTCTATGTTCTTCCCTGTGTTCTGCTCAGATAACCAACTTTGCTAGCTAATATCCTTGAAAAACATTATTAACCTTATTTTAGTGGTGGCAGCAAGAAATATGATACATGGAAACTGGCATTTAGTGAATTTCACAGTGTGATTCAAGCGCAGGAAAAACTTCAGGTCAACTTTTCTCACTGAACCTGAACAAGTCATGATTGTTTTGTTGTTTGGGAAATATTTCCACCCCCCAACTCAAGTGGAGGTGTTTGGTGCTGCTGCTTCAGCAGACTGTGCTATTGACTTGTCCAGTGGCCTATGCAGCTTAAGGCTTTTTTTTGAGTAAGCTCAATCAAATAAGTGGCATAGCATTGCTGTAAGGGGTCAAATGGCTCCAGGTTCACTGTTTTAAGGGGTAAACATCTCAGCAACAACGTTTTAACCTCTACAAGCTACAGCTAAAGCATCTCACTTCCCCTCCTCCGTCTTGTCATGCACATCCCAGGCTCCTGTGGTGATGAGATCTGCTGGGTGCTATTCGGGAGGACCATGAATGCTTTGTGTTTGAGTCTCAAATTCAGCAGTAGCAGCCCTGTTGGGGTCTAGGACTTGTGGGCTCAGGGTTGAGTCTCAGAGTCACAAGTACAGGCTGGTTTTGAGTTTCAAATTTAGTGGTACCAGTTGAGTTGTAGCAGCCAGATGTAGTCTTGGTTTTGGGTTGGGTTCGGGTTTCAAATTTAACGGGGCCGCAATTGCATGTTGGTGTGGACATCTCAGCAACAATGTTTTAACATCTACAAGTGACAGCTAAAGCATCTCTCTTCTCCTCTTCCATCTTGTCATACACATCCCAAGCTCCTGTGGTGCTGAGATCTGCTCTGCTGGGCGCTGTGCGGGAGGTCTTGGAGGACTATGAACGCCATTAAGATCCAGCAGGTCATACTCTTCCCTGAACAGCACCTTGTGTCTCCATGGTGAGAGTGATCAAGTGGTACTAAGATGGGAATAATGACGCACCGCGCTTGAGGTATACGTGTTCAATCATAAAGGTGACCTGACACCTCTTTCTTACGACGTAATAAGGCATGAAAAGAGATTGAAAGAGAGAGCAAAAGAAGGTAGAAGGTATTCTTCGAACTATCCTTTGTTTCTTGTTTGTGTTCTCTGTTTCTCATCCTATGTGTCATTCCCCTGAGAGAAAGGTCACTGAGCATGCTCAGTGCATGTAGCACTGTACGAGTGCTGTGTGATGTAGAGCATGCTGACAGGTGGTCAAATTACAGTCGTGGTATTACATCACAGTCATGTTACCTCACATACAGTCAGAGGTGGAACTGCAGTGGTAGTGGTGGTTGTTGTTGTTGTTTGGACTGTGGACTTCACAGTGAGGTTTTCCCCATTATACACAAAGCAACATTTAGACGACCTTTTTAAAGACAAGGCGTGTTTGTATTTTTGAGGAACTGATTAAATAATTGATACGTAAACCCAGCAGTAACCGTCAGTCCAAAAGATGTGGGACTGGGTCTGGTTGATTCAGGCCAGATCTCAAAGTCACAGGTACAGATTTGGTTTGGGTTTCAAATAGTAGTAGGAGTTGGGCTAAGCAGCATCTCAAAGTTGCAGGAACAGGTCGGGTTGGGTTTGAAATTTAGCAGTACCAGTTGGGCTAAGCTGGGTCTCAAAGTTGCAGGCAGAGGTCCGGTTGGGTTTGAAATTTAGGAGTACAAGGTGGGCTAAGCTGGGTCTCAAAGTCACAGGTACAGGTCAGGTTTGGCTTTCAAATAGCAGTACCAGTTGGACTAAGTCGGGTCTCAAAGTCACAGAGACAGGTCAGGTTTGGGTTTCAAATTTAGAAGTACCAGTTAGGCTAAGTGGTTGGTGTGGCTCAGCGGTTAACACCCACCAGAGAGCTACCAGCCCATGTGGGAGATGGGGGTTTGAATCCCAGTCTAGGTAGCAAATCGAATTTAGCAGTACCAGTTAGGCTAAGCTGGGTCTCAATATCACAGGTACAGGTCTGAGGTTGAGTCTCAGAGTCACAGGTATGGGAGGGGTTTTAGTCCCGAATCTGCAGTAGCAGTCAGGCCTGGTCGGATACAGAAACTGGGTCTTAGAATCACAGGTTTTGAGTTTCAGTTTTAGTGGTACCTGTTGAGCTGTAGCAGCCAGACATGGTCTTGGTTTTGGATGGAGTTTAAGTTTCAAATTTAACTGGAACGTAATTGCATGGTGGTGTGGACCTCTATGGCAACCCCCTTAAAGTAACTTCAGCTACCATAGCTAGTGGTGCAGTAACAATGATTTTTTCCATGATAACTTGTTAATGTGGGCTAATAATGTGCTACATGCATGCAAAATACATTTGACAGACGAGTGAGATTTTTCCCAGCATTCTGTAAAGTCTATCCAACCAACAAACATAGATAGGTTAATAAAGATGCAGTGGGCATACTCTTCCACTCTGCACGATTACAGTTAAAATGATGAAGAGTATATGACTGTGCCTGCAGGTAATGTCCCCTCCCCCCACTATCCAACTCAGTACAAACCACATTTCACTCTAATTCATTGTCAAAGTCCTTACAACCAACTCCTACAAATACTACACTTCACTTTCATTCTTGTCACTCACCATTTCACTCTCTTTCCTGCTTCCACAAAAAGGACCTGCGAAATGTAAAGAGCTTGTATAAAAGACCAGCGACTCGCACTTGAAAATAAAACCCTTGAATGGCTCTGAAACGGAGTGCCTCTTTACAAAGTGCTTCAAACAAGCGATCCAAACATTAAGATGATGTATGAATAACCTTCCCTTCATCTGTCTCTGTCTCTTTGTGCCTGTGATAAACGGAGAGAATTTAGGACACTCTCGCTGGCGTCGCTGCAGCCTGCCACACTCCTCATTTAGGCTGGGATTAAGGAGTGTGGCTGGCACCTCAATTGGAGAAACTCTTATCCACATCACCAGTTGAGCTTGACTGGATGGGGGTGAAGCAGTAAATTGGCCACACCAGCTAAAAGGGAAAATGAGGGATTTGAAGTGGACTAATTGAAGCTTGTTTTCAGGTATCACTGACTGATAGAGCGCCGTAGGGATGTGTCTACAGGTGGGTTACAGGTGAAAGAGACTAGATTCCACAGGTGTATGAACGAGAACGAGAGCAGGAGGCCACAAACGGTGCTTTCCATTCTGACTCGTGCTGTTGTGTTGGTAGCATCCTTTGCAAGTGAAGTATACATCGGAGAAGAGAGGGGTCTCATTGTAGGGCTCCAGGAAGCGGAATGGTCTTACAGAGGGACTGCTTGCCATACTGTTCATGGGGATATTTCCATAGCACACTGATGGCAGCAGTGGATAGAAGAAGGCACATACCAGCAACATGAAGGATCTGGGAGACCTACACCAACCAGGGAGTTGTGTGAACCATAGTGAGCCAACAGCCACGATTGCAGACATTCAGTGAGCGGTGATGCCCTCCATGAGTCATCCTGTTAGTGTCAGCAAACCGTTACGCCAACTGCCCTTAACACCACGTCAACGTCACCAAAGACTGCAATGGTGTTGTGCCAGGCTGTCATGGAGTGACTCAGAATGGCAGTGGGTCTTCTTCAGTGACGAGTCCCTCTTTTGTGGAGACGACCAATGAATCCGTGTGGAGGCACCGTGGTTTGTTGTCTCATGTCACACGTCCAGAAGGCCTGGTGTCACTCCACCTCCACCCCCATCGCACAATCTGCAGGAACTGTGTGAGGATATTCAAGCTGCATGGGGTGGATTATCACAGGACACCACTAGGAACCTCTACAGCTCCATACTAAGACTTTTGCCTTTGCATATGACTATGTGATTGTATACTCTTGCTTGGTGTCAGTGATGAAAATCATAAACTGTGTCCACCATATGGAGATCATGTGATGTTTGTGTTTAACACTACACTGTTAGAACTGCAACCCAAAAAATTACATGAATTCGTCACAAGCAATTGAATAAGTTTTACTCAACTCAAAAAATGACTGAATGAGTGATTGAATAAATCACTTGTTCAAAGTCCTATAACCTAATTCATTTGCTTGTAACAAATTGGAGTCATTTTTTAGGTTGGACCAATGAAACACTTTTGTACAGTGTGCTTTCATAAGATGCAGTTTAAAAGTTGCAGGTTTAGGTCATAATTTTATATGGTAAATAAGAAAAATAATGGTATTGAATTATTAAAGATAATACATACATTCTGATGAAACTTAATTTGTCCAATCACACATAACGCAGTGTTGTGTTTTAATATATCTGAGAAGATAAAATCTGAACTTACTTGAACAAATAAGTGCAAACACTTAATTAACGCTTAATCATGATTCACCATGCAAAATAATACTTTCAATTAACTGCACAGAATTTTGATTTATTACAAGAATCAATTGACAATCCTACTTTTGACGACTGGTGCAAAGTCCAATGGGGAACATTTGACAAGGTGTCAAGGCCAAAAGACGCAGGGAACCCTCCCGGATTTGCTGAATACATGATATGTACCTTTTCCCTTTGCTTTAGGCTTCACATGCTCATTACTGCCACAGCGGTATTGACAGTACAAGGATCAAATATGGCGCGCTCCTCCCAGGATGCCTGACAGGCCTTTCATCTGCTGCAAACTAGCGCTAGCAGGGGATGAATTAGATAGGGATGAACTCAGGGTATTATGGGGAGGCGATTAGGTTGGAGATGGAGCGGGAGAAACGTTATAACAGATTTCAATTGTTTATCGCTCCTGAAAACGACAGAACTGTCACTTTGGAGAGGCTGCTAAAACAGCCACAAGGGAGACTGACAAACTTGACATGCATTGCCTTTTAGGCAAAATGCAGTGAAAGAGCCAAAGCTTAAGGCGACGGGAATGTGTGTCTCTGCAGTTTGACTCTTTTCTGTCACCTTTGGGTTTGAGGTGGGAGATTGCGGTCAGGGCCTGTGGTAATGAAGATGATTGGTGTGCCTTGTTGCGCCTCGCCCGCCAAATGCCCGCGAGGGCTGTGTCCCTCTCGCCTCGGGTTTTCCATGGTAACTCGCGGCGTTCTCATTTTCCCGGCCGCAGCTTCGCATGAGGCTAAATCACATCAAAGTGACTGGCATTACAAGCATCGCTCTCGCGGAGAACGAAGGTGAATGAAGCATATTTCCCAGCCTTCCTTGTTCATCAAGGCTCTAATATTAGATCTCAGTGTGAAGAGCATGAAAAGAAACTCAACAAAGGAAGCCGCAAATAAAATAACGGCCCTCTCGAAGTCTTTATTCTGTGTCCCGGCTAAAAATCCCATGAATGCCGGTATTCCGTATTGATGTGTTATCCATACACACGTTTGTATTGACTCACATTCTTTAAAGGCTTCCTAAGAGAACTTCTACTTTCCAAGCAAGGGGTTACGAACAGTCTTCCGCCTCATGCTTCAGGATCTGCACCCATTAATAATCCACATCCGTGTATCCAAACCCGCTCTACAACCTCCGCCTACAGCCTGCCCGCCCCTTGAGCTCAGCTGTCAATCAGAATGATGCTGAACAAAAGGAAACAGACAATGAAAACTTTGCTCAAAAGAAGAACAAAAGGAGCACAAACAGCTAAAAAATGATGTAATATTCCTTGTTATCCGTTTCCATTATCCCGGTGCTTTACATCCAGGAAGGGCTGACAAGTTTTCCGAAAAGGAGAGACTACTTTCTCAAAGGATAGAGTGAATTATTCATGCGGGACCAGAGTTATTAAGGCTGTTAAGACACCGAAAGCAACATGAACTAACAACACGGAAAAACTATTCAGGAATGTTTTGCACTGAAAAGACAAAGCAATGAGTTTGGAATTTCATTAGGTTTCTTTTACACCACAAGCACACAAACAAACAGGCAGAACCTCTTTTGGTGCGATTGTTTGCATGACTGTTTGCTCCTCACATAACGGGAATTGGGGCTCTGATTAGGCCTTTTCCTGCCTTTCTGGGCTCGGCATCTTTACAAGGAAGGGATTGCTGGGACAGTGGATCTGTCGGCTTGGTCAGCTTGATTTCATTGGGAAAAGTTGGCATAAATTAAATACAATGTTAACATAATAAAAGTCTCCTATTTATGGCTCCACCCTCTTCTACTGGTTTTGACTCCTCCCTTCTTATTAGTTTGCCCACCTGTGTTTAGTTTGTTACCTGGCTTTAGTCAATGTCCACCCAGTGCTGTGAGTATTTATACTGCTTAGTTGCAGGTGCTAGTCATTGTTGTCGTGCCTCACTGTGTTTCTGTAGGTTTGTTCTAAGTTCCCATTGGTTCTCAACATATCTGCCTGCTCTGTTTGAAGCATGGGCTTTAATAAACCTGCCTCCTGCATTATTACACTCACATTATTATTTTTTTTTGCTGTCCAAGAAATTGCATGAACATATGGTCCACAAGATATCATCAGTTACCTGCGCTTGAATTCATTTGCTGACATCCAAATAAACCACATGAACCCTGGACGTGATGGGTGGCCTTTCAAGCATTGTTTGTGCATTGCTGAATAGGACGTGATACTTGATCAGCTGATGTAATTAGACCGGGCTCCTAAAAGCGAGAGGCAGTACTGTACAGTACCTCTTGAACGTTTAAACAGCCTTCAAACCAATTTCAACATGTGCTTTTGACAACAGGTTGGTAAACCATTATGTTGTACCTCCTCTTCATACAAAGGAAGTGCTGAAGCTAAATACACTTAAATGGTTTGCACATAGTTTGTGCTAATGAAACCTTTGGCTTGCATTTCTTCCTTGCTTAATAAAGCAAGTGTGGCGAAGCCTAGACGTTTCAATAGAAGACAGGGCATTACCAAATTCTTGATGTACAGTGTGTATCACGTGGGGTCTAGCTGATGGTTTCCTGACCAACCATCTTGGTACATCCCACTCATCACCCGGCCAAACAGAATCACCTATATACTGTAAAAAGCAGCAAAAACGGGAAAATGTCTGTATAAAAACAGCAAAGTACTGTTTTATTAAAAACATAGATAAATCATAGATAAACAGTAATTATCTTTACCATAAAGATGAGTTGTACTTTCCCATTGGCTCCTGGTATCATCCATCTGTATATTGTTTTATTCACCCTCTTCAAGTTGTCTTCCTGTCTGACCTAACTTCCACTTTGTGTAACTTAGGTTAGCAGCTGAGCCGTGTTGCTGTTGGTTGTATGTGCAAGTATTCAGCATTGCTCCTGCAGAGTTCATAATGTACTAGTTTGATGATGTTACACTGCATCAAATCAGACGACTTCATGTTGTCAAGTCTTCATGTTGAGTTACATTGGCTCAAGAAGGCCAGCGCTGATGACTGGTTTCATGTTGAGCAGGTGGATTTCTACAATCCAACAACTCACAAAGATCACTTTAGAGAGCAGGTGGATTTCTACAGTCCAACAACTCCCAAAGATCACTTTAGAGAGCAGGTGGATTTGTACACTCCAACAACTCCCAAAGATCACTTTAGAGAGCAGGTGGATTTCTACAACCCAACAACTCCCAAAGATCACTTTAGAGAGCAGGTGGATTTCTACAACCCAACAACTCCCAAAGATCACTTCTAGCGAGGTTAACTTGCATTTATAGCCATCAGTGATTTGGCTCAGCCGCTTACCCTATAAAACAAGAAAGACCTATGCAGTAGAAGGTAGGTTTAGAAAGGAAGACAACCCAAAGAGGGTAAATAATACTATATGAAATAGAAGATACCAGGAGCCAGTGGGAAAGATGAGTTGTACTTTCCTACTGTATCTTTATGGTAAAGATAATTACTGTGTTTCTACGGTTTATCTATGTTTTTAATAAACCTGTACCTTTCATTTTCCAGTCCGAATTCATGATGCATCAATAAACAGATTATTCTTGTAATTTTAGTATGATTTCCCTGTCATTTTGAAATACAGGGGAAACTGTTAAAATGTACTGGGACAAAACATAAAAATATATATATTTTTTTATTTTACAGTTTACTGGGAAAAACAGTAAAAAATAGACTTTTGTTACAGTGCAGCTACACCATGCAGGCTCAGTACATCTAGCATTATTGTAAAGGACAGAGGGAGCTTAGCTAGTGAATAGTCCAGACAGCACCAAAGAGTAGTAAATAACCAGTAGCTGCTAAACCAATCACGAAGACAAGGTCAGGCAGTTTAAAACAACTATGGCCAGGAGGGACAGTCTCAGAAAGTTCACTCTCAGATCAAGGCAGCACATTTTCCCAGAATTAGTGAGCTACACCTAGTGTGTCTCGCCAAGATTGGCCTTTAACTGTCATGTTTTTTTTTTGTTGTTGTTGTTGTTGGGTTTTTTTGCCGTGAGCAACTGAGAAGGCTCAGAAGGCTGCGCTGGCGCTCACACTTCGTGACTTGGCGCATTCGACCGGCTCGGAACAGTGTCATGGTTACCACGAACACTTGCAGACACATCCAGAATAGAGAGCAGCTACAGCAAGGAGACCTAACATCCATTAACTCTGCATCTTTTAGCCAAGGAGACACAGCTTTACGCTGCCTAATATGATGCTAATCAGAGACGTATAAGCAGAAGCATGTGCCAGATCCCAGCAAGGACTGGGGCAGGAAAAGTGTGAGCAGTAGCTAAAGATGAAAAGACATGGATGAGCTTTAAGGGTTCTTTGGAGCGATACCTTTGTGCTGGTACACAGAGGAATTTGTCTTCTGCCTTCGGCCCATCAGTGGGTGAAGTGAAACACCCACTAGGGGTCAGTGAGCCGTGGCCAGCCCTATCCACAGCACCTAGGGGGCAGCTGGGGGTTAGGTGCCTTGCTCAAGGGCATTTCGACTGTGTCTTGTCCTGAACCGGTGACCCCTTGGTCACAAGGCTGGTTCCACAACCTCCAGCCCACTAGTGCCCCCACTTCCAGGCCATCAATTTTCCAAAACTGGAGATCAAAAAAACTGATAGTTTTCTTCTCCCACTGTGAGAAGACAACTCAACGCTGTGAGTCTGAATGGATGAGTAGCTATCAAGAAGCTCCTCACCGAGAAACGAAGAAAGACAAATCAAGCAAAGCACCTTCTGGTGTTCTCAGAACAATGGACTGACTGCCCAAGAGTCCTCAACAGGCCTCAACATCACTGAATGTGTTGGAGTACTTGGACCATGAGAAGCAGAAATGACAAGCAATGTCCCAACAGATTTCTTTGAGTCTTCTGAAAAAACAATGCCGTCAATGAAACACCTAACACTGGTGCCTAACACTGGCACTTCAATGAAACACCTAACACTGGTGCCCTAAAAACCCTTTCCATAGATGACAATTTGGGAACCATTGTTGTAGTGAATGGGAAGAACCTGTATTATTATTTATTATGAGTGGTTTTCCAACAGGTCTTAAAGTTCCCCCAGGTGAACCACATTTTTGCACTATCCCAAGTCCCAACACATGGTGATGGAGCAAAAATGTGGCCAATCTGGGAAGACTGGTTTGGACGTGTGACACGTGACAACAAACCGTTCATCTTGGTACTAACCACGGTACCTCCACACATGGATTCGTTGGTCGTCTCCACCAAGACAAAAGCGGGACTCGTCACTGAAGATGACCTGCTGCCATTCTGAGTCACTCCCTGACAGTCTGGTACGACACCATTGCAGTCTTTAGTGACGTTGACGTGGTGTTAAGGACAGTTGCTGTAACGGTCTGCGTGCATGTAGTCCTGCGTGGTGCAGCCGTCTGCAAATGGTGCTGCACTAACAGGATAACTCATGGAGGACATCACTGCTCACTGAATGTCCGCAATCATAGCTGTTGGGTCAGTCAGGTACAGCGTTAAGGCCCATCCTTGCTTGCGGCAAGTGTTTATTTGATGATGAGTGTATTTGGGCAGATCTGTCATAACTGAAAAACTGAAAGACAAGATTCCACCTGTAAATACTAAACGCCAGAGTTACAGCCTAGATTCTTCTCACTCTCGGACACAAGACACCAAATGAGCAGCCTCAGCGCCCGGGAGCAGCCGGCCCCTATTCTCAGATGGAGGAAAGTAAGCGATATTAAAAGCCTATTTGAGCTAATGTCCCTCAATGAGACAGCGCTCATCAAATGGCCGGCTGTTGGCGAACTGCCCAGGGCGTATACAGGTCTACCAAGAAGAGACGCATTTCTTTTTTTTTTTTCCCTCCAGAATTACATGTGAAAAGAGCACATCTACCCTTCCCGACTAATACACCATTATAGAGCACAAATAGCCCAGAGCCAGCGCACACGGAAGCAGAAACAGAGGGAAGACAAAAGGTAAGTAATACAGTGAGCTCTGGGGCCGCTTTCGCTGGCATAGAGATTAAAGTTGTACTGGCTGGAGAAATCAGAGTTCATGGGATAATGACTATGATCCAGCACAATGAAAAGGCAACCGGCAGCAGTAACTAGAGGTAGCAAATGTATTCGACACAGGAAACTGTCTACAGCAAAGTAGACAGAATGTAGAGTTCAGAATGTAGTGTCCAGCTGGGCGTAGCAGTTTGATTGATTGAACAGTTGAACTAAAAGTGCTGAATGAAAGTGAAAGTGAATTATTAGGCATATATATATATATATATATATATATATATATATATATATATATATATATATATATATATATATATAGTGTATTTCTG